>CM048747.1:212509270-213709270 GCA_026315105.1 Locusta migratoria
ACATTCCATTACCTGACAGAAAGTTAACTGAGAAGGCATCTAACGTAATTCGAGTAATAATGTAGTTTCTGGAAGAGAAGCATAATATTTCTGTGTATATGTTACAATAATTTCCGTTCCAAGAAATTGGAGAAGTACAAAGACGTTAGTAAGAAGATTTTCTAACAAAGACTATTGCTATAACCGATGCGCACAAAAAGAAGTTGGAAATATTACGATATGAGAACGGTGTAAAGCCTGAAGATTTCTGGGACTAACGAGTGTAAAATAATAGACGTTACATGGCATTATAATTCTTAAATAGGATATATCACGTTAAATAACGGCGTTCGCTGGAGAATTTATTGAAAAATGCAATGTTCTACTAATTTTATGTTACAACTGAAACGGCTCTACAACCACTTGTTCATAAATACTGCAATTTTTGTATTTTCAAATGTTTTATATCACGTTTCCAGAGTTACCAGAGTTATTGATGTTCGACATTTTGTTGAATAAAAATCTGTTGCTGAATAAAATTTCTTTAATTGTTGTTTTGGCGAAAATTATTCTTAAGAAAATAATGTGTACACTGCATCAGGAACATTACTTTTTAAATTGTAACTTTTGTTTTTTCTCCATGAAGAACTGACATCACAGTAAAGGAAAAGAACAAAATCTAAGTGGGTGACACGGCATAGTCACGAAAGGATTCTGGAAAAGAAGGGAGACGAAGAGAGAGAGAAGGGGGGCGGGGGAAAACTGTGTGTATGAGAGAGAGAGAGAGAGAGAGAGAGAGAGAGAGACCGAGAGAAGACAGGGTAAAGTAATTTCAGGTTCATGGAGCGTAAATGTGTTAAAGTACGTTTAGCGAGTACAAAATCAAGGCAGCGATAATGTAGTTACTAATCTGAATGATACCTGCCCAGTTGTCATAGTGTAGAGGCATAGCGGCTCATAAAAGTAAGGATTCCATTCCTACAGCAGGATATGACGGAACACTAAATAACATGAAAACCAATGTACGATGTTTGAAGTAGCATCTTTTCACTAATTGCGAAACAGAAATGACCAACTAATAATTTGTAGCATTATTCCCCTGGAACCTGACGTCCATTTTCTACCACAATATCTGTGGTCTATTTGAATTGACTGTACGGGGAGCTATGAAGCAGCAAGATCGCTTGGCACCAAGGAACAGCTTCGTATACAACGAGTAGAACTGCAGGTAAGTGAGTACTCCTTCATTATTGCGTATATTTAGATACCTACTGCTGCAAAATGTGTCCCTATTGTACACAATATCTAGAACAAAATAAGGTCTGAACTAAAAAGTGAATACTGTTGCCCATTATATCTCCCTCAACTAGTGCAGCCCATTTGCTAGAAATAGAACAGAACATGACGTGTAAGAACACAGTGTGTGTCTATTATCAGAAACAAAATTATCACAGTCTAAAATTGTTTAAATTATGCTCACTGTATGAAACAATTGGTATCCGCCTAATAAGATTGCATTTCCTCTTTTTCTAGTGGTTGCTTATGTATAAGAGGGTTGGAACTTGAATAGTAGCAACATTGCTGTGGAAACACTATCCGATGGAATCTACGACTGTCGTTAATATCACACGTTGTTGATATACCTACCTAACCTCCGAGGAAATGGAACCGCCCCTCCCACGTCTCCGGCGTGCGCGTAATCGACGGAATCAGTCACTTGTGAGCGAGCGGTCTAACGTATCGGTGTATATGTTTTCGAAACAGGAACAACAGAGTTGGATCAAGACTGGATGTACCAAAGATCGTACAGCACGACAGTAACAGTAAGGTCTTCAAGATCCCCATTGTGGTGAACGTTATGGTGATTCTCGTGTACGACAGTGAGAGTGTTATCCAATCGCATTATAATCCTCCACAGCAGATTGTCAATGGACAGTATTACTGTTCCTTTGTGGAGCTTCACTTGTGACCAGCTTTTCGAAAGAAGCAGGAGCACTCTGCGCAACCCACCAATCATTTTACACGACAATGCGTGGGCGCTTACAGCGCAAGCTGTGGCTGCTCTGTTCGGTCGATGGGTCTGGGAAGTACTGTACCATCCACCATATTCCCTGGACTTTAAGTCCTTTTGACTTTGACCTGATTCCGAAGATAAAGGAACCACTTCATGACATTTGATTCAGAACTCTTCCAGACTTTCGACAGGCAGTATATCGCTCCATTCGCACCATCAACAGAACAATGGCTGCTAACGGTATACTACGCCTTCCAAATCTCTGGTAACTGGTTCTACACTACGTTGGTGACTACTTCGAAGGTCATTAACAAGTGCAACCATATAACGATTTTGTATCAGTTTTGAACGAATATCTGCCACTATTCAAGTTCCAACACTCGTATATAACGCAGTGATGGTGTTAACTCACGAAATAGGCGGTTATAACGTTCCACCTTGTGCCGGAAACCGGAAAGGCGAAGTGGATATTGAGCGAATGGAGGTGCTACTTTCTTGGCGTGGGAGTTCGGTAATTTCGGGCCGACGGGAGGCGTGCTTAGATATTCAGAGAGTTAAGGCGAACGCTAATCTGAAAAGGAAATCCAGGGTTCGAATCCTGATAGGATAAATATTTTCTCTTGTTGCTGCTGAATTATTTCGTACCACACAAGCTGGGAAAGATGATCCTTTTCACTCTGTACCCGTCCGCCTTACACATCAGCAAAATACTATGATCATTCTAAGGGACTCCATTAAAACAAAGTTCCCTTACATAGACTTCTGTTCCACAGGCACGTCAAATCAATCTAAATAATGTGAATATGGATTCGAATATTAAGCTCAGAAACTTCACGGTAGCGAGGGTAGCACTACGAAAACTACTAGCACAATCCTTTTGGGGTTTTAAGAGATAAAATCTCCCTCAGTGAGGTAGGAAACTGCACTGACTGTAACCGTTAAGAAATGTGTACTCTGACCTGGATTAAATACGCTACTGGCCATTAAAATTGCTACACCAAGAAGAAATACAGCTGATAAACGGATATTCATTGGACAAATATACTAGAACTGATTACATTTTCACGCAGTTTGGATGCATAAGTCCTGAGAAATCATTACCCAGAATAACTACCTCTGGCCGTAATAACGGCCTTGAAACTTCTGGGCAACAGAGCTTGGATGGCGTGTACAGGTACAGATATCCATGCAGCTTCAACACGATGCCACAGTTAATCAAGAGTAGAGACTGGCGTATTGCGACGAGCTAGTTGCTCAGCCATCATTGCCCAGACGTTTTCAGTTGGTGATAGATCTGGAGAATGTGCTGGCCAGGGCAACAGTCGAACTTTTACCGTATTCAGAAAGGCTCGTACTGGACCTGCAACATGCGGTCTTGCACTATCCTGCTGAAATGTCACGGGTCGAAAAACATCTGAAATGTAACGGCCACTGTTCAAAGTGCCGTCGATGAGAATAAGAAGTGAACGAGACGTGTAACCCATACAATCACGCAGGGTGATAAGCCAGTATGGCGATAACTAACACACGCTTCCAATGTGCGTGCACCACGATGTCGCCAAACACGGATGCGACCATCATGATGCTGTAAACAGAAGATGGATTCATCCGAAAAAATTTTTACCATTCGGGCACCCACGTTCGTTGTTGCGACACCGTCGCAGGCGCTCCTATCTGTGACGCAGCGTCAAGGGTCTCCAAGCTGATGGTCCATGCTGCTACAAAAGTCGTCGAACTGTTCGTGCAGATGGTTGTTGTCTTGCAAACGTCCCCATATGTTAACTCAGGGAGCAAGACCTGGCTGCACGACCCGTTACAGCCATGCGGATAAGATGCCTGTCATCTTGACTGCTAGTGATACGAGGCCGTTGGGATCCAGCACGGCTTTTCGTATTGCCCTCCTGAACCCACCGATTCCATATTCTGATAACAGTCATTGGATGGCGAGCAGCAATGTTGCTATACGATAAACCGCAACCTCGACCGGCTACAATCCGATATTTATCAAAGTCGGAAACGTGATGGTACGCATTTCTCCTCCTTATACGACTCATAACAACAACGTTTCACCAGGCAATGCCGGTTGAAAATTTTCCTCAAGTTAGCACGTTGTGGATGTCGCTACCACCGCCAACCTTTTGTGAATGATCTGAAAAGCTAATCATTTGAATATAACAACATCTTCTTCCTGTCGGTTAAATTTCGTATATGTAGTACATCTTCGTGGTGTAGCAGTTTTAGTGGTCAAGAGTGTAAAAGTGCACTGAGAACATGAGGAGCCTCTCCATTGCCTCTCCATTACCAGAAGTTGTGCGTACACACTCTAGAAAGTTCAAATAATTCATACGTAGCCTACCACATTTGAAACATCGTTTTCTGCTGAGGAAAACAAAGCGGTGCGTTACTGTCTTTACAACTCTCATACATTTTAAGTAGACATCTCACGAGATCCGTGGCAACATAGACATAAATTCAGTACATTGACAGCGACGAAGATTTTTCGTGGTAACACTGTAGTCTGTTGCTATCAAAACCACATGATTTTTTAAAAACATTGTCTTGAGCAGCTTGTCTTAATGTTAATTACCGTATTGTAAAAACGTTGTCCGTACAAGAGGTGAAACTTCTACAGTGATCCGCCTTTGGAACATACGAGCTGAAGAGAAACAACGTAGTCATAAACTCCGCGTCGTAAAATTTAACGTCAGTAAGTGTTGTGTCATTCCCGAGGTAACGATGTCAACAAAATTCTCAGCAGTACGGTGGGGTATGCTTGAAGTCCTGTTTCTGACTTGTCATACTCTAACTAGGTGTAATATATTTGGCTTTTGACGTGGCACCGACATAGTACTAGAAAAAATACGTACTGTAATGTCACTGTAAGTTCTGTCTGTAGAAACTAGCCGGGACAGACAGGCATCTGCCGATCGGCACTAACTTATTTGTTACGCTGTGTTCCACTTAAATTTGCAATATGAAGTCTAATTAGCCATGTCTCTCGTCTTAGAGAGAAAGAGGACATCGTCAATGCTACTCTAGAAGAATACCTACAAAGATGTCCGTGTCCGTGTCGTAATATGTGCTCCCAACTGCAAACAATGACTTTGCATATAGTTTTTTATTACCCCCAAGAACTACAGACATGGTGGCATGCTTGCCTCAGTGACACAGGAAAATTTTCTGTTTTTATCAAAGTTTAGGATCACACCACTCTAATTTTGAAGTTGAAGTTGAAGCTATGAGAACTGAGTAAATCAGCTAAATAGCTATTTGCACAGATTTGATAAAGCAGTCATATTCTGTGATTCCAAAGCAGCAATATTACCAATTGTTAAAATATTTAAAAATTGCTAAAGAAAAATATATCCAAGAAATAATTAAATCCCTACAGCAACACAACAAGAAAATTGCAATTCAGTAGATGATCCAAGAAGGGCACAAAAATTAAACAAATTGGAAAATCTACCTTGTCATATTTTGCAACAAACAGCATGATTAAAACAATGTATTTAAAGAACAATCAATAAAAACTTATTTGAGGGAAAGAGCTGGGAAACCCTCTTGGAAAACCAACTGATACCAGATGAATGAAGAAGAGAGGCAGTAGCAACATTCCGCCTGACTACTCGACGTGACTGTTTGGCCGCCCACCTGCACAAGTTCTCCATCCTGCCGTCACCATAATGTGTTCTGTGTCACAAAAGTGAACAGTGATCATTTAAAAGAGTGTTCAGAATTGTACAATTTTAATTTAGACTTAACAAAATTGTATTGGGAAGTAAGAAGGCGAATGACGTTAAGTCAAGTGTCGGAACATTGAAATAATAATAACAATAATAATAGCCGTACCGTAGGTGCAACCACAGTGGAGGGATATTGTGGAGAGGCCAGACAAACGTGTGTTTCCGCCACGGCGAAGTGCCCAAGCGCATTGTATTTTAATAATAGCCTTGATCGCAGAGGCAAAAATATTATTACAATACAAATATCGTCAAGGAAGATTGCTGTTTTATCCTAGAACAATGTTATCCAAATTATTTAGAAACAACTGAGTTAAATCAAGATTGAATGTGCCAGAGGTCATACAGCAAGAAAGTGACATCAAGGTCTTCAAGAGGCGTATGGTGAATTGGCATTGCCGTACACAACTCTGGCTCGTTGGGTAAAGTTGTGGCTGCTTTGTTCGGACGATGGGACTGGGAAGTACCATTCCATTCATAATACTCCATGGACGTAAGTCCTTGTGACTTTGATTCCGAAGATGAAGGAACCACTTCGTGTCATTCGTTTCAGGTTCCAGAGATTCGACAGACAGCAGACCGGTTTCAAACTAATATAGGTCATCTTCAGAAATAAGAGTAATACAGCCCATGTGGCAGCAGTTACCAACTTACGGCCAGAGAGCAGCCACGGCAGCCCTGCAGAGTCCAGTACTGGTCACATAGCTATATTACTTTTATTTCTGAATATGACCTATATTAGTATTAAACCGGTGAACAAGACTGTTATTACAATACAAATCAATTCTTCCTGTTTAGAAAACATAGTGACACCGTTACGTTAGACCGCTCGCTCACAAGCGACTGTGTTTACCTCGATTGTGCGCATGCCAGTGACGTGGACGGGAGGTAAGGTAGGTATGTCAACAACGTATCCCATCAGCGACAATAGTAGATTCGGAGGATTTCCTATTTCGATTGCAGGTATTGCTCTTGGATGAATCGGATATTTTAGTTTTGATGAGGCTTCTATTTTCACTTGTGTTCCTCTGATTCGTTGCAGGTAATTGAGGCGAAGTTTGGCACTTGTTACAACGCTCGCAAGTTTGGGGAGTCTGTATCGATAGTAGTGATGAGTTTCCCCTGAGGCGGCGCTTTGATCTGTCACAAGGCAGTTGTTTCCGATCTGCCATCGCTGGCCGATGGCTAGCTGCAGGCGTGTGACGCACGCAAAGTCAGTGACGGATTGACATTCGAATAGCGCGAGTCGCCTGGGTTCCTCCGGAGTTGTCACCGACTTGTGGGCCGCCGCCAGCGTGGAGCGATGGAGTAACAGCCTGGTGTCCAACGAGGTAGCGGTGGTTATGTTGTTACCGTCGTCCCGGCCGACGTGAGCGCACAACTTAGCGTCCTAGAAGTGGAGTCGTTGTTTGGTCCTGAAGTATTTTGCAGCTGAATGTTTGGGCAGCAGAACAGGTAGCTGGAGATGAGTACTTAATGTGGGCGACGGCGTGTCACCTAGTCAAGAAAGTTCTCTTTCCTCTGCTCCCGAGTGTAAGTGCTGTCCTGATAGACCTGGTACGAGCGACGGAAGGCTTTAATTCTCGGTGTCCTTCCGTGTCGGGCTCTGCTATACACCTTGTGAACATTGCTGCCCCAGGCTTCGTTGGTTTTGCAGTAGTCTGTTGTGTGCCTTTTGAACAGACGTTCGTCGAGAGTAGGGTGTTTTTCTCCTGAACCTTGTTTTTGAATTGTGGATTGTGTCTGATGTTTTTTATGGTTGTCCCACCCCGATCTGAGTGTCGTTATTCTGATGGGCAGTCTTGTTCGTTGATTGTGGAGGTCTGCACTGTGCGCCTTGGTGATTCTGGGAGCACCTCTGGCTTCGTGTTGGAACACCGTCGGCTCTGAGTCTTGTGAGCGGGTCGGTTAGAAAACTGTTACTGGGCTGACCTCTTACAGAGAGGTGTGGTTTGGCATTTGACACTAAAGTGTGGTATTGATGTCTAAGCAATTGTTTCATGCCCTCAATGTTGAGTTCTGTGGCTGTTTCTTTTACTAACCGTTACTGTTTCTGCAAAGAATATTTAAGTGTTTGAATTTTGTACTAGAATTTATTTGAATTTTAAAATTTTACTAAGTTTTAATGAGTGCCTTGTATTTCTCAAATTGCTAAGGATGTTTGATATTTTGGCACTTGTTATGTATTTTTTTATAATTCAAAGCGTTTTGGAGGTGTATATGTCGGCGTAATTTGGTGCCGGATACTGTTACTGGAATTTATGTTGCAGATTTACAATATTTGGGCTGGCCCGGCGGTACCGCAACGGAGGAGGAAGTTGTGATTTTCGGTTACAAGCGTGTGGGGACCGCGGTAGCGCTATATTGTTTTGCTTCGTTCAGTTAAGCGACCCGTCTCCTCCTTTGCGGTCCTGCAGTGTCCGCCGAATAGTATGTATGAAGATGGCTACCAACGTGCATTGTCCTTGGTGGTCGAAAGTTTAAATTTCCAGTTTCAACGTTTGCCAGTTTGTTACCTGCTTCGGAAGCGTTAATAAAAAGAGGTACAGTATTGCAAATGATCAACTTGAGATGTTAACAAATCTCATGCACACAGGTTTATTAACAATAATACAAGCCCTAAACGACTTCTTTAAAGAAATCACTTCAACAATTTAAAGTAAAGGAAAACGTTAAGTACAACCCTTTTAAAATAACAAATTTTAAGCAATTCATTAGTTGTAAAAAATTTGTTATTTTAAAGGGGTTTTACTTAACGTTTTCCTTTAGTTTAAATTTTTGAAGTGATTTCTTTAAAGAAGTCCTTTAGGATTTGTATTATTGTTAATAAACCTGTTTGCATGAGATTTGTTGAGTTTACCATTTTGCCATCATGTCCTTAGTTTCCTTATTTCCTGAACTGTTTTCAGTGGTGCCCCCTCCATCTGCATCAGCATGTAACGAATTTATTTCGACACGTTGTGACATCCACCTACTTTTTATTCAATGACGAGTACTAAAAGCAAACAGATGGAGTTGCGACGGGGAGCACTTTGCCATCTATCACGCTATTGTGTTCAAACAGAACATTGAAGATCGTGCACTGGAGTCAGCGGCGTTGAAACCTGCTTGCTTTTTAAGATATGTGGATGACACTTTTGTTGTTTTGCCTCATGGTAGTGAGAACTTGAATTATTTTTTGGAACATATAAATTCAATCTACCCCGAATCCGTTTCACAATGGAAGTGGAAAATAATGGTTGCCTTACCTTCCTTGATGTGTTGGCCAGGAGGAAGGCAGATGGTACGTTGGGACATGCTGTTTATAGGAAGCCAACTCATAATGATCTGTATCTGCAAGCTGATAGTTGTCATCACCCAGCTCAACGTGAAAGGGTTCTCCGTACCTTAGTGCATAGGATAACCTCATTTCTGGCCCGGAAAGTTTGCCCACTGAGCAGTCCCATCTGGAGGACACGTTTCGTCAGAATGGCTATATTGAAGAGCAGATTAAAGGAGCGTTTGTGCTATCGACCACACGTGCAACTGGCTAGTGATGATAGCACAGAGTTGGCACCCACGTCAGTGGCCTTTCTACCATACGTTGGCAGCACATCCAACAAGACTGACCGCATTTTGCGTAAAAACAATGTGAAATGTGTGTTTCGTCCACCACCTAAAAAAAGGGCACTCTTGATATCCGTTAAAGATGATCTCGGTTTGCGCAAGGCGGTTGTTTATCGTATCCCAGGCAGCTATAGCATGTCATATGTTGGCCAAACTGTTGGGACTGTTGAGGACCATTGTATTGAGCATAAACGTCACACACGTTTGCGACAACCGAACAAATCTGCTATGGCGGAACACTGTCTTCACACAGATCACCTTATGGAATACAACAAAATGGAAATTTTGGCATGCACTTCCAGCTACTGGGGCTGTGTTATCACGGAAGCGATTGAAATAAAACCAGAAGACAACCTTATGAATAGTTTTGCATAAATTTCGCATGGGATCCTGCTCTTTCAGTTATATATATTTAAAAAAAAGAAAAAAAATTAGAGGGACAAAATTAATCCAACCACATCCGCCGAGAACCGATGTTTATTATCGATATCTTGGCCGTTTTCATCTTTGGCCGTGTCGGCCCTGTGTGCTTGCTTGCTCGGTGTGTATTGTCTTTACTGTTTACTTATTTATAACCGAGGTTTTAAAGATCGTTGCACATTGCTTCCTCACTGCAGTTTCGCCTTGAAAATGGAAGGGTAGTCTCCTGCCGAAATGTCGGCCGACGTTGAATTTGATACCTGGCTGCACACCCGTAAGTTTTTCGAAAATGTGCACCATCGACTGACTGACTGACTGACTGACTGACTGCACACAACGTACTCTGTGATACGACTCTTGAAGACCTTACCCAGCTCTCCCTCACAAATAAACTCTGACTATTTTAATGCACACAGTGTGCTTTGGAGCTCTGCAGCTACCTGCTCTACGAGTAGAGCAATGGAGAGGCTCCTCATGTGCTCAGTGCACATTTACACTCTTGACCACTAAAACTGCTACACCACGAAGATGTACTACAGACACGAAATTTAATCGACAGGAACAAGATGTTGTGATAAGCAAATGATTAGCATTTCAGAGCTTTCAGACAAGGGTGGCATCGGTGCCGACACCTACAACGTGCTGACATGAAGAAAGTTTCCAACTAATTTCTCATACACAAACAGCTGTTGAGCGGCGTTGCCTGGTGAACCGTTGTTGTGATGCCTCATGTAAGGAGGATAAATGCGTACAATCACGTTTGCGACTTTGATAAAGGTCTGATTGTAGCCTATTGCGATTGCTGCTTATCGTATCGCGGCATTGCTGCCAACGTTGGTCGCAATCCAATGACTGCTAGCAGAATATGGAATCGGTGGGTTCAGGACGGAAATACGGAACGCCGTGTTGGATCCCAAATGGCCTCGTATCACTAGCAGTGGAGGTGACAGGCATTTTATCCGTGTGGCTGTAACGGATCGTGCAGCCACGTCTCGATCCCTGAGTCAACAGACAGGGACGTTTGGAAGACAACAACCATCTGCACGAACAGTTCGACGACGTTTGCAGCAGCATGGACTATCAGCTCCGAGACCATGGCTGTGGTTGTCCTTGACGCTGCATCACAGACAGGAACGACTGCGATGGTGTACACAACGACGAACCTGGGTGCACAAATGGCAAAACGTCATTTTTTCGGATGAATCCAGTTTCTGTTTACAGCATCATGATGGTCGCATCCTTGTTTGGCGACATCGCGGTAAACGCACGTTAGAAGCGTGTATGCGTCATCGCCATACTGGCCTATCACCCAGCTTGATGGTATGGGGTGCCACTGGTTACACTGAAAGCTTCTAATTTGTAGTGACTAACTTAAAGTGGGCCCTAGTTCGGAAATTAGATTTCAGTGGCAAGAACTGATTACTTTACTGGCACGTGAACATTTGAAAATATGCCACAATCAGGAAAATGAAGGACTAGGTTGAGCTGAAATAAAATTAGTAATCATTAATTTATTAATTTTTGCTAAGGAAACATACCATTGTTTTTGACTTCTCAATAATGGTGATGACGTCCTCTTAATACAAAATTCCTCTTCCAATATCAAATGAAATTTAATCACCCTCTGGCGGGATACATTTATAGGTACATAAACGAAGCAGCGAAAACAAATTCGGCACGTCAATCATAGCCGATCACCGGAACCGCACAACACGGTGACTACCATGCGACTGTACTGAACTATCTACCACTCGACCCTTTTACTAGCCTACTCTCCACTGCCCGTCTTAGATGTCAAAGATGCTATTGTACCGCAGATGCTACATCGTAGTTACAAAGATATTATGGTGTTCAGTGGTTTCAAACATCAAATAAGATTATCGAGTCATATAATACCTCAATTTTAGATACAAATAAAGCCATAAGGCAAATACATGTCCAGATTTACAAACTATCACAGATAAATCCATAAATAATGAATTTCAGCCTTTAGCTGCTTCTTTCAACACGTCTCGGCCACCTCTTGCTCGCATCTACGGAACTTTGAAAATGGCCGTTCCATTTCAGATGTGTTACGACCCATGGCTCTACCCTTCATTCGATCCCTGCTTATCCCTGCTTTTCATCAGGATAATGCACATGTTGCACATGTTGCAGTCCTGTACGGACCTTTATGGATACGGAAAATGTTCGACTGCTGCCCTGGCCAGCACATTCTCGAAATCTCTCACCAACTGAAAACGTCTGGTCAATGGTGGCCGAGCAACTGGCTCGTCACAATTCGCCAGTCACTACTCTTGATGAACTGTGGTATCGTATTGAAGCTGCATGGGCATCTGTACCTGTACACGCCATCCATGCTCTGATTGACTCAATGCCCAGGCGTATCAAGGCCGTTTTTACGGCCAGAGATGGTGGTTCTGGGTACTGATATCTCGGAACCTATGCACCCAACTTGCGTAAAAATGTGATCAAATTTTAGTTCTGGTATAACGTATTTGTCCAATGAGTACCCATTTATCATCTTTATTTCTTCTTGGTGTAGCAATTTTAATGACCAGTAGTGTATTATATGAGATATTATATCACAGAACTGGCGCCTAATGTCTAGGTTCCATACAAATATACTATATAACATTAGATAATTTCCAGTTGGTCGTCAAATAGCATGCTAAAAACATTATAAATTTTCATATTTCTGCTTCTTTTTAAGGCTTGTGAAGAAGGTTACATTACGAGGTCCACAATAAATGACTGTTAAAATGCCAGTTTGGTTAATGTCTTGGTGATGAAACCTATTAATAATATCCAATGGTTGCTGAATAAGAAATCTATACGATTCTAATTTCTTATGGCTAGAGCCTAAAAAAATGTTCAAATGTTTGTTAAGCTTATGGGGCTTAACTGAATGGTCATGAATCCCTAAACTTACAAACTACTTATGAACTACCTTGTACTAAAGACAGCACAAACATCCATGCTCTTGGGAAGATTCCAACCCCCGACAGGGAGCGGCCACGCGCATCTGAACATAGCGCCTCAATGTGCTTGGCCACACCGCCGCGGCGTCTAGGTCCCATGTAAGTTTATTCTATCCCAAATTGAAAGCTCAAAGGGATTGCTATATAAAACTTTACTTTAAAATCATATAGGTATGTTATAGAATTAACACTTGGTTCCATATAGGTCTTCCGTATTACTAAAACTAAATTCAAGTAGCTCATCGCTAAACCGTTATAAAATCATCCAAAATCTTCATGAAACAGAATGCAAATATTCATATTTATTAAAATAACAATAAGTCCATCAAACTACAAAATTCTTACTGCACTTAGTAATCATCCTTATTATGAACTGAATCCATAGCTATTTAGGATTGGTCGTACCAACCTCAATGTAATCAATGGTAATTTTCTTATTCAATATACAGGATGTAATTTACATAATTTAAGAATGTTCCATGTGGCATACAACAGTACACTCCAGATAAGTAATAAATTTTTGAAAGCAATTTTCTTGGAACCGCGATCTTACAAATTTTAATAGTTAAAATAAGACAATCTAGATCGCAATTTGTTGCGTTTATTGCTGGCAACCGGTTTCGGTTCTATAGAACCATATTCAAGCCTTTGGCACCTTGTTGGTGTACGGTGGCGGTGGCTGGAGCAATTGACGCCATAGAACCGAAGCCTGTTGCTAGCAATAAACGTAACAAATTGCGATCTAGTCTGTCTTATTTTAATTATTAAGTACTATATGATGAAAAACACCAATTATTGGTACTTATTAAGGTTTACAGTAAATCTTCATGTTTATTTACCTATAACCTGTATCTGTTATTAGTGTAATAAGCTATATTAAACTATTAAAAGTAATGAATGTGTGAATGTCTACGTTACTGTTGAAGAGTAACTATATGTCTAGGTGGTATCTGTGGTATAACATTTTTTTTTAAAAACCTATGCTTGTAACATTTACTGATTCTACCTTTTGCTGAAACACTTGTAAACTTATTTACCCCCATGAGATGTCTATTTGCCATAGATTGTTTATATACATTGATTTTATATAGTACATCACATATGTTAAGCTAAGATTGTATTAGGGTGGAAGAATTATTTGGCTATTCTTTACAAGAATTTTGTGGATATATAGGACAATCGTTGTGAGTCGGCTGCATCGTTTTATGACGTGCGAAAGCAAGAAGTCAATAGATCCGGTTTTAGCAGCTTTGAGGAAAAAGCGTCCCACATGGGGATAAAGTTACACAGTGAAAAGTCAGGGGCCGTCTCTGGATCACCAAGTTGCTTGCCAATTCCATCATGAATGAAAAAGCCTGACCCAGTGAAGATGGAGAGAGAAAAGAACAAAGAGACAGAGAGAAAGAGAGAGACAGAGGGAGCTGAAATCTTAAATTCTGGGAAGTCACCACTACTCTACACAGAACGTCTATTCAACCGCCCTGCTGATGTTGCCTCGCATGTGCAAAGATTTATAAAAATTGCACTGGCGTGTTTTACGTGTCACTTTAGAATTGTCTGTAGTTTTATGATTTTTTGCAAACACTTCGGACAAAAATAATAATATAAATAGTATAAACTTATGTAGCTACGATTAGACTCTACTTCTGTGATAATATCTATGCACCCAACACGTAGTATTCTTTCTGACCGTATTTCAACAAACAGCAAAATTATTCCATATTTTAATTTACCTGTGGCAAATATATGCTCTTTTGAACTTTTACCTCTAAACTATTATTTTAATATCTCTCCCACACTTTCATTATCATTATCCTGTCTTGCTCTGGGAGTTTGTTCTAAGTTTATTTTCTTTGCATGTACTGATCACGAATGACCATAATCTGGAAGGAACTTAGCGAGCATTTGGAGTTGGGAAATCAGTCACGTGACATCCCTCACCCGTAACTCTCTTTTGCATACCCCATCATGCTTTCTGTATTTGATGTTTTTCTTATTATAACTCAAGCGTTATCTTTTCAAAGCAATGGTGCACAGAAAATTACCAGTAACACATGTCTCTTAGAAGAATGAGTTATAATCTAAAAATGACATGTTATCAGATTACACCTGCCGTCGATGGTAAGAGAATTACGGAATACTGTCGCAGCTCTTCGGCGTGGCGTAATGGGCGGCTCGACGCCCTCTGTAACGAAAAACTGAGTCAACGACGAAACAATCAAAATAAGACCATCATCCACAAAGGACCGATCAAACCAAATAACAATGAAAAGTGAGAAAAAGATAGAGGGCTCCAAACATACACTTCTTTCTCATATCTAGATAAACTGGGGATATACATGACGTAATGATAGTAGTAGGTTTTTACTGTATATAAAGTACTAGACTTCCTTGGGACGCAGCATTACCACACCTATTCCGTTTGTAATTTTAGCTGTTCAAAAGTTCAAATGTTTGTAAATCTATCGGACCAAACTGCGTGGTCATCCGTCCGTAGGTTACAAACTACATTCCCATGCCCCAGGGAGGACTCGAACCTCCACGGTGAGCAACCGCGCGCTCCGCAGCGAGACGCTTTAGACCGCTCGGCTACGCCACCGCGGCAATTTTAGCTGTAACAGAAATCTTAGTCACAGTTTGAAACAGAATATTTGCTCTTCACTTTAGTGCCCAACAAAGTAACATGAACGCAGTCATATCTGAACGAAAGAAAATGTAATTAAATCTACATTACAAGCGTCCATAGCAATCGCGCTAAAGTCCAACATTTCAGCAGACGAATTTATTCCAATTAATGCTTTTCAACATATTCCTAAATAGTTAATAACTGCTTAGAAAAAGGAGAAAGATGGTAATTTGTTGGATTGTATACACTTCCCTTCCGTTTCATCAAGGAACGACAGTTGCCATAGAAATCTAGGACTTAATTTATGTATGAAACTACCAGTAAAAGAACGTTGTTTAAAATATTGATTATTACAGTATCCTCCCAGTTTACCATTGTTCAATTCGTTGTTATGTATTTCACGGCTTGTTCACGAAATAGAAGAAACGCATATTTTAGAAGGGGCACTCTTATGCACAACATTATAGAACGTAGCCCGAAACATTTAGGAGCCAAGGCAAACAAAATTTGTAGTGACGGGGTTTCGAAATACCGACCGTAAGCATCGCAATATGAGACGCTGCCCAGTACACTACGGCGAACAATTACAAAGATCTTCCTTAATCCTCGTATTATTGATGGCTACTAATATAGCATTTTTAGACACTAGATTATAATTGATCCTAATAAGAACGACGTGTGTTTGTTAATTCTTCAGCGCGCCATTTCTTTTAAATGATGACGCGTAAGTTATAATAAAATCATAAAATGACGGTGTCAAATCGCAGTTAATTTTGCAAATAATGTTATGAAGAGAACATAACAGAACAAAGTTATTAAGAATTTTCACTTTTATTCAGTTCTCTTACGAAATGAACGGTTAATGCGTTTTGTGCAAATAAATTTCCTACTGTCAAAAACCATTATCAACGTCCTTTTATTACTGATACTAACCTACTGTTTGTCCAAAATATTTGGAAAATGGAGGTTCTGGTCACTGCCGGCGATCAATTGTGTTTATAAAATTTTGTGCCGATCGGTTGAACGGTGCGACCTAAAAAGTGGGAACACGATAGACAAACATCGTCAAATCCCCGTTATTTTTTGCAAATATCTCTGAAACGATGCGAGATATGAAAGAAACGTAACAGAGCAAACTTGCAGAGAATTTTCTCGCCTATAAAACAGTTTATTCAATTTTCGTGTCAGATGAACGGGTAAGTCATTATATTCATTTAAATTTCAAGCTGTCGAAAGGTCATTTCAAAGGCCTAATTTTAGTGTTACTGCCGTAACGTAAAGTGCGCCTAAACGATGTGCAAATATACCAAAAATTATCTACATCTGGCAAATTTTATGGTGATAGGTGAAACGGTGACACTGTCACAAGTACCGAATGAAATCATATATAGACAGATTGTTTCTTTTGATCTGAAGATCGGGTGTGCTTAATTAATCATGATCAGAATAATATTGTAGACCGGTGTCGGCGTCTGTTGTGTAGTATCCTCCTTTAGACACGAGAGCCGGTACTGTTATGACAGTCATGTGTGCAAATTATATCGCAGTAGGATGTACGCTATAGCAGTGCATGAAATACAAATCTAGTCCGAATTGGTGATACCATATCAAAATTACAAATTCGATTTTTTTTTTATTTTTCAACTATTTCTTTGGGTTTGCACTATGTTTTTCGGAGCAACCCCTGAAATAAAGCGAGAAAAAAATTACAATAATTTTACATCTACATCTACATCACATTGAAGTGCATGGCATGATATTTCTCTACAGTTCCATTCTCTCATAGCTCGCGAGAAATAGGAACACCGGAATCCTTCTTTTTTCGATCTTACTGCTATGATGCAGATGGAGGGGGCACCACTGAAAACAGTTCAGGAAATAAGGAAACTAAGGACAGGATGGCAAAATGGTAAACTCAACAAATCTGATGCACACAGGTTTATTAACAATAATAAAAGCCCTAAAGTACTTCTTTAAAGAAATCACTTCAACAATTTAAACCAAAGGAAAACGTTAAGTACAAACCTTTTAAAATAACAAATTTTTTACAACTACTGAATTGCTTAAAATCACAATTTAAACAATGCTTCCGAAGCAGTTAACAAACTGGCAAATGTTGAAACTGTAAATTTAAACTTTCGACCACCAAGTACAATGCACGTTGGTAGCCATCTTCATGCATACTGCTCGGCGGACACTGCAGGACCGCAAAGGAGGAGACGGGTCGCTTAACTGAACGAAGCACAACAATATAGCGCTACCGCGGTCCCCACATGTAACCGGAAATCACCACAACTTCCTCCTCCGTTGCGGTACCGCCGGGCCAGCCCCAATAATGTAAATCTGCAACATAAATTCCAGAACCAGTATCCGGCACCAAATTACGCCGACATATACACCTCGAAAACGCTTTGAATTATAAAACAGTACATAACAAGTGCCAAAATATCAAACCTCCTAAGCAATTTGAGAAATACAAGGCACTCATTAAAACTTAGAAAAATTTTAAAATTCAAATAAATGCTAGTACAAAATTCAAACACTTAAATATTCTTTGCAGAAACAGTAACGGTTAGTAAAAAAAAAAAAAAAAAAAAAAAAAAACAGCCACAGAACTCTTAACATTGAAGGCATAAAACAATTGCTTAAACATTAATACCACACTTTAGTGTCAAATGCCAAACCACAACTGTCTGTAAGAGATCAGCCCAGTAACAGTTTTCTAACCGACCCGCTCCCACGACTCAGAGCCGACGTTGTTCCAACACGAAGCCAGAGGTGCTCCCAGAATCACCAGGGCGCACAGTGCAGACCTCCACAATCGAAACGAACAAGCCTGCCCATCAGAATAACGACACTCAGATCGGGGCGGACACCAGACAATGCCGGGACAACCATAAGAAACATCAGACACAATCCACAATTCAAAACAAAGTTCAGTAGAAAAACACCCTACTCTCGACGAACTTCTGTTCAAAAGGCACACAACAGACTATTGCATAACCAACGAAGCCTGGGGCACCAACGTTCACAAGGTGTATAGCAGAGCCCGACTCGGAAGGCTTCAGTCACGGTCTGCACGGCCACTACGGTCGGGGGTTCGAATCCCCCCTCGGGCATGGATATTTGTGCAGTCCTAGTTCGTAAGTAGTTTGTAAGTTTAGGGACTGATGACCCCGTAGTTAAGTCCCATAAGCTTAACAAACATTTGATTTGAACATTTGACTCGGAAGGACACCGAGAATTAAAGCCTTCCGGCGCTCGTACCAGGTCTATCAGTACAGCACTTACACTCGGGAGCAGAGGAAAGAGAACTTGCTTGACTAGGTGACACACGCGGCACAGCACGCCGTCGCCCACTTTAAGTACTCATCTCCAGCTACCTGTCCTGCTGCCCAAACATTCAGCTGCAAAATACTTCAGGACCAAACAGCGACTCCGCCTCTAGGACGCTAAGTTGTGCGCTCACGACGGTAACAACATAGCACAGCTACCCAAGCGACTAGAACTCGCTGGATGCCAAGCTGTTACTCCATCGCTCCACGCTGGTGGAGGCCCACAAGTCGGTGACAACACCTCCGGAGGAACCCAGGCGAGAAGCGCTATTCGAATGTCAATCCGTGCGTCACACGCCTTCAGCTAGCCATCGGCCAGCGATGGCACATCGAAAACAACTGCCTTGTGGCAGATCAAAGCGCCGCTTCAGGGGAAACTCATCATTACTATCGATATAGACTCCCCAAACGTGCGAGCGTCGTAACACTTACTTCTCTTATTTTATTGTGATGATCATTTCTCCCTATGTAGATGGGTGCTAACAATATATGTTCGCATTCTGAAGAGAAAGTTGGTGAAAGAAATTTCGCAAATAGATCTCGCCGCAACAAGTAGCACCGTCCTTTTAATTATATCTACCTCAACTTGTGCATCATTCCCGTGAAACTCTCTGGGCTAATCTACCGCTGTGCGACTCAAATTCCGTAATTGGCGATGTATACAAAACACGGGTTGATAAATGAAATTCTTTTTCAGTGTACAGATCGTAAGTAATTTCTTTAAATTATTTTCGATAATGCAGTGCTATATAGCTCAAATTGAGCATCTAATGTTATTATTTACAACAAGAACGTCACATAATCGATTAATAATCCAAAGTCAAAGATTTGAACTTCCAAATTTCAAGAAGTTACGTTTCATACAAATGCAATTTCTGTCTAATCGGGAGATGTGGTAACCCTGAAGTAAATTGAAGCTTTTGATTGGTATTAATTACCAGCAAAATACAAAAACAGCCGACATATACCCTAGTCTTTCGCACTAAAAGCCAGTTAGCTTTGAAAATATCTCTTTCTCAATAAAAAGTGTGTGAAATTGTTCAGTTGTATTAAATTTTGAAACTATAAAGCTTAAGATAATTAATTATGGGTCGTGGGAAATAAGAGCAGTTGAGAAACTTCATGACTGCTTCAAAAGAGACAATGTGCAGTGAAAGTAGTTCGTCTGCCAAATTTTACAGTTTTAAAAAAGTATCAGACTTTTTCCCTACACGATCAATATGTCTTTCACTAAAGTACCCAGATAATGTCAAATTATTTCTAGGTCCAAAGTTAATAGAAATTTCCAAACGATCGATAGAAACGCATTGCCTTTGCGCAACATGTAAATTACAGAAAATTATATGCTCATCAGTCATTAAACTGAAAATAAATGCCGGCCGCGGTGGCCGAGGAGACAGAGGCGCTCCAGTCATGGTCTGCACGGCCACTACGGTCGGGGGTTCTAATCCCCCCTCGGGCATGGATATTTGTGCCGTTCTTCGTCTTAAGTAGTTCATAAGTAGTTTGTAAGCTTAGGGACTGACCCCGTAGTTAAGTCCCATAAGTTCTACAAACATTTGAACATTTTGAAAATAAATTAAGACCTTGTAATAGTTCTCTTCTTTCGAATTATTACTCCAACTCCTTCTCTCTCTCTCCCTCCCTCCCTGCCTCTCTCTCTCTCTCTCTCTCTCTCTCTCTCTCTCTCTCTCTCTCTCTGGCTTGCTTGATTGCTCGCATATTCTCTCTCTCACACTCACTCTTTATTATATACCATACATAGATACGAGACTGTAGAAGTAGTAAACGAATTTTAGTGTCTTTATATGAATACGGCGTAGTCTAATGTATTCGATCGTACTACATAAATTATGAAGGGTATTTTTCTACTCGTAGGTACATTAACGGTAGCGGTGTGTATGTAAGTCATTAACCGTTTTTAATATATGGTACTGCAGAATATCTTAAAAGATTAATAGTTCTGATGTATTTCGAAATGAACTTAGACGAAATGCGAAAAAAGATCTAGGATGAAAAGTTAGGTCTGAAAAATGTACTAAAACATGTAGCCTAATTAAGCTATCTCATTGACGTCGATTTGCAGTAGGATTTTTGAACCTATACTTTGTTCGAATATTATGAACTACCTCGAAGAGAACGACCTATTAACCAGTAGTCAAGACGGATTCAGAAAGTATCATTCTTGCGAAACACAGATTGCTCTTTATTGACATGAAGTGTTAAGTTCCATCGTCAAGGGATCTCAAATCGATTCCATATTTCTGGATTTCAGAAAGGCTTTTGACACTGTACCCCACAAGCGGATTCTTATGAAATTGCGTGCTTATGGAATATCTCCCCAATTGTGCGGTTGCATTCACGATTTCTTATCAGAAAGAACACAGTTAGTTGTAATTGACGGTAAGTCATCGATTAAAACAGAAGTGATATCTGGCGTTCCACAGGAAGGCGTTATACGTCCCCAACTCTTCCTCGAGTTTATAAACGATTTAGGAGACAATATGAATAGCTCCATTAGACTGTTCGCGAATGATGCTATCGTTTATCCCTTAGTGAAGTCAACAGAGGTTCAAAAGCAACTGCAAAGCGATTTAGACAAAATTTATGCATGGTGCGAAAATTGGCAATTGACACTAAATAAAGAAAAGTGTGAAGTAATACACATGACCACTAAAAGAAATCCGCTGAACTTTAATTATGCTATAAATCAGTCAAACCTTAAGGTCGTAGATTCTACCAAATACCTAGGAGTTACAATTACGAACAACTTTGACTGGAGAGAACACTTAGAAAATTTTGTGGGGAAGGCGAACCAATTGTTACGTTTCATCGGCAGAACGCTTCGAAGATGAACCAGCTCCACCAACATCACACTTGTGCGTCCTGTCCTGGAGTACTGTTGCCCCTTGTGCGACCCTCACCAGGTGGGACTGAAGGAAGACATTGAGAAGGTTCAGAGAAGGGCAGTTAGTTTTGTTTTATCGCGTTACGGGTGGGGGGGGGGGGGGGAAGCATCACGGAAATGTTGCACGAATTGGAGAGGAAATCATTAAAAGAAAGACGTTATTTATTGCGGCGTGATCTGTTTGCGATGTTTCAATCACCGACTTTTAGTTATGAATATGAAAATATTTTGCTAGCACCCACCTACTTAGGGAGACATGACCATCGCAATAAAGTAAGAGAAATCAGATCGAAAACGGAACGATTTAGGTGTTCTTTCTTCCCGCGAGCTATTATAGAATGGAACAGTAGAGAAAAGGTATGAAAGTGGTTAATGAACCCTCTGCCAGGCACTTGAATGTGATTTGCAGAGTATCTATGTAGATGTAGATGTAGATGTAGACGTTATTGCACACAATGTGGCAGAGGTAACGAAATACGCTGTATGCCGCTGATGTTCAGAGATTAGTACATGAGTAGAATAAATTTCCAGGGTTAAAAAGCATTGAGAAACAAGGATTTAACATTGAAATAGAGCTTTCACCGCAGAGGGCGCACGGAGCAGTGTACAGACTGGCAGCAGAAGACACCACGTATGTTTCGACTGGATCTTAAATAGGTGAGCTCAGGGCTTCTCTCATCAGTCATACATGAAGATGGCCAGAAGACTCTGCGCCGACATATCGTACCAGCAACCTACGGAAATCCGGCAGTATTCCCGTAATTTAATGGAGTAGCTACAGCTTTTTTAACACGTCGATTAAGTGTACTAGTAAGATACTTCCGTTGTGTCTGTTCTCCTTAAAAACTATAACAATGATCAGTGATCACTAAATGTAGAACAATACACTAACTTAGGAAATACGATAAATTCCGAGATACTTTCCGACGGAAAGAGTGAGCAGCCAACTGCAACGGCTGACAATTGTGTGCTAAGCACGAAATTATCATAATCTGAGTGTTTACTTTGGTAGAATTTCTGTTGGCTATGCTATTTAATGTGATTGGGTATACACAGCTGTAATTTTCGAATACACCAAAAATGGTGCCATGCTTCAGACACAGTCTGGTCAAATAAATAACTGGGTGTTACGCAACAGCCGCGCGGGAGTAGCCGAGTGGTCTGGAGGGCCACGTTACCTCTCGCGTCGGAGATTCAAATCCTCTCTCGCGCATGGATGTGTGCGTTGTCCTCAGATAAGTTTAACTTAGTTTAAGTAGTTTGTAATACTAGGGACTGATGACCAACGTAGTTTGGTCCCATAGGATTGCCAACATTTGAACATTTTTTTAGTTACGCAACAAGGTTATCTGAAATGCAACGAACTGACGTACCATATAAGAGAAGGAGAATGGTAGGCGTCGGTTTATTGGGAGATTTGTAACAGAATATAGCTCATCCATTGAGCAGACCGCATTTGCTAGGATTTTTACAATTCACCGATTTCTAAAGGTTATAGTGGGTACTTAATAGGTCATATCCGGAAATATCATATCACGCTGCTATGAGTACTTACTCACCTTTGATACTGTCAAAGAAACATCTTCTACAGCAAAGTCTTTAGGAGGAGATGCTATGGACCAATTCAACGAAAAACGTCCAGCAAACGTGGTCTCTAGAGAACATAACTTAAGAGCTACAAGCTCTTGACCAGTAGAAGAGACGTTTTCCACAGCAATGAAGAACTCCTTATCGATCTTAAGGTATGCATTTTATAATCCATGTTTACTGGACCTTTTTCCTTGTTTTGATCCATAGCGCCACCTCCCAAAATACAGATAGAAAAGAGCTTGCAATAGAAGCGTTTCGTACTATCGAATAAGTGCTGATAGCATCTTTGGATGGCATTTCGGGACATGGGTTCCTATGTACAGCTAGGTATATTATGTCCCTTCTACACAGCTCAACTGTGGGATCAGTTAGATATCGTACACAGTATATACAGGGTGTAAATTTAAAGTTGACAAAGCAGAATAACTCGAAAAATAAGCTTCTAACGAAAAATGTGTAGATTCAAAAGTTGAATATTTTCGACAGGGACATCTTCTGGTGTTAAAATTAACCCACCACCCTGTGGGTGGGGCGGGAGGCAACTTTAAAATTTCAAATAGGAACTCTCATTTTATATTGCAACATGGCATTCATTTTGTCTTAAACATTTGTTTCGATTCTTAATATTTGGCGCTGTAATTCAAGGAAATGCACGTTCTCATTTTTGCGTGCAAAATTGTTACGGATGAATAAAACAATTTACTTCTTAAATTTTGATTCGCTAAAACTAAAACTCTCCCTCTCTCCCCATAGAGTGGAATTTCGCTCACTACCAGTCGCGCTTGACCCAGAGTTAGTATTGCTATGCGGAATTACGCAAGGCGGGCCGCTTCTCGCTCATAGAAATTCTAAACCTGTCTAAATATTCCGAGTCAAACGCGATTGGTAATAAGAAAAACCCCAACATATGGGTAGAGAGGGAAGTTTTAGTTTTAGCGAATCAAAACTTAGAAAGAACATGAGGGTTTTTTTTTTTATTTTTTATTTTATTTTTTTTTTTTTATTTTTTTATTTTTTTTTTTTTTTTTTTTTTTATCCGTAACCATTTTCCCCGCAAAATTGAGAACATGGACTATCTTGAATTACAGCGCAAACCACCGAGAATCAAAACAAAATATACGTAGTTTTTTATGTAGAATCTGACTCTGCAGCCGCGAGGGTGTAGCCGGACGGTCTGGAGTGCCACGTTGTGGATCGCGCGGCTTCCCGCGTCGGAGGTTCCAATCCCATGAGTGCAATATACAGCTCTGCAACAGTTGTGGGAGGTGCTTATCTGGCTGCAATGCATCTTACAAGTGCACCCCAGACATGCTGAATCGGGTTTAAGTCCGGGGTACAAGCTGGTCACGCCATTTGTATGATTCCCTCAGCTTCAAATATATTACCCAGCTCTATGGGGACAAGCATTATCGTCCACCAGAAGGAACCGTCTCCTATTGCAGCAATGACTCAACAAAAGTTCAAATGTTCTGGTATCTATACCTATGATTGGTCAAAGTACCATTATGAACTACATAAAGGTCCGAATAATTGTATAAAAGAAGTTCATATTCTTACAGCTGCTAACTTTGCATTACTTAATATCACTACCCTCTACACAAACATAACTATGAAAGAGACAATAGAAACAAATAAATAAATAATAACAACTTACTCAAGCACAAAAATTTGACATTAGCAGAAATACATGAACTCATTAATTTGTTGACACTAGTACTGTCTCAGTACTGACTTCTGACCGCACCAGTCGTCCACAATCATGATATGGTGATGTTTGTTTCACATAAGCAGGATTGTTCCGAGTTACATGTTTTCTCCAGATAAGGTAACGACGATTGTCCGGCTGAACATAAAACCTGATCTGTGAAAAGAACCCGGGGCCATTTGTTACGACTCCAATCCTGATGTTCTTCCGCCCAGTTTTTGTGAGCCAAAGGCTATCGTGGTTTTAATAAGACATACACCATAGTCCTCAGTATAAAGAGGCCGTATTCCTGAAGACGATTCCGAACTGTTTGTGTTGATACTGCGCGTCCTGTTTCTGCCTGTTGGGTGCGTTGCAGCTGAGTCGCAATGAGCATCTTGACGACTGTGGCGAATCGAGAATTTTGACCTGTGGGAGGCTGAGATCATATAAATTTTCGATTTTCTTAGAGCAAAAAAAGATTTTTTTCGTAATTTACATAGTACCAGAATGACTTTTTACAGCATGAATGTTCAATCTCACCTGCACGGTTAATTTTCCTTCTTGAGATAAGAAGAAAACGTGCTGTTGTGAGGGATGTTGCAGCCCCATAGCCCCTCCTCTGGATTCGCCACTGTTTCTCGTGTTTGTAACCGGATGTAACGGTCACCTCTCGTCCATGTTACTCTTGGACAATCTTGAGCTTGCTATCTTTTTACGGTTACTGTTGTCTGAAATCGCGTTCACGTCCTGTAAATTACAGTTTGGAAATCTCCAACAGTTGCAGCTACCTTCCACTGCGTCTTTGCCTCTTTCAACCTTCCTGTGGCTCTCCATTCCACAGATTCGGGAAAGTCACGTTGTTGTTGCTTTATACTACCTGCTCACAACACTAACTGAACCCAACTGCTTGTGTAATTCGTTTGGTAAACACAAGTCAACACCAAGCCCATCAGCAGCAACATTACTTATTACTACTATCTCGCTTTCCGTTAAATTTTCTCCATTCCTTAGAACAGTCAGAAAGACGTAAAACTATTTTTGTTGATTCTGCCGATGACAATACTTCAGAACCTAGATATATCCTCTAATTGCGTAATATGAATCGTAAAACAACTTCTAGATCAGTAACGTGACCTTTTATTGAGTACTTTTCCAATATTTCTAACGTTCACCAGTCTGGATTACGGAAAGACAGTGATGCAGTTGAATTAAATTTCTTATGGATAGGTCAATGTTTACAGAGATAAATCGTGTACTCAAATGTCCTTCTCAGAACGGAATATGTTTCGCGAAATTTTCACGAGTAGATTGAAAGAAGAGGCTCATGCAGGTAACCGCCGAGAGATTTTACTGCCGCTAATATACGAGGGTTGGAAATTAAATAGTGGAAACCCTTTGTTGAGACACTATGTAATGGAATCTTCTATTGTCGCTGATAGCACATGTTGTTGACATACCTACCTTACCTCCGAGCAAATGCATTCGCCTGTCTCACGTCACCAACGTGTACACAATCGAGGGAAAAAGTCACTTGTAAGCGAGTGGTCAAACGTAACGGTGTCACTACGTTTTCGACACAGGAAAAACGGAGTGCCGGCCGCGGTGGCCGAGCTGACTGCGGCGCGTCAGTCACGGTCTGCACAGCCCCTACGGTCGGGGGTTCGAATCCCCCCTCGGGCATGGATATTTGTGCCGTCCTTAGTCTTAGCTAGTTCATAAGTAGTTTGTAAGGTTAGGGACTGATGACCCCGTAGTTAAGTCCCGTAAGTCCTACAAACATTTGAATATTTGAAAAACGGAGTAGGATCACGACTGAATGTGCCAGAAGTCGTAATGCACAACAGTGTCATCAAGAAGCGGCAACACTTTCTGCGCAATCCACCCATCATTTTGCACGACAGTGCGCGGGCGCATACAGCGAAAGCTGTGGCTGCTCTGTTCGGCCAATGAGACTGAAAAGTACTGTACCATCCACCATCCTCCCCGAACTTAAGTCCTTGTGACTGTTATTTGATTCCGAAGATGAAGGGACCACTTCATGGCATTCGCCTCAGAACTGTTCCAGAGATTCGACAGGCAGTGGACCGCTCCATTCACACCATCAACAAAACAGGCTCTGCTAACGGTATACTACGCCTTCCACATCGCTGGCAACAGGTTCTCCACAACGCTTGTGACTACTTTGAAGGACAGTAACAGGTGCAAACATGCAACGCCTCTGCATCGCTTGTGAATAAATTGTTGCCACTTTTTAAGTCCCAACTCTCTTGTATTTAGCTTAAGTATCACCGCCTAGATGAGAGATATTAAAGTTCTTATGGAAATACAATATACGGTGTTTTGCGTAGTTATCAGCGTGATGCGTAACAACTTAGCATCAGTACAAATGGGTCGGGCCCCCGGTGGTCTACTCTAAGTTACAAAGCATTCACCTTACAGATTCCACTGAAGAGCATCGATCATTGTGTTCTGATGTCCATGAAATCTAGCAAATCATTACCTGAACAGCTCCACATACAATAACTCCAGCAGACCTTAATCCGAGTGACGTGCCTCGCCCATCCATGAATAGAAATCCTGTTAACTGGATTAACGGACTAGCAATCTATTATGACGGAAGGTGCCAAATGCTCTTCGCTAACATCTAACGACTCACTGTTCAGTGACATCTCGATAAGACAACTCACTGTGTGCACCGAATTACAGAAGGAATATAGATTTCTTACAGCTACATTCCACTCAAAGTTAAAAATTGAATTTTTCTATCATCAGGTTGCAGAACAGCAAATTATACCTTTTCCATAGCAATATGAAAGACATTGGTTGTAATAGATAAATGAAGAGAACACAAGAAGAAGAATTTTTTTTTTCCAATGTGGTATTCTTAAGGAAGAAACAACTCTTTCATAAATACTTGCAAAAAGATTTGTAATTGGCATAAACCATGAACCACAGACATAACCTAGGTGGGATGGCCTGCGTGCCTCAACGATGCAGATAGCCGTACCGTAGGTCAACCACAGCGGAAAGACTAGACAAACTGACCTTGTAGCATCAGCTAACATTGCTTTGCCATGCAGTTACTGCGAACGGCTGAAAGCAAGGGGAAACTACAGTCGTTAATTTTCCCGAGGACATGCAGCTCTACTGTATGATGATGGCGTCTTATTGGATAAAATACTCCGGAAGTAAAATAGTCCCGTATTCGGCTCTCCGGGTGGGGACTACTCAGGAGGATGTCGTCATCAAGAAAAACAAAACAGGCATTTTACGGGTCGGAGCGTCAAATTTTCTAACACTTCATTACAAACTTTTCTTTTATAAGTTAAAATATTTTTTTTTTTTTTATTTTTTTTTATTTCAAATTGTTCAATTATGTCAGGAAAATAAAAAAATAAAACGTTTTTACTTCAGAAAAAAAAATTCACTTTGCATTTATGCAAAACTGTGGGAAACCTATCGTAATTGACTCTTTGCACATATGTAAACCCGTGAGAAGTTTTTCACACAAAGAGGTCATTAACCATTAAAAATAAATTTATTCATGTCAAATTAACAGCAGATACGAATCACATATTCGAAAACTAATTAAAGACACAAATCTTCAGACACTATGGAATGCAATAAAGCAGTTTTTGTCTCTTTTTAAACATAAATTCACTTTTCACACATGCAGTTAGGGCGTTTTCTCCTTGTTCTCTTCTCATTCCAAACTGGCCAGTTATTATATCTAACCTTACATCCTTTGGAGGTAATGATGATACCTTATATTTCATCCTGTTTGTCTCTATTCGATCTGTGATAGCTGGTCTACCTCGGGTTTTTTTTTTTTTTTTTTTTTTTTTTTTTTTTTTTTTTTTTTTTTTTTTTTTTTTTTTTTTTGCTCCAGGACCAATCTGGCAAAGAGTTTGAGCCAATTCAGTTCTAAACTACTTCTAATTCATTGGCATGTTTGCTACTGTTTTTTTCCATTAGTACCCTTCTGTACAGAATCCACGAATATATTACAATTATATCAATCAGATGGAAAAACAATCGTAAATACCAGTGTTTGGATCTAATCTTTATATGACATCTTCCAATGTTGCTATCTAACAAATCTACGTTTTCCATATGCGATTTGTAAACAGAAACAACAGCTGGACACTTCACCATTATGTCTTCTCTCTTCTTTCTGTCAAATCTTGTCACTTCAGATTTTGGCAGCTCCCCAACAAATGTAGACAGGAAACATACAATATTGTCTTTATACAAAACAGAGTAAATGTCCACATTGTCATCTGTGGTGATGTATTCCTCGGAATATCCACGTACTTCTTTCTTCAGTTCCTTTTCACTTTGAAATTTGCATTTTGGTATCCTATTCCTTTGGATTATTCCTACACTCTGGATCCCAGGTTTGAAAAGGTACACAACTAGATCCATAGAGGTATAATATCTGTCAAAGTAGATCTTGTAGTTCTGATACCTTGTAACTTCCCTTACAAGGCGAATCACAACATTTCCAGATGCTCCAATACTTGGTTCATTATCTAACCTGAATTTTGGATTAATTTCTTGCCATTTCAATTTTGTGCTCAAACCCCATATCCCCACAAGAAAAAAATAGTTTATACCTCCATTTATGTGGATTGTCTTCATATAAAGCTTCATGTGGTGCCTTGACTTCGTTGCACAGATTTGTTCATCAACTGACAAACGCTCACTCATCGGAATCAAAAGACATTTTTTTATTCACATGATCAATTATAGGTCTGATTTTGTACAATTTGTCATGATATTGACTCTCAGGGTCTGGCCGCTTTGTATTGTCATTGAAATGCAAAGTGGCCATCAGAGTTTCAAAGTATCTCTGAGACATTGTCTGTTTTACTACATCAACACCAATAACCTCATTCCCGAGATCACGAATAGCAGTAGGTGGAGCAAAAGAACTAATAATACATATGCCTATAAGTTTATGTATGTCATGAATATTGAAATTCAGTGGTTTGTTTGGATTTTCTGTGTGCTGTAAAGATTAGTTTCATCGACAATTTTTGCCATTATTTAGTCAGAAAAAAATAATTAAAAAACTGATATGGCGTGGACAACTCTAGCACTGACTAGGGTAGAGCAGAATATAATTTTATCATTTACAAATGAGGCACTCTGTTTTTTCCAAATCATTTGATTTTTCTAAACCTTTTGGTGTTTTTCAGAAGCTTGTGGTATCTGTGCATCAGCAACAGCTTCATTCTCATCATCCTTCAAACAATAATTATTGGAATTATGTGTACTAGCTACAGTAGCCTCAGGCTCGCTACCGCTATCTGCAGATTCCAGATCATTTACGTTTATTGTCGGGTATTCATCTGAATCGTCAAAATTTCTCATCTTCACTGCCAGAAGGGCATTCTAGAGTCATGAATTCTTCATAAGTCATCACGTTAAGTCGTCCATTGTCGAAATACGAGAATAGCTGCATCACAGCACTCGAACTATCACGATAAATTAGAAAAAAGCAGAAAGTAGGAAACACTAATTTCTCAACGTTCGAAAGGAAATTGATTTGTGTAGTACTCACATATGTATCAGCAGAAATACAAGATGAACTGAGCAGAATACTCTCCAAAGGTCGTAGAAGCACTACAAATTTTTTGCATTCAGGTGTTCTTCCATTCAGCTACTCTCAATCACTGCCGAAAGAGAGCAATGTCAGACTTACAATGCTACTCACAGCAACACACATTGTCGCGTCATAAACAGAGTAGCGCATTCTAGTGGCAGAATCTTATCAGTTACCGTCATAACACAACATAGCGCATCAGCAAATCAGTTTTAAGCGTTAAACTTCAAGAACAACGGCGAAAAGAGAGTTGAAACTTTGCTTTCCACATCTGCAAAGTAAAGCAGCGAAGAGCTAACCCTCGATCGCGTAGGTAAGTTAGAAAACTTGAAAAGAGGAATGGATAGGTTAAAGGTAGATATGATAGGGATTAGTGAAGTTCGCTGGCAGGATGAACAGGATTTTTGGTCAGGTGAGTACAAGGTTACAAATACAAAATCAGTTGGTAGTAACGCAAGAATAGGTCTGATAATGAATAAGGAAATAAGAATGCGCCTAAGTTACTATGAACAGCATAGTGAACGCATTATCGCAGCAAAGAAAGACACAAAGCCAACAACGACCGCCGTGGCCGAGCGCATTGAGGCGCTATGCTGCGATGCGCGAGGCCGTTCCCCATCGGGGGCTCGAATCCCCTTCGGGCATGGCCCATAATCTTAACAGACATTTGAACAACACCGACCACAGTAGTGCAAGTTTATATGCCAAGTAGTACGGCCGATGATGAGGACATAGAAGAATTGTTTGAGGAGATAAAAGAAATCATTAAGAAAGTTAAGGGAGATGAAAACTTCATTGTGATGGGGGACTGGAACTCGGTAGTATGAGAGGGAAGAGAAGGAAATGTAGTAGGTGAACATGGACTGGGAAAAAGGAATGAAAGAGAAGATCGCTTGGTAGAATTTTGTGCAGAGCACAATTCAATCATGACCAACGTTTGGTATAACCATCACGAAAGAAGGCCGTATACGTAGAAGAGACCAGGAGACATTAGAAGATACCAGAGTGACTTTGTAATGATAAGAAATAGATTTATAAATAAGGTTTTAAACTGTAAGACATATCAAGGGGCAGATCTAGACTCTGATCACAACTTATTGGTTATGAAGTGGAAGTTAAAACTTAAGAGACTGCAGAAAGATAGAAAAGTTAGGACATGGAACCTTGGCAAATTGAAGGAACCAGAGGTGGTTGAGTGTTTCTGAGGGAGCCTTAGGCAAGGATTGGCTGAAACGGGGGAAAGTAATACAGTAGAACAGGAATGGGTAGCTCTGACAGATAGGGTAGTGAAGGCCTTAGAGAATGATATAGGCAGAAGGACGAGGCCTAATAGAAATCCATGGTTAACACAGGATATACTGAACTTAATTGATGAGAGGAGAAGCAGACAAACGGGAGTACAAACGTCTGAAAAATGAGATTGACAGGAAGTGCAGACTGGCTAAGCAGGAGTGGCTAGAGGACAAATGCAGAATCGTAAAATCATGTATAACTATACGAAAGGTAGATACCGCCTACTGAAAAATAAAATAGATACTTGGACAAGGAAAGCAGATGTATGAATATCAAGAACTCGGACGGAAAACCAATACTAAGCAAATATGGGAAGCTGAACTGTTGAAGGAATATATATAGGGCCCATACAAAGGAAATAAATTTGAAGGCGATATTCTAGAAATGGAAGATGAAGTGAAGCTGAGATAGAAGAATTTGACAGAGCGCTGAAGGATTTGAGTCAGACGTGAACTGCTGATATCGTTAGGAGAGCCAATCATGAAAAATTGTTTCGCCTGGTATACAAGATGTATGAGACAGGGTAAATTACCTCCAACTTCAAAAAGAATATTGTAATTCTAATTCCAAATGAAGCAAGTGCAGAAAAGTGTGAAAATTAGAGAACTATAAGTTTAATAAGTCATGGTTGCCAAATACTAACTCGAATTATTCCCCAATGTTGTTCAATCCGTACATTGAGCAAGTGGTGAAGGAATGCAAAGAGAAATTTAGAAATTTGGAGAGGAAATTAAATTTCAGGGAGAAGAAATAAAAAGTTTGCGGTTTGGCGATGACATAGTAATTTTGTCAGAGACCGCAAATGATCTGGAAGAGCAACTGAATGGAATAGAAAGTGTCTTGAAAGGAATATATAAGATGAACATTAACAAGAGTAAAACGGGGGTAATGAAATATAATGTCAGAAAATCAGGCGATGCTGAAGGAATTAGATTAGGTAATGAGACAATAAAAGTAGTAGATGAGTTTTGTTATTTGGGTAGCAAAATAACTTCTGATGGCCGTAGTAGAGAAGATATAAAATGCAGAATGACAATGGGAAGGAAAGCGTTTCTGAAAAAGCGAAAATTGTTAACATCCAATTTTAATGTAAATGTTAGGAAGTCCTTTCTAAAAGCATTTTTCTGGGTGTAGCATTGTATGGGAGTGAAACGTGGACAATAAGGAATTCAAAAAAGATGGTAGAAGCTTTTGAAATGTGGTGCCACAGACGAATGATGAAAATTACATGGGTAGATCACGTACCTAATGAGGAGGTGAGGTGCTTAACCGAATCGGGGAGAAAAGGATTTTCTGGCATGTCCTGACAAAGATTAGGGGTAGATTCGTAGGACACATTCTACATCAAGGGATTTTCAAATTAGCACTGGAAGGAAGTATGTGGGGTAAAAATCGAAGAGGGAGACCAAGGGACGAATACAGTAAGCAGATTCAAAAGGATGTATGTTGCCGAATGTGTTCTCAGATAAAGAGCCTTGCACTGGAGAGCGTAGAATGGAGAGCTGAATCAAACCAGACTGAGGAGTGAAGATCAATCAAATGTTTGTACATCTATCCGACTCAACTTTGTTGTCATTAGTCCGTAGCTTGCAAACTAGTTAAACTAAGGTAAATTAACCTAAGAACAACACAAACACCCATGCCCGAGGGGGGACTCGAACCCCCGTCGCGGACATATATATATATACGAGGAGCGTCCAGAAAGTAAGTTCCGTTTGGTTATATAAAACGTACGGGTACAGATACAAAAAAAATATTGACTGTACAAAAATCTACAACTGTTAAAATACTTTTCTACATAGCTTCCGAAATTTTGTAGGCAATTGTCATAGCATGCCACAAGGTTTTGTGTGCCTTTTTCATAGAATGTTGCCGCCTGTGTATTCCAGCATGTTCTTTCAGCTCGTCATCAACGTTGAAGTGTTGTCCACCAAGGACAGATTTTTAGGTGTAAGAAGAGGATTACTGTCAATTTTTTTACCACGATAATATCTGATTTCACTCACCGAATGTGAACAAACAATTCTTACGGAAATTTCAATGGGACCTGTTTGATCATCCTCCATACACGTCGGACCTCTCTCCTAGCGACTTTCATATCTTCTTACACCTAAAATCTATCCTTGGTGGTCAACACTTCAACGATGATAAAGAGCTGTTACCACATGGCTGAATACACAGGCGGCAACCTTCTGTGAAGGATGCATGCAAAAACTTGTGGCACGCTATGACAAGTGTCTTAAAAATTTCGGCAGTTATGTGAAAAAGTAGTTTAAGAGTTGTAGAATTTTGTGCAATAAAACTTTCTTCTGTATCTGTGTACAATTGTATTTTATTACCAAACGGAACTTACTTTCTGGACGCGCCGCATATATATGGTCCCGGAGTAAAGCGCTCGACTGTAAGCCAAAGGGACCTGGGATTTTTTGCAGTCTGCGTTTTAACCCAGAAATGACACGTGGTTCGGATTCCACGTTAAGCTGTAGGTCCCCTTTCCCCGGTTGGATGACTGGGCCGAAGTGGCATCCAATGAAATGACTTGCACCAGGCCAATGATCCACAAGAAATTAAGCTAATTTTATCAGTACAAATATCATACTACGTTCATGTCGTAGTTGATTCATCACATGTCAAAATTACGAATACCTATTGTCCATGAAACACTACAGCCATACCGCAAGACAGAAGAGTAGCTAACTAATGGGAAATCCAGCAAATGAAGCGAGGGGAGCCGTAATGACCTGGCGGGCATCGTAAGCTGCTTACAGGTCTAAGCGGCTCTGTCCGGACTTTGATGATAGGCACAATCGCCGGAAAAAGCATGTTGCCTATATCCACTGATGAAAGTTTTTGTGTACGCCTCCCGATTGGTTGTTGACGCGTTCGCAATCAACCCTCCCTTTACACCGCGTCCCTCTCTCTCTGTGTATACTCTCTCTCTCTCTCTCTCTCTCTCTCTCTCTCTCTGTGTGTGTGTGAGTCCTCGACCCTCTTTACCGTCAACGCTTTTTCTCGCCCGCCAGTTTGCCATTTTACACCACGTCCGAGATCGGAAGTAACTGCAATAATAGTATGGATAGGAAGCACGGTGTTTTAAACTAATTGAAACGAAAGAAACCTTCCTGCTGAGAAAGGCGCTGATACTTGGATCACTTAGGGAAAAGCATACTGAGGAAATGAAGCACGTTCTTTGTCCAAAGACGACGGAAGTTCTTCGCAAGAGCAAATCTAGCAGACCTCTCTCCTTAGGAATTCTGGAGCGCAAACCATTCCGCGCAGAGAACGCCAGAGACAACTGGCGTTAATGAAATAGCCTGACACTGCGTGTGAATTCGTTTCGAATTCCAGTCTCTTAGGAAGCATTCTTCGAGAAATTCCGATAACGCTATGCAGGGAATATTCCAAAAATAACAACTAGCCCTTATCATTCTCGTGGCTAGTAGCGCCTCTCGACGACAGTCGAAATATTTATAATCATAATTTGCTCTAGTGGTCGAGATAATTCTATAATACTAATGAATGTGTACATAATTTTTATTGAAGAGGATCACCCAATGGTAATCTTAGAGGGCAATATGTCAAATGCTGTTTACTTTTTTTTCTCCTTTTCGCACGCATTCACTTTTGAAACTAAAACACTTGGCGCCTCAATCCGTAAGAGGTAATAATAGCAAATAATAGTGCTTCACTCTGATCCATAGTTCGCTCACACAAGCAGTATTTCTAATATGCATCTTAGGCTCTCCTACATGATAAATAATTGTTATATAAGGAACTCATTGTTCAATGGGGCGATCTATAATTGTTTATTAATGATTTTGAAACCAAGATCGCATTTTTCATTTATTATGTTACAGGTTTCGGCGTGCTCGACGCCATCTTCAGACCTATTATACAAAGTTTAACAAGTGATAAATTATTGCCAAGACACTACCTATATACAATTACATGGTTACATACCTGTCGTATTTTACATAACTTCACAACGTTTTTTACACACTAAAAGAGTACATCCAGGTTGAGGCGTCACCAAACATAAAATTTCTAGTCACAAATAAAATATAAACATCCATCTTCCAATGGTTCTGAAGCGAGGTACTTCAAAGCCTAAGTTCAATATTAATTGAAGTACAGTATAACACTTACTGTTAGGCGGGAAAGCTATATACAAAGATGTTATATGCACATTTATACAAAGGTCTCCGCTGTTTGTAGACGTCTTATATATATATATATATATATATATATATATATATATATATATATATATATATATAGTACATTTTCTCAAATTACATCCAATGTCATGTATATACAATTTGTATAAATTGCTATATTAAGCACCATAGATTGTAAGGCGCTATGTCAGTTACCTATTGTGATGTACAGAAATGTTACAGTTTTTATACACATATATTAATATTTATATACACATAAGTCACATATCTAAAATATTTATAGATGGTTGAAACAAAGTATAATACACTTACTAAATTATCTTATACAGAAATTGTACCTGTCAACAGATATTTTTTTAAGTTCGTGTTATGGATGCATGTAGTATAGTTTGCAAGGCCTGGTGCGTACAGGAATATTAGTATGATAGTGGGTTGAATATAGGTAGTCAATGTGTAAAAATGTATCCATTTACTATTATAAAATTTCCAGTAGTCAGAGTGCTATGTAAAAAGATCTTCTATTATATATGTTAAAGTATATATAAAAAGTTGCAAAGTTGCATTATAATTCTGTACACATACTGTTGTGTTCCAATCCACTCATTAAAATAATACATATTCACATTGATGACGAATCGGGGAAGAGCATACGTAAACAGAGGATCATTCATTTTCTAAAATATGACCGTCTTTGTGATGTTCGTTTTTGTACTATTATTATTACTAGGATGGTGTAACTAAAAATGGTAAAATTGATTTAAAACATCATTACATTGATATTTATAAATGTCAATGTCTACACTGATATTTATAAATGTCAATATCTACAATATGACCGTCTTTGTGATTTTCGTTTTCATACTATTATTAGTAGGATGACGTAAAGGAAAATGTTAATATTCATTTAAAACATCATTACATGATATTTATTAATGTCAACATGTAAAATTTTGCATGTGTAAAGAAAAAGAGCTGTATTTTAACAGGAAATTATCGTAAGACTGCAGGATTTATTTCAATCCAGACATTTAAATGTTTTATGTTTAATGTGTTTTTTTTTATCTAATCATGTAATGTAATTTAAAATATTATTGTAGTTTCCAAAGCTAATAAGGCTAATAAATCACAATTACTAATTTGTGGTACAAATAACAGCTACTGGAAATACGATAGCATTAGTGCATATTCTTTTCCAAAATAGATAGCAATGTGAATAATATAAAACCGACTAAATAAGGTTCATTGATATTCTACTCATACACCTAAATGAAACAATTTTATTTCAATTTTAAGATGGTCCATACAAATACTCCTAATCCTCCAGGTTTGTCTTCTTTTCAAATCCGCTTGACCTATATTTATTCGTAAGACAGTGATATGTCAGCTTTGCCGACCGTGTTATGATGGATTGTGTAAAATTCTATTGTTGGAAATTGAATCTATACCACGTCTCCAGCACTGTAATTCAACCATTATTTCCGTCATTAAAACATAAAGTGCTTATAGACGTTTTGAGTACTTCAGGTCAACAAAATGTCCATTTTGACCATCTAATGCAGATTAAATAGAATTTAATTAATGAGGCTTTAATTTGTATTTTGTGTCATCTCATGAAGACACTTCCTGCGTAAATCGGGTTTGCAAACATGTTCTGGCAACGATTGTTCGATTGTTTATGTGAATACGTCTTTATTTATTTATTTATTATTATTATTATTTTACATACCGCAGTCTTCTAGATACAAATGATGCCTTGGGAAAAATTACTCATACAGCACGCCTCATCATAACGTCTAAATTGCTTGTGTCTTTCCTGATAGTTCTCCCACAGAGAACCAGTTTCTTTCACGGTAAGTCTGCCGTTTCCTCATAGTGGCCTTTCATTCTCGATATTTCACAATTCTTCTCTTTTAGCAAGCCACGAAGCCTACTTTCAAGTCAGTTATGGATGTGGGCAACACAATCCAACTACTCTACTCTTGTACTGCATGTGTCTTATCTGTTAAAGATTTGAAGGAAGAGGAGTCCCACCTACGTATTAAGTACATCTAACTCCATACTGGTTCTCGGATCTGGAGATCTGACAGCAGCATGTTACTCAATGCTTTCCTTGCTAATGAATATCATTGACATCGGCGTTTGACAGTTTCGTGATTGGGCATTGATGGCAGTATTTGGACACAATTTCGGCATCTGAAACTTTACCTTAATCAATACGAATTGCAGATGCATAACCATATTGAGGTGTGTGGCCCCTTTTCATTCGGGTACCATATAAAAACACACATAGGTCAGTAACAATTTGTAGGAGATTAGCTGCCATGAAAATCTATCCCTGCATTATTTATTTTGTGGTTTCTTTTCATTAAATATTCCACCACTTTCTTCACAGAAACTTTGAAAGTATCATTTAAAGCATCAGAAATTAATTAAATACCTGTTTCAAATGTTGCACGACGTGGAGGCATGTCCAGGAAACCGAACTATAAATAAATTCCTTCCCTACGGTACCTTAAAAATGGTGATTTATTTTTTTATAGTTTTTGGCGGAAACAGAAAATTCATAGCCCCGTGAATTACGATTTAATTTAAGATCAGATGGTGTCTCCATTTATTCTTTTTCGAAAACAGTCATGCATTCCGTAATTTTACAACTAACACGTGAATTTGAAAAATTTATAGCCTGGCAGAGAAGCTGTAAATCAATGAGCCGGAAATTATATCAAATTCACACTCACGCAACGTTATAATTTTACTGTCACAATTCTCGATTCTGACGTCGAGAGGTTATATCGATTTCGAGGAACTTCCACTTTTTTGTTGGTAAATCGATTTTCATGGAACCTCCGCTTACTAAACAGAGTTTTTTCACTACCCATTTTGCACATATCTTCACTTCCACGTAAATGTTTGCTAATTCAACCTTCTAAATTCTAATAAGTGTTAGTATTGTCAAAACGTAAATAAATCCCCTGCATGAAAGTTTTCAGCCTTAGATGTCGATGTCATCCAGCGATATTGATATCAGACACATTTATAGATGTCAGCCAAAGATATCGAAAGAATATAGCTTTAACCACACAAAAATTTGGCTGAAACAAGGAGTTTCCTCAATGCCGAAAAAAAGGAGAGAGTGGCTGCCAGTGTCGAGTTAAATATTTCAGTACTTGAAATGCATTTCTGACGCTGCTATCTATATGAAATTCTCACACAACATAGATAAAGTGAGTAAATAAAGAAAATTATATTTTTGAAAATCTGTTCTTTGGTCCCACATTCATTACGTCCCTCACTGAACGTTCTGACACTTGACCTGCCATTATTCTCCTTCTTGCAACACAGTATAATATTGTTAAGTCTGAATTACATCAAATAATTTTGTACACTATTTGAAATGTTCACTGTTCATATTGAACCAATCGTGTGGTTAACAACGCTTTCTGGAGATGTCAGAATATAGATTTCTTTCTAGTCAGATAAGTCAAGCGGAATTTGATTACTTTTTCTCTTCTTGGTGTCACAAGTACTACGTGATCCTCCGTGAGGTGTTCTGGATACGTCCCTGACATATCATTTTATTTATCTTTTTGAATATTCTTGCAATGTGTTGTTAAGTCTGCGTTTCATTGCATGACATCCCAGTGGTTTGAATATATCCAATATTTGTTCTTCTTTGCCAAGGAAATCACCAAAGCCACAGTGAAATAGTATCCATTGAACAGCTACTATCTTGTTCTTCTGTTGCGGACTTCTTATGACTTGTGTGTTAATAAAGCCGCTATTGCTTCTCAGGAGTGGTAAAATTGGATTGCCTTCTAATTTGTCTAAATAGTAGTTTACCTGATTTGTTACAGTTGTGACGGCTTCAACTCCAGCTTCAAAAATTGTTTGACCCTGAAATTAGATAAGAAGTGAATTTTTTTAAATATAATCCTATGGTAACGTTTCCTTTTTTCTCCATTATCGAACCACCTGTGTGGACGAGAAGCTACTGATCTTCAGAACATATCAAGTTGATCATTTGCAATACTGTACCTCTTGTCATTAAGGCTTCTTATATCCATTTTTGGCCCACTTTAGGTTACGGTAGTAACACTAAAAGTGGCCCTTTGCGATCGTCTTTTGACATCTCGAAATTTCAATGAAAATAACGGCTTAACTATTCGTCTGAAACGAAAATTGAATAACCGAATTTGTAGAGGCAAAATTCTCTACAACTTTGCTCTCTTGTGTTTTTTTCATATCTCGTAGCGTTTCAAAGATATTTGCAAAAATAACGGTGATTTTGGGATGTCTGTGTCTGTCTTCTCCGTCCGTCTGTCTGTCTGTAACGTGTTCCCTGTTTTTAAGACGAACTGTTCAACCGATCAGCACTAAATTTTACAGACATGATTGTAGGCCTCCAGAGACCAGAACTTCCCTTTTTCAAATTTTTCGGTAAAAAATACGGTAGTAATATCAAAAAAGCCGTTTGTAACATAATTGTAATTGCAAACGAACCGTTCATCTGACACAAAAATTGAATAACCTAATTGGTAGAAGAGAAAATTCTCTACAACTTAGCTCCCTTACACTTTTTTTTTCATATCTCGTATCGTTTGAGACATATTTGTAAAAATAACCGAGATTTGACACCCTCCACTGAATTAAGTAAAACAGCCGTTCGGAGATGTCACGTGACATTCCTCTCTGGCATCTTGCGTGGCGTATTTGATGATTTTCTTATTGTAACTTACACGTTGTCATTTCAAAGCAATGGCTCACTGAAGAATTAAAAAAAAAAAAAAAAAAAAAAAAAAAAAAACCACATAGTTCCTCGTACGATAATCTAGTGTCTACAAATGCGATATTAGCATCAGTTAACAACGGCCATCAATAGTATGAGATTAATGGACTCATCCTCTGATTGATAGCCGTAGCGTAGTGGGTTAAGCGTTGGACTATGACGCTAAAGATCGTTTGTTCGAAACTCGCCACTACCTAATTCTTTTTTCCTAAAACGGTTTCAGACACTCTTATTAATTAATTTTTTATTATTTTGATTATTATTTTGGCACAAAATGTTTGCACAAACTTATATATGGGCCGTAAAACACGTCAGTGCGATTTTTTTCTTCAATATATCTAGGCATGTTTTTAACCGAGTAAAGAGAACTGAGCATAATGGAAAAATAAATTTTTCAGCAGCAACATATGGCATCTACGTCTGTTGCCAGCCACCGCCTGTCCAACCTTGTCAAAGCACCAAATAGCATAATTAAACTTTTGTGCATTTAAATTACAGGTCAATTTCTTAGTTTCGTTAATTCTTCGGTTTTTAAGAGCTTCATTATCACGCATTTGGTAAATGTCTATTATGCTTCTGTTTTCGAGGACTAGATTCTGGCGTTTCAATACGGAAATTTTAAGTAAGTTTACAGACATGGGTAGGGACTGCGCCTTTTGTGTGCGGATTCAGGAGGAGTTGGCCGCTGTCCGTTAGCAGCTGGAGTCTGTGGTGGCTACGGTCAGCAGTCTTTAGGCTGCTGCACAGGGCTGTAGCGTTATCCGGGTACCTGAGGCGATTGCTGGGGTAGTTCTGGAGCCTACTGCAGCTGTGGTTACAAATTCTACGTTGCTGCTAGTCGATAATTGCTTACATTACATTACTCGTCCCAATAAACGCTACCTACGTCCCTATGAATTTCACTCGGTTTATGCACTCCGGTCTACAAATAACCAACTAAATTCCGTTGTGGACAGGCACTCAGCTTTTGTTTCTTAGTTCAAGCTTCTCTTGCTAGAGCTGCACATGAAACTAACAATCGCAACACTAAGTATGGTACGAACGGATTTTGATGGGTCGCAGGTATGTTGTGCGGTAAGTCCTACATTCCACCAAGCTAAAGGGACTTTTTTGCAGTGCGCCTAGGTTTCCACGAAAATCGTGATTAAAATCCCGTGCGTAACTAGGCCTACTATAACTCTACAATAGCAGCGTTGGTAAATGAGGCGGCGTGGTGTAGCCGACAAGGAGCTTGGCCGCTTCAGAGACGACGTGAGGGCTAATGTTACTTGGAACCTACCTTTTTTCACATGTATCATAACTGTATGCTTCTTCCCCACTTTATCAATTCTTATTGCTAAGATATCATCAAATTTTCGTCAGGTAATCACAGATACACGAAGTTGTTGTACAATTAAACAACAAAACATTTATATCAAAATTTCACTGCTATAATAAAATAAGTGTACGAATCCCTTCATTGTTCGTGAGGAATTATACTCTTCTCATTCCATTGTACATGAAATATCAAATTATATGCTGTAACAGCCAATCTTATGTTAATGTAAGGTCTCATATTCTGGGGAAATTCCCCTGCAGCTCTGATGACCTTCAGAATACAAAAAAGAGCCATTAGAATAATCACAGGGTTATCAGCCAGAAAATATGGTAAACCAGTATTTAAAACACTTAAGGTGCTCCCATTACCTTGCTTTTATATTCACGATACTTTAATGTATATTAAAAGAAATACAACTGATAAAAATACTAACATTAGAAAAAAAAAAAAAAAAAAAAAAAAAAAAAAAAAAAAAAAAACAGTGATTTCCATCAACATAACAAAAAATTGAATGTAAACATGTTCTACCAGCCAATACTAGTCTATACAAGGACTGCACTTCTAATATGGCACTAAAATTTTCAGTGATTTGCCTACTGATATTAGTAGTATTCAAAATACAAATGTATTTGAAAGATTCATTAGAGAGTATCTACAGTACCACTATTTCCATTCAGTTAAATGAATATTTGAACAGCATTGATTGTATAGGTACGTGACCTTTTTTAAGTATAACATGTCATACTACCCATGTGAAATAATATTAACAATTAATACTACCTGTAAATCCTAAAATGATATCTGTCATTTACTAAAGTGTATGTCCAATATCATCCTGTACTTGTACAACATGTGATCAAAGGACTAAATAAATAAATAAACGGTTGAGTAGTCAGTTTAACAATATATAACACAGCAGTAACTCATTATTTCGTTCATTACCCAATTTTATTATTCACTGTCGCAATCGTTACTATCTAAAGACGTTCAAATGTTTGTGAAGCTTATGGGACTTAACTGCGGGGTCATCAGTCCCTAAGCTTACAAACTACTTATCTACCTTATACTAAAAACATCACAAACCTCCATGCCCGAGGGGGGGGGGATCGAACTCCCGACGGGTAACGGAGTCGCGCATCGCAGCATAGCGCCTCAATGGGCTTCGCCGCTCCGCCGCAGTGTTATCTACAACAGGTGTACAAAATTCTGGGTGATAAGTGCCACAGAAACTCCGAATGCGCAGAAGATAGAAGTAGCACGCACATGTAATAAATGCTACCGCATTACAGGTGCATGGTGTTTTCATAAGCAATACTGGAAAACACTCATCGTTCTCAAAAAAAAAAAAAATAAATAAATAAATAAATAAATAAATAAATAAAAATAAAAAAAATTAAAAGTAAAAAACCTTCCTCAAGTAATTGCAACGCAAATCAGGCATATTTAATCATGATTGATGCAACATGAACGAATGTATTCGTATCGAGTCGTCTCGTGAAGCGATTCCGCGATTCGGAAACATTTTGTAACCTTCTAATGACGGTAGAAATGCGCAGAGTCCACTTGGCACAGCGGAGTACACCTGGGTGGAATAACGTGCATAGTACAACTGTATGCTCCTATTTCTTCCACGAAGAAGCTATCGTAGAGTGTTGTTCAGGTTGCCCAGACAATGGATCGATAAAGAAAAGAAATTTCTTTTGACCCACGTATGGCGACTGACTGACCGCCTGCCCGCAGCATAATAAACTGTTGGCGCGCGTCAGGTGAGCACACATGGCATTAGAGGGTATAACAAAAGCGGGGTCGCGGACTGTAGGCGAAGCTATCAAATGTTTCACAAATATTATACGTGATAACTACCGAAGGTTTACTGATACCTAAATGTCTATCAATTTCATTAAAAGTATGCTTCTAAACAACGAGTTAAATAAATAATCGTCGCGCAATACATAACATATAGAGGAATTAGTATGAGCTATTATCATGACCAATTATCATTTGACCAACTTACTAATTACGAAATGAATTTATCGCCAATCTTTAATTCAGCGCAGAGTTCCTAGTGATTGGAAAAAAAGCGCAGGTGACTCACGTGTATAAAAAAGGAAAGAGAACTGATCCACACAATTTCAGGCCAATATCGTTGACATCAGTTTCAAGTAGAATTTTGGAGTATATTCTCAGTTCTAATATAGTAAATTTCTTTGAAACGGTAAAGCTTCTTTCTATGAATCAGCACGGGTTTATGAAACGTCCCTCACGTGAAACTCAGCTTGTCCTCTCCTCACATGACATCTTGCGAGACATGGATGAAGGGCGACAGGCGGATAGTGTTTTTCTCGACGCGGTGCCACACTGCAGACTTCTAACGAAGATACGAGCTTATGGAATAGGTTCACAGATTTTTGACTGGCTGGAAGGCTTCCTAAGTAAATGAAACGCAGTGCGTTGTTCTCGACGGCGAGTGTTCATCAGAGAAGAGTGTATCGTCAGTCCTGCCCCAGGGGCGTGTGATAGGATAGCTATTATTTTCTATCTATATAAATAATCTGATGGACAGAGTAATTTGTAGTTTGCGGCTGTTTGCTTATGATGCTGTGATGTATGGAGGGTGTCGTCTTTAATTGACTGTAATGGCATTCAGGATGACTTAGAGAAAATTTCTCGTTGGTGCGAAGAATGGCAGCTAGCTCTCAATGTAGAAAAATGTAAGGTTATGCGCATGAGTAGGAAAAACAATCCCATAATGTTCGAATACAGCATTAGTAGCGAGCTTCTTGTATGCTGTCGCGTCGTTCAAATATCTAGGCGTAACTTTGCAGAGCGATATGAAATGGAACGAACATGTAAGGACAATTGTAAGGTGGACAGCCCACTTCGGTTTATTGGGAGAATTTTGGGAAGATGTACTTCATATGTAAAGGAGACCGCGTATAAAACGCTTGTACGACCACGTCTTAAGTATTGCTCAAGTGTTTGGGATCTTCAGCAGATCAGTTTAAAGGAAGACATAGAAGCAGTTCAGAGGCGAGCAGCTAGGTTTGTTACTGGTAGGTTCGACCAATGCGCGAGTGTTACGGAAATGCTCCGTCAACTGATTTGGGGATCGCTGGAAGAAAAACGAAGTTCTTTTTAAGTTATTCTGTTGAGGAAGTTTAGAGGGCCAGAATCTGAAGCTGATTGTAGTACGATCTTGCTGCCGCCTACTTATATTTCGCGTAGTGATCACAAAGACAAGATAAGAGAAATTAGGGCTCGTACGAAGGTATATAGGCATTCTTTTCTCTCCTCGTTTTATTTGGGAGTGGAATAGGAAGGGAAATGCCTAGCAGTGGTACAGTGTACCCTCCGCCACGCACCTTTCGGTGGATTACGGAGTATGTATGTGGATGTGGATGGATGTGGATGTACTCAACCATTACCATAAGAATGGCTATGAAAGCATATAATCGGAAAAATGTGAAAGACATTTCCGAGCAGGCTTTGACTTCGTGACGTTTGCGTGGCAGCCAAGCGCCAGGCCGACCAAATCACTGTGACTCATTTACCGACTGTGGCAGTGTATTGGTGTAGGAATTACGCGCGGCACTTTGATCTCCATTTTCGTGGAAACCAAATCGCACTGGAACAAATCCTTATCGCTTGGTGGTCTGCAGAAATTTCCTCACATCATACCGGCTATCAAAATCTGTTTGTACCATACTTGGTGATCCCCTTGTAAGATTAAAAAAAAAAATACCTTCAAATGTTTTAAGTCTGTGGGACTTAATTACTGAGTTTATCAGCATCTAGGCTTACAAATTATTTAAACTAACCGCAGGAGTACACACAAACATTCCCGACGGAGGACTCGAAACTCCGACGAGAAACAACTATGTGCTCCGCAGGAAGGCACCTAAAAGGGCTGGGTAATTCCACCGCGGCTTAAGAGAACTTCTCAACCCAAAACTTCCATCTGTATCGTGGTACGATTTCAACATTCTAGCTTCATTACGAGGGAAGGGGGAAATTATTGTGTGGCGATTGGTAGAAGATGTGTTATAATCACTGCTGTGAATGAATGTAAATAATGAAACTCCGGGGGTCTCACAAGGAAACTACATGGTATCGGATTTTAGAATTTCTTTATATTTATGGTATCTGAAGTTCAGATGTTTAAATAACAATCAGGCAAAGCCATTCGACGAAACTCTCGGAGATACTCGAGAAAATAAATGTTTTGCAAAGTACACGTAACTACAAATACCTAAAACGCAGCATCTGCCGGTGTAGCTCAGATGGTAACATGGCTTCACAACCATAGAGTTGGATGATGTTTTGTTTATGTAAATGTAGATTAGCTGAAAACCGGTTAGCTGCTTGGAAAGCCATTAGTAGCTACGGAGACGAATTTCAAAAACCAGTGTCGTAGCTCTTCATAAAATGAACAATCAAAGACTACCGTCGTCAACTAACAGTGATGCCAATACCGTAGAAGATGTAACTTATGTTTTTCTATTGTAACCACCATTATAACAACCATCTATAAAATATACAAAATTACGAATAAACAAAAATACATGCACTTTTCGTAAGAATTACTGTTACATATTAAAATTAAATAAAAATGCGAAAACAACGCAAAAAGTAATTTAAAAATCCGTTACGACAAGATTCGAACAACCGACCACAGGCCAGAACGCTACCACAGTACCTACAGGGACTCATGCTGGAACTATTTTAATTATTGATAGTTACGTGTACTTTGGAAATCTTCAAAGTCGATTATCTAAACAATTTTTTAGTGTTGGGTAGAATGGCTTTGGGTCATTTTTATTTGAGTTCTGAACTTCACGTACCAAAAATATCAAAAAAGTTATAAAACCCGATACCCTTGTCTCCTCATCAGAGAGACGATATGTGAAGTAAAAAAATAATTCAATGCCCCTACGTGAATTAGGCTGGGGTAGTAATTAATCACAGTAGAAGCACATAGAAAAATCGAATTCATTTAAGAAATCTTACACGATTTGCAATCGTAAGAAGGCAATCACAATAAACCTATTTTATATAAATAAATTAAGAGTTGTATAGTCCTAGAAAAGGTTCACTCCGTCAATTAAATTTACCCGAAAACTGCAATAAGTAGTCTTTAAATAAACAAACAAAATCAGGCAAAGGTGACGTCTTATACTGAAGAAGAACTGTTCAAACTTTTGTACAGGATGGGGGTGGATTCTGCGGAAAATATACTCCAGCAATACAATGACTTTTTGACAGTACACTAAATTAAAAACGATATAAAGTAAATGAACAATTCACCATGCGTCTTAAAAATTCATTAGGACATGTGAAATCAACTAAGAAGTAGCAGATATATGATCTTCTGTCGGAAAAATATGAAATTTGTAACTAACAACATATATTAGAAAGACATTAGTTCGGCAAATTGACACGCTACCGAAGTTGCCAACTCACGGATTGTGTGGCTATTCTGTGGAGGTTCGAGTCCTACCTCGTGTGTGTGTGTGTGTGTGTGTGTGTGTGCGTTTGTGTTTTGTACTTAGTTTAAGAAAGTTTAAGTAGGTTCCTAAGTCTTAGGAACCGATGACCTTACCTGCTGTGTCCTTAACTTTACAAACATTTGAATATTTTTGAAAGACATTTAAATCCAAGCACAAGAGGAGGAATCAGTAGAGAAATGTGACGGTCTTAAGAGGGGACGTAGGCAAAATTGGGCAAAGATGGTTAAAAACAAATTGTCTCCATATAATTCTGTAGGATGTTAGAAATACTGTCTCCAATTTTCACAGATTAATTCGAACTACAAATGATAAAGAAGCTGTCTTGTTTCAATCAATGCGCAGCGCCAAGCCCACTTTTCTAGACGGCACTCTCCTTGTTTGTGACGTTTTATTGCTTCCTGATGTCATAAAAACATCGGAAGAGTATAAAAGGCAGCAGACCCGTTTATGTCGTGTTATATTTGCCTTCCGCTAGGTATCTTTGGAAGCTGTTATGTCTATGGAGCAGAAATATAAACAATCCAGTTCTGCTGTTACTGTGATAATTACGACTGGTGGGCCACATCGCCTGACTAACAAAGAGATCCATAATTTCCAAATATAATGTGGCAAAGCAATAAAGCAAAGTACTGTGGATTTGAAGGCAATGCAGAAGGCAATGTGGGCAATATATTTTCATAAGTTGTCAACTGATGAGAAACAAGTACATCAATTGTGTGATATATCCTGGTGCAAATATAAGTAGACAACATATATTCACATTAACACAGCCTTCCTGAATAAGTCTTAAGCACCATAAAGTCAACATTCCAGTTTCTAGCTCATCCAGATTTGTTATAGAAATGTATCCATGGTGGAACACAAAACGCGAATGAGAGCTTCAACAGATTCATTTAGAAGAGACATCCCAAAACAAAATTTAACTGATCTACTGTTGTTAAAATTGCCACATATGATGTATGTGTGGTGTTTAATGATGTCTGTGAAGGATATAGTCAAAAGAGCACGCCAGAAACATCACTTACAAAGGAAACATGACTAAGAAGAGCAAGATGACCAACTGTATGGTATCGTCAACGTGAAGGTACTATTTAATGGTGTAAATCTTTATAAAATCTTTTATGTGCCTTTTCCATAACTTTAGTTTTTCGGTGTATAAGGAACATAAGTGAACTTTTCTGCAGAATTTATTCATAGTATAACACAACGTCCTGTGGTTCAAATTTTTTCTGTCAAAATTATTTGCATTTTTTTTTTCATAAACATAATTTTTAAAACTAAATTGTAAGATCTCTAAAAGTGATTTTAAAAAACTGTTCCACACGTTTGCTTATCTGATTACTACGACCTACCTACCACACTATGAAAGTTGCAAGTAAAGTAATTTTTGAAAAAATGCTCCTTGTGTTGCGAAAATTTCCAACAATACCATGAGAAAATTTTTTATGAAAAAAAAATTAGAAGAAGTTCCAGAATGCAGCCCATAACATATATACCTCAAGTGCAAACTTTGGTTTTATTATCTTTCAAACACCGAAAACTGTGTCAGATTATGTAATCACGTCCATTTTTTCCAACGTCCCCCCTTAAGCATTTAGTGATATACTAGCTTATATGCCCGTTCTTCGCAACTGTTGTTAAAGAGGAACCTGTGTATATCATGGTTTCTAGGGTTCCGGACCTAGGTCAGCAAAATCAGAATCCTTGTTGGATCGCTCTGTCAATAAACTCAGTTTTCCTAGCCAATATGTCATATTTAAGTAGAAGTCATTGTCGAAAACGCTGAATGTTCATAAAGTTTTTCATGCAAAAAGTGAAATTAATTTAAGTTCGTACTCCGGAACGATGTAAATTCAATGTTACTTTGTGCTCATAAAGTTAAGACTGTGGTGTGAAATTGTCTGTTTGGCGTAAACTTCTGAAAAGACGTCTATCGTTGAGATGAAAAATAGTAACAATAATAACAGCACCATGTATTGGTTCTATGGTATAGTACTAAACTGTAAGTATTAGTATGTTGCAGTGTTGCACTGGGGACAATGTAGTTATTCTGTATGCAGTGCTCCCTATTATCGAAAACTCGACGAATGCTGAAAGTTTGGTAATTAAATCAACAGAGCAGTTCATGTCTGTATAAATAAGACGTCATGGTGGTGTCAATGTGCGATAAAATAAGTCTGGGTAATCGTTGAAGGAATGCCGTCAGCTGATCGTCTGCATAGAATTTTCCATTAAATATAGTATTTCCAGTGAATTGTCTCGGACACTCTTTCACATAATACATGTCCTCAGGTCCTGCAGTAATTACTTCGTAAAGCACGAAATTGATATCGACCTTCTGTAATATAACTATATATTCAGAACACTAAGTACAATTTTCTCTGCAAAAGAAGACGTCTGTATCTATCTTAATGTAGTCCACACCAAAAGTAAGTAATTTAAAATTTTAATCTCAATATTGTACGGAAAAATTATGAAAGCAGAGAGGTTTCTGATGAGTTTGTTGCTCACGTGTGTATATTATCTCTAGTGGCAGGCACAGAACAGAAATATCTCTGGAGTGAGCATTCAAATGGGCAGAACAGTTTTCGTGTCCTGACCATTAACGTAGAAATGTCATGTGATGGTGGGAAAAATATATGAATCGCTGACATTATCTTGTTCCTTTTTTGTTCGGTTAAGACAGATGACTATAAATGGCTCTTATAGCGACGCTTCCTCAACTTCCTTGATGCTTCTGTGACACATTTATTAAGATATTATTTCATGTTACGTGGTTGCTCTGCGAAATTGAGAGGCGGGGCTTCTTTGCAGCCAATGCAGTACAAACCAATCGTAAGATCAATTAAATTTGTGGAAAGAGTGCATTTGTCTTAATATCACGTGGTAATTCCAACTTAATGTTGAGAAGATGAACAGAACGCAATGATCATTCCATAGTTATTTCTTCCATGCACAATTTAGTGGTTATACCCGTCGAAAGATACACTTATTTTCTCTCCATGACATTGCAAAGCATATGGGATACAGTTAAGAATAAAAAAAAAAAAAAAAATTGTACCCTACCCGGGTTACATTTTACTTGCAGTGACAGCGATTTAGTTTCCTATCGTTGGCAGCAAACTATTCGCTTTAGGAGGATGATTAATTTACTCGCCAGGACAGCATAAATTATTTATTTCATCATGAACATAAAGCATTATTCCGCTCATTCTATGTGACTGACTTTTTAAAAAGCATTCAACGGCTCTTGGCAACATCAGCACATAACGCCGCCACCATAAGTAAAATTGTGTCCCTTCTTGTAGTATATTACACTATAATTATGAGAATGAAAAAGAAAAACGCAACAACGCCATAATTAGTTCTTTGGTGTACTATGTAATTAACGTCGCCTCACGTTGTCCTTTCCTGTACTATGGGGTTTTCGAGGCATTCCTAAAGAGAACGCACTCAAAATGTAATGAGGATACACCGAAATCAAAAGGGGGGACTACATAAATTCGATTTTTCTTGCAAAGAATTGTTATGTAAATTACAGTATCGATAGATGCGAAGGAATGTCGTTCTGTTTTTAAGCCAAATGTTCCCTGTCAAAAAAAGCAAAGATACATCGTTAAGCTGTGAATATACAAAGTGTAATCAGCAAATCGCTGTTCAATGTTAGTTTGTAGTTGCAGAAATAAGATTGCGGCTCTTAATTCAAAATACTTCTCTCAGGGAATACGCAATACACGAGCATGTATTGTTTCTTTGCAGCAGTATACACATAAAACTTCAAATTACGATATCTTTCCTTCCTCTGAACCGATTTTGTGTAGCCTATGTTAGTCTCCAAACTATTCCAAATTTACCTGTGGAAACCCATGAAAGTTCGTGTAGTACTTTTGGAGATTACCTTAAACAAAGAGACATACAGGAATGATTTTAAACAAATGGTTAAATTGTTATATCTTCATTTTCTCTGATCCGAATTTAATTATTGAAGCCTTTAGATAACCGCACGATATGCCCAAGTTACGTGTGAAAACTCCATGAAAATTCATCAAGTCGTTTTGGAGATAAACGTGTTCAAAGAGACAGACAGACATGACGGTTGGAGATAAATAATTTCAAATTATGATATTCCTTTTTTCCGTGATCCGATTTTTATGAAACGAAGTTTATATGTTACCCCGAGTTACGCTCAAGTTACCTGTGAAAGCCCCATACAAACTGGTGAAGTAGTTTTCGTGATAAGAGGTTTTTAATATTTGAACAAACAGACATGGCGGTTACTGAAAACACTTAAATTTACGATATCTTTTTTTTTCGTAATCTGATTTTGATAAAATTATGCCTATATGTTGACCCAAGCTTTTCCCATTTTTCCTGTGAAAACCGCATGAAGATTCGTCCAGTAGTTTTGAAGATTTAAGGGAACAGCGACAGGCCTACATTTACAGATTTATTATTAGTATAGATTTTACACTCCCTAGCGACAATTATTGCAGAACTAAACTACAGGCCTATTTCATTGACGTCAATTTACAGTAGATTTTTGGAACAAATCCTGTATTCAAATATTATGAATTATCTCGAACAGAATGATCTATTGACCCAAGGTCAACACGGATTTAGAAAATATCGTTCATGCGAAACACAACTAGATCTTTATTCACATCGTACATCACAAACGGCTTTTTAATCAAATTGCATGGTCATGGTATATCGCCCGAAATTTGCGACTGGATAGAGGATTTCCTGTCAGAGAGGACACAGTTCGTAGGAATCGATGGTAAGGCATCCACTAAAACAGAGATGACAGTGGGTAGTGTTATTGGTCCTCTGCTGTTCCTTATTTACATAAACGATTTGGGAGAAAATCTAAGTAGCTCTCTTAGGTTGTTACCGTCTAGTAAAATCATCTGAAGGTCAAAACCAACTGCAGAACGATCTGAATAAGATATCACTATGGTGTAAAAATTGGCAATTGACTCTAAATAATGAGAAGTGTGACGTCGTCCACATGAGTACGAAAAGAAATCCATTAAACATTGTTCACAAGATAAATCAATCAAAAGTGAAGCCCGTAAACTCCACAAAATATCTAGGAATTAATATTACTTCAGACTTAAACTGGAAAGAACACGTAGATAATGTCGTAGGAAAGGCGAACCAGAGACTGGGTTTTATTGGCAGAACCCTTAAAAGATGCAACAGAACTACCAATGAAACTGCATACACTACGCTTGTCTGTCCATGTTTGGAGTATTGCTGCCCAGTGTGGGATTCGTATCAGGTGGATTTGACGGAGGACATCGAAAGAGTCCAGAGAAGGGCAGCTCATTTTGTATTGTCACGATACAGGGGAGACAGCGTTACGGAAATGATACAGGATCTGTGATGGGAATCATTACAACAACAGCGCTTATCGCTGCGGCGTTGGCTACTTAAGAAACTCCAATCGCCAACATTCTTCTCCGAATGCGAAAACATATTGTTGACTTCCAGTTACATAGGTAGAACTGATCATCAGAATAAAATACGAAAAATCAGAGCTCGAACGGAGAGAATCAGTTGTTCTTTTTCCCGCGCGTTATTCGAGATGGAATGGGTGATAAATAGTATAACGGTGGTTCGATGAACCGTCTGCCAGGCACTTAAATGTGATTTTCAGAGTAACCCGTGTATATGTAGATGTAGAAGCTCATATACATGCGCAGTTTGTCCACTGCCAACCTGTGGCTTTTTCTTGTATAAAACAATGATGAGGACAGGTACATCTTGTTTATTTAAATTGACTGAGCTTTAAACGCCGTTCACGACTCAAATAAAAGTGCGTTCCACAGTTTTTGAAAATGTATACAGTTCGCAGTATAGAATCAGTCAGTTTCCCAGACGAGAAAAAAAAAATCGAGCCGTGTATTGCTGAAGTTTGGAGGCCTGAAAGAGACCCAGTCCCTGAAGCTGAATGTCACGCCCCCAAAAGGCCGCATTTTCATTAGAGCAACTGGATCCGCGCGCTAATGCATGCAAAGTTATTCGGCGCTGGCGTGTTGACGTGCGGGAACGCGACCAAACTTTGAAAGGCCGTCGGTCGCTGCATGTTTGGCTGCAGCGCCGGGGCCTGGCTCCAGCGATGGATCACCCGCGGCCACCTCTCCATGAAATTAACCACCAGAGTGGCTGACAGGCTGAGGTGTCTGTCAGCAGAAGACGTAGCTACTACAATCATTAAAACAGCAATGAAGCTATCTTCAAAATTCGTAATAATGTTCTGACAGTACTTGACTATGTCCCAGTATAAGGAACTATAATGAACCTTGTTGGTTTCTATTGATGAGTAAGTTCAAAGGTTAACAACGAAGTCTCTAATCAAAAAATTATCTTTTATTCCAACACGAATATTACGAGGGTTGTTTTTTTTTTTAAGAAAGGGACGTTTTTATTCTTAAAGAAATATACAAATACTTTTGTAAAAAAAAAAAAAAAAAAAAAAAAAAAAAAAAAAAAAAAAAAAAAAAAAATTCTGATTCTTCACACTTTTACCTATTTTTCTACATAGTTGCCTTGTTTATTTAAACACTTGTCATACCGTACAACTAAGATTTTAATTCCCTCTACGAAGAATTCGGCCGCCTGCTCCAACAGCCAAGATTTCACGGCCGGTTTCACTTCATCGTCGTCATTGAAGCTCTGCCCGCCAAGATGGTGTTTCAGGTACCGGAAAAGATGAAAATCACTAGCAGCAAGGTCTGAGCTGTGTGGTGCATGGTCCAAAACTTCCCGAGTCTTTTGAGAGTCTGGGTACCCACCGAGAACACAGTTTCTTAAAGTTTAGGTTTTCAGACACAATTTTGTACAAAACCGATCTTGAAACTTGTGGAAATTCCAAAGAAAGAGTGGAAATTGTGAATCTTCTGTTCTCACGAATCTTTGTTTCAAAGTGTTCAAATGTTTGTAGAACTTATGGGACTTAACTACGGGGTCATAAGTCCCTAACCTTACAAACTACTTATGAACTACCTAAGACTAAGGACGGCACAAATATCCATGCCCGAGGGGGGATTCGAACCCCCGACCGTAGTGGCCGTGCAGACCGTGACTAGATCGCCTCAGTCCCCTGGGCCACCGCGGCCGGCAATCTTTGTTTCGACTGCAGCCACCAAATCATCAGTGATCACAAAGGGCCGGCCTGAGCGTTCTCCGTCATTGACGTTTTGACAGCCATTTTTAAACTCTCTAACCCATTGACGCACTTTACCTTCATTCATTGCATTCAAGCCATAAACTTCTGTTAACTGACGATGACTTTCTGCATCTGATAGGCTTCTCGCGGTCAAAAAACGTATCACTAACCGTATCTCACACTGGGCGGGCGATTCAATAATCGTAAACATTATAAAGTAGCACAGCGATGCGTACACGTCAGCTACAGAGCTGCAACTGCCATCCGGCAAGTGGCACCGTGGCTTGTTGCGGCGTCCGCGCGAACTACGGGACTATACGCGCGAACGGCCCTTATTTAAAAAACAACCCTCGTACATTTGATCATTGACATTACACACTGACTTAATATTTTCATTGGTAGATATCGGGTGATCAAAAAATCAGAATAAATTTGAAAACTAAATAAATCACGGATTAATGTAGATAGAGAGGTTAAAATTGACACTCATTTTGGAATGACATGGGGTTTTATTAGAACAAAAACAGTTTAAATAAAGACCGACAGATGGCGCTTCATCTGATCAGAAAAGCATTAATTAGCATCACAAATTAAGACAAAGCAAAGATGATGTTCTTTACAGGAAATGCTCAATATTTTCACAATCATTGTAGTCGAGGAATAATGTTGTGACCACCACTGTAAGGCATATCTGGAGTTATGGTGAGGCACTATCAGTTCCGATCGGAAGATTCACTTCAATGCCAGTCTTGTTTAAACAACTGTATTACAGCACCGGTGCATACAGTGTTACCAAAACATTCAACACCAGATTAATCGAGGCTAAAACCTATGACCTAGAAAGATTTTAGTAGTGAGAGCTTGTCATTTGCTGCGACTCTCATTAATGTTTCTACTCCGTCATTTTTTAATCTTTTTTTTCTGTTCTAATAAAACCTCACGTCATTTCAAGAATGTGTGTCAATTTTTACCTCTCTATCTACATTATTTCGTGATTTATTAATTTCTCAAATTTACACTGACTTTTTGATCACCCGGTATTTTAAGTAGCAACCACAATCTAAAACACAGCGATACATGTAAGTCATTAACATCCTAACTGATTGTCTCGAGATAACTCATGTTAAAATGTATTGCTGGGAAATATTACACCGAGTAAGCTCGGGTTCTCGATTAAAATTATTGTAGTTTCTCCTGCTGCCTCTAATAAATTACAAATGTTTATGACTAGAAATTAAAATATACAAAAATCAAGTTTGAAATAACCAACTTTTGAATGCATGATGTAATTTCAACAAACTCTGCTTTTGATGATAGCTTATTGTCTCTATCATCTTTAAAGTGTCACATTTGTATATATTTATTTAATGAAGCATTTCAACTGATATAAATTGATAATGGTAATATAAACAGATCATCATATTTCCACAGTTACACTTAAAATGCAAGCTGCATGATTTACGACTGGTATATTTAATTTAGTATGTCAATTTATTCGGCCAATTACGAAGTGGCGAAGTTTCAGAATTTGTGGGTAGTGTTTGCTTGAGAAGGAGGAGAGTGAAGGGGTGTGCGGAAAAGGGTCTCCGCGTCTAGTCTTGGCAGAAGAATGACCCTCCTGCATGCGGGGTGACTGTTAAGATTCACGCAGCGAATGGTCGTTTCTTAGGAATTTAAAATGTAATTTGGCGAGAACAAGTGAACGGCAGTGCAGCAGATATGTCTTTATGTTTTTACATAAGAACTTACGTGTGTGGAAATTGTGTTTGGGAAACTTAAACTATTTTGAACTGTTGACATTTTCAGGAAGAGGGCTCGCGAAATATAAGTATAGAGTGTTTCTGTGTTTCGTAAAGTTATGATTTCTTAGATGGAGGAAAGTGCTACCAATTTCTTATCGCAGACAGTGCAGCTGTTTAACCATTTTATTCTATTTATGATTAATAAGTCGTCTGACGACTTGCAATAAGGAACCCAATTGACTCAATAAAACTTATTCAGCTAAATCGCTCACTTTTCGTACATCATTTGTAAACGTCAGAGTAAAGTCCTTTTTGTTAATGAACTAGTTATTTTATATAATATTTCTTATTTTGTTTCGCAAACTAGTCTCTGCATAGAGTGTCTCTAACTACATTATCAGTAGTTTCTGGGGCATGAAAGCCAAACTTCTAAATTAGAACCGCACATCGCCGGTGCGATAAATGCAGTGCAGGATACAGCGTAGAGTAGCAATAATAAGTTTTATGAATATCTGTATAGACTTTTTCGAAACCCGAGTTACTTCGCGATCGCACCTTTCACACATTCTACATTAAATAACTCCCAAGATTTTCAAAATAAAAGCAAAAATGATTTTCGAAATTAATTTATACTTTAAAAAGTATAAACTTACATAATAACTTTTTTAAGCTTATATGTAAGAAGTAGGTACTATGTCTTGTCTCCTGTATGTTTGTAACAGCAGCTAGCACACAAATAAGGATTAAGACTTGAAAGCAAAGCTAGAACAACCATTCTCATTACTAAATTATTGGACATTCAAATGAAAATACTTTAGTAATATTTATGGACTCATTCGTCGGTTCTTCGTAGAGCATAGACGTAATAAATAACTGTGTTAACTATATTTTTGTTCCACAATACTATTTATTTTGTTAACTAACTTTCGGCTTCTTAGGCTACCTTCAGACAACTTAATACTCCAGATTATCCACATCACACCAACTGCTGTGTTTCGAGTTCAAAGATTTTACAAAAATATGTGTCAGTCATAAACTATGTAGCCTTTACGTATTCTATAACAAACAGAGACGCCGAACCGATTAAAACAAAACTGTAACTAAGAAATAACTATAATTTTCAGCAAATAAGCTGCCGCGGCAGAGCGGCCGAGCGCATTGAGGCACTATGCTACGATGCGCGAGGCCGTTCCTCGTCGGGGTTTCGAATCCCCACAAAGGCATGTATGTTGGTGTCATCTTTAGTATAAGGTAGTTCATAAGCAGTTTGTAAGTTTAGGGACTGTTGATCTCGCAGTTAAGTCCCTTAAGCTTAACAAACATTTGAACATTTTGAACAAATAAGCTGAAACAAACATATGACGCAGTGAGTGTACCAGTAAGTACAACTGTATATTAAATTAACTTATATATACGAACAAAATTGGGAGGGGAACAGGTGAGCGACGAAGACAAAAAAAAAAAAAAAATGTTGATGGGGGTCAATTACATAAGTTTGAAGAATGTGAATATGGAATGAAGGATCATATTGAAGTATATAGCTCATGTTAAAATTCGCTGCTTTTCACTAGAATGGTGTGAGTAACACAAGGTTAATGGGATTGGCGTCTCTGTTTGTTATAAAATACTTAAAGGCTACCTGGTCTATGACTGACATGTATCTTTGTAAAATCTTTGCGCTCGAAACACACCAGCTGGTGTCTGGAGATGGCCTAAAAAGGCCGAAAGCTAGTTCACAACAAAATATATATTATTGTGGAACAAATATATAGTGTTCACAAGTGTTTAATAACTTGTCTAGACTTGAAGAAGGATATACGTCATCCGCGGCGGAACGGACGAGCGAATTGAGGCGCTATGCTACGATGCGCGAAGCCGTTCCCCGTCGGGGGTGCGAATCCCCCTCGGGCATGGATGTTTGTACCGTCTTTGGTATAAGTGTATGCAGCGGCTTCTAAACCTCGTTCCGGCGATGCTGCTCTGCTTGGTGTGCAGTCGATTCGTTATAACTGCACAAGTTATGTAATGAGTTTACGTTAAGGTTTCTTTAGGTTAAGGAGAAAAAAATTCTGTAGTTTTCTACTGTTTATCTACTTAATTATTGCAGCTTCAGTTTTGGTAATGAAGTAATCGTAATGATTTCATAGGAATGTTATGTGTAGAGTGAAGTGATTGAGTTAGAAATGTAACTACAACGTGGTGAGAATACTTCGGAAAAGCTAAGGCCACATGTGCAGCAGCAGTGTAACGGAAACATTGTAGATGCAGAACTTATATCCAGTAAAACAAAGAAATTGGTGCTATAACAGAGGGTTTAAAGTTGTTTCTAGACGTCTTAGAAAAGAGAGGAAGGGTGGGATAATACGATAGGTGATGAACGTGGAGGTCTTTGGTATTACTCCAAAGTACAATGATTCTTCATTTGCACATTCTAAGTATTCAAATATAACAACTCAAGTCTGAAACAGATTTCCCGACATGATGCAATTTCTATGCCAGTGTTGTGAATCACGACATTATGTAACAAGTGGTTGAAACTCTAGATTTCACCAAATTCTTGTAAGAGAACTTAATTATTCCTCCTTCTTTGAGGCCTTCCCATACATTTCTGAGCTTCGAAAAGACTCCTGCCGTCTAGGCAATTAGAGCTCTTTGCGCATTTAGACCAACAAACATTCCCATCAATTTTACAACCTTAAACGTCGATACCTCACCATCATTAAAATATAGCGCAGTTTTTTTTCTTTCTTTCAAATCGTTTAATGCTAGTGAGGGGACATTCTTAGAGGTAGAATATGTCGTAAAGAAAGAATAAAAAATAGATACTTTAAAAAAAATAGATATGGTAATGTACCTTTCACATTCCAGATGATATTGCCCTTGTGCAAGGCCAAATTGGCCTAAAATACAAAATCTCAAGCATATTTATATTTAAAATGACGTACAACTTGATAATGAATATTAAATGTTCAATTTATTTAGGTGCATATGATAATCCTAAGGTCCTTGTAGGTAATCAAGAAATCACCACAAAGAACTACAATAATAAAACGTTTTTCGAAACTGATTTACCGTCTTCGCATTACTGCACAAAATTTGTACGAAGTCAGATTATATGCAGTATTCACATTGTGATTTTTTATAACACCATACACAAGTCAGTGCTTGCTTAGAAATTCATAAATGCATTAGGAGCTGCTCATCAATAAATCTCTTATTCTGCAAAAGAAATTTCTTACGAGTTAAACTTTTATGGCTGACAACATGCTATTGAAAATGTGTAATGCTGTATAATAGACACATTCCGGTCTAAATAAAGTGACTTCGAATTTTTGTGAAAGTTAATCGCATTTGTGGTACTTATTTCACTAACTGAACTACTAGTTTGAAGAAAAAAGTATTTCTATAGAAAACTTCTATTATGGGATAAATATATAAGCAATTGTATCTCCAATTTCATAAACCGCCCTCTACAGTACGTACTTGAGTTTCCGAAACAATTAATTCTTATTCCATGTTTTTGGGTTCGAAAAATATTATTTCGGCTTGACGAGATACATCAGAAAATTATCCTGTGTAGCATAATGGAAATTAAGTTTGGTATTCTCGATTTTCTTTTAATTTTACGTCACCTATGTCTCACAACATTAGCATGATAAGCAAAGATTAGTTTAGGCGCTTCAGCAATTCTGTTATATGCTGCTCCGGTTTAATTTATTGTCGCGAAGTAATCCAAGAAAATTGATATTGTACAGGAAATAATAATTCCAATTACTACAAACATGAGAAATTATTACTTTCTGTCTTATTATTGTGATCTGCTTTTGCGTAATGTTAGCAGTAGTTCACATTTTAACTAAAAGAACACAGCTAGGTCTTAAGTCACATGATGTCATGAGTGGTATCGACAAGGGATCTCAAATCGATTCCATATTTGTAGATTTCTGGAAGCTTTTGACACTGTACCTCACAAGCGTCTTCTAATCAAATTACGTACTTATAGAATATCGGCACAGTTATGCGATTGAATTCGTGATTTTCTGTGAGAAATGTCACAGTAAGTTTTAATTGACGGAAACTGATCGAGTTCCTTAGATGTATAAACGATTTAGGAGACAATGTGAGCAGCTCAAAAGACTGTTCGCGGATGATTCTGTCATTTATTGGCTAGTAAAGTCACCAGAAGAGCAAAAGCATCTGAAAAATGATTTACATAATATATATGTATGGTGCAAAAATTGGCAATTGACTCTACATAATGATAAGTGTTAAATGATCCGTATGAGCACTCAAGAAATCCGTTAAACTTTATTTACATGATAAATCAGACCAATCTACAGGCCGTAAATTCAACTAAATACCTAGGAATAACAATTGAAGACCTCGGAGAGAAAAAGTCATAAGCCACAACTTTTCGAAATTGAGTTTTTCGTGCTACGGCATTCTTAACAATGCGTTATTCACATTCTGTGGACAAAGTTTACTCTTACTGCAACAGGTGGCAGGCTATGACGGAGTGCCGTTCTATGCTTTGCATGTGGTAATAGTTTCAGAAGATACATAGTCACAAGCCACAGCAAAATGGAAGATGGCTTAGGGACGTCTAAAACGGCTTCTGATCATCAACGAATATTTGTGACAGGCAGTAGTAAAACTGAAGAGCTTTACTCTTTGGATATGGACAGCGATCAATCTTGGCATTCATCTACCATCAGTTCCAGCTCAGATGATGTTTAAGTAAGTGTACGAAACTGTTTATTTCTGGAAACTAGTGTCCTGTGGCTTGTCAACATATCTGATAGCCATCCTGTGTGTTAATGATCAAACTTTATGGACACCTTTTGTGACTGCTTCAAGCTGTAATAACGTAGTTTTAAAGGCAACAAGTGTTTAAAAATTATGTTTCTTATTAATGTCTTTTTGGCTATATTTACTATTTTGGGTGGCTGATGACTATATCTCATGCAAAACTTGAGATTATTTTGCTCTTCATATTAAAGCTTGAAATAAGTGGAGTAAATGAAGCATCACCTGCAAAACCAAAACCTTCACGGAAAAGAACGAAATATTGATCGGTGGAAAAAAGTTAGGCAAAACGTCTACGAAATGCTGGTCAGCAGTGTAAGTCTTCAAAAACCCAAAACCTTCACGGAAAAGAACGAAATATTGATCGGTGGAAAAAAGTTAGGCAAAATGTCTACGAAATGCTGGTCAGCAGTGTAAGTCTTCAAAAACTAACAAAACTATAACGGGAGTCACTATATGAAGTACTGTACTTGTTCAAATAAGTGCTAAACGAAACTACTTGGGGAAGAAGACAACATTTTCCATTCCTTTTGAGACATGGAAACTTTAACACTTCGACTGCCAAACACGTCAATTGACGGGCTATGGAAATTTCTGTAGAATTCCATTCTGTAGAATGTGCTTTTAAACACAAAATGAAGTTTATTGATGGGTTTGATCTATCTTAAATGCCTTACTTGGTAAATCTAGTGTATGAAACAGACTATATATCTTCTAAATTTAGTTTCTAAATCGGCCGACTGGTCGTATTCATTGTATGAAACGGGCAGGTGGAAACTGGTGTCCGCTCTCGCAGTAGGCAAATGAACGGACATGGCTTCACGTTCTCTAACGCTGGGCGAATTTTTGCCTTAATTTGAGAAAGATTTTATTGATAATGGCAGTGTGGACACGAAATCGACAATTTAGATGATGATCCAGTCTTTGTTCAAGAAGAACTGCGTCAAATTTCTAGTGAGTATTTAGAGTTTTATGAGCCTTGAGCTTATTGTTTTGTATGTTGTTTCTTCGATTTTCTGGACAATGATTTTATTTTTATATTTAAGTTCATGAAATGAACGTAGTGAATCCAAGATTAATGTAGAATCGCAGAATATTCCCCTTGACAATACTGAGGGGCGACACAGCAACACACCGTAGTGATCCTACAGAGGGGTGGACTTATACAGACTTTTTGCAAAGTATAGGTTTTAGTGCGGCCCTTGGCGACAGGTGAATCAGATGCTGTGTGTTCAGTTCTGGATTTATGTTCATGTTTCGTGGACAGGGACCTTCTTGCTCATTTCAAAGAGCCAGCAGTCTTTATGGCATACAGATGATAAGGAAACCAAGTGCAGCTTGGCTTACTGCTGCATGCAGAATGTCTGGCATTCTAAGGTATGGAATGGTTTACAAAGACGGCAGACAAGGTGTTAATGTCCAGAATATCTACCTGACGAGGTCCATAAAAGTGGCACCGAAAAAGCGGAGGTTTGTGCAGTATTTAAATATGAATGATCTAATATGTATGTTGTAAACTGAAATCATTTTGTGTATCTGTCATAATTCCTTTTAAAGCTGTCTAAAACAAAGATTGTAAGAAAACATCATCCAGGGCTATTACGTTTTCGTATAATGTAAAGGTATGTGGAATGGAACTCATGCTCTTCAAGGAAGCTTTCTTAAACGTTCGTGGCTTACAGAAAAATGTTCAAATGTTTGTACAGCTTATGGGACTTAACTACGGGGTCATCAGTCCCTAAACTTACGAACTAGGACGGCACAAATATCCATGCCCGAGGGGGGATTCGAACCTCCGACCGTAGTGGCCATGCAGACCGTGACTGAAGCGCCTCAGTCCCTTCGGCCACCGCGGCCGGCGTGGCTTACAGAGACATGCGCGAAGAGTAGGAATTTACAACAGCAAAGAAAGCATGAATTTGCAGTGTCGAAAGACGATGAAAGTGGATTGTATGTTACTCTCTAGTCTACTAAATCATTTACTCAGACAGGGTATAGAAGTAACAATTATATTAGGAAGATAATATAAACTCAAATGTTTTATTTATTTCAGGAAAACATGGACACTACCCACATAAATTCCAAGACGAAGCTGTACAAGGCGTTATATTTTCACTATGCCACACCAAATTATAACAGTCATTACAGCAGGCAACAGAACCCCAACAAAGAGTATTTGGATTGTAATCTCACAAATGCATCCTTATATCGGGATAAATACTCCGAATACTGCAAAGAAAATCAGGTTCCTACAGTCTCTGAAAGTAAATTAAGAGAAATTTATGTTTGAGTGTGAAGATCCCTTCAAGCTAACTGTAAAGAACTGTTATTCGGACATAGGAGCTTTCATGTCAGTGGATATTCGTATCAAGAGAAAAGGAAGGCCTGTTGAAAAAGATCCAAATCAGCTGCCAATAAAGTATAGAAACCCACTATCGATTATTCAGAAAGAAAATTCATTATGTAATGTCTCTTAAGCCGTACATAACTGCAGCAAATCAACAACATTTATTTCGATCATGTGCCGGAAATAACGTGAACAATGATGAGGTAGAGGAACTTCCTTGATGTAACTGAATTAATGAAAAGTAATTGATGTATCTTATTTATTAATATGTATGTGTTAATGTGTAAGAATTATGAATACTACTCGCTGTTTAGGAATATTTAAAAGTAAATCCTCCGACTTCATATTTTATGTTCTAAATTATTTTCTGGGAGACATAGTCATAAGCCACTGATGACTACATCTTAATTTTAATCACTCTAAAATAAATATTTTGTTGCATGAAGAGAGTTGGCTATTTCACAATATGCTTAGGAAGTATTAAGCAAGTGTTTGCAGTAGAAAGAAGGTTTCTATGTTAAACATTTTCAGATTTTCATGGAACTTTAAAGTGACTGTATCTCAAAACTAGTTCGATGTGGCTTATGACTATATCTCTCCGACCCCTTCATTTACGAACAAATTAAATTGAAAACACAACATAGAAAGTATTGTAAGGAAGGTGAACTAAAGGCTACGTTTCATTGCCAGAACACTTAGAACATTCAAAAGTTCTACTAAAGCAACGGCCTACACCACACGTGTGCGTCCTATTTCACAATATTGCTACGCATACCCATCGTCTATGGCTTACGGATGACTCAAAGTTCACTGAAGGGTAGCTAGTTTTGTAGTATCGCGATATAGGGAGAAAGTGTCACGGATATGACGGACGAGGCGGGTGGAAATGATTAAAAGAAGATTGGCGAGATTTATTTGCGAAATTGATATCACCAACTTTCTCTTCCGAATGGGAACATATTTGGTTTGCACCCACCGACATAGGGATACATGATCGTCATAATAAAATAAGAGAAAATATATCAACAACGGAACGGTGTGGGTGTTCCTTTTTGCGTCGCGCTATAGAGGATGTATCGGTAGAGAAACATCATAAAAGCGATTCTACGAACCCTCCAAGCTCTTCAGTGCGACTTGCAAAGTATTTATGTAGATGAACAGTATTTTGCAGAGGGAGTATGTATATTACTCTATAAACATATACTACTTGCAACGTTATGAACAAACCTTTAGGGGAAACCGAGTGCACCATGAAAAAGCATAGAATCGTCATTCGCCATGCTCCAACGCGTTCGCAAAAGACAGTTCCACAATCGTACACTGAAAAGGGCTGATTTCAGTGAAATACCTGCTGCGCCACGTCACGCCTACTGTGCACGATTTGCGTTAATAAGTGAACTAATAATTGGAGTTCACTAACTACTGTGAAAGTAGCCGGTACCCAATAACACTAGCGCTATGACGTAGTCTGCACTGCGGATCAGCTCCACCAGCACTGACGTAATGGTGCGCCTCGGAAACTACAGGACGCAGAGAGCTACACGAGGGTTCGTAGAGAGAGAGAGAGATGGGGAGAGGGGGAGGGATGGGGAGAGGCGAGACTGTAGAGAAAGGAAACTGCTGATAGGGTAAAATCTGGATTTTACACCTACCTGCCATCAGTGACAAAGAACCGATATTAATTGACTTATTTTTGAAATAGCAAAGATGAATGTAGCGGCCTATATGATACTGAAATACGGAAATTAACGTGTTAGAGTTCGATACTCGTATGAAGTCATTCTCGAGTAATAGGTAACGTGTGATTGCAGTTGATTTTTCACCATTATTAATGAAGAAATTGATGAAGCAAAATAACTTATGATGGCCGAAGTAATGTAGATATGCAATGTAGAATCGTTACGGGAAGTGAATCATTTCTATAAAATAAATAAATTGTAGAAACAATATTAATTTAAATGTTACGAAGTCCTTTTTGAAAGTATTTTTCTGGAGTGTGGCAGTTTATAGGGGCGAAACGTTGGGAATAAGGATTTAAGACATAAGATGATAGAAGATTTTGAAATGTGGTGCTCCAGATGAATGCAAAAGATTAGATAGGTAAATCATGAAACTAATGAGGAGGTACTGGACGGAATTGGGGTGATAAGAAATTTCTGGCATATCTTGACGGTCACGGAATCATCAGTTCAAATGTTTGTAGAGCTTATGGAACTTAACTACGGGTTCATCAGTCCCTAAACTTACAAACTACTTATAAACTAGCTTACACTGAAGACGGCACAAACATCCATGCGTGAGGAGGGATTGGAACCACCGACTGCAGCGGCCGTGCAGACCGTGACTGGAGCGCCGTGGACCGCTCGGCCACCGCAGCCAGCCGAATCGTCAGTACTGGACGGAAGTGTGTGGGGTAAAACTGGTAGAGGGGGGCCAAGAGACGAATACAGTAAGCATTTTCAAAAAAAGATGTACACAGCCGTTTTCATTCAGAGCTGAAGTGTTTTTCACATGATAACACTGGAGAGCTGCATCAAACCAATCATTGGACTGAAGGCTACTAATGTATATGTAAACCTCGTAATGCTTCCCAATTTCTATATATGGGTGTGAATTGGATACACATCCTTCATTTAATCTCACAATCTCCCCTATCTGTATGCTTATCTCTTACCTTCCTCTTTGTCTTGTTAGACCTCCCTCCGTGTTATTTCGGTATTCCGTTTGTCCTCAGCCTTGTCTGTCCAGCTGCTCCTCCCTCCTAAAACTGTTCATTTCCTGTTTCAGGCTTTCCAGAGATAATATATTCTTGAATGGTTCAAGGGAGTACCGTCGGATCGTATTGTAATAATACACAATATTTCTGCGATCGAGCTGCTTGCCATCTTCAGGTGTACTGCCGTTGTTGCTTCTCTGCTCGCAATAGTAACTAATCTTTTCGTGGAAGATTTAGAGGACAAAGCACTTCAGACGACGCCATTGAAACCTTAATGCTTTCGGAGGTATGTAAACGATACCTTCGTTGTATGGCCACATGGGTCTTCCACGCTGCCTTCTTTCTTAGAACATTTCAACTCATTCCATCCGAACATCAGTTTTACCATGGAAGTGGAAGAAAATGGAAAGCTCCCGTTCCCGGACGTCATGGTTCGCTGAAATGAAGTCGGTTCCTTGGGCCATGGTGTGTTTCGTAAACCTACACACATCGATCTGAATCTGCAATCTACGAGCTGCCATCATCTATCTCAACGCAGCGTTGTACTACGGGCACTCGTACATAGAGCAAGAGCGATCTCAGATGCAGATTGTTTACGAGCATAACTCAACCATCTTCGCTCTGTGCTTGCCCAGAACGACTACTTTGAGAAATACATTCGTTCTGCATTTCAATTTGAAATAAGTGTTTTTAAGTTCCTTTAAAGATCGAGCTGTCAAACAGAAGTTCGTAGTTGTTCAAATGTTTGTATAATTTATGGGACTTAACTACGGGGTCATCAGTCCCTAAACTTACAAACTACTTACAAACTAGCTAATACTAAGGACGGCACAAATATCCATGCCCGAGGGGGGATTCGAACCCCCGACCGTAGTGGCCGTGCAGACCGTGACTGGAGTGCCTCAGTCCCCTCGGCCACCGCGACCGGCTTCGTAGTTGTGCTGGTTGCTATAGTCACAGATATTACAAGTCCTGTTCACTGATGATCGATTGATATATAAGATCGATTGATTAAAATACTAAAAATTGAAAAAAGTCTTCTTGCTTTATCTGTCAAACAAAATAACTTTCCCTAAATGTCTTCTTTCAAATTGTATGATGGTTTGACAGTAAATAATTCTTCAACTCCTGTCAATAAATTTATTTGTTGTAAATTTTCTATAAATATTCAAAATAATGATCGTTGACAGATGGTTAACTTTCGAGACACAATGACATTTATTGCTCTCACAATACAGGTCATGACTCAATAACAGTTACACAAAGACTGATTTTATAGTCTTTTTAATTTTCCACGAAAGATTCTATAATAATGTCAATATCCGCGACGATAACAGCAGAGACCAGCATCTTCTTCCCTCGTGGCCGTCGACCCGCGACTTGAAGTGTCCAGATTTTTACACCTTGAGCTCGGCGTCTAAGATGTTCAAAGTTCAAATGTTTGTTAAGCTTATGGGACTTAACTAAGGGGTCATCAGTCCCTAAACTTACTAACTACTTACGAACTACGTTATACTAAGGACGGCACAAATATCCATGCCCGAGGGGGGATTCGAACCCCGACCGCATTGGCCGTGCAGACCGTGACTGGAGCGCCTCAGTCCCCGCGGCAACCGCAGCCGGCCGTCGAAGATGTTGCTCTCGTAGGGTGAATCACCGTCACAGGACATGAAACACAAGAAACATACGAAGACTATTTCAACAATCAGGTAACATAAAACATTTACATAAAAATCATTTAAAAACATAAAATATAAACATAATCTTCTGCGAAACTGAGCTGACATAAGGTAGTAGTGGAGACAATCCGTCCCACCACACCTACTGAGACTCCATAATTAGAGAGGCCGTCGAAATACGTATCGCCAAAGATTTAATTAATAGAGACACGGGGTTCCAACTTAGTAAATCATGGGAACCGGCCTTGGCAGTACTGAGACAGCATCAGCCGCAGACAGATGATGATCACCAATCGACACAGATGGGTCAACGAAGTCAAGACGCGTAAAACACGCACTTTTTTCCGCGGTTGGCGCGCGCACAAGGGATCCGCCGCCAGCGGCCGCTCTTGTCCCCGCCGCGCCTGCGCAGACCACTAGCGGTCCGTTCACCGCCCTCCGTTAGGGGCTCTCCACGTTTACGCCGACGACGCTCTGGTCTGCCATGACGTCACAACAGAGGCGCCTGCGCCGTGGTAACAAGCCACCATATGTACTGCGAGCAGAGAAGCAACCGCTGCGGTACACCTGAAGATGGCGAGCAGCTGTCTCGCAGAAATATTGTGTGATTATCACAATACGATCCGACGGTACTCCTGTGAACCATTCCATTCAAGAATGTTCATTTCCTCCCCCTCTGACGACCTCTTCCTGTTCCTTTTCCTCCTCCTCCTCCACCACCACTAACTCCTCTACTTCCTCCCCCCCCCCCTTTAGCTGTATCAACCAAAGATTTGTCATTACTTCGTCCGCTCACTGCCAGCCACTTTCTCCCCCCTCCCTCCCTCCCCCCCTCTCTCTCTCTGTTCATCCCTTTCTTCCACCTGCAAAATTTCATAGTGGTCGGTGACACAGTGTCGAAGTCTAAAGTATCCACCACCATGTCCTGCATGAGATCTTATGTAGACAGTGATATTTCTTTTGTTTTGAAGGCGAAGTGTGCAAAATTTCAACAAAATCTGAAAAAAATTTTAAACATGGCTGTAATTCAGCAACGGTGGAACACGATCCAAAATTCAACACAGTTTCAGCCGACAAGTTGCATAAAATGGTTTACCTTTACCTAGGTTTCGGCAAAAGTAATTTTGCCTTCTTCAGAAGTATACCTAATAAAACGTAACACACAAATATGAATAATAGTAAAATACAAAAGTGTTTCTAAAATAAGAAATTAAAATTACAGCATAGGTGAGAATGTACGTACATAAAGCTCACATTAAAAGAGTTGTTAAATAAAATGTGGCTGACTCCATAAAACTGAAGATCGGTATGTTACAAAGTACCCTACGCCGTGCATCGCACAAAATCCAATGTCGACAGTACCATGTTTAAAGTCTTGAAGTTTGTTGTGGCGTCGCTACTCGCCAGAAAGTCGGCGGTCCAGGTATAAGAAGAGCGGTAAGTCGCCCCAAAGTACTTCAGCCGCTGGGAGAGTCCGCAGTCGCTGTACCTCTTTGTTTGCTTCCCGCGCCGGCCAGTAGCAAGATGGTGGCTGCCACATTTGCCGGACCACCACAGCACTACACGGACAGCACGGGACAGTTGCACGTAGTTCGTCAGTTATGATTCAGGAGTTCAACCGAGGAGAGCCAGCAATCTTATTACAATCCGGAACAATTTACTGTTGCGTAGCAAAACTATGTATTAGTTAAGAAGACTTTGTACCATCACAAACACATAAAAGTTAAGTACTTAGTTCATGTTATCCATAAATCTATGTGGAGTAGTCACATCCTTACTAGTCTATCTCCTCCTCACGCTGCTTAGCAAAGACACAACAAAGGTGTGAAAAATTTGATTGCAGTAAGATTAAAGATAAAAGACAAATGTAATACGGCGCCCCCCTTACAAAATAACAATTTTACATCTTTTACATTCCTTTAGGTTACCACTATTTTTCCACCGTTTCTTCCCAAAACAAAATAATATTAAAATCGGTGAAGCCTTTTCTGGGTTTATGTGAGACTAGCGCAAAGCAAATGAAACTTTGTGTTACTAAAGGACCAAGCTGCTCAGGTAATCGGTATCTAGACTTACACTGTACGTGTGCAAAGAACAACACAAACACAAACCCTTTCCCGACAGAGACTCGGAGCTCCAGTGGCCGTTAATTTTTAACCGGCGGATTCTCAGTTCGACGTTTGATACCTGAGAATCTTCGATTGTGTGAACCGATTTTGATGATTCTTTTTTTCACTTGAAATAAACTTTAGAGTTGATAAAACTCTTCTGGGTATTGGACCGCATCGTCAATATATCAAATATTTCACCGACGTTTCGACCACTATTGCAAGCGGCCATCTTCTGGGTGTTACATTTACTGCAGTAAATGTAACACCCAGAAGATGGCCATCGCAAAATACATACAAGAGAGAGAATATAATAAGAAGCAGTCCTCAGAGAGAGTTTAAGACGAAAGGTGTGAAACTAGCCATGAGTTTGAGCCCGATTACAAGAACAGAGGTCGGAACATGGCATCGAACATGTTGCATACCGGAATAGCAGTTACCGAAAAGACGGCGCGATTGCAGAAGTAAGGCGATCGCGTCCACGGAAGATGCTAAGTATGTCGTATCAGTGATCATTCGTGTGCACCTCTGCGGTTGGCGAAGAAGTCCCTGTAGCCAACCTAACAGAGGAGGAAGGACTCACGGTTACCTACCTTGTGGCCGCCGGCAGTGGCGGAGTTTCAACCGTCACGTTGGGTGGCCTGAACTGGCGCGGATTCCCAGAACGCGAGAACTCGTCTCCCTCCGCCACCACGCACTACAGCGACGGTTTAAAATAACGGCCGAAGGGAAACTACACAAGAGTTAGCCGTCTTGGCCATTTTCTGTAATAATTAAATGAGCAGTGCCAAAATTATGCTGCTTCCTCCAACCGATGCTCCTCTACGCACACAATACATCAGTAATGTCTGTGGGCCTGGGAAAATTAGTTTCATGCCTATAATCTTGCAATGAAATTTTAATGATTATTAATTAACAACTTAAACGGTTTGTGTGTGTAGTCAATAAAATCGGGATTTCATCAGGATTGAGAATTTGTAATCAAATTTGACGTATTATTTTTTTAAGATGTCTCTTCCGTTGTCTGAGGACCGTCCTGACACATTCTGTGGTTTTGCCACGTGTCTTCTAGCTTTACTGGAATTCAGTGCGTTACAACCACTTGTCTCGTGCTGTCGACTATGAGACTATCTCTGACCAGCATCATCTCTCTCGATTACAGATAATCGACGGTCACATCCTTGGTGTAAACTCCATCGGCATATCTTATTTTAACCCTTCTTCTTTTTTACTGAAATTGTTGTGGTGCTTTTGATTATCTATAGCTTCTTTACACATCTGAGGGTAATAATGAGAGGTCATAAGGAGAAGACATTTGAACAACTGACCACCGCACCTTAATAGAGAAGATTTAATTAATGAAGACACCAGGCGTGAAAGCGTACATGTTATGATTATCGTCAAACCTCATTCCTTTCAAAGCGAGTTTCAGTCAAGGAAATGGGACAAATACGGAGGACTGAGATCCGGAGAGTATAGTGGATGTTCAAGTTGCACGACATCGCTCTCCCACACACACAGCCAATGTCCTCAAACGTTCCCGGCAGAAAAGGGGGAGGTGCAACTAGAACATCCACCATACTCTACATAACATTACAGGGAGAAGGCGATCTGTAATGATTGATTAGCCCCCTACTTAGCTTGCATTTATCGCGAATCTTTAATTCAGCGCAAAGTTCCTAGGTGACTCCTGTTTATAAGAAAGGAAAGAGAACTGACCCACACAATTACAGGCCAATATCGCTGACATCAGTTTCATGTAGAATTTTGGAGCATATTCTCAGTTCGAATATAGTAAATTTCCTTGAAACGGAAAAGCTTCTTTCCATGAATCAGCACGGGATTAGGAAACATCGTTCATGTGAAACTCAGCTTGCCCTTTTCTCACATGACATCTTGCGAGCCATGGATGAAGGGCAACGGGCGGATTGTGTTTCTCTCGACTTCAAAAAGGCGTTCGACGCGGTGCCACACTGCAGACTGCTAACGAAGATACGAGCTTATGGAATAGGTTCACAGATTTGTGACTGGCTGGAAGACTTCCTAAGTAATAGAACGCAGTACGTTGTTCTCGACGGCGAGTGTTCATCAGAGACGAGTGTATCGTCAGGCGTGCCCCAGGGGAGTGTGATGGGATCGCTATTATTTTCTATCTATATAAATGATCTGATGGACAGAGTAAGTTGTAATTTGCGGCTGTTTGCTGATGATGCTGTGGTGTATGGGAGAGTGTCGTCTGTAACTGACTGTAATAGCTTACAGGATGACTTACACAAAATTTCTAGTTGGTACGAAGAATGGCAGCTAGCTCTCAATGTAGATGCGCATGAGTAGAAAAAACAATCCCACAATGTTCGAATACAGCATTAGTAATGAGCTTCTTGAAGCTGTCGCGTCGTTCAAATATCTAGGCGTAACATTGCAGAGCGATATGAAATGGAACGAGCATGTAAGGACAGTTGTGAGTAAGGCGGACAGCCGACTTCGGTTTATTGGGAGAATTTTGGGAAGATGTACTTCACCTGTGAAGGAGACCGCGTATAAAACGCTTGTGTGGGACACGTCTTGAGTATTTCTCAAGTGTTTGGGACCCGCCGCAGATTAGTTTAAAGGAAGACATAGAGGCGGTTCAGAGACGAGCAGCTAGATTTGTTACCGGTAGATTCGACTAATGCGCGAGTGTCACGGAAATGCTCCGGCAACTCAATTGGGGATCGTTGGAAGAAAGACGACGTTCTTTACGTGAAATTCTGTTGCGGAAATTTAGCGGGCCGGAATTTGAAGCTGAGTGTAGTACGATCTTGATGCCGCCTACTTACATTTTGCATAAAGATCACAAAGACAAGATAAGAGAAATTAGGGCTCATACGGAGGCTCGTTCAGTTTGGGAGTGGAATAGGAAAGGAAATGTCTAGTAGTGGTACAGTGTACCCTCCGCCACGCACCTTACGGTGAATTGCGGAGTATGTATGTAGATGTAGATTAGTTCCAAAAGGGAAAAGAAAACAAGATCGCAGTTTTATTTATTTATACATTGACGACTGGTATAGATGTGCTGCTATAAATGTTGTCATCATCTTCTCGTAGCATATACGAGGCTTGGAACTGAAATAGTGGCAAGTATTTATTCACAACCGATATAAAAGCGTTACTGTTACTGTCCTTAAAGTAGTCACTAGAGTTGTGTAGAACCCGTTTCCACCGATGTGGAAGGCGTAGTGAAGCGTTAGCAGAGCCTGTTCTGTTGATGGTGCGAATGAGGCAGTCTGCTGCCTGTCGAATCACTGGAACAGCTCTGCAGCGAATGCCACGAAGTGGTTCTTCATTTTCGGAATCAACTCACACAGGGACTTGAGTCCGGAAAGTATAGTGGATGGTACAGTAACTCCCAGTAACCGAAGAGAGCAGCCAACGTTGAGCTGTATGAGCTAGCGCATTGTCATGCTAAATGACGGGTGTTTTGCGCAGAAAGTGTAGCCTCTTGTTTCGTAAAGCTGGTCGCATGTGATGCTCGATAAACGAACAGTAATACTGTACATTGACGTCCTGCCGTGGAGGAACGTAATGCGGTTAGGATAACACCATCACATGCGTACACAAGAATCACCATAACTTTCTCCACACTGAAGCTCCGAAGTAGTTTGGACTTTCGCGGCGACCCATAATGACGCCGCTCGTTTGATTGGCGTTTCACTTTTGGCTCGTACGATGTGGCCCATGTCTCACCCAGTGTTGCGACACGGCGTAAGAAAGCCTCTCCTTCGCTTTCATAGCGCTCCAGGTGCGTCTGAGCAGCGTCGTAACGCATTCATTTCTGCATTTGCGTCAACTCATGCGGAACCCATCGTGATGCAATTTTCGCATGCCCAGACGTTCCTACAGGATGTGAAGCAAAGTCTATGCTCTAATCCGGTTTCGTGGGGGAGCTGACGTCTGGCGTCGAACACTCCACTGACATAATGGTAATATATGTAAAAAGACCGTGTCACCGTGTTCGTCTGCAGTGAACTCCATAATTACTCAAAAGACATTTCGAACAATGTATGCGATTTAGTCTTCCTTAAAAAATGGAAATAGGAACCCGATTGTTTTTGCCTGTGTTGGGTACGTATCCAGTAACTGGCGTTGTTCTTCAACTTGAGCTGCATTCAGTATGTCAGGGTTCATGGAAATTTGGGGCAGGGCTACCTCGCCTCTATGTGCTTTGTTGTTAATATATGTTTCGACTGGCTATCTCGACTTTGATTTTTTATAGCTTTCGTTACTGTCCCGTTTTGTAAACCTTTTACCAGGCGCTCAAACCCCAGCTGTAAGAGACGAAGTCCGACTGCCTGGGACAGAAGATATGGGGGTGAGTTGCCTGTCAGGGAACAATTATAGTCGGAAACTCTTTCAAAGGTAATTTTCCCATCTTTTCTTTATTCAGCCACAGCTGCAGGTTCACCCAACATTCCATACGCTACATGGTGGCGACCTCTTTGTGCTCTAAATAAGCAGGGCTTCTAACATCTAGAAGCGAGTCGTCGATGTATCGCAGCATATTAGCCTGGAGGTTTTAATTAATGGACATTTTACTATATACCGACGTCCATCAAAACGTGACGGGGCTTCTCAACACCATCCCAAAGGAATACGTCGTGCAATGTTCCCAGGACATGTATCGCAGAGCTCAGTAGTGCTTAATCATGGAAATTCTCCATTTAGAAGGACAGTAAGGTAAGTATAGTTCATACTTCATGTACATAAATGTTACAGGACTATTGTTGTTGTTGTTGTGGTATTCAGTCCGCAGACTGATTTGATGGAGCTCTCCATGATACCCTGTCCTATGCAAGTCTCTTCATCTGAGAATACGTTCGGCAGCCTACATACTTTTGAATCTGCTTACTATATTCGTCCCTCCGTCATCCACTTCGATTTTTACCCCACACGCTTCCTTCTAATGCTAAATTGACAATTCCTTGATGTCTCATAATGTGTCCAACCAATCTATCCCTTCTCTTAGTCAGTATATGCCAGAATCTCCTTTTCTCCCCGATTCGGTTAAGCACCTCCTAATTAGTTATGTGATCTACCCATCTAAATTTCATCATTCGTCTGTAGCACCACATTTCAAAAGCTTCTATCATCTCTCCAAATTTCTCCTTCCATTCCTTCACTGTCTGCTCAATGTACAGATTGAACAACATTCAGGAAAGGCTACAACCCTGTCTTACTCACTTCCCGACCTCTGCGTCCCTTTCTTGCCCTTCGACTCTAATAACCGCCATATGGTTTTCTATAGGTTGAATATAACTCTTCGCTCCCTGTATTTTACCTCTGATACCTTCAGAATTTGGAAGAGTGTATTCCAGTCGACATTCTCAGTAGTTTTCTCCAAATCGACAAACGCTAAAAACGTAGGTTTCCCTTTTCTTAGCCTATCTTCTAAGATAAGTCGTAATGTGAGTATTGCCCCTCGTGTCCCTACATTTCTCCTAAATCCAAACTGATCATCCCTGAGTTTGGATTCCACAAGTTTTTCCATTCGTGTGTAAATAATTCGTGTTAGTAATTTGCACCCATGTCTTATTAAACTGATAGTTCTGTAACTTTCACATTTGTCTGCACTTACTTTCTTTGGAATTGGAGGGTATTTTCCCTGTCTCACACATCTTGCATACCAGGTGATACTATTTTTTCATGACTGGGTCTCCTAGCGAAATCAACAGTTCAGACGGAATATCGTCTACTCCACGGGCCTTGTTTCTGCTCAAGTCTTTCAGCGCTCTGTTAAATTCTTCTCGTAGTATCATATCTCCTATCTCATCTTCCTCCACTTCATCTTCCACTTCTAGAATACTGCTTTCAAGTTTTCATTTATATAGGCCCTCTATATTTTCCTTCTACAGTTCAGCCTTCCCCTCTTTGCTTATTACTGGTTTTCCGACTGAGTTCTTGATATTTATACTTTGTACTCCATTTTGCCTGTTTCACTTGCTGAATTTTTATATTTTCTCCTCTCATCAATTAAGTTCAGTATATCCTGTGTCAACCAGGGATTTCTATTAGGCCTTGTCCTTCTGCCTATATGGTCCTCTGCAGCGTTCACTACCCTACTTCTCAGAGCTACCCATTCTTCTTCTACTGTATTACTTTCGCCCGTTTCAGCTAATCCTTGCCTAATGCTCCCTCTGAAACTCTCAACAACCTGTGGTTCCTTCAATTTGCCCAGGTTTAATCTCCTAACCTTTCTACCTTCCTGCAATCTCTTAAGTTTTAATCTGCAGTTCATAACCAATAAGTTATGGTCAGAGTCTTTATCTGCCCCTGGATATGTCTTACAGTTATGAACCTGGTTTCTAAATCTATTCCTCTATAAAGTGAATCTGATACCTTCCTTCTCCTGGTATCTTCCACATATTCAGCCTTCTTTCATTATGATTAAACCAAGTGTTGGTGAACATTAAAATTCTACCAAGGGATCTCCTCTTTCATTCCTTTTTCTCAATGCATATTCACCTACTACATTTCCTTCTCCTCCCTTTCCTACAACCGAGTTCCAGTCCCTCATCACAATCAAGTTTTCGTCTCCCTTAACTTTCTGAATGATTTCTGTTATCTCCTCATACATTATTTCGATATCGTCATTGACCAGCATTTGCGTTGCTACTGGAACACCGTGTCTAATTGAAAAGACGGGTGTTTCTAGTAGAGTTGGCCTCCTGGTAGGTGAGTCATTAAGGCGCCCCTGGCCGCTTCGGCTCCTAATCCCGTGTATCGACCGCGGCGCAGCCAGATATAGCGGCGGCCGCGAGGTCCACCCGTCCCGTGTACAGCAGTAGTACGGACACACTCCCACCGCCGTGCGCTGCTGGCTGCAGGCTCAGGTAAAGCTCTGTATAGGGGAAGTGTGGCCAGCCTGCCAGCGTCGCTGGGCCTACTCAGCTGCTGCTTACACAGTGACCACCACAGTGTTCCGACCGCTTGCAGTATTTATCAACCTCGAAGAGAACGAGCTATTAACTAATAGTCAACACATATTCAGAAAGTACCGCTCTTGCAAAACACAGCTTCCCCTTTATTCACGTGAAGTGATAAGTGCCACCGACAAGGGATCTCAAATCGATCCCGTATTTCTGGATTTCCTGAAGGTTTTTGACACTGTACCCCACAAGCGACTTCTAATGAAACTGCGTGATTATGGAATATCGCCACAATTGTGCGATTGGATTCTCGATTTCATATCAGAAAGGACACAGTTCGTAGTAATTGGCGGTAAGTCATCGAGTAAAACAGAAGTTGCGTTCCCCAGGAAAGCGTTATAGGTACCCTACTCTTCCATGAGTTCGCGGATGATGCTGTCGTTTATTGGTTAGTGATGTCAACAGGGATCAAAAGCAGCTGCAAAACGATTTAGACATAATTTCTACATGTTGTGAAAATTGGCAATTTACACTAAATAATGAAAAGTGTGAAGTAATACACATGACCACTAAAAGAAATCCGCTGAACTGCAATTACACCATAAATCAGTCAAACCTTAATGTAGTAAATTCTGCCAAATACCTAGGACTTACAATGACGATCAACTTGGACTGGAGAAATGATCATCAGAATAAAATACGAGAAATCAGAGCTCGAACGGAGAGATTCAGATGTTCTTTCTCCCCGCGCGCTATTCGAGAATGGAATGGGAGATATATAGTATAAAGGTGGTTGTATGAACCCACTGCCAGGCACTTAAATGTGGTATGTAGAGTATCCCATGTAGATGTAGAACACATAGAAAATATTCTGGCTAAGGTGAACAAAAGGCAGAACGTTTCGAAGATGCAACACCTCTACCAATGATACCTACATCACATTTGAACGTCCTCTCCTGGAGTACTGTTGCCCAGTGTGGGACCCCCACCAGGTGGAACTGACGGAAGACATTGAGAAGGTTCCGAGAAGGGCAGATCGTTTTGTTTATCACGTTCCAGGAGGGGGGAGGGGTGAAGCGTCACGGAAATGTCGCACGATTTGAGGTGGAAATCATTAAAAGAACGTCGTTATTCGTTGCGGTGAGATCTATTTCCGAAGTTACAATCACCGACTTTTACTTCTGAATGTGAAAATATTTTTCTAGCTCTGACCTACATATGGAGACATAACCATCCCAATAAAATAAGAGAAATCAGATCGAAAACTGGACGACTTAGGTGTTATTTCTTCCCGCGCGCTATTAGAGAACGGAACGGCAGAGAACGGTTATGAAACTGGTTAATGAACCCTCTGCCAGGCACTTAAAGGTGATTTGCAGAGTATCTACATAGATTTGTACCTTTCAAACATTTTAATGTGATTTCTAACCTTATTTTTTCTCTCGTTATCTATGGCATGAGGTCTGTTAGAATGCTTGCCTCTTCTATCCTCTCTAGGTTCATGTGCAGTTACATGTGTTGTAGATTCATGACTCTCAGTGTCACATTCTTAATTGCTACGGACGGTCCTCAAATGTTTAACAGAAACGGCATGAACAGCTAAAATGCAGTTCTACACCCTTCAACCTCAGTAACTGGAGTGTCAAGAATAAAATACCTAAAAAAAAAACTCCCTCTGATTTACTGTTTGAACCTTCCTTTTCTTTGGATGCACTTTGTTGCAATTATTAGGCGGCACTAAACCAAATAAATAAGCATTTTGCTTATTATAATCTCCCAACCGATAAAGCTCAATAAATATTGCCTCCTTCTGTTCTTCATTCAATGTTGACTGTTTGCAGAAACTAGTTTTGCAGCTTGTATCATTGGCAAATATGTTCAAATGTGTGTGAGGTCTTACGCGACCAAACTTCATGGTTAGAGTCGCTAGACTTACACACTTATTACTTGACTAACTTAAACTAACTTACGCTAAGGACAACATAAGCACCCATGCCCGAGGGAGGAATCGAACCTCCGACCGTAGCGTATCATTGGCACCACGAAACACTTTTCCACTGGGAATGTGTCAGTCCAAAAAGAAACAGCAAATATAATATGCTCCCTTTTTTAATGAATGGGACATGCCACTGTGCTGGAAACAAAATGATTCCACAGGTGGCATGTGCCCCTTTTCCATTGGGAAAACGCAATAAAAAGAAAAGTATAAATAGAAACAAATTAAAAATTGATTGGTGATCATATGAACAGTTGTTTTAACCTCTATTTAAATCTGAATATCAGCGGTTTACAATGTGAGCTGATAATAGTCTTTAAAAATTTTTCATTGGTGGGACAGCAAATGAACATAACATTGAATGTCCACCAACATTTTAAAAGAATCTTTTGAATTTTGCATTTTTTTTGTCTTGAAAACATTGAGTTCCCACCGATAAAACAATTTCCTGCCTGATGAAACACCAATAAATGTTACATCATTAAAACTTATAAAAATTGCCATGAAAGAGCGTCATGGGTGGGACAAGGAATTGTCACACGGCCGACACATGTGAAGTACAATTTGTTTTTATGTTAAAATTTATTTTAGTTTATAAATTTTAGATTAATAATTAATTAACATATTTAGACCATACTTCCTATTTAAACAACTTTGTAGGGAAGTTTTGTTACCAATAAAAAATTTCAATACAGTATTACTTTAAAGTCCTGAGTACCTAATTATTTCACTTTAAAAAAATTCACCACTATTAATGTAAGGTACACTGTAGTTTATTAGTTAAATTTTCAGCTGTATTAAAAACTCATTCAGTTGAATCACGGGACACCGCCCATCTTTACTATTTCGGGAGCCAAACAAGGTTACAAAAGATTTTATTGTAGTTGATAGGTGTGGATGGTTTTTATTCTATTGTGTCTTTTTGTGGTGTTTTATAGATCAAAATATTTGTAATAAAGTCAATTGAAGAGTCCGATACCGTTTTTCGTAGTTAGACATGTTGATGATGTCATAGGTGAAGGACGACGGGTGGTATCTCATGATTCAGTTATGAGTAATTTTCGCTTCATTATATCTAATATCTGAGTCCCCCCAAACTCTTTTTTTTTTTTTTTTTTTTTTTTTTTTTAGGAAAAGAACAACTAAGAGAATAAGTATATTGAAATCGATGTAGTGTAGTCTCAACGAGGCGAAAAGAATCAAATTTGGAAGTAAGTTAATAAAAGTACCGTTCATGTCATCATCTACTGTATTCCGGTTAGGTTCACACACACATTCAAGAAGGCTTACTACATCGAAGAGACTGTGAAAAATAATGAAAAACTAGTGATTGTTGTTGTTATGGTCTTCAGTCCGGAGACTGGTTTGATGCAACTCTCCACCCTACTCTATCCTGAGCAAGCCTTTTCATCTCCTCATAAGAACGGCAACCCATATCCACTTGAATCTGCTTACTATACGCGTCTCTTGGTATCCCTCTACGATGTTTTCCCCACACACTTCCCTCCAATGCTAAATTTACGATTCTCCGATGTCTAAGAATGTGTCCTACCAAGCGATCCCTTCTTTTAGCCAGGATATGCCAAAAATTCCTTTTCTCACCAATTCTGTTCAGTACTTCTTCATTGGTTATGCGATCTACTCACCTAATCTTCAGCATTCTTCTGTAACACCACACTTCAAAAGCCTCTATTCTCTTCCTGTCCGCACTGCTTATCGTCCATGTTTCACTCCCGTACAAGGCAACACTCCACACAAATGCCTTCAGAAAAGACTTCCTTACACTTAAATTAATATTCGATGTTAGCAAATTTCTCTTTTTCAAAAATGCTTTTCTTCCCATTGCCATTCTGCATTTTACATCCTCTGTACTGCGACCATCACATGTTATTTTACTACCCAAGTAACAAAACTCATCTACCACCTTCATTGTTTCGTTACCTAATCTAATTCCTTCAGCATCGTCCGATTTTCTAAGACCGCATTCCATTTGTTTTGCTCTTGTTAATGTTCATTTTATATGCTCTCTTCAACACACTGTCCATTCCATTCAACTGCTCTTCAAGGGCTTTGCTGTCTCTGACAGAATTACAATGTCATCAGCAAAACACAATGTTTTTATTTCTTCCCCCAGTACTTTAATCCCTATTCCAAATTTTTCCTTGCTTTCCTTCACCGCCTGCTCGATGTACAAATTGAATAACATCGGAGAAAGGCTACAACCCTGTCTTACTCCCTTCCCAACTGATGCTTTCCTTTCATGCCCTTCGAGTCTAATAACTGCGGTCTGGCTTTTGTACAAGTTATAAATAACTCTCCATATATTTTACCCCTGCTGACTTCAGAATTTGAAAGAGTGTATTCCAGTCAACATTGTAAAATGCTTTCTCCAAATCTACAAAAGCTAAAAATGTAGGTTTGCCTTTCCTTAATCTATCTTCTAAGATAAGACGTAAAGTGAGTATTGCCTCCCGGGTTCCTATGTTCCTCCTGAATCCAAACTGATCTTTCCCGATGTCCTCCCGGGTTCCTATGTTCCTCCTGAATCCCACCTGATCTTCCCCGATGTCAGCTTCTACCAGCTTTTCCATTCTCCTGTAGATAATTCGTGTTAAAATTTTGCAACCATGACTTATCAAACTGATGGTTCTGTAATTTGCACACCTGTCTGCTCCTGATTTCTTTGGAATGGGGATTATTATATTTTTCTTAAAGTCTGGGGGTATTTCGCTTGTCTCATAAATCCTATTCACCAGTTCAAATAGTCTTGTCATGACTGGCTCTCCCAGAGACTTTAGTAGCTCTGAGGGTATGTCATCTACTCCTGGGGCCTTGTTCCGACCTAGGTCTTCCAAGGCTCTGTCAAATTCATCTCTCAGTATAGCATCTCCTATTTCATCTTGATCTACGTCCTCTTCCCTTCCTACCACATTGTCTGTAAGTTCATTTCCTTTGTAGAGCTGCTCTATGTAATCTTTCCACCTTTTAGCTTTCCCTTCTTTGCTGAGAACCGGCTTCCCATCTGAGTTCTTGATATTCGTAGAGTTGCTTTTCTTGTCCCCAAATGTCTCTTTTATTTTCCTGTAGGCGGTATCTACTTTTCCCCTTCTTATACATTCTACTACAGATTTGCATTTGGCTTCTAGCCACTCCTGCTTAGCCATTTTGCATTTCCTGTCAATCTCATTTTTTAATCGTCTGTACTCCATTTTGCCTGTTTCATTTTCTGCATTTTTATATTTTCTCCTTTTATCAATTAAATCTAGTATTTCCTGTGATATCCAAGGATTTTTTTTAGGTCTTGCCTTACTACCTATTTTGTCCTCTGCTGCCTTCACTATTTCATCTCTCAATGCTACCCATTCCTCTTCTACGGTTTTATTTCCCCCTGTTTCTGTCAATTGTTGCCTAAATCTCCCTCTGAAATTCTCCACAACTTCACTTTCCTTCAATTTATCTAAGTCCCATCTCCTTATTTTCCTACCTTTCTGCAGTTTTTTTTTGTTTTTTTTTTTTTCAGTTTCAGCCTACAGTTCATGACTAACAAGTTATGGTCAGAGGCTATATCTGCCCATGGGTACGTCTTGCAGTTTATAACCTGGTTCCGGAATCTATGTCTTACCATTATAAAATCTATCTGATACCTTCCTGGTCGCTTCCATGTATACAACCTTCTTTTGTGATTCTTAAACCTGGTGTTTGTTACGATTAAATCATGTTCCGTGCAAAATTCTACCAGGCGACTTCCTCTTTCATTCCTCCTGCCCAGTCCATATTCACCTACTATTTTTCCTTCTCTTCCTTTTCCTACTACCGAATTCTAGTCTCCCATCACAATTAAGTTTTCCTCTCACTTAATTGTCTGAATAATTTCCTTTAGCTCCTCATACATTTCTTCGATCTCCTCATCATCGGCAGAGCTAGTTGGCATATATACCTGTACTACTGTTGTCGGTGTTGGCTTCGTATCTATCTTGACAATGATAATGCGATCACTGTGCTGCTCATAGTAGTCTACCCGCATTCCTATTTTCTTACTCATTATCAGTCCTACTCCTGTGATACCCCCAACTGATTTTGTACTTATAATCCTGTACTCACCTGACCAGAAAGCCTGTTCATCCTGCCACCGAACTTCACTAATCCCCACTATATCTAACTTCAACCTATCCATCTCCCTTTTTAAATTTTCTAATTTTCCTACCCGATTAAGGGATCTAACATTCCACGCTCCAATCCGTAGAATGCCAGTATTGTCTTTCCTGATGACAACATCCTCCTGAGTAGTCCCCGCCCGGAGATCCGAATGGGGACTATTTTGCCTCCGGAATATTTTACCCGAGAGGATGCCATCATCATATGTTCATACAGTAGAGCTGCATGTCCTCGGGAAAAGTAACGGCTGTAGTTTCCCCTTGCTTTCAGCCATTCGCAGTAGCTGTGTGGCAAAGCCACATTAGCTGATGTTACAAGGCCAGCTCAGTCAATCATCCAGACTGTTGCCCCTGTAACTACTGAAAAGGCTGCTGCCCCTCTTCAGGAACAACACGTTTGTCTGGCCTCTCCACAGATACCCCTCCGCTGTGGTTGCACCTACGGTACGGCTAAAATTTGAACTTGATTAAGAAATTATCAATTACTGCTTAGGCCGAACCTAGGAGCCCAATATTCGGTTACGGTTCCGGTGTAGACCGCAAATCATGTTTTCGGTCGAACTCTACAGACTAACATAACATCCACGACACTCGAACAAATTTTTATTTCTTACCGCGATAGTAGCGCGCCCCAACTGTCCAACAAGAAACACTACTCAGTTGCCGGTGACTCGTGTCGTAAATGTTCAACGATTGTTAATTGTACAAGGACGAAACTGGTCATTGATAGCTATATTTACAAACAACATTCATCAAAACAATTAGGCGTTCAGGTGAGATATCATACACAATATACATATGGTAACGTATTTTATTCAGATACTGCTTACAATTAGAATTAGTATGTGATATATTTCGCTGACTCAGCTTCTTACTTGAGGTTTACATGGCGTTTACTTAGAGAGAGGCATCATAGGGCTACCATAATAGTGATAAAGTCATTCATGTTGTCTTATAATATGGTGTGTGATCACCTCCGACGGCCAGTACAGTTCTGAACCTGCTTCGCATGGACTCTACGACGTTATCAGTCAGCTCTTTATGGCTGTTTAGCCATTCTCCCATGGGTGCAATATACAGCTCTGCAACAGTTACGTGACGTGCTGTTCTGGCTGTAATTCATCTTACAAGTGCACCCCAGGCACGTTGAATCGGGTTTAAGTGCGGCGAACAAGCTGGCCATTCAATTCTCTCAGCTTCCAGCAAGTTCTCCATTAGTACAGTTCTACATCTACATGGGATACTCTGCAAATCACATGTAAGTGCCTGGCACAGGGTTTATCGAACCACCACTATACTATTTATCTCCCATTCTATTCTCGACGAGCGCGCGAGAAGGAAGAACACCTATCCCTCCGGTCGAGCTCTGATTTTTCGTATTTTATTCTGATGATCATTTCTACTTATGTAACTAGAAGTCAACAATATATTTTCGTAGCGATAAGCGCCGTTGTTGTAATGATTCCCATCCCAGATCCTGTATCATTTCCGTGTCGCTGTCTCCTCTGTATCGTGACAATACGAAACGAGCTGCCCTTCTTTGGACTCTTTCGATGTCCTCCGTCAGACCCATCTGATAAGGGTCCCACACTGGGCTGCAATACTCCAAAAATGAACGGACACGCGTAATGTATACATTGTGTTTTGGAGTTCTGTTGCATGTTTTAAGGGTTCTGCCAATAAAACGCAGTCTCTGGTCCGCCTTTCTCACGATATTATCTACGTGTTCTTTCCAATTTAACTCTGAAGTAATAGTAATTCCTAGGTATTTTGTGGAGTTAACAGCCTTCACTTTTGATTGATTTATCTTGTAAACAAAGTTTAACGGATTTCTTTTCGTACTCATGTGGACGACTTCACACTTCTCATTATTTAGAGTCAATTGCCATTTTTTACACCATAGTGATATGTTATTCAGATCGTTCTTCAGTTAGTTTTGATCTTCAGATGATTTTACTAGACGGTAAATGACGGCATTATCTGCAAACAACCTAAGAGAGCTACTTACATTTTCCCCTAAATCGTTTATGTAAATAAGGAACAGCAGAGGACCAATAACACTACCCTGTGGAACACCCGATATCACCTCTGTTTTCGTCGATGCTTTACCATCGATTACTACGAACTGTGTCCTCTCTGACAAGAAATCCCCTATCCAATCGCAAATTTGGGGCGATATACCATAACCACGCAAGCCGTTCGTGAGGTACGGTGTCAAAAGCTTTCTGGAAATCAAGAAATACGGAATCGATTTGCGAACCCTTGTCAATAGCACCCATCACTTCGTGTGAATAAGGAGCTAGTTGTGTTTCGCATGAACGATATTTTGTAAATACGTGTTGACCTTGGGTCAATAGATCGTTCTGTTCGAGATAATTCATAATATTTGAATAGAGGATATGTTCCGAAACCCTGCTGCAAATTGACGTCAATGAAATAGGCCCGTAGTTTAGTGGGTTACTCCTACTGCCTTTCTAGAATATTGGTGTGACCTGTGCAACTTTCCAATATTTTGGTACAGATCCTTCTTTGAGAGAGCGGTTGTATATGGCTGATAAGAATGGGGCTTTCGCTTCAGCATGATCAGACAGAAATCTAATGGGTATACAATACGGACCAGAAGTCTTGTTCTTGTTAAGTGATTTTAGTTGCTCCAATACTCCGATGATATCTACTTCTACGTTACTCATCTGTTCGAAATCTGGCATATTGGTATCGTCTTCTTCGGTGAATGAGTTTCTAAAAGCTATGTTTAGTAACTCTGCTTTAGCACCGCTGTCATCTGCAGGATCGCCATTACTATCACGTAGTGAGGGTATTGTTTGTGATTTGCCCCGAGTATATTTAACATATGACCAAAATCTCTTTGGGTTTTCAGTCAAATTTCGAGAAAGAGTTTCGTTGTGGTAAGTATTGTAGGCATCTCACATTGAAATCCTTGTTAAATTTCGAGCTTCTGAGTAAGATCGCCAATCCTGGGGATTTTGTGTTCGTTTAAATTTAGTATGCCTTTTCCTTTGCTTTTGCAACAGTGTCCTCACCTGTTTTGTGTACCAAGGGGGAGGTGCGTTATCGTCCACCAGAAGGACTTCATCTCCCATGGCACCAACGTAGAGCACAACAAAAGGACGAATGATGTCACCTCTATACATTCCTGCGAGCAATCGAAGCGCCATTATGAACGACATAGAGGTTTGTACCTCCACCAATACTGACTCTTGCTAACACCAAGCGTCCACCTCCACGATATAGTGATGCTTTCTACACATAATTAGGATTGTCCGGAGTTCCACATCTGCTCCGGATGAGGGAACGAAGATTGTCCGGCTGAACTCAAAATCTTGATTCATCTGTGAACAATATTCGGGACCATTTGTTGCCTTCATATAGCTCTCCATGCCATAGCTTCAAGTAAGTGATTTTGTTGTTGCAATGCATTACCTGCTCCATGACACCATCTGAACCAAACTGCTTGTGTACTTCGTCTGGTACAGTAAACACAGGTCAACACCGATCCCTCTGCATAAACTTTGGTATAATTTCCGGGCTATTGTGGCGTGGTCTTGTAGAAAATGTCCTCCGCAGTCGGGGACGAAAAGTTGGATTTCCATAATAAATCCACGGCATAATATCCCGGAAATTTGTAGTAATTTTGACCATTTCGGCCGTGAAAGTTTACATTTTACAATGCAGAAACTTTCTGTTATTTAAACTATCTCGGTTGGCGTAATGTTGTTGTCTCCAGTCCACAAAAGCGACAGAAACACGTTGAACCGTTTTAGTTCATTCTGTAGATAAAATAATTCACAATCCAACTCCCTAACTGTTTTGATCCGTGTACGTAAACTAACTTGTACTGCGGACAACACAAACAACCATGCCCGTGGGACGTCTCGAACCTCCGACGAGAGAGGCTGCGCGATCCGAAGGATTGAGCCCATTGTGAATGTGCAAGGTAACAAGTTGTATTTGCAAGTTATTTACACCATCACAAAGTGGTAATAACAGATATAATTTAGTGACACTAGTCTCAGTTCTAACTTTAGATTACAACTTCTCAATATTTACATAACCAATCAAAATTTCAATAATCGGAATTAAACATTACAATTTAAAAACATTATCCAGTAGCAGTAATTTCTTACAAGTTCGTCGACTGGAAAATCGAACAATGGCAAGGCTGAAGTTACCACATCAATGCTGAATGCCTTACAGGCAACACCCACATAGTGATTAAAACCAAAACGAAAGGACGATCCACATTAAACCAGCTCAAAAACCGGCAAACAACGTGCAGGTAACCTTTACATGCATCTTAAATCAGGGCAAAATAATACTTCAAAATGTTTTTCCTCTTTCCCATCCCCCTTTTTTTATTTAAATAAAAGGCCTGCCATCACTGAAGCAAATAAGAGGACACTAGTGGTCAGCCCACTAACTTACAGAATTGATCAACAAAATCATCAGGGTTCACTGACAAACGTAATTTGACAACCAATCCAGGCAATGCAACGCTGCAGCTGCTTTGCTCCTTACGACCAACAAAGTTACTGGGAAAACACAACATTCCATCAGCTTAAATAATGACGGGTTATTGTACAACACATGAGAGAAGTATAAGTACACATGTTCTTAAACAATCTGATAAACAGCCATGACACAAGTGAGTGAATTTGCTAAAGATAATTTAGAACCTATTTGGGTAGCACTAAACTAGTATGAAGTCCAGTGGATAACTGCTAACCATGATAGTAAACACACATTAGCATTAACGCAAGAAACAAGATTCACTTAACATTAATTACCCAAGAAAAAAAAAAGTTAACTCTCCTTGGTGCAAGCTTGGACAGCATTAAATCATCTGACAGTCGCATACGCGATCAATGGCTATTTGTAAACAACCCATTCATTAACCGAACGGCAATGGCTCAAACGAACTTCTGGTTAGTAAGTCTTATACCAGCAGTTTTTCCTCCTTTTCTTTTTACAAAAAAACACAAACAGCCGCAAGGTAATTGATCACAGGAAAACGCACTAGGCCACAACTCAGCCAGTACCACAGAATCATATGCGAGGCATAGGTCACGTCAAACGGCCTGTCAGAATTAGAAAATGGGTCGTATGAATAAAAAAGAGCAAATGCTCCACAGAAGATCCTCAGAGCAAAAGAACGTTCTCTGAATAAGTTCTCAATTTCGTATGAATAAAAACTTCGAAGCATTTGCTCTGAACAGGTAGTTCATTCTCGCTACCTCCCCTCCTTCTTGAGTAAGTTCTCGGCGTGTCACGTCCGCCACAGATCAGCTGTCCAATCGTGTATTTCTTTAAGCTAGCCCAGTCAGGCAAATTATTAAGTGTACAAATATGGAATATGTTTGTTTGTATAGTCTATGGGACTTAACTACGGGGTCATCAGTCCCTAAACTTACAAACTACGACGGCACAAATATCCATGCCCGAGGGGGGATTCGAACCCCCGACCGTAGTGGCCGTGCAGACCGTGACTGGAGCGCCTTAGTCCCCTCGGCCACCGCGGCCGGCAAATATGGAATAGACATCTACGTGTTCAGGAAGAACTGTACTATGTTCAGATATTAGTTTGTTGTGAAGTAGCATATTATTAAGACTAAATGTGCACTTTTTACGAAAATGTATTCTCCTGACGATACAAAATTTTCGTCACGCGAGAAACTCTTTTGTTGACGAAGTAGGGTTAGCACAATTTACGAACGAAATTTTAAGAATGCATCACATATTCATCTCTTACAACGTGAGATAGGCCTTACTTTTTGTTAAATGTGACACACAATGGTTTGCTCATAAGCGTTAGGCCATGCGATTTTGAACAAGAAACAGGCTTCTAGGTACGTAATTAATCAGATATTAATTTTCCTGTCGTGTTTACTTACTTCTAACATAACAGAAGTTACGATTACGAAGTCAGAAAACGCATCAGGCCAACAGGTTTGGATAGAAACAGTACTTCAGTACGCCTACCTGGTATTGCAGCAATATTTATTTTGTAACTAACTTAAAACCGACGTTGCCCGGGTATTTATTTATTTATTGCTGCCATTTTCCCTAGGTATATATACATTAGTATAAGGGCTGTATTTCTGTAAAATCTCTTGGGAATACAATTAGTAGTAAATACGTAATAGATTAAAACTTGGTGCGTGATGGGGCGGTTTTCCATGAACGTTACTGTTTATGTGGTCATATCTCATGAACTATGTGTCACACTGTGATACCATTTAGAAGGTACATTCAGTTCTACGTTTGTATACTGTCTGTAAAATTTCCTGCAGCTATAATTAAAACTGTACAAATTACAAATTGTAACGTCATACCGAAAGTCGTAGTTTTAGTCCATGAACAGCGGAACGTTACTGTTTACGTGCTCATATCTCATGAACTACGTGTCGGAATGTGATACAATTTAGAAGCTACATACAACTACATATGTGTATACTGTCTGTAAAATTTCCTGTTGCTACAATTTGTAAATTATAAATTGTAACGTCATACCGAGAGCCGTAGTTCTACTCCATAAACAGCGGAAAAGTAGTAAGCGAGAAACTTTTTTCCTTTCATCATTTTACTATGGTTGCCATCGAGAAAAAGTTTAATAAAGGTTTGAAATGATGTTTAAAGTTTGTTGCAAGTCGCTAAGTACTGTCATTCTCATGCAGTGTATTTCGAAAGTCTCGCCGCATTATATGGCATTTTTTGCAATTTATGTTGGTTATGACGTAATATCTTTTGAACCATATGCCGTATGTGATTCTTAACCAAGCATAAATTGTTACCTTACGGTAAGGAATGTGTGTACCAAATTTGGTTGAAATCGGTCGAATGGTTCAGGAGAAAATGGGCAGCATTGTCGCAAAATTTCATAAAGATTGGAACAAAACTGTAGATTTGTATTACACACGTACAAACATACGGACACTCTGCTTTATATGTTAGATATCCTGGGATACACTTTATTTGGATCTAACAGCATAAGGTCTTACTAATAGACCCTATTTAAAAACACAATATTATTTTGCTATGTAGCTGTTTACAACTGTAAATATATACTCCAAACAAATGGGTAAAACACGCAGCTGAATCAATTTGTGTGTCTTTTTACGTCGGTAATGAAAACATATCTCTTACATCACTCTCGTCACTATATAAAATGCTGGAAGTGTCACACGATCGTTCTGAAGGAAGATTCTCGTCAACAAAATGTTTTTATTTGTATTAACTTTTTAGATCCCCTCGTATTTCTTAAAGTCTACGTATAAAGTAACTTGTTTTTGCCTTCTAAGTAACAAAATTGGTGTCATTTTTATTATATACCACAGTAAAACGTAACCTTAATAGAAGTTACTCAGCACGGAGTATGCCAGGGGGCTCACTTCAGAAATCTGAGAATGTTCTCCGGTCGTGAGAAACTTCTGTAGTTTTATTCATATGAAACTGGAGAATGTGAGCAACTTCTCCCACCCTGTTACTCATGCCGAGAACTTACTCGGCTGAAGTATATTCTCCGACTACCTTTATTCATGCGAAACTGAGTATGTTCTGTGGAATTCAGAGTATAAAGTAGATACTCCGTTTTATTCATACGGCCCAATGTCACAACGCGCAGCTCAGCGGCGCACTAGACGGTCAGAAAGTTGCGAGCGTGGCACCTCGCCATGTAACAGCGACTTCCAGTCGGACACAGCGAAACTTCAGAAGGACGGATGCGCGGCTCCCACCAGAAACGGTCCACGGCCACACACGGGCATCTCCTGGCCCACCTCCAGCCACGGCCGGTTTATCGGACAGGAGCGAAGCCAGGCACCTAGGTAAACACAGCTCGCCGGTGACACTCCTCGCGCCGTGCCGGTCTGCACTGCACTGCAACCACAGTCTAACATACCTGTCGCGCCACTCACTGGTGAAAAATCTGTTAAGGCTAGTTTACACGACGACACTAGGTTTCATGAAACTGCGCTACTGGCCAGTGCGCATGCGCGGCAGGCGTTCGCGCAACTCGTTGGCGAAACTAAACAGTTTCGGCACCTTCCAACTTTGGCGAAACTGATTGCGCGTGTTTTTAGGTTAGGTTAGAACCAATACAGAACAAAATACAACATAAAGGGGGGGAACGGAAGAAATAATTTGGTTTTTGAGCAGATATGCGATGCGTAGTGGTTTGTGCGATTTCAACAATGAAAATTTCAGGAATAAGCAGTGGTGTATTGGTGTTTTTCAAGCAATTGTTCGTGAATTAAATATCGATGGCTTGACGATTAATGAATTGCAGACTAATATACATTCAATTAGAAATACTTATACAAACGAACTATTGCAATTGTGTATTTCTGGACACGGTGCAGGTACTGTAGAGACGAATATCTACTTGACAAGAAACGTCATGCAATTAAATTAATTTCAGTTCTGGTAACAATGCTTCACACATAACAGTATCTTGTTTCTTTATTGCATTACTAACGTGAACTGCCCTGCTGACGTTCTAAGTTGATTAAAATTACTTCTAGGGGTTTCAATCATTCTTGCAGCAAGGTCGCTGATCAAACGAGCTGACGTCTTTTCTATTCCTGTTACGAACCCCAAACACGTATCATATTCTCTTTATGTTTAGTTTTATGCGGTGACGTCACACAGAAAAGCAATAGCTACGCCACAACCGTTACAGCTACCAAAACTTTCATTCTACGGCGACTACGGCACTCATAAAACGACGAAACTGAAGTGTATAGTATTGGCACCGTGTCAACAGACATACACGAAACCAGTCGCGCGCAACTGATTTCATGCAACGAGTGTCGCAACGTAGTGTCGTCGTGTAGACTAGCCTTTACTGTCTGACAGCTGGGGCGAAACTAGAGCTCCAAGCGGTGAGCAAGGGAGCTTCCTTTTAACATCATATACGCCATTCCTGTAAAACATCATTTTAACACTTTTCGGCGTAATTTCCGTTATGATTGTTTCATTTTAGACTCGATACTGTTTAATATCAGGCGTAAAGGATTATGCTAACAGGAAAAACCTGTGCAGCCACAACATATGAATGAAATGGCGAAATCTACAACTACCGATCCAAATATTTTTGCAGCTTTTCCCATTAAAACTAAAATAATGTACGTCAACACACAGACAGAGTAAAAAGCGTAGCCGCGACCCTTCATCAGTAAAGGGGTGTGACAACTTCCCTTCCGTTGTGTGTTTACTTTGCAGTACACGTTAGAAATCTACCGTACGACTTTCGTCTTTATTATCGTTCTATGTTGGATTAGGTAGTTTCTCGTCAAGTAACAGTAGAAGTAGGTTGAAGACTATTTTACCAGCCTTTCCTCTTTACGTTTAGGTGCAAAGAAAACCCGAATTAACTACAATTATTTCCTAAAAATCGGGTGAGTACGACCACTGACGCCCAGATTTGATTTTACTGTTATCGTCTACACATTTTGGATATTTCCCTGTCTTCTCCCTCACAATGGTGCTGGTGGTTTTCACCGTATTTTCACAATATTCAACTTTTTTCTTAAATTATAAAAATTTTGTAGTGGAATCTTGCAGTATAGCTTGCAGTGCCCAATTTTTTGTGTTCCTTTGGACATCCAAATAAATAAAAAAACTGCAGTATATAAAGCTCTCTGTTTTGCAAGACTCCAGAGAAGACCAAAGAATCAACATTAAATTTAAATTTCTGTATCTGTCAGACGGTTCGTAACGAAAATTTTTCAGAAATAGGATTATGTTACGAACCTTCCAGGATCCTTAGGAAATCTGAAAAATGACTATTGTGGTGTCTTTGTATGGTTGTTGCTGCAATTAATTGCGCTACAAACGTTCCCGGTTTCAAAAACCATCACAAAAACGAATAAAAGCTGCAAGAAACACGACGGAATTCACGAGATACCGCCAACTCAGTTGGTCCTCTGCTGGCCGCTTGGCGCGCTACGATCGCTGCGGATGACAAAAATTTGCTCGAGTGTCGTGAGTGGTATGTTAGACCTTGACTGCAACCGTCCGCCGCCCAACAAGACCTGCTGATACCCCGACTGCCGCTCGCCGCCGTTGCGCCCACTCTTCATAGCAGCGCCAACCAATAATCACTGACGAGCAAAACTCCGTACTCCCGGCGAGGACACATAAGCGCGAGAGGATGATCGCTGGATGCCATGGTTCAACGTAAATTAGGTAGAGACCGGTTGGAAAATAAAGTGCTATTCGTTCTATGCTCACTCTTGCTCACCGCTCGAAGCGCTATTCCGTTAGTCAGATGGTAACGTACTTTACGCCAGTGTCACGACTCTTACGTCAGACTGCCTTAGTCCATGCGACTATTCCGCGTGGCGTGAACAAGAAAGTAACAGCGTCAACTCACAATCAAGCATAACACCAGAAATATCGAAGCCGAATATCATTTATCAACGGATGAGGCACCATTACATCGTTTATCCCCTTAAGATTTACAGGAGAATTCCCAGTACAATTTAATCGAAAAGTTCATATCTATTTACAAGGTTCCCAATAGTTGGAATCCCGATAATACGAACTGCTTGCCGGCCACAGTGGCCGAGCGGTCTGCGTCGCGCCAGTCTGCACAGCCGCTACGGTCGTGGGTTCGAATCCGCCGTCGGGAATGGATGTTTGTGTCGTCTTTAGTATAAGCTAGTTCATAAGTAGAATAAAACTTTCACGCTGCAGCGGAGTGTACGCTGATATGAAACTTCCTGACACTTTAAAATTGTCTGTCGGAACCGGGACTAGAACCTGGAATCTATGCCTTTTGCGGGCAAGCGCTCTACCGACCGAGCACACACGACACGACTCACGATGCCGCCTCACAACTTTACTTCCGCCAGTACCTCGCCTCCTGATTTCCAAACTTGTGAGGCGGCATCGTTAGTCGTATCGGAATAGCGCAGTCGGTAGAGCGCTTGCCCGCGAAACGCAAAGATCCCAGGTTCGAGTCCCGGTTCCGACGGACAATTTTAATCTGCCAGGAAGTTGCAGTTCATAAGTAGTTTGTAAGATTAGGGACTGATGACCCCGCAGTTGAGTCCCTTAAGCTGAAACAGTTGAACATTTGGAACTGCTTGGCAGAATTTTCGTATTGCTACATTCCGTCGGGTGACCCCTGCCTATGCTATTTTGTGAAAATAGCAGGTTTGGTAGGTTGTAGCAAACTCATATGACGCTTACGTTCAGTATACCGGTGCTTCACAGTTTTGATTGTCTGAACAATAATGACATGCCACAACTGCATGCGAAACCATAGACATCCGCCTCGCCGTGGTTGAGTGAGTGCCGCTGCTCGCCGTCGGAGGTTCGAGTCCTCCCTCAGTCATAGGTGTATTTGTTGTTCTTAGCATAAGTTAGTCTAACTAGTCTGTAGGCTTACGGACTTACGACCAGAATATTTAAGTACCACAGATTTGCAAACATTTGAACACTTTTAACATCCGCCTAATGCAAACTATGATTATTGTTTACAGCCCATAATAGCGCCATAATCTTAGATGATAGTAAAAATGCAAAGAAAGCACATTTCACGTCAATTTCCACAATAGAAGAAAGCAGTTGAAATAACTAATCGAATAATCTTATGAACAGAAACGGTTTCTTTGTGGAATCCTGCTCCCGCTCTATTAGAAAAACAGAGTGGCGCAGAAATCACTGAAAAATTGGTTACAAAAAACAAAAGTAACAGCGACGTTATAACCAGTGAAGTAGTTGTTATGAAATGGTGATAATTATGTTTTTTTTTTTTTTGTTTTTTTTTTTTTTTTTTTTTTTTTTTTTTTTTTTTTTTTTTTTTTTTTTTTTTTAGTTAGTATAAAATTCAACGACACACAGAATGTTATTTGTGAAACGTGTTTGCCGAAATGTTAACGGAAGAAGAAAGGATTTTGGTGTCAAAAGCTTTTTATAATAGTAGCGATATAGTAGGTGTTAATGAATGCGGAAGATACTTTTGTTTAAAACCCTCTTCTAGACCATTACGAGATAGATTTGAAGGGAGTGGATATGGATCCACCAAGATCTGGCGGCCCATGAACAAACTGAGAGAAATAACATATTAACGAAGACAGGAAACACTTTGAACGTAAATTTCGAACGGAAATGTGAATGATCCAAAACTTTGTAGAGCAACCAGCTTCAATCATCCGGTGATGTCTGCGTCAAAACCTGAATACCAATTAACCCAATGAATTTTTTCATTCATTTTAACCGTCTTCCGTTCCCAGTCAATGTCGGAATTACAAGAACAATAAACAATACTATCAGAGAGAGGGGTTAGAGAACAAAGAGGGGCAAATGAAGCGGGCACAGATAGGGAAGGAGGAGCTTGCCAGGGAGAAGAAGGGAGATGTTGATGCACAGATACAGCGGGGTGTGAGAAGAAGATACACAAGGAGAGAAAGGAGCTAGAGAAGTGTGCACTGTTGAGTTGGCTAGTAATATATAACCTCGTTTTGTACGAGACGACCCACCGAACTACTTTAGAATGCATCTGAATCGCCATTGAGGAGTGGGATAATCTGAGCCAACAGTCCCTTGATGATCCAATGATCAGTATGCCACGATGAATACAGACATTCATCAGTGCAAGAGGTGTATGCTGCAATGTGAAAAAAAAAATCAGAATATCTACGGTATTGTCGAACGAGGTGTCAATTGATGTCTCAGTGAGCAATAAAGAGAAATAAAACGTTGTTTTGGCACATCTCTATTCCATTTTTAGGTGAAGAGTCATGAAATTCTAGAATAGTAGTGTTGCGAAACTTTTTTGCTTGCGTATGATTTATAATTCCATAATCCTTCGCTGCTCCATAAACCTGCTCACAGTGCAGCCCACCGCATGTCTTAGCCAGGTGGTAGAGGATTTAGGTTTCCTTGCAAAGATTTCACTAAACAAGATCATATTGTGGTAGTGGGTGGAGTAGGAAACGGTATCAATAGGGATCAGGGCTACAGTGTTGAGTGTGACCTGGTGAAAATAGCATCTGCAACGACCCACACAAATGTTGGTCTGGTGCCTCCATTCGTGCGACATGTTCAGCCCCAGTTGAACCGCTCTGTCAGGAGGGTGAATATGGAGTTAGATCAGTTGTGTAGGGCGGCCACTCTGTCAGACATTGGTTTGGTTCCTGTTGAGGCTATAGATAGGTGGGACTTCACAAGGCATGGCCTACACCTCAATAGGAAAGGGAAGGGTAAACTGGCTGGGTTAATAGCAAAAACCTTAAGGGGAGGCACTGTAATTCATGAATGTCCCTCTTTTTCAGGCTAAGACCAGGGTCCAGTGGGGAGCTCAAAACTCAAAACTTTTGTGTAGAGCAACATATAGAAGCATGTGCCTTTGAGCTTAAACTGAATAAAGGTCCTTCTCTTATAACTGTAACAGTATATAGGTCCCCTTCAGGAAACTTTCAGTTATTTATGGAAAATTTGGATGCCTTGTTGTGCTATCTATCAGATAAGGGAAAACAAATCATTATTTGTGGGGATTTTAATTTTGACTCACTAAAGGAATGTAATAGGAAGAATGACCTGGAAGTCTTACTTGGTTATTTCAATTTGTCATCTGTAATTGATTTTCCTACTCTGGTGGTAAAGGACAGCAACACACTGATACATAACTTTTTTATAGACCAAGATAAGTTTAAGAACATAAATGCTTGTCCTGTTGAGAATGGTCTTTCTGATCATGGTGCACAGCTAGTTACAATAAATGACATAGTTCCTCTCTGTAATTCAAAACAGCCCTCCAAAGTTGTACATTTAGTTACCGATTTAACAATTAGAAATTTCAGGGAAAATCTTCAGCGGTTAGACGGGGATGAGGTGTATAAGGAAGCTGATGCTAATTTAAAATATAACTTATTTCATGATACATTTATAAGAGTATTTGAAAATTGTTTCCCCAAGAAAATAGTTAAATATAATGACAAGAAACCATGAAAGAAACCATGGTTTACTAAAGGAATAAGAATATCTTGTAACCGAAAAGGGAACTGTATCTAACAGCAGGAAAGAGTAATGACCCAGAAACAGTCAAATATTGTAAAAACTACTTAGCTACATTAAGAAAAGTTAATTAAAAGTCCAGATGCATGTGCACTATGTCTGAGGTTAGTACCTCTGATAACAAAATTAAAACAATTTGGAATATTATTACCATGAAGACAGGGCAACCAAGAGCACAGGGATACAGCATTACCATCAAAGTGAATGAAAAATTTACAACTAACAAGCCAGAATTTGAAAACATTTTTAATAATTATTTTTTAAATGTTGTGGTGAAAAGAGGATCTAAATGTTCATTAGAAGAAGCTAGGCAGTTAATAAAACATGCCATACCCACACAATTTGATACAATTGAAAATCCACCCACCTCTCCTTCTGAAATTAAGAAAATTATACTCTCTCAAGAGCAAAAGCTCACATGGAATTGATGATATTTCCAACAGGGTAATAAAAGCTTGTTCTCAAGAAATAAGTAGGATTCTTAGCCACATATTCAATAGTTCTCTGAAGCAGGGTATTTTTCCTGATAGTTAAACCACTGCACAAAAAATGGGATACGTCTGATGTCAACAACTACCGCCCAATCTCACTTCTGACTTCATTGTCCAAAATTCTTTAAAAAGTATTATATTCTAGAGTAGTTTCACACATGGGTAAAACTAAAGTTCTAACAAAACGTCAGTTTGGTTTTCAGAAAGGCTTGTCAACAGAAAATGCTATATATACTTTCACCAATGAAATATTAAATGCTCTGAATAACCGGACATCACCCGTTTGGATTTTTTGTAATCTTTCCAAGGCTTTTGATTGCGTAAATCATGGAATTCTACTAGATAAACTAAAGTATCGTGGTATGAATGGGACAGTGTACAAATGGTTTAAATCATACCTAACAGGAAGAGTGCAGAAAGTTGACATTAGTAGTTTTCATAATATGCAAAAAACAACTGACTCCTCATACTGGGAAGCAATCAAAAATGGGGTGCCACAATGTTTGGTCTTGGGTCCTTTGCTGTTCTTAATTTATATTAATGACTTGCCATTCTATATTCATGAAGATGTAAAGCTGGTTCTTTTTGCTGATGTACAAGTATAGTTATCACACCTGACAGACAAGAGCTAACTGATGAAATTGTAAATGACTTTTTGAGAAAATCATTAAGTGGTTCTCAGCAAATGGGCTGTCATTAAATTTTGATAAAACACAGTACATACAGTTCCATACAGTAAATGGAATAACACCATCATAAATATATACTTTGATTAGAAATATGTAGCAAAGGTAGAATATTCAAAAATTTTAGGTATAAGCATTGATGAGGGGCTGAACTGGAAAAAAACACATTAAACATCTGTTGAAACGTTTGAGTTCAGCAACTTATGCTATTAGGGTAATTGCAAATTTTGGTGATATAAATCTCAGTAAATTAGCTATGCCTATTTTCACTCTCTGCTCTCGTGTAGCATCATTTTCTGGGGTAATGCATCATTGAGTAAAAATGTATTTATTGCACAAAAGCGTGTGATCAGAATAAATGCCGGAGCCCATCCAAGATCCTGCAGACACTTATTTAAAGAGTTAAGGATCTTCACAGTAGCTTCTCAGTACATATATTCACTTATGAAATTTGTTATTAGCAATCCGACCGAATTCAAAAGTAATAGCACTGTACATAACTACAACACTAGGAGAAAGAATGATCTTCACTATTCAAGGTTAAATCTAGCTTTGGCACAGAAAGGGGTGAATTATGGTGCCACAAAAGACTTTGGTCACCTACCAAACAGCATCAAAAGCCTGACAGATAGCCAACAAGCATTTAAAAAAAATTAAAAGAATTTCTGCATGGCAACTCCTTATATAAATTAATTAAAAATAAAAAAATTGTGTCATGTAATATTTAGTACAATGTAATTATTTGTAAAGACACCTTTCATTAACCTGACACATTACACATCATTACGAAGTGTCATATTCATGATCTATGGAACAAGTACTAATCTAATCTAGTGCGTATTTCTTTTTAAACTGAAGTTTCACTCATCTTCCTGTACCAAGCAGATACTGTGTATTAAGGGCATCGCCACACTTTGTTATTTACTATTTTTCATTTGCCTATGGTAGTTTTGTTCTTTTCTCTTATTTTCTGAAATGGCACGTTTCATCATTGCAACACTAGAAGTGGACATTACTGAGTAAAATAAAATGAATTCCCCTTCAGTGACACAATTGTCTTTTATTTCACACAGTGCATTTCGAGCCCTGAGGGCTCAACATTACGTGCCTCTAACATTTATGTTTAAAAGTCTGGGCCTCTTAAATTCAAAACGTAGGCTGTAACAATATGGAAAATTTTAAAAAGAGTTTAATGTAATAAAAGAGTTTTAACAACATTGACGTACTTATTAAAAGTGGAGGTCAAATTAGTCTGGGGCAGTATGATAATTGGAGTACATTTGTATGTTTAAATAATCACCAAAACAAACACTTCTCATCTTTAGACACATTGTGGAGTAACAATATGTCTATGAAGATGTTCCACTTCTATATTACTAAGCTTCTCTATACAAATCAAGGTGTTTAATTTTATGTACATAAAGACGTTTTTTACTTGTAGAAAGAATACCGATTTTTATGTTAAATTTTCACATTATAAATTTACAAACTACCATTTTATAACGGGTTTGTAGAAACATTAATTGTGGTTGTAGGTTGGTAACTGCTTTGCAATGGTAAGGATTTGTGTTGCCAGGAAAAAATGAACTTTTAAAATTACTGAAAAAACTGTGGCTGCTAAATTCTGTTTGTTCATTTAACATGTTTTCAGTGTATTTTACTTTATATAGTAATATTTCTAAATGTTCAAGTAAGCCAAGATTTTTGCAATTTATTTGTGTGTGGAGTACAGTTACGCTATGTCAATTAATTGATGTCAATTAATTTGTGTTTATTAAGGTATAGATGGTTAGCTATTGTTAATTTCTCAAAGTGATTAACTCTAAAAGCATCAGTGTGTTCAAAATTTTAAATATGGCTGCAGTTCAGCAACGGTGGAACACGATCCAAAAGTCAACAAAATCCTAGCCAACGAGTTGCATAAAAATGGTTTACATGCATCAACTGTTCAAATGTTCAAATGTTTGTATAGTCTATGGGACTTTACTACGGGGTCATCAGTCCCTAAACTTACAAACTACTTATGAACTACTTACGAACTAGGACGGCACAAATATCCATGCCCGAGGGGGGATTCGAACTCCCGACCGTAGTGGCCGTGCAGACCGTGACTGGAGCGCCTTAGTCCCCTCGGCCACCGCGGCCGGCGCATCAACTGTGACCTAGTTTTCGGCAAAGGTAATTTTGCCTTCTTCAGAAGTATTAACGTGTGCGAAATGTAATAATTGCCGAAACCTAAGTCAAGGTTTATGCATGTAAACCATTTTTGTGCAACTGGTCGGCTGAAATTTTGTTGACTTTCGCATCAGTGTGTTCTTTGTAACGTGTTGAAAAGTTGTTTCAGTTTCGCCTATGTAAAATGCATGGCAGCTGTTACACTGTAATTTATATACCCCACTGTGTTCTGTAATTGGAGTCTTTTTGTTCACTGTGTGTGGCAAGTGATGTCCTAGTTTGTAGTTAATGGAGGAAAGATATTGTAATATTGATATTCTGGAATACGTTGGCTATGTTTCTAGCACCTGATGATGAGCCTTCAGGGCTCAAAATACATTGTGTAAAACAAAACACAATTTTGTGACTGAGGGCAAATTTATTTTATTTTACTGAAGTACAACAATGAACAAAATTAAGCGTACATTACTAAGTTGCTTTAAATGATTCATTGACAGGGCTGAGTACTGGCAAAGAGAAACAGCTGTGTAGCTACTCACGGTATTTGGATGTGATATCACCTGATGTACTGCTATGTGCCTATATTGCGGAGGTGTAAACATGTCACACGCAGTGTTTACAGGAGTATGACGTACAGATGAAGCACAACGTTGACACGCGCTACAGCTTTGGTTAGGCACGATAACACAAATTCCTCACCTGGTCTGCTCTAATTTAATTAACCCAATCCCATTCAGAATCACTTGAAGTGCTTAGAGCTTTTTTTTAAATTAAATGTAGCATCTGCAACTTTTCATTTAAATTCTGAAATGTTTGTAAATCTTTGGGACAAATAATGTCTTTGTCAGTCCCTAGGCTAAGAAACTGCTTAAATTAAACTATCCTAAAGACAACACGCACACACACAATTCAACAGCTTGGATAAAAATAAATAGTAACTAACCGTTGTGTATGTTACAAATTTTCTGTTCGACAGAAAACTTGAACTTTCAACTGCTGAAAGTTTTATTTTCAAATGTTTGTAAACCTATTGGATCAAAATGATATGCTACTCAGTACCTAGAGATACAGACTACTTAAACTAACTTAAACTAAGGCACAAGTGGCCGTCGAGTCCGTAGCATGACGCCTTAGACCACGCGGCCATTTCGCGAGACCTGGAATGTTTAGAACGTCTGTCTTACTACACTCATCATTAAATGTTTTGTTCAGTGTGTTCTAAACTATTGTTGAGGTATTCTTGTTGATAAAAAAAAATCGTAAAAGTAAACGCGAAGCATAGACGATAATACAAGAAATCAAGTGAAAAGCAAATGCAAATCAAGAAAGCAGATGTGTAGCAATAGGAACATACTACTGTATTTCATTACGGGGCTTTCGTATTTCGACGTGCACCTGACCAGAGAATGAATACAGTTGAAGAATTAAATGGGACGTATAAGTGGTCTCCACCGTGTGTCTTACAGCATGTAATCACTCCTATGCTTTACACACCAGCTCACTGTTGATAAACTACTCAAACGTTATGTACGAACGTCAGCTTTCGCGGTCATTATTTTTAACGTTAAAATTCTTCTGATTTGCCAAGTCATGATAATAAAATCATTCCAACGTTTCGGATCCGTTGCAGGAGCCTTCCTCATGGAATACTCAAACGTTGTTGACTGTCATTGCAGTATATGCAACGAATGTCAGACGTAGTCTCCCAGCAAAAGGTGGAATGTAGCAGAAACGATTTTATCCGGTAGGGGAAGGAGATGAGAGTAATTCCTTGTTCAGACCACTGATTTGAAATCGGATAGGAATTGCTAATGACAGTTAGTGCACGTCCATATCTGCCAGTATCCGAGAGAACACTGCGAAAAGAGTTCCATCCAGTGGAGCCGAATACCACATAACACCCAAATGTCAGTAAGTATTGAAAACCACTAATGAGGTTCTGAGATTGAAAAGGAGCTAAGGCAGGGAGTAATCTTTCTCTACTGTTGCTCAATTACACACACAAGAAAAATATCAGAAATAAAGGGAGTTTTAAGAGTCGTGTTAAATTTCACAGTTGTTTACATTTTCGCGTCTTAGCTTGCGGCTAAAATGCCGAATCAATTAAGAAAACACTTCGTGTTCTCGTGGAAATAAGTGGAACAGTCGTTCGGCCGCGAATGAAATGAGATGTGCAAATCGCGAACAACTGAGACTGCGTACGCCATGTTCAAAACTGCACAACTGAGTAGTACGGGGTGATCAAAAAGTCAATATAAATTTGAAAACTTGATAAATCACGGAATAATGTAGATAGGGAGGTAAAAATTAACACTCATGCCTGACATAACCTGGGGTTTTATTAGAACAAAAGAAATAATAATAATTTCCAAAAATGTCCGACATATGGCGCTGAACAGCAAAACGTCAGTAACTGTGCATGAAAATCGTGTATAAAAAGAGCTGTAATGAGAGAGAGAATAAGATACACCAGCAGTCGCAGCATGTTGACGTTAACTGGAAAGGCGCTTTTAGTGAAGGAAGGGAATTCGCACGGGTAAAGGACCGTTGACAAATGCAGCTGTGGCGGTAATGATTTCGAAGCTCGAAGCAACGAAGCAACGATAAAACCCGTAGTGGCCGACCCAGCACAAGGCGTAATGTTGCTGAGACAGTTCAGGAAGAAATGGACACTGTAGCGGGTTCGTCTATGCACGGGGAAGTCAGCGCTCGTGCAGTCGTACGTCGCACCGGATTCCATACCTTACTGTTTGGTAGGCACTTAAGCGTACCCTCCGATACTATCCTTACAAAACCATTGGCATCATTAGCATCTGGCGATTTAGTGAAGCGGAGGACATTTGCGGTGTGGACGTTTCAAAAGATGGCAGAAGATGACGATTGGTTGAGTAACGTGTTGTGGAACTACGAAGCACATTTCACGCTTCGAGGGTCTGTCAACGCCCACAACTGCAGAATTTGGGCTACCGAAATCCTATAACTGTAGTGGAAACTCCAATGCATGACGAGAAAGTCACGGCATGGGTTGGATTTACTATATCTACCGTTATCGAGACATTTTTCTTCGAGGAACTGCGTGATTCTGATTTTGTAACTGCTACCGTGACGGGTGAGAGGTACGCCGATATGTTACAGAATATAACACCTGGCTGATAAACAACTGCTGGAAAGTACAATTTTTATGCAGGATGGTGCTCCACCCCATATTGTTAGACGCGTGAAAGATCTCTTGCGTGCGTCGTTTGGTGATGATGGTATGCTCAATCGCCACTTTCGTCATGCTTGGCCTCCCAGCTCCCCAGGCCTCAGTCCGTGCGATTATTGGCTTTGGGGTTACCTGAAGTCGTAAGTGTATCGTGATCGATCGACATCTATAGGGATGCTGAAAGACAACATCCGACGCCAATTCCTCACCATAACTCCGGACATGCTTTACAGTGCTGTTCACAAAATTATTTTGACTACAGCTATTGTGAGGAATGATGGTGAACACATTGAGCATTTCCTGTAAAGAAAGTGTTCGATGTGGCTTCCGTTGGTTATACTGCAGACAACCCATCGGTAACTGATTTCTTCCCAAACTCGCATTAGCAATGCAGGTGTAACTTTCTCAGCGGCAGCGTATATTCTTGCTCTAAGTTCCGGCAAATGAGGTACGTACACCATATCTTTGATGAAGCGCCAGAAGAAAAAGTCTCGCGGTGTCAGGTCTGGGGAACAGGCAGGCCATGCAATTGGCATAGCACGGCCAATCCATTTACCTGGAAAACAGCCATTGAGAAAATCCCAGACGTCAGTCAGATAGCGTGGTTGTGCGCCGTCTTCCATGAATAAACATTTCGTTCGCCATCGTCATCGACTGTGCTATCAAAAATTATTGCAACATATCTAGTTGATGTTTCGTTCTTGGAAAAAAAAGGGGGGGCGGGGGTGCCGTACATTTTCTTCTTGCTCAACGCACAAGAAACGTTCACCTTAGGGTTATCACGACCATGTTGCAATGTTTCATGTGGATTTTCACTGCCCCAAAACCTACACTTATGTGTGTCAACGTTGCCACTTCAGTGAAAAGTTGACTCGCCAGAAAATATTATGTTGTCCAAGAAGTGTTCATCATCATCCACTCGGTCTAACATATGCACACAGAAGTTCTTCTGGGCAATCTTATCAGTGTCTTTAATTGCTTGTAAAAGCGACAATCTTGTACGGTTTCAAATGTAAACTCTTTCTCAACACACACACCGAACTATTGAATGTGGTATTTTCAGTTCACGAGATGCAAGCCAGGGCTATTGACAAAACTCTGTCTCACTTGCTCAATGACTTCGTCAGATGTACTTGGATGACCTGGTACTTTCTTATGTCTTACTGAGCACCCCGTTTCTACAAAACATTTATGCCACTCATAAATTGTAGGCCTACTAGGAGGTCCTTTAGCATACTTGTTACGAAATATACGCTGAACTGTTGTCGCCGAATTTGATTCTTCAAACCAACATACACAGCAAGCACGCTCGGGTCCAGTGAAGGCAGCCATCTTCGACGAAACTGCCGCTAGCGCTTGTTGCGGCGCGATTCTGCACTAGCGACCTACACGAGTCAAAACTTCATGTGTTTTATTTTGAAACATCTCTAAAACCAACGACCTATATAAACAACATAGACTTGAAGCAAATTAAAAGCTCGGCCGCCATGTTTTACAACGTCACGTAGGCGTAACCAGTCGCCTCATATAGCACTAAATATCACTTTCACTTTGTGCAATGACTTAACAAACCATTTTCTTCCTGCTTATTGTTATTTTTATAGCCAAGCTAATATGTGTGTGGTAGACAAATCAAAAAGTTTAATTACAAATGTCACATACACTGGATCGGCTCAACATCGTCTCATTCGTACAAAAAACGTGCCTTTTCACTGTCCTTTAAACAATATTAAATTCGTGTACATTTGCCTAATCTGATAACATCTTTCCTCCGCAGATTTGGCTTTTCATAAATGATGCATTCCACAACTGAAGTAATGTTTTAATAGCAGGTTTATTAGGCTGGAGTAATGAGATTTCTCCCAAAATTCCGAGGATACCAATTAAGTGCTCGTAGTTAGTAAATAATGTAGGTCTGTTTCCCAACATTCTAAACACATCTATATACATTCGCAAAAGAAAATTTTTCTTCCCTAATGACGATTCATGAGTCCTCATAACCCTTTCTGCCACTTCGAAAATTTTTAAAAGATCTTTAGAGGGATTGAACAGATTGTCTTTTATACCTTTTACTCCGATTAATCCTGTTTTACTCTCGTTTTTAGTAGCAAGGAGAACTTCCAAGTAATCTAAACACTTCAGATTTTTGGTCACTTCCAGAAATATGATCAACTACTTTTTTGAATATAATGTCAGCATTTCGTATTATGGCACATAGTCATGGTCAAACTGAGTAGGCTTACTGGTCTATGAATGACTTAAATCATGATTCGCAATAGGTAATAAAAGAGGTTCCATGTCTCCTGCATGGCTCCATGAAATATCTTCAAATGAAACTGATTCAACTATCTGACTTTTTTCCTGAGATCTCCTTGCTGGCGTTTTTGTTGTTTGAAGATGTTCAGGGGATGAAAATATCGTCGGAATCGTATTAGCCAGAATCCGCGTTGTATCATTTGTTGCATACATGATTTCTCCTGAAAATGCGATGAACAAATGTATGTAGTAGGTTTCCACTTATATCTTCCCCATACTGGCTAACCGTCGTTATGTAAGTTCTTCAGTTTTCAGAGGAAAACTGAAAAATATAATTACACCTTACTTTAGTTACATATAAACACATACACAACCAATAGGCCTATTGTATGCAGAAATTTGGTAAGTAGAAAAGACGAGTACACGAAATATTAGAAAGGAAAATATACAAATACTTAAATGAAACCAGAATGAAACTTATCTGCAGCGGAGTGTGCGCTGATATGAAACTTAGAGGAGGCGAGGTACTGGCGGAAGTAAAGTTGTGAGGCGGCATCGTGAGTCGTGTCGGGATAGCACAGTCGGTAGTGCGCTTGCCCACAAAAGGCAAAGGTCCCAGGTTCGAGTCCCGGTTCCGGCACACAATTTTAATCTGCCAGAAAGTTTCATACAAATACTTACTGAAAATACGATATTCCAGAAGTCTTTTACTGCGATTCATACAATTATATGCTGCGCATATACTCGGCATGATTTCGGCTTAATAAATAACCTTTCAAGCTTACTACGATACATAAAATGTGAAACAAATGTTCAAAGGTTTGTAAATCTATCGGCCCAAACTGCGTGGTCATCATTCCGTAGCTTACAAACTACTTAAACCTAGGTAAACTAACCTAAGGACAACACACACACCCATGCCCCAGGGAGGACTCGAACCTCCACGGGGCGAGCAACCGCGCGCTCCGCAGCGAGCTGCTTTAGACCGTTCGACTTCTCCACCGCAGCCACCATTTAGTATTCTGTCACATAATCATGGTCAAACTGAACAGGCTTTCTGCTCTCTGAATGACTTAAATCATTATTCGCAGTAGGTAATAAAAGAAGGTCCATGTCTCGTGCTTGGCTACATGACATATCTTCAAATGAAGCAGATTCGGCTACCTCTTTTTTTTTTTTTTTTTTTTTTTTTTTTTTTTTTTTTTTTTTTTTTTGATGGTGTTCAAGACAGAAGCCGCGTTGTATGTAGCATACATGATTTCTCCTCAAAATGCGATGGACAAATCTATGCAGTAGGTTTCCACTTATCTCTTCTTCTTATTGGCTAACCATCGTTTTGCAAGTTCTACATTTTTTTCTACATTTTTGAGAGGAAAACTGAAAAATATAATTATACCTTACTTTAGTTGCATATAAATACATACACAACCCATAGGCCTATTGTATGCAGAAATGTGGTAGGTATAAACGACATTCAAATAAAAGACATTCAAATAAAAGACATTCAAATACTTACTGAAAATACGATATTCCAGCAGCCTTTTTACTGCGATGCATACAGTTATATGTTGCGCATATAGTCGGCATGATTTCAGCTTAATAAATAACCTTTCAAGCTTACTATGATACATAAAATGTGAAACCAAAACATGTAAATAGCGTCGGTCTGACTTTCGCATTCGGCGCACTAGACGTTGAAAAAAACAACGGCTGCCACAGTTCCTGGTTGCTGCCACAAGGAACGCTGTTAACCCAGTGAAAGCCTATGTAGTTTATGTAGCTCATTGACTAAAATCATCTCTGTACCTCTTTTTAATAAATGTATATTAATTTTCGAAGTGGTAAAGTCCCTTTTGGTACACCCTGTAGAGTCGATCCGCGTTACCGTTTAGGGTCACAGTCGTCGTCGTCGATTTTCCGGACGGCGATCTCGACGTTGAAAAAAATTGCTGCCACAGTTCCTGTTTGCTGCCACAAGGAGCGCTGTTAACCCACAGATAGCCTCTCTATGTAGTTTATGTAGCTCGTTGACTAAAACCATCTCGGTACCTCTTTTTAATAAATGTATATTAATTTTCGAAGTGGTAAAGTCCCTTTTGGTACACCCTGTAGAGTCGATCCGCGTTACCGTTTAGGGTCACAGTCGTCGTCGTGGATTTTCCGGACGGCGATCTCGACGTTGAAAAAAATGGCTGCCACAGTTCCTGTTTGCTGCCACAAGGAGCGCTGTTAACCCACAGATAGCCTCTCTATGTAGTTTATGTAGCTCGTTGACTAAAACCATCTCTGTACCTCTTTTTAATAAATGTATATTAATTTTCGAAGTGGTAAAGTCCCTTTTGGTACACCCTGTAGAGTCGATCCGCGTTACCGTTTAGGGTCACAGTCGTCGTCGTCGATTTTCCGGACGGCGATCTCGACGTTGAAAAAAATGGCTGCCACAGTTCCTGTTTGCTGCCACAAGGAGCGCTGTTAACCCACAGATAGCCTCTCTATGTAGTTTATGTAGCTCGTTGACTAAAACCATCTCTGTACCTCTTTTTAATAAATGTATATTAATTTTCGAAGTGGTAAAGTCCCTGTTGGTACAGCCTATAGAGTCGATCCGCGTTACCGTTGAGGGTCACTGTTGTCGTCGTCGATTTTCCAATGCGGACGTGTGATCCCGGCGAGAGCTGGCCGCAGCGAGAAGCAGTGCGACCTACCCTGGAGGCGTCCGCCTCGCCAACCCGGCCACCCCACTGGGGGCTGGAGTTAGGCCCGGGCAGTGAAGTGCGATCGCAGTGTCCCTCGCACTTATTACACGCCGGGCCCCGGGGACCGGCGGGGCCGAACGTCATTAGCGGTATCTGGTGTCTGGTGCGTGGACCGGCGGCGAGCCGACAAGTTGGCACAAGTTGTCCCTCACGGGAAAGGTCACCTCGTGCGTCAGCGCCGGACCAAGTTTCGTCCGTATCTTCCGGGCAGTAGACAGGAACGAGTCTGACAGGGTTCCTTTTTACGGTATATGAAAGTCTCGGGAGAGCAGGGGCGGTCTTTAATTAAAAGCGAGTGCTCATCTGCGAAAACAGCGAGACCGATATCCTCCGCCACTCCCTCCGGAGAGGAAGCGAAAACAGGCGCCACGCAACAGGTCGGCAACTTGAAACAGTGTAATTTTAAAGGGATACTGTGGCAGAAGTTTCAGTGGAAGAGGAAAGTTAGAAAAAGTGAAACGTGAGAAAAGACAGCCCCAGTGCCACACTGTGTGCATCAGTGAAGTGAAATGAAAAAATGTTCAAATGTTTGTAAAGCTTATGGGACTTAACTACGGGGTCATCGGTCCCTAAACTTACAAACTACTTATGAACTACTTACGAACTAGGACGGCACTAATATCCATGCCCGAGGGGGGATTCGAACCCCCGACCGTGGTGGCCGTGCAGACCGTGACTGAAGCGCCTCAGTCTCCTCGGCCACCGCGGCCGGCAAGTGAAATGAGAATGGAACAAGACTTTGTTTTTCGATGACAGTGTCTTTGCCGTCACTGTTGAAGTCTTCCTGGTGTAATGAGTACACGATAACGATTCGAGATTGCAGTCGAATAATATCGCCGTCCTGGCACGATACATCGTTTTTTCAGCCATCTTTAGGGGAGTATCACGTGACTGACACTCATCTTAAAATGGCTGAAAGATTAGCAGCGGAAATATTGTGCAAGAAAGTCGACGTTATCTGGCAGAAATCCCGAAACTTTATCGTGTACTCTTAGGCCGTCCGCACACGTCGATACGCACTCGTCGCGGCTTTAACTCGTCCTCGACGCGATTCCGTCCCCATGCGGCTGACCACGTAAGTAAATGGGAGGCCGCCAACGGGGCGATCTGCACGCGTCTCGTAGTCGTCTCGAAGTCGTTGTGAGCGACTCTCGTCTCTTACGACCTGCAGTGCACGGGAAATTTCGAGCGTGACGAGCGATCGTACGTCATGGAGGTAATTTGCCATGTACTTTTTCTGTATTTCCAGTGCATAAAATACTTTAGACTCCATGAGATCTACATCCAATCACTGTAATTAACTTTTAATAAATAAGTAAGTACACAATGTACCTTTTCAGTAAGTCGTGTCTTGCAGCTTGCAAATGTGCAGGAAAGGACCCTTTTTTGTATCCTAACCAGAGCTGCTGATTTTTTATTGGCGACTTGTTTCGGCCATATCTCATTTTCTCAAGCCCTGTTATTTATATTGTGTAGAATGCTTAAAATTTTGTATCAGTCTCTGGCAGTTCTCTAGCACCAACGAACAACCGCTCTATATACGGATGCACCCATAACACTCTTTGTGTCTCCTTGCGCCGGTACCAGTAAACCATCACAGCGTCCCCCCCCCCATCACTAGAACTGTCCATATTGGAGGAAGTTACCAACTTAGTTATGTAGCTCCCTGTTGGAAGTCGCGAGCTGACTGAAGGAAAATCGTGCCCGCGACGAGTGTCGATCGACTCGTGTGCGGACGGCCTTATTTTTTTCACCGAGCGAAGTGGCACATTGCTTAGCACTCTGGACTAGCATTCTGGAGGACGGTTGTTCAAATCCAGCGCCAAAGTTTCCTGTGATTTCTCTAAATCACTCCGTAAAAATTTCTGGATGGTTTCTGTAAAGGGCACGACCGAATTCCTTCGCAATCTCGAACCGTAAAATCTGAGGCTCTGCTCCGTCTCTAATCATCATGCCGGCGACTGGACGTACTCTAATCTTCCGTCCTTTCTCTTCCTGTTTTCGTTATGGAACATATGCAACTGAGAATTGTTTAGGTTGTTGAGAACCGCTGCCACGATACGCAAAGTAGGTGTATGCCGGTTGTATGTGGCACTATTGCGCATTCATTTTGAAAGTAGCTTGTGAAATTTTTTATTGGAAAATCTCTGACGGTAGCGACCAGGAAAGGCAAGTTAAAATGCTCACTGTTGCTCCAAATTACTTTGCGAATGGCCACAGTTCTTGCGCAACGGAAATTTATGTAACTGCTTACTCCTTAATGGAACAGCCAACGTTTTAACAAACACAAAAATAATATACAAGAAGGAATAGATAAATAAACTTGGGACGGGGTTAATGAAATTATACAACAGGAGTTTGATACTTTAGATAATATCTATTCAAAAAAAAAAATAAAAAAATAGACAAGCAAAAATATGGGGAGAGCACGATGAAGCACATACCTTATACAACAGTGAATTAAATTATTAAATTACTGCCGGTAATAAAATGGTTTCTGCCGTTTCTGAATATGGAGGGAACGTGGGAGGATATTTGCAAATACACAGGGGATAAAGAAAGCACACTCTTTCATTCACAGACAAACGCATAATGCTTGCGACACTTAATCGGGAACAATTCATGGTAGTTGCAATTCTAAGTATCGGCGGCGTCTTGACGAGATGACGGATGTCTTCAAGCACATTTTAAAAGTATAAAGTAACTCATGTACGGGGAGGCAGCGGCATATTATCCTTAAGTGCCACGTGGTGTACGAACACTGGGAATTACTTAAAATTTACAAAAAGAAATTAATTTAAAATAGACGCGTATAGCACACGCAAGAATTCAACAAAAGCAAACTGCTATCAGTAAAGAGCATGGCTGAAGGCCGAAGTAACGACCGTCACGGAAGCACATTGTGTAATCGGTCATACCAAGATAGGAAAGACGGAATGAATCCATAAATTTCGAGAGAGAATTTAGCATGCTCGGAAACAGCCACCACACGAAAACGTTAGTTAAAAGCAGCAAGGAATTCAAACACACTAAGTTTACGCGGAGACTGAAGGCCACACACGTGTATTCTAACTTCAAAAAACAAGACACGAAAATGATTACCAGATGGAAAATACAAATACTAAATTTACACTAAATTCGAGTTCTGAAAAATAAGGAACACTTCGTCCGGCATAGCGAATGAATTACATATGAAAAACTCTCAGTTTTATCCCAGGAATGCCTGATCACAAATAAAGTTCTAAGAGCATGCTATCCCCTCAGCATGATTCGACGAAATACTTACATCGGTGGTCGCAGCAAGTGTGAGCCACGCGCAGAGCATTCCCTGGCCGTACCGAACGTTAGGGAGCGTTTAAAGCCTACTGTCTACCAACTGAGGGACATAATACCCTCTACTAATGTTACAGAGAGCTCTCTTTTGTCACCTCTTTTGTCCATGATTATGTTAGTACAACACTAAAAACAATCCACCTCGCCATCTTGTAAAGTAAGGTGTCTCTGGCTACGTAGCAGACAGCAGTGCAGACGACATACGAAACAATGCGTTGTTAACTATAATAAACGAGGCCTAACGCGGGAAGAGGCGACTGTAAGCCATTGCGGAGAAGTCATTCAATATTCAAAGCAACTTTCCACATTCATGCGAACACACAAGTTCATCAACATGGGGCATCGATCATTAATAGAGTAATAAAATAATTGATGTACAGATAAACAAAATTAATGGTGGAGAAGTAATGAAAGTATGCCTTTTTACAGTTCAAAACTCAAAATGGAACACGACCACATATTCAGTGAACGTATTTCAATTTTAATTTGATATTTTTAACAAGCTTGCTCCGAAAAAGTATTGTTGTACTCAGTTTCAAAGAAAGCATATGTCTGAAAGTCACTTTTATCTATCATGGAAGCATAAAAGTTCATCTAATCCGATACTCAACCTGGTGAGTCTGCCAGGAAAGAAATCTGAAATTTTGAGACAAAATGCATTAGAGAAATATCATTACTTATCAGATCAAAGCAAAACGATCTCGTTTTATTTGTAAAGTACCCTGCACCATCTACCGCACGAAATATTACGTACATTGCGGTCTTACTCTTGATTTAGAGATAAAGTGTGATAGGAATACAACTGTAGACTGGTGTGCAGTTTTGCAAGTAAATTACCAAGCACTACGCAGCATTTAAAATTATATGTTGGCAGTGATCGTACTCTTCCTTCGAAAATACGAGTGCTACATTTCATCAAAATCGGAAATAAATTGCAAATTTCTATAAAATAAAAACAAATTCACGGACTTTCTTCTTTAATTAGTGCCATTTTATAGAAAATAATACAGAGTGCAACCGGAATAAAATAAAATAGACAAAATATTTAAAAAGCATTGTTATATGTTACGAAAATTTTGGAAACACCTTTAATGTGAAATAAATTTTTGTATCAAGGAAACGTTTGAAATCGATTGTAAAATAATTTCATTTGTCTCTTTGCTCTGGTGCTCTTTCACATGGAGGTCACCTCGACGACTTGAACATACATAACCTAATCCAGCTATTCAACCAGGTAAGATATCATACAATTGAATGTGGCATCCTAATCGTGTGTCATTTCTTGAGGCTCTTCATATCGCTGTGGTGAAGACTACGTGAAAAACCTTCATCAAACCCGTAAGCTTGCTGTTTGCTGTCGAGCGCTTTGCTGCAAGACCAGACGTGAATTGGAAAATCTGCCCTTCTGATTGTATACTTACCGAACCTATATGACAACATTTAATTTGACCATATCCTCGTTCCCCTCTGTCTACCTCATTCTGCTCTTCCTAAATATCTCCTCGTCCCCTCACTACCTATATGCGTCTCATCCTATCCTACTCTGTCACAAGTGGTGGTATTCCCTACATCACGTATTTATTACTATTTTCCATCTCCTCCCTCACCCTCTCTTCACCTGCTCCACCCTCTCCCTGTTCACCTGTTCCTGTCCCCTGTCCATCGTTTGACCCCCACATTTTGTCAGTCTCCTCCTCTTCACGCTCTTCTCCGCCTACCATCTCGTCCCTTTTCCTTCCTTTCTCTGCGCACCTCCTTTCCCGCTCATGGCCCACCTTCTCATTCTCCATCTGTTCCTCACAGTCCCTTCTCACCATGGCGACGAGCAATAAGACATAATTTCAGAATGAATCTTTCACTCTGCAGCGGAGTGTGCGCTGATATGAAACTTCCTGGCAAATTAAAATTATGTGCCGGAATCGGGACTCGAACCTGGGCAAGTAGAAGGCGAGGTACTGGCGGAAGTAAAGTTGTGAGGCGGCATCGTGAGACGTTTCGGGATAGCTCAGTCAGTAGAGCGCTTGCCTGCGAAAGGCAAAGGTCCGAGGTTCGAGTCCCGATTCGGGCGCACAATTTTAATCTGCCAGGAAGTTTCAAGACAATTTCCTTCTGGCAACATTCATGGTTATCGATGAAACGACGTTGATTTAAAGGTACCCCCATCAAGCATCGTATGGTGTCTTGTGGCATGTAAAACTTCTGCATGGAAACAAACATGCAGGTGCCAACTTTCACGATGACCGGTTAAAAGCTGTCGACGTCTGTTGCCAAACACCAAAAAAAAAAAAAAAAAAAACAAAAATATTACGTACACAGTGTTCATCCTCTTGGTTTGAATGCAAAGTGTGCGTAATCGGAATAAGACTGTAAACTGGTGTACAATTCTACGAATAAATTACCATCCGCAATCCACCGTATGGAATTTTGTATAGACGGTGACTGTCTCGTTGTTTTGAAGACCAAGTGTACAAAATTTCATCAAAATCGAAACAAATTTGTAGATTTGTAGGAATTACAAACAAGTGAACATTCTTTTTATTTATCTTCACGGCATTTTATTGAAAATAGAACACAACATCACAGGAATAGAATAGAATTCACAAAAAATTTGAATATTTTGGTTGTGTATTATATAAATTTGGAAAACAAATGCAGTGTGAAAGAAATTGTAGTATCAAGGAAGTGTTCTTATCGGAATATGGCAATAATTTCGATAGGTCAATGACCTGGAGCAAGTGATTCGTTTCGACGCCACATACCCCATTATCCAATCGGTAAAATCCGAAGCACGAGTAGTTCATGGCGACCACATCGGTGATAAAACTGATAGTGAAAAACTCCTGGATCACAACGAGTTTCGAACGCGTCTATCTTCGGTTTCCAACCGAGCACTTTACAGCAACCAGAAACGCCAAGATGTCATTCAAAATTCTTTGTACGCAGCTGGTGTCAAACGTTCCAGTGTATGAAATTTCCTAGCAGATTGACCTGGGGGCCTTTATCTTTCGCGGGCAAGCGCTCTACCATTGAGCTATCCCAACAAGACTCACGGCGCCGCCCCACAACTTCAATTCCGCCAGTACCTCGCCTCCTACTTTCCAAACTTCACAGAAGCTCTCCTGCGAACCATGAAAGACTAGCATTCCTGGAAGAAAGGATATGTTGGAGACACGGCTTATCCACAGCCTAAGGGATGTTACCAGAATGAAACTTTCACTCTGCAGCAGAGTGTGCACTGATAAGAAAGTTTCTGGCAGATTAAAAGTAGGATGCGAGGTACTGGCACAATTAACGTTGTGGGGCGGCACCGTAATTCGTGTCGGGATAGCTCAGTGTTAGAGCGCTTGTCCACAAAAGACAAAGGTCCCAGGTTCGAGTGTCGGTTCCGGTACATAATTTTAATCTTTCAGGAAGTTTCATATCACCGCACATTCCGCTCACTCCGCTGCAGAGTGAAAGTTTCATTCTGATTCCAGTGCATGATAGAAACAACCATTGTTCCATTAAAAAAACTGTAAGTTTGCATAAAAAATACACTTTCTAAGTAATAATTCAATCCGTTTGTTGGTTAAAAATACGAGCCCCTGACTACCAATCCATTCTTTGAATACTGCACATCTGTCGCACTTTCCGATTCCGTAATATTTGTGATGCAAGTTTTAGGTGCTAGACGCGTGAAAGATCTCTTGCGTGCGTCGTCTGGTTATGATCGTGTGCTCAGCCGCCACTTTCGTCATGCTTGGCCTCCCAGGTGCCCACACCTCAGACCGTGCGATTGTTGGTTTTGGGGTTACCTGAAGTCGCAAGTGTATCGTGATCGACCGACATTGCTAGGGATGCTGAAAGAGAACATCCGACGTCAATGCCTCACCATAACTCCGGGCATGCTTTACAGTGGTGTTCACAACATTATTCCTCGACTACAGATATTTTTGAGGAATGATGCTGAACATATTCAACATTTCCTGTGAAGAACATCATCTTCGCTTTGTCTTAATTTGTTATGCTAATTATTGCTTTTCTGATCAGATGAAGCGCCATCTGTCGGACATTTTTTTTTCTTTTTTGTTCTAATAAAACCCCTATGTCATTCCAATTATGTGTGTCAATCTCTATCTACATTATTCCGTGATTTATTAAGTTTTCAAATGTATACTGACTTTTTAATAACCCGGTATATATATCAGGGAACTAGATAAAAGTTAAAAGCTTAAAAGCCATACAATATAAACTTTTACTTTGAGGGACGGGGCCCCCAGATAAATTTGTCACGGATCTCAGATGGTACACATGTCAAGTAATAAATACCCTGACAAAAGCAAAATAATACAAATAAACGGCCGGCCGCGGTGGCCGAGCCGTCTGCGGCTCTCCAGTCACTGTCTGCACGGCCACTACTGTCGGGGCTTCGAATCCCCCCTCGGACATGGATGTTAGTGCCGTCCTTAGTGTTAGCTGTTCAAATGTTCGTAATTCTATCGGACCAAACTGCGTGGTCATCAGTCCGTAGCTTACAAACTACTTAAACCTAGGTAAACTAACATAAGGACAAACACACACACCCATGCCCCAGGGAGGACTCGAACCTCCACGGCGAGCAACCGCGCGCTTCGCAGCGAGACGCTTTAGACCGCTCGCCCACTCCACCGCGACTAGTAGTTTGTAAGTATAGGGACTGATGACCCCGTAGTTAAGTCGCATAACCTCTACAAATATTTGAACAAATAAACGTTAACGTTTACATAATACAGAAATGTCGTGTCTACATGGAGTACGTACACGTAGGCGAGATACATGCAGAAAGAAATTAAATCTTTTAAAGTAAAACAAACGCTACATAGACATTTCATATATTTACGTGTAAATAAATTGTCCTCGCGTATTTTTTTGATAGGCGTTGAACTTTTTTTCCGTTCTTGTACAGCCGCATGTCATTCCAAGCATTTTTACCTCTCTATCTAAATTATTCCCTGATTTATTAATTTCTTTAATGTATACTGACTTTTTGATCACCCGATATATAATCTAAGGATATGTTACTTTCATGTAAAGCATGGTACAAAATTTCATTGTTATATTTCCAAAACTATGGATTTGATGCATTTTTGAAGTAGTGTATGTTTTTCATCAACGTCTCCCCCTAGTCAGAAAGATTAAGAGAGACGAAGGACAGGCTGTTGGGGATGATTAAACGAAGGCGGAGGTAGATATGGAGGTGGACGCAAAGACGGGGGAAAAGACAAACAGACTGAGCAGGAGAATAGGGGAGATTCAAATGTTCAAATGTTTCTAAATCTATCGGACCGAACTGCGTGGTCATCAGTCCCTAGCTTACAGACTACACCCATGCCCCAGGAAGCAACCGCGCGTTCCGCAGCGAGGCGCCTTAGAGCGCTCGGCTGCTCTACCGCGGCAGTAGGGGAGATGGACTAACACCCAGGCAACACCGGGTTTAACAGGTTGCTCAAAATTTCATTATTCATTAATTTCGGAGTTTTTAATGAAAGGGGTAAACCACACGCGAGGCGCATACAGCATTTTACAGCCGGAGTGTAAATTATGCAGCAGCACACAGCCTCGGGCCGTCGATGATCTCCACTGTGCATCCAGCCCTCAGGCGGACGAGCGCGAATACTTAGCGTCGGAAAACGCGGCCTAGGAGGATCGTCGGCACGGCGCGACAAAGCCCGAGCATTAGCGACGCCCGGCCTTAATGGCTCATTCGGCTAACGCGCTGCGCCGCGCCACGTGCGATGGATTAGGCGGCAGCGCGCATGCGCGGGAGTCGTGGGCTACACGCCGTAATGCACGGCCGGGCGACACGGCTGCCATTCACTGCGACAGCGACAGCGACGGGCGTCAAAAGAGCGCGGGAGTCAATGGCAGGCCGTTCTCACTGGAGAGCCGTCCACTGATTTTATCTGCCGTATTATCTGTCGCAAAGTAGCGCGCATTTGCAAATTACCGACAGCCTCCATTAACTGGGACGCGTTTCGGAGCTCGTAACTGAGCATCGTCGGGGTGCTGTTAAACCGTATTCCACGATATCCGAGTATCATCTCGTACGTACTCAGCCGGGGAAAAATGCACCGCCTTAAAGCACTTTTGGACCACTTTAGGTTACGGTAGTAACACTAAAAAAGTGGGCTTTTGCGATCCCTTTTTGAGAGCTTGAAATTAAAATGAAAATAACTTAACCGCTCGTTTGACACGAAATGAATAAACGAATGTTTAGAGAAGAAAATTCTCAACAACTATACTCTCTTGTGGTTTTCTCATATCTCGCATCGTTTCGGAAATATTTTCAAAAATAACGACGGTTCCATAATGTCTATTTATCATGTGTTCCCACGATTTAGTTCAAATCGTTCAACCGATCGGCACCAAATTTTACAGACCTAATTGTTTCCTCGGAGTCTTTTGCTACGGCATTGTTCCATAAAATATTCTCGGTTTACAAGCCTCGTCATGTCGGATAAAATCCTCGAGCTTTCGATGGCGAACTCCGACATCGTCATAACGAGAAAAATTACTGACTGCCGGTGTTGGCAAGGCGTCCTGCTTATATAGCTGCAGCGCTGCTTCTGGATGTTTCTGGAGGGCCGGAGAGCGCCTGCGCGGGAAGACAGCGCGGGCCGATGGGACAGGTCCCAGCGCAGTCGTCATGCCACGTAAGCAAGGTAGTTCCGAGCTGGCGCGATCGCTAGCTCAGTGGCTGTCCGCTATAAGGCGGTGGGGTGTGCCCCAGCGGCCGGCCAATCGGCTAGCGATCGCGCCAGCTCGGAACTACCTTCCTTACGTGGCATGACGACTGCGCTGGGGCCTGTCTTTCTCGCCGGCCACGCGCGGTACCGCGTGACGTCACACTGGAGCGTACCCGTGGCCAGCGACAAAGACAGATCTGGGCACTGCTCTTATCATGTGATTTGGAGGAGTGCCCAGATCACATGATCAGAGTAGTGCCGAGGCAACGCGACCGCCAAGTTGACTGGCTGGCCGCTGGGGCACGGCCCACTGTCTCTTAGCTAGCAGTCAACCAGCCAGCTTCCCGATCGCGTTGCCTCGGCACTGCTCTTATCACGTGACCTGGCGGAGTGCCCAGGCCTGTCTTTCTCGCCGGTCACGGAGCGTACCGCTGGCGCCACGTTGAACCTGACGCTCTCGCTTCCCTATTAGATCTCTGTTTCCGCTCTACGTTGTTGGTAGCCAGTGACCAGATTCCTCCTTTTTCAAATATTCCTTTTGACAGCCTGAAATTTAGTTTAAATAACGCCTTAACTGTTTATCTAAGACTAAAATTGAGTAAACGTATTTGTAGAGACCAAAATTCTCAACAACTTTGCTCTCTTATGTTGTAGTTTTTTCCGTATCTTCATCTTTTCAGAGATATTTACGAAAATAACGACCATTTAATACTGTGACTTGATATTACGTAAATCAATACAGGCAACAACAACAACAAAATAATAAAGGTTAAAATTCAGATTAAAACAGTCTCCGATCATATAATTATTATTTTTATTTCATGATCGGTTTCATTCAACGTAGACCATCTTCATATGACTAACACTGCAAAGCTGCGTAGAATTTCGCGGGTTATGTACAATAGGTGCGCCTCGGTTGCACAGTGGTAGAGTGCCAGACTACAAATCCAAAGGTCGCGGGTTCGATCCCCGCCAGGTCCTAGGATTTTTATCTGTCACTTTCCACTTCTTTCACCTCTGGCAGTATTGCTCATGTGAAATAATACCGAGTAGCACCGTGGTTCGGAACCCACGTTAAATTGTAGGTCCCCCTATAACTGGCTGGGTAAGTCAGTTCGAAGGTCGGAGGAAGGCAATGGCATACCACCTCCAAACAGGACCATGCCTAGTAAAGCACTGTGGTGTTCAAACCAATCTTCGGATTGTTGACTGCTTTAACTTTTATGTACAATAGCATAGAACATATTATAGAAAGACATCTAAAATAGTAATAATAATAATATCCATGGTGGCAGGCTGTGGCGGTGGACACAGCGAGCCACACAATCATGGACTGCTGATGAGAACAGTGGTGTCAGTATTGCTGTCAGTATAAACGAATCAGATATGTAGTACATACACTCTGCAACGTGATTATTTTTCATATCAATCGAAATTGGCTACAGAACAGAATGTTCGTACCAGTACCTGTATATATTGTTATTTTGATATTTTATATACAGAATATTATTTTTATCACATACCAACTTGTTTTATAACAGCTTTAATGCACTTTTTTGAACGTTTACTGCCACGCTGTGATGACCGTATACTGGCGCATCTCTGGTATCGTCGTCCACCTGCTACTATGATGCCTATCGATTCTTACACTCCATTGCCGTGGTAAGCAACGGCGCCTTGCAGCTTCATCAGTTTTCTGTAAACGCTCATAGATGGTAATCTCAGCATCTACCGCCTATTTCGACGGTTATTTTTTGTACAAAATTTTCCATAGAATTTTAAATGTTTTCAGATACTTCCATTAATTTGGTATCTTGTTATACGACAGCAGGAAATTTTACAAGTATTTTATTGAATTTATTACATGTATTTAATTTTAATCTGCTTCCAGTACTTAAGTCACAGCTCCAAGGTTCTCATCAGCAGCACACGTTTGTGCAGTCTGCCGTGTCCACCACCACCTCCTGCCATTTATTTTATATATTTGTGTTATTATTTTAGATGTCTTTTTATGTTTTATGCTATTGTACATACTCTCTGAACTGCTACGCATGCAGTCCTAGTTATCTCGAGATTGTTTGCGATGACTGATACCGGACATGAAATAAAAATAACAATTCTGCTACCTGGACTGTTATAATTTTAATTTTAACCATTGTTTTAAGATCGCTGTTCTGCAATATGCTTTCTAAAATGAAAGAAAATAAACCTCAAAAAGAGGGCAAAATAGCGCGACAAGGCAGGTGATAACATTTCAACGAAAAAGTTGAAGAAATTAATGGTTTAAAGGGGTAAAAGTTCAAAAAAATGTATGTTTCTCCAAGCTAAACTCAAATAAATAATTTGGCTTTTTATTTATATGCGGCCATGGAGAATATTACGTGTTGAGTGCATCGATATTATCGCAATAGTAGGGTCGTAATCGTATCGTCTATAAGTTTTTATTATTCATATTTTTATTATTTCTGCCAGAAATATTTGCCAAAACTCATAAAACCTCAGGAAGACCTAAAGTGTGTCGTAAAACGCGCCAGTGAGTTTTTTTTTTCTTCTTTGGTGCCATGTACCTGAGGTGCTCCTCTTGTGTCAGTGTTGGCCTGCGGAATATTTACAGACCTGTAGACCACGTTGTGAACGTCTTAGCAGCGCAGGCGCACGTGAAATCAGTGTTTAAATGTTTGCAAAACTGGAACCAATCTACAGTGGTCATCAGTCAGTATACTTAATAACTATGTATGGAACTCATTGTTCCTTGGGGCGATCTAAATCAATTTACACAGGTTTGTGGAGATAGCGTTTTTTTTTTTTTTTTTTTTTTTTTTTTTTTACGAATTTTTCAGACGTCATTTTAGTGACTCTTGTGCAACTTCTATAAATCGTACACTGCACAGCACAGAAAAGATTTATGAATACCATCGTTGTAAATCGTATACATAGTACCTCCTGGCATTGCTAGATAGCGTTGTGATCGAATGTTTGAACATTTTCCGAGATTTCCCGAACTGTGACGTAAATTCTTCGAACAGTTCGAGTCATGTTCAAATCCAATTCTAGCTAGCACCAATGCGAAACCATCCGGATCTACCTAGTGCTGTTGGCAAGTTGGGTTCATTCAGCCCTTGTGAGGCCAGACTGAGAAGTAGCGGCTCCGGTCGGGAAAACCGACACAACGGCCGGGAGTGCGTCTGGTGAGGCTTTAAGGCGGAGGATGACACGGCGGCCGGACGGTACGCGATGGACCTTTCGACGCTTGTGTAGAGTGGGATTTAGTTTAGTTTTATAGAAATATCACTCAATATAGCTGCCAAAAATTTTTATTTGGTCGAGGACACAGGAAGCACCTGTTTGCCGCGGTGGAGTAGCCGAGCGGTCTAAAGCACCTCGCTGCGGAGCGCGTGGTTGCTCGCCGTGGAGGTTCGAGTCCTCCCCGGGGCATGGGTGTGTGTGTTGTTTGTCCGCAGGTTAGTTTACCTAGGTTTAAGTAGTTTGTAAACTACGGACTGATGACCACGCAGTCTGGTCCGATAGATTTACAGACATTTGAAAATTTTTTTATTTGAAACACCTGTTTAAGTGAAACAACATTTGACAGTGAAAACGGCGCTGGCTTAGTGAGATTAAGTCCAATAGAACGTCTGAGTTATCTAGGTAGTTTTTCACTGATTAGCCGTTCATTTACATAACTTGCATTAAATATCCTTAGGTAGTCACATGTTTTGCGTTGAGGGTCAGTTTAATTAGCAATTTCAGCATCATTGTCTTCAATATCTTCCACCTCATTTAACCACTGAGTGGATGTTTCTAATCTTGGTTTTCAGGTTATTGTCACTCAGTTCTTGTTATCTAAATGAAAAATCGGTGAAAAATTACCTAGATAACTCAGACGTCCTATTGCACTTGGTCTCAGTAAGCCAGTGCCTTTTTCACCGTCAAATGTTGTTTCATTTAAACAGGTGTTCCTGTGTCCTGGTCCAAAGAAAAAGTTTTTGGATCCAGCGGGGTCTAAATATGTTTCGAGTAGGTGGATGAGTGAAAATTTGCTTAACCTTATCGTTTGTAAAATTACGTTAATTTGAACCTTATCGGGTTAATCTCTGTTTTATTCTATATTCTGGATACTGATGTAAAAAACTGCGCTGCCCTTAATTACTAATTTTATGTTTTAAAGTTTTCTTTTCAGTAAGTAACAAAAGCATTTTAATTTGAAGCTAGTATGCTGAAGATTTATTAATTTTTAGACTGACTATTGTTACATTTTCTATTTTGTGAAGCTGTTTTGATGGCAATAAATACTAAATAGCAGTTGGTATAGTATGTATTGATTACTTAGTATTTATGTTCAAATGCTTGTCTAGAAACTACAACAAGAGTAAGAGTATGTAAATACCCCACGACACAATCGCATAAACCATTCATAACGATTGAGGGCTAAGCCTGCTTATGTCAATGACAACACATACACCCTGATCGAAGGAGGACTCCAACATCCAACAGGCAGCAGCAGCGCGCTCCGCAGCGAGAAAGAACGCATGGTCTTTTCCTCTAGGCCAGCAGTACGACAAGATGGATGAAATCGACGGAGATACTGCATCTGATGTCATCAGGAACCATTTGCAACCATCTACAGCAGCGCTGGTCACGGAGTGCCAAATAGCACGCAGGTCAGATGGGCGGTCCCAAAGAGGTTAGAATAAAGGGAGATGGCATTATCTATGCCGAACACATAGATCAATTGAAGCCTGACAGCCATTTTGCTCAGTTTTTGAATGTTATTTCTCCGCTAAAACTACGCGTTAAGTCGACCCTTTTACTGTTAATGTATTGAACTGACAGTCATTGCAAAGTATGCACTTTCAAACAATATACTTTCTTGAATAAATAGTAATAAATATTCATCATAACATATTTGAAAACTTAATTTTTAACTACTAATTTGCACTCATTTAACACATTGTACATCACGGCAAAACAGTCGGACGTTTTATTCCTGTTTTAAGTGACATAAAATATTAGCTCTACAATAAAAACACTTGACTAAAACTTAGCAATATGGCGAAGGCAGACTTCACTTTTTCAGTGTAAGGGTGTCTCCCGGTATTCTAACCTCTTTGGGTGGGCCCCGGGTGGACAAGTGATGCTCGGAGGCTCTCGGCTCAGCTCGGCTCTGCTCGGCTGTTCTCGCAAGTGCTCGCTACGGTTGCAGTGCGATGCGGCTCTGTTCCTTCAGGCATACGGTGCGATATTTTTCTACCTACCAATTTGCATAAACTCTCTGGTGTTCCGAAAAATGCAAATTTGTAAATTTTGTTTTGTAAGCAATGCGAGAACAGTTTTCAAATCGTTTTCACGATACAAGCAACGGAGCTTTCTTTTTGAGACTTTTTAAGGCTTTTGCTGAATATGTTAAAAGTGCCCCTGAGCATTGTAGATGGAATTTTTACTGAGTCCTCCTCACAAACTATAGTTCCTATATTTCTCGTAGTATAGGATACACTGTGAATATTGTATGTAAGTCAATTAATACGTCAATTTTTTAAATTAACCAGTTTTACGCTATTGAAATGATACTTACGAAACTAGGTATGAAACAAGATTATACGATTATATCTTCTCTTTCTCAGGGACGGCACTATTAGCTACAATTACTGTACTTCCACGTACCTATATGTTATTATAGAATTTCGCTGTACTTCACTAACATTCATTTCATTTTTATAGACAGTGAATCCTTCTGTCTATTCCTCGTAATCTCTTGTTAGAAACATTCGTGACTTACCTTTTGTAGATAAACGAAAATACTGAAACCTATTCATTTTTTTAAAATTCTCTGTGTGTAATATACTTTCAAATATCAGAGTTTCAGTTGTTGTCAGGTAGTATAATACTACGAGTGACTGAATTAAATGAGCAGTAATAATATTAAATATATTTCTAAACTGTATAAACATAATCACATTTAATTGTCATGATGAAACTCTTCGAATCTGACAGCTGACGTCTTTACTGTCCTCCTCAAAATCAGTGACACAGCGACCATGTGAAAATAAAACTCTCTTCCCTACAGTATGTCTGCTTTAATGGAGCCCAGCTAGTTGTGTTTCGCATGAACGATATTTTCTAAATCCGTGTTGATCTTGGGTCAATAGATCGTTCTGTTCGAGATAATTCAAAATATTTAACTACAGGATATGTTCCAAAACCCTGCTGCAAATTGACGTCAATGAAATAGGCCTGTAGTTTAGTGGGTTACTCCTACTGCCTTTCTTGAATATAGGTGTGACCTGTGCAACTTTCCAATCTTTTGGTAAAGATCTTTCTTTGAGAGAGCGGTTGTATATGGCTGTTAAGTAAGGGGTTACCGCTTCAGCATAATCATAGAAATCTAATGGGTATACAATCCGGACCAGAAGACTTGTTCTTGTTAAGTGATTTTAGTTGCTGCACTACTCCGATGATATCTACTTCTACGTTACTCATTACGGCATCTGTTCGTAATTCGAAATCTGGAATATTGGTGAATGAGTTTCTAAAAGCTATGTTTAGTAACTCTGCTTTAGTAGCGCTGTCATCGGCAGGATCGCCATTCCTATCACGTAGTGAGGGTATTGTTTGTGTTTTGCCCCTAGTATATTTAACGTATGACCAAAATCTCTTTGAGTTTTCAGTCAAATTTCGAGAAAGAGTTTGGTTGTGATAAGTATTGTAGGCATCTCGCATTGAAATCCTCGCTAAATTTCGAACTTCTGAGTACGCTCGCCAATCCTGGGGATTTTGCGTTCGTTTAAATTTAGTATGCCTTTTCCTTTGCTTTTGCAACAGTGTCCTGACCTGTTTTGTGTACCAAGGGGGATCGCCTCCTTCTTTTATTAATTTATTTGATATAAAACTGTCAATTGCTGTCGATACCACTTCTTGAATTTGAGCCACATCTGGTCTTCACCTACGTTTAGTGTTAGAAACGAGTGGAAGATGTCTTTCAAGAAGCAAGGTATTTTGTTTCTATCTGCTTACCTGAATAAATATACTTTTCGTTTATTTTTGGTAACTTTGGGACTTTCGATATTCAATTTCGCTACGACAGCTCTGTGTTCACTAATACCTATATCCGTTTTGATGCTCGTTATGAGCTCAGGATGATTTTTTGCTAAGAGATAAAGTGTGTTCTCACATCCATTTACAATTCTAGCTGGATCATGAACTAATTGTTCGAAGTAATTCTCAGAGAATGCGTTGAGTACAATTTCGCACGATGTTTTTTCCCTACCTCCTGATTTGAAAATATAATTTCTCCAACAGATCGAGGGTAAATTAAAATCACCGCCTACTATTATCGGCCGGCCGCGGTGGCCGAGGGGACTCAGGCGCTTCAGTCACGGTCTGCACGGCCACTACGGTCGGGGGTTCGAATCCTCCCTCGGGCATGGATATTTGTGCCGTCCTTAGTCTTAGTTAGTTCATAAGTAGTTTGTAAGTTTAGGGACTGATGACCCCGTAGTTGAGCCCCACAGACTATACAAACATTTGAACTATTATCGTGTGAGTCGGGTACGTTTTTGTAAAATAGATTTTCTTTGAACCTTTCTGCTATTGTACCGTCAGATTCGGGAGGCCGGTAAAAGGAACTAATTATTAACTTCTTACTACTGTCGGGTACAATCTCTACCCATAATAGCTCGCAGGAGCTATCAACTTCATCTTCGCTACACGAAATACTACTTTTGACAGCGACAAACACGCCCCCGCCTATTTTGTTTAATCTATCCTTTCTGAACACCGCTAGATCTCTTGCAAAAACTTCTTCTCAACATATTTCCGGCTTGAGCCAACTTTCACTGCCTATAAAGATGTGTGTTTCGGTGCTTTCTATTAACGCTTGGAGTTCTGGTACTTTCCTGACGCAGCTACGACAATTTACAACTGTTATACCGATACTTCCCGGATCCTGCTGATTTCAGAATTTGAAAGAGTGTATTTCAATCAACATTGTCAAAAGCTTTCTCCAAATCTACAAAAGCTATCTTCTAAGATAAGCCGTAAAGTGAGGATTGCATCCCGTGTCCCTACATTTCCTTTGAATCCGAACTGCCGCGGTGGAGTAGCCGAGCGTCTCGCTGCGGAGCGCGCGGTTGCTCGCTGTGGAGGTTCGAGTCCTCCCCGGGGCATAGGTGTGTGTGTGTGTGTGTGTGGTGTGTGTGTGTGTGTGTGTGTGTGTGTGTGTGTTGTCCTTCGGTTAGTTTACCTAGGTTTAAGCAGTTTGTAAGCTACGGACTGATGACCACGCAGTTTGGTCCGATAGATTTACAAACATTTGAACATTTTTGAATCCGAATTGATCTTCCAGCTTTTCCATCCTTCTGTAAATAATTTGTGTTATATTTTTTGCTATTATGGTTGTGTAATTTTCACACCTGTCTGTACCTGCTTTCTTTGCAATAGGGACTATTACATTTTTTTTAAGTCCAATGGTATATCGCCTGTCTCATACATCTTACGCACCAGGTGAAATAGTTTTGTCATGGCTGGTTCTCCCAGAGACTTAAATAGTTATGAGGGAATGTCATCTACTCCAGGGGCCTTGTTTCAACATAGGTCTCTCTTTGTAGAGAATATCTCCAGTTCCCTAAAAGGATAAAAGCTTGACCTGGGTAATTATTGTGAGAGAGTCTACAATTTCAGTAAAAATCATTCGAAAAGAAATAAAAGGTTATATTCATATATTATTTCAATTATTTCCATGAAAATTCACTTCGCAGTAGATATAATTAACCACACAGCACTTCACAAACATAAGAAGAAGAGAAATGCCGGCCGTACACGTTGACACCTGTTATAATAAAGTGAACCGTGGAAATTACTCTCGCAGATCAGACGAGGTTGGGATGTGCGAACCGCTGGAAGTTTCGACCCAGAAGAGCGCTCGTCGTCGGGTGTCGGAATGTGGCAATAACCTGCGCGGGGCCGCAGTGGCGCAGTGCGGTCGCTGGCAGCTTATTACTACGGTGGGCCGGCCTACCCGACACCAGGCAACGCCGAGCTGAGCGCCGCGGGCGGCGCAGAACAGGTGCCGCAGAAACCACATATTGTACCTTAAAGTGATTTACGGTGCTTCGAAAGTGGTATTTGAATATCACTTTCCAAGAATTTCCGTATGAAGGGATTGAGACCTCAGATTGGGCCACAAGAGAGTAGAAGGGCTGAGGAAAATAAATACGCCTTGCATGAGCTGAAGACTAAAAATATGTTTATTCTCTAAGGGACAATGAGTTACAAAAAGGGAATGTTGATCATGAGGCAGTTGAGAAAGTAATCATTAATTAAAGGGCACAAATTTCTGAAACTCCAGAGCTAAGCTTTTAAACCTTAGAGGTATCACAGGACTGCATGATCTTACCATAAACAATAGCTTTAATAAAAGTGACACACACAAAATCGTAAAGTTTGCCACCGATCGTTAAGCTTAAGGGACTTAACTGCGGGATCATCAGTCCCTAAACTTACAAACTACTTATGAACTACCTTACGCTAATGACGACACAAACATCCTTGCCGGAGGGGGTTCGAACCCCCGACCGTAGCGGCCGTGCAGACTATGACTGGCACGCCGAAGACCGCTCGACCACTGCGGCCGGCGCCCGAGCGAGGTGACGCATTCGGGAAAACAGTGGTTTAAATCCACCTCCGGTCATCCAAATTTACGTTTTCCTTGATTTCCCTAAATCACTCGAGGCAAATTCAGAGACGGTTCCTTTCAAAGGGCACGGCCGATATCCTCCCTCATCAAAAACTCCGAACTGGTCTCTAATGACCACGATGTCGACGGGACGTTAATCACTTTGCAGGAAACCCCTTAAACCTTCAAGTATTACAGATCTGCATGGTCTTACTATAGACAACTACTTTAACAATAACAGAATATCAAAGTTCGTAGGCATCCTTTTAGACATTCAAATATTACAGGAATGCCTGGTCTTACTACAGACAAAAGCAAAATGATACAAGCAATTATAACCAGGCAATTATAACCAGGCAGCCAGGCCTTTAAACCTTTAAAGTATTACAGGGTATGCACCTTGACTCATACAACATCATAAACTTCGCTGTCAGATTTTTACACCGTGAAATATTACAGGAATGTCCCGTTTACCATAGACAATTACTTTAATAAAAGTGGGACATATAATATCATAATATTCACAGCCAACCCTTAAACTTCCAAGTGTTACGAGTCTGCAAATCCTTTAAAATAACATCTAAAAAAGACAGCAAGATTGAGCCGGAGCACGAACGTCACCTCCAAAGATCTCATTCCACATATAATATAGGTGCAATAACAAACTTGGTTTCTAAGCACAACACATTCACGCTCCTAAAAACAACACACACGACCGAATGGTCCAGTGTCGCAATCCTCCCAACTTCACACGAAATGTAGTGAGATGCAAGACTTACGTAACATAGAACCAGGTTGCAAATTAAACAGCTCAGAAGCAACGCCCTATTCCGAACTACAGACGAGGAAACCAGCACCAAACAAAACCAAAAGTTAGCAACGACAAATATGAGAACTCCCTTAGAAGTATCATTGTGAAAACCACACACAAGGATAACACCCCCCCCCCCCCCCCATTTAAAGTTACTTAAATTTCTCCCGCGAAATGTGTAGCCTCAAGGCCACTAGACAGCTAAGTGGTTGCTGAATATCACTCGATAATTATTGTTGTTGTTGGAATTTCAAGGTGACTAAATTGCGAGATCATCAGACCCCAAGTTAATTAATCTTTTCGAAGAAAGTCCTAAAGGCGGATTATGCCTCAATTAAACGGGGAAACACAGGTGCGAAGGACACAATATTCCTCCCAACTCATGCAGCCTCCCGCAACCAAAACGAATCTAACAAAACCACATGGGTATCGGATTTTAGAAATTAGTTTTATATTTATGGTTCGTGAAGTTCAGAACTCAGTCAACAGCCAAAGCAATTGGACTAAACTCTCAAAAATTCTCGAGAAAATCGACTTTGAAGTTTTGCAAGTAAGGCTAAGTACCAACCACTAAATCAATTGTATTAACTGTCGGAGTAGCTCAGATGGTAGCGTTTGTAAATGGTGAAGTTTTTCTAACAAAGATGAAGCAAGAAGGGTTGCTGCCTATCGCCTTTCCTCTCAGACAGGAAGTTAAACTCACTGCTGATCTGCTGTCCTTGGACCATAAGGCGTCGGACTTATTCTCTTGGCAGGAGTTTCGTCGCCTTATTGAAGATTCATTAATTGAAAAGAGGACAGTAGGATAGTTACAGAACAAATAGGTAGAATTGTGGTGAAATCTGTTTTCATAAAGATATGAAGAATTTGAGGTAGCCCTGTTGCAATTTTCATATTATTTCACAAATAAGACTACTTCGCCACGAAACCACCTTGCTGTAGATCAAGGAAATACTAACAATAGTCAAGAAATAAGCACATTTTATACATACACATTTGCAGTCCCTAGAGCGGAGAGTGGTTGAATCAGAGAGAATGTTGCTAGCCATGAAGTCGTAATACTATAACCAGAGCAGGGGCCAAACGGCCAAGCTTACCTCCCTACAAACTGAATGGGAAGTATATGCTTCCACTCGCCCATCATTGTAACAGACGCGGACTGACCTCAAAGTTACACTTTCCTAATACGGTGATAACTTCCGCCCTAGACTGTCCGCGAGGTGGATACTTCGAAGCTCTGCAACCGATTGGCGGTGCGTGTCTGTTCGCCGGGCACGGCACAGCAGTGTGCTTCTGCTGTTCAAAAGTAGTCCCTGTAGCCAACCTTACAGGTAGGGGAGAGAAACCGTTGGCGAAGCTTAGCTCTGCGAGCGACACTGAGTCTCGGACACCTGTTTGGAACGCGGGACAAAGCTGGTATGCCTCCGCCATGGCGTCGCTTCCGGTCGCTTTTACATTTAACGGCTACAGGAAATTGTCCATTTTGAGCAATTTGTAGATTAACCAGACGGGTAATGTAGAAATTACTCTGTGTCTTCCATTCGATTGTCCTCTAACCAAGCAATCATTCTGTGATGCTCCTTGTTTGGTGAAAATTAATAAACCGTTCTAAATGAATTGTTTTAAGTTTTCTACTTTTTAATTAAGGTCCCGTCCGGTCTGTTATTGGTATCGGGGAGTTCGTAATTTTACTGGCAACTCGAATCCGTGGTCGGAATAACATATTTAATTTTATTTTGCTCTGATTTCTTTCTGATGGCATAGCCGTTGCGGCCGTGTATTGTGTGCCGTCAAAAAGTCTATGCGTTACACGTTCTGGCCTTACAAACGTAGGGACGGTGGTTGGAATCCTGTCGTGCCAGATTTTTTCATTGTGTACGAATACTTACATAATTTCAATACCTAATGATAATTTTTACGAAAAGTGCACGTATTTTCGTTTACTCGTAATTTTCTATATTTTATAGAAGGTTTTTAATAATGATGGTTTCAATTAAAAAGAAAAAAAAACGTAAGTTACATATTTTTACAGTATTTGGTTAACTATTAGTTGACGACGGTAGTCTTTGATTGCTCAGTTTGTGAAGAGCTATGACACTGGTTTTGGAAAGTCATCTCCGTAGCTACTAATATCTTTCCAAGCAGCTAACCAACCCAACCATAGTTTTAGGTGACGACAAGGTTTTCAGCTCATCTACATACACCAGACGTAGAGAACTATCGTGGAGAAGGCAGCTATCGACCGAAATCCAATAGCAAAGAGGCGCCGCGCATCCTGGAGGGAATAACCGAAGTTGCGCGCCTCTACAAGCTCTACAAGCGGCTATATCTAGGCCGACATATGTCTGGACGCCCGGCAGTTACTATTCAGGAATACGGGCATTACTAGTGAGAACTCAAGCAGCTACGAAGACAGAAATAGGACAGTACTAAGTTAGAATGCGGCTACGAACTTCGCAGTAACTAGGTCCCAGCGCAGCTAGCATCATACGGACGACGTCACAAGAAGCAAGAAGAGAGAATAAGCAGACTTAGCCGGCCGCGGTGGCCGAGGGGACACAAAATACATCTCGCAAATCAGCCGACCTGTGGTGCATGTGGCTTTGTGGATACTTTAGTTCACCGCCTCACCTGCGGGCCTGCGAAACAAGTCACCGACCTTCTGTGCTGAAGATTGGCCATCATAGATCGTACCACTGCAACGCACATTGACAAGACCGAACTTCTGTGGCCGCAAAAGTTACACTACCCAAGAAGCAAGAACAATGCAGCGACCTGGATGCTAGGCCATACCATTTGTTATCTAATTCAAAATCGTGTCGCCAATTATACCGACTACTGTACCTATATTGAAATTGAAAATTTTAAAATTAAATCTGACTTGGACTACCATAAAAAATATGGAAACATGTTGGACATTATGATATCCCGAATCTGACGGCCTGTATAAGCAATGAAGGTTTCAGTAAGCTCCGAATGGAAGGACACACAGAAGAAAGAAATCTTTAGTTAAAGCATTTTATATATTTTCTTAGTGTTTTTCTTTTCTTTCCTCGGAAAAGGGTATGGAAGGCAGATGTTCATATTTACCTTTTCGTTCACTTTGGTTTCACATTATATTTCGAAGAGAATACTGTTCAGGGTATTATGATTTTCCAATATTTCTAATGGCGATGAAGCCGGCCGAAGAAGGCACCCATGGCGTGAGTAAGGAAGGGCTGAAGGGGAGGTAGGAGGCCCATTAAAAAAAAAGGAAAAAAAGGGGGGACTGAGGCGCTCCAGTCACGGTCTGCATGGCCACTACCGTCTGGGGTTCGAATCCCCCCTCGGGCATGGATATTTGTGCCGTCCTTAGTGTAAGGTAGTTCATAAGTTGTTTGTAAGTTTAGGGACTGATGACACCGTAGTTAAGTCCCATAACCTATACAAACATTTGTAAACATTTTTGAAGCAGGCTTACGTTCTTAAGTTGAGCATTATCAGTTTCAGTCAATAAATATCTTGTAATACTAGCTATATCAATGTCTTAGCTCACATCGGATCCTGCACCAGTTCCTTTCATGACACCTAAATCAGAACGAGGAAAAAACAAAAAGGCGACGACGTCACAATATTAGAGACCCCAAAACGTTTTATATAACTGAATTTTAAAATTAAAAATATTGTATCACAATGGGATGCGAATCCGGGACTGTACTGCTGTGAGAACAGAACGCTACCACCTGAGCTACACCGAAAGGTTGTAGGACGGCTTTAATTATTGATACTTACTTGTTCTATGCAAAACTTCAAAGTCGATTTTCTAGATAATTTTTGAGAGTTTTGTCGAACGGCTTCGGCTGATCGTTATTTAAGTCCTGAACTTCACGTACCAGAAATATCAAGAAATTCTAAAATCTAATACCCATGTGGCTTCCTTGTAAGCCAACGTCGAAGCACAACAAGGATAAAAAACCGTGGCAGAACATAAATGTCCAAGCGACGTCGCTGCGAATGCTAGGTGAACAAATTCCTGTTATCACTACTTTGCACGCGATCGTTAACAAGCCGGTAGCGAAGTAGCTGCCTCTCGCCCCATCCACCCAGGCGTTTTACAGCGGTGCCGGAACCCACGGCTCCAGATTGTTGACCACTCTTATCACCAGCGGTCGTCATTACTCCCCTATAGCAAGAGAGGTGGCTGTCTCTCTCTCTCTCTCCCGTTCCTGTAGTTCATGCGACTGGCCAGGCCATCCGCTAAGCTGTCATCACACGCGCAGGTTCCGAGCTCCACACACACACACACACACCACCTCCTCGCTGATATTTGGCCACAGAAAGTAGTTTGGGGAGTTTTGAAGGATGCAAACTTGGATTCCAAGTACTCTCAACCACGTACACAAGCTAAAAAATAAGGATGATTTTTTTTTTTTTTTTTTTTTTTTTTTTTTTTTTTTTTTTTTGCGTGGAAGAGGCATTCTTATGACGCCGTTTCTAGCCTATGCAGTCTGCTCTAGACTGTTTTATTTCATAAGAAAAAAAGTATGGCGTTGCTACCCAAAGGAAACAAAAATGTTTCCAGAACATATCAAAGATTTTGTAAGTGCGGCCCTTATAGAATATTCCCAGAAAGAAGACGCGCCAGTCTCTCCCACCACTCTCCCGTCTCCCTTTCCCAACGGCCGCTCACCCGCTCTAGCTCAAGGCACTACCTACTTGCACCCTTCACTTTCACAATAGGTTAGTAATTGTGGAAACAATGCAACACATCCAAATATTTTTGTGTTACTAGTACTGTTGTTGTTGTTGTTGTTGTTGTTGTGCTCTTCAGTCCGGAGACTTGTTTGTTGCAGCTCTCCACAATACCCTATCCTGAGCAAGCCTCTCCAACTCCACATAAAATGTTCAAATGTTTTTTAAGCTTAAGGGACTTAACTACGGAGTCATCAGTCCCTAAAATTACAAAGTACTTATGAGAAATACAACTAAGGACGGCACAAATATCCATGCCCGAGGGGGGATTCGAACCCGCGACCGTAGTGGCCGTGCAGACCGTGACTGAAGCGCCTCAGTCCCCTCGGCCCCGCGGCCGGCAACTCCACATAAGAGCGGCAACTTACATCTATCTGAATCTGCTTACTGTATCCATCTCTTGGTCTTCCTCTGCGGTTTTTACCCCACACACTTCCCTCCAACGCTAAATTCACAATTCCTTGATGTCTAAGATTGTTTTTTACTAATCTATCCCTTCTTTTAGTCAAGGTATGGCAGAAATTCCTTTTCTCCCCAATTCTGTTCAGTAACTCCATTAGTTACGCGCTCCACCCACCTAATCTTCAGCATTCTTCTGTAGCACTACATTTCAAAAGCCTCTATCTACTTCCATTACAAATATCTCTTTTTCAAGAACGCTTTTCTACCCATTGTCATTCTGCATATCCTCTGTTCTGCGACCATCGTTTGTTATTTTACTGCCAAAGTAACAAAACTCATTTACCACCTTTATTGTTTCGTTACCTAATCTAATTTATTCAGCATCACCTGATTTTCTTAGACTGAAATCCATTACCCTAGTTTTGCTCTTGTTAATGTTCATCTTATATGCACGTTTCAGCACTCCGGCCATTCCGTTCAACTGCTCTTCCAGGTCCTTTGCTGTGTCTGACAAAATAATTTTGTCGTCGGCAAAACTCAATGTTTTTAATTCCTTCTCTAAATTTCTCCTTGCTTTTCTTTAAAGCCTGCTCAATGTACAAATTGAATAAAAATGGAGAAAGACTACAACACTGTCTTACTCCCTTTCCAACCACTGCATCCCTTTCATGCCCTTCAACTCTGACAACCGCTGTCTGGTTTTTGTACAAGTTGTAAATAACCTTACGCTTCCTATATTTTACTCCTGCTTACTTCAGAAGTTGAAAGAGTTTATTCCAATCAACATTGTCAAAAGCATTCTCCAAATCTACAAAAGTTAGACATGTAGGTTAGCCTTTTCTTGATCTATCTTCTAGGATAAGCCGTAAAGTGAGTATTGCCCCCCCGTGTTCCTAAATCTCTCCTGAACCCAAACTCATCTTCCTCGAGGTCGGCGTCTACCAGCCTTTCGATCATTCTGTAAATAATTCACTAGTACTAGTATTCAGTATTAAGCTCCATAAAACACGTCGCTGCATTACGGTAATTAGGTACATTAATTTTTTTTTAAGAAAAATTTTTATTTCAGCTCCAGTAGGTCGGAGAGCAACATCATTTATTTTATAATCTCTGTAAAAATGTCAGGAACGTGTTTCTTTAACAGTTCCTTTCATAACACAAAAATAGAAATAGTCAGTTGAAGAAAATAGACGCAAAAAAGTGCAAAGGTTTTCAGTCATTCTTTGACACTTATAAATAACAAAATAAAAAAAAATAATTACAATGATATACAACTCTTCAGAATTAAATAGAGCAAAAAGCGTTACTCTAAGTCGATCCCCCTGAGCAATTCTAGTCAATTGTCGAGAAGCCCTATTTGAAAAATACTTAATATTTTTAATTTTTAGGAACAAGTCCTTTTTATACATACTTCGTGCCACACTTACGGCAAATAATAAGTTTGGGAACGTGAATTTATAGGATTTCAAGTGTTTTTTCGAAGTATCTCGAAAGGTAACAAAGCAATCGCTACGTATAAGAAACCAATCGATAGATAATATACAGGTCTATTACTTTCAACTGTAACATTTTCCAACCAGAGCTATAGTTTTTTATTTATTTAAGAAAAACCGTTTCTTGCAACTACTACTCAATCGATTGACGACGATAGGTGATAAAAATTTTCTACGGAATGTACACTATTGAACTACAAGAAACAAAACGGTAATTAGTTTCAAACTATGCCATGTACAAACATTATTCAACATGTAAACGTCAGTACAGATATTTTGATTTCGGTTACGACATGTTCGATATGCCTGCCTTCCGTGGCGATGATGGTGATAATTGTTTTATTATAATGACATAGTGCATTGCAATATGTCATTATAATATATATGCACTGTAAATTATGTTATGTAGCAATTGATTGACATTACAAGATTATGGCCTTGTAAAATGATTTTATTGGACCAGATGACGCTGACATAGTTAAGTTAAACCGGTCGTCATAAATAAAAATTGATGATCAGCGATCTTGGCTTTTTTATATCTTTCTACAATATCATAATTGGATCGCCTCCTAGAACATAAACAGACTCATCATTCCAGATCGTCTGTCAAGTCGTATACGAGGCGTTCCTGGTATGTCAGAGTTGGGACTCTGTCATCTCCAAAGGTCCGAGGCAAGTTGCTCTGATTGTTGCCAGCATCATATCAAAGTACCTGGTCATCAGGTTGTTAGCCTTACTTCCCCAGGGTTCCATTGGGTTTATAGACTACATATATTTTCTTATACAGAATAACATACCTTAAAAATTAATCTTTCATTTGCCAACATCATAAACAAGATACATGCACCGCACGTGGTTTGTCAACATCAACACCTCGTCTGACAGAAAACACACGGTTTCTATAAGGCACAGTTGTGCACTACAGAACAGTTGCTTTCAAACACAAAATGTAATACATATGCAACGAAACTTTCGCGGTAATAGAGCCTCGACATCTAAGAAACTATGTGACTACCTTACCCAATAAAAAACGAAGTCACAACATGCAAGATACGTCCCTAAATTAATCACCAAATACCAATAAGAGACGTCACTAAATATAATAGAAGCAATGTTCACTGATTCTGTAGGAGACTGCTAAATGGGCTCGATAATTTAGCACGTTGTTGGGATTTAGCCTTAAAGAGAAAAAAAATCCCTTTCCTCCTAATTAAACATCAACCATCGTATTTCCTCAAAGTGAATTACCCTTATGCTACTCAAAGATAGTTTCGAACTTGAGGTACTTCGCCACCGCTGTAAAGCCATTCTTTCTTTAATATTATCTTTCCGCTTTTCTCCATCTTACATTCCTGAGAGTTGAGTTCCCGCTCTCTCCATCCAGTTCTTTCCTGCGTCAATCTCATGTTGTGTCCTATAACCTTATCCAAACTACATATTAAACCCGCGAGATACATATACATTCACCAGCCTTAGATGTTTTGCGACCAGCGAAGGCGAAAAGCATATCTTCGATTCATCTTCAGATGGTGCAGGAAATGTAACATCCTGCACCATCTGAAGATGAACGTAAAAAGGATCGAAATCCGGTTCATGAAATAAAAAACTTCCATTTCAAAATTAAATACTGGTTACATTTTTCTTAAATTATATTCCCTAAATCTTTGAGAGATGTGCAAATCAAACCACCCATCAGGTTGTAGAGACTATAAAATGAAAAAAATTTCATTCACAAAATCTCGAAGGCAGTAAGGTTAATTACGACATAATCGCACTATCGACGTGACACCGCAGCATTCAAATTTCCTTATGTTACTGTCACATATAAGTCTCGTTCAAATCTAATTCGACCTCAAGGTTGCCAATGCACTCTAACATTCAGAACTATCTACACAGTACAGAAAGAATATTTTATATAAAAAAACATTAATCGCTAAGATCGCAGATATTTATATTGCTTACTTTGAAACCATCCTCAGGATCAAATATAACAATATGACTGAAAGTGAATCATTCATACCACAACTTCAGACCGACGTCAATGATACAGACTTCTAATTTTGCGGCTCACTCCTGTTGCCTTTCTTGAATATTTGTATGATCTTTGCAACTTTCCTGTCAGTAGGTACGAATCTTTCACTGAGGAAACGGTTGTATATTGTAACTAGGTAATGGCTATGGCATCAGCATACTCTGAAAGGAACCTAATTGGTGTACAATCGGGACCAGCAGACTTACTTTTGTTAAATGATTTACGTAGCTTTAATACTCCATGGTTATATAATTCTAAATTGCGCATGTTGGCAGCGGTTCTTGATGCGAATTCTGGAGTATTCGCTTCGTCTTCTGTGGTGAAGGAATTCCGAAAAGCAGTGTATCAAATTTTGCTTTAGCAGGTCATGATGTTCGGGTAGGTGTAAGCCTATCTCTCCATCTCCAGCTCTTCAGACTACCGTCGTCTGTCTCTAAAGCCACTGAGAGCACTTTCACTGTGCTTTTGTGCATCGTGGCAGTTATACAGATGAAGGCGGCGTTATAAAAGATGAATAGCTATTTATTCTCCCGTGTACTGAAAACAGCACCACAAGATCAGATAAGGTATCGACAATGAAATTACTTCCTTCTTTCGGTCGCCGACAAACGAGATTGATCGTTATCCTTATTTTAAAAGCAATTCATCTCTTCACAATACCTACCGATTGTTGCATGGACTGCCCATTCAAATTATTGATTGTGAATTGAAATGTCGGGACGATGACCTAGCTGTTTGGTCCCTTTCTCCCATCAACGAACCAACCAACGGAAAGGGCGAAATAATTTGTCCATCGAAAACCATCCTTTTCGAGCCTCACATGTAAACTCTGACTTTTAATATAAGTGCCACGGCATTTTCGTTTCGTTTGGTTGGCATAAATGAAATTCAAAGCCGGCCGCGGTGGCCGAGGAGACTGAGGCGCTCCAGTCACGGTCTGCAGGACCACTACGGTCGGGGGTTCGAATCCCCCCTCGGGCATGGATATTTGTGCCGTCCTAGTTCGTAAGAAGTTCATAAGTAGTTTGTAGTTTAGGGACTGATGACCCCGCAGTTAAGTCCCTTAAGCTTAACAAACATTTGAACATTTGATCTGAAATTCAAATGATGATGACGGTAGCTAGTAGTAGGTGATTGGATTTGTCACATTGAGTAGCAGTGTTTCCGTAAAATATTTGTAAATGACGGACACATAAATAAAAGTATTTCAAATCACTCTAGCTTGCTTTCATTTATAACAATAGTATCATAAATTATCATTCTGCTCAATGTGTAAATTCAGATCTGTATGGTCAGTATGGATACAAGTAATCGGTCTGATGCGTAACCTTTTGTTTCATTACTAACCATTAGTTGCTCGTGTTATTTATAAAGGAAACTGCTAACACTTCTGTTATAAACATTCGTGCAATAGAAATGCGCCAAGGTATAAATTAATTACATGGAGTATTTACATTGGAAATCAACAAAATGATGTATAATAATAACAAAACTGTAAAACCGCCTAGTCTGTTTGAAAACACTAATTTCAAAACTTATTCAAATGTTCGAATGTTTGTAATCCTATTGGAGCAAACCTACGGTCATCAGTCCCTAGACTTGCAAACTACTTAAACTAACTTATGCTAAGATCAATACGAGCCGGAGGGAGGAGTCGAACCTCCGATGCGAGCGGGCCGGTCCACAGCGTGATGCCTTAAACCACACTGCTACACCAGGATGGCAAAAATTATTGACTAACTTTTCGTTGTCAATTTCCAAAACTTCTCAACGAATTTTCATGGAATTTCCACCAATAAGTTAGAGCAGCTTGCAGAAAATAAGGGCTTTAATTCATCAAGACGAGATCATGACAAAAATATACGTAACTTTATGTCTGAAGAGTCTGTTGTACTTAGTAGCGTGACAATGCTAAAGAGAACCAATATGTCCTAAATGACGTTGTTTTACTTTTAAATTTTTATCTCACTAACGTAAGTATTTTCGGTTGTTTACGTCAGCTACAGAATTTAAGCGCCTCATTCTAATCTTTACGAACACAATCTATCATGTACTTTGCCATGAAAGATGGATTTTCTAATTTCCTTATTCTGTACTAAGGACTGTACGAAATTGCTTTGTTATTTTGGTTTTTATCGACTGAAGTATAAAAAAATGTGACGGTCTACAAAGTCCATTCTTTTTTCAATTCCGTTGAGAAGCGACGGATGTATTGATACATACATGGTAAATTTTGTTTATTGCATGTTTACTTTCTGTCGCTTCCTACATCGAATGAGCTATGACAGAAATAAGTTAGAAATGTCACTGCACCCGCTCTCGATGTATCTTCTTGAATGTTACATTTCGGACACGTGGAAAGTGATATTTCTTGCTCATTTCCGACAAAAGCGTCTTTGGAATATCATTTTATCATGTGCGATTGAATCTGGTGCTATAGGTTGGATACGTTATGCGATTAGTCTAACGTTAAAGTGTAAAAAATAATAATACAAATAATCAGTGAAAATCACATTCAAAACAATTATTTCTTCGATAAATACCCATGTACAAAGCTAAGGTACACCAAAAACCAGAGAACTTTTTATTTTAAATTTTTTTCTGTATATGATACAATTTCATATAGAAATATTGCATTAAGATTCTTTCAAGGAGGTGTTGCACCGTGTAAGTCCAGTATGGGAAAGTATGAAGAACGTTATTTTAATTTCTCTGTTATCCACGGTCGAGCAAAATCGAAATGTACTCCTTGAATAGGTTTTATTATCAGTGGTAGTGAAGTTTTTACGAGGGTTGAAACTTAAATAGTGGCAACACTGCTGTGGAGACACTACGCAATATAATCTACTATAGTCGCTGATAGCACGCGTTGTTGACATACCTACCTTACCTCCGAGCAAAAGAATTCGCCCGTCCCACCGCACAGGCTTGCGCACAATCGAGGCAGTCACTTGTGAGCGACCTGTCTAACGTAACGGTGTCACTATGTTTTCGAACAGGAACGTCGGAGTTGGATCAAGATTGAACGTGCCAGACGTAGTGCAGCACGGCAGTGTCATCAAGGTCTTCAAGAGGCATGCGGTAAATCAGGATCTTTTGCACCACAATGCGCGGAAGCACACAGCGCAAGCTGTGGCTGTTCTATGTTCAAATGTTTGTTAAGCTTATGGGACTTAACTACGGGGTCATCAGTCCCTAAACTTACAAACTACTTACGAACAACCTTATACTAAGGACGGCACAAATATCCATGCCCGAAGGGGGATTCGAACCCCCGACCGTAGTGGCCGTGCAGACCGTGACTGGAGCGCCTCAGTCCCCTCGGCCACTGCGGCCGGCTGTGGCTGTTCTGTTCGGTCGACGGAATTGGGGGGTACTGCACCATCCACCATACTTTTCAGACTTGTCTTTGTGACTTTGATTATTCCGAAAATGAAGGAACCATTTCCTAGCGTTCGCTTCAGAACTTTCAGAGACTCGACAGGCAGTAGACCGCTCCATTCAAACCATCAACACAACAGGTTCGACTTACGTTATACTACGCCTTGTACATCGCTAGAAATGGGTTCTGCACAACGCCGGTGTCTACTTCGAAGGACAGTAGCAGGTGTAAACAAGTAACGTTTTTGTATCGGTTGTGAATAGATAGTTGTCTCTATGTTCCAACCCTCGTATTATGACTACGTTAAGAAATGGTCTAAATATTGCTCCTGAGCATAGAAATGTTCAAATGTTTGTTAAGCTTATGGGACTTAACTACGGGGTCATCAGTCCCTAAACTTACAAACTACTTATGAACTACCTTATACTAAAGACGGCACAAATATCCATGCCCGAGGGGGGATTCGAACCCCCGACCGTAGTGGCCGTGCAGACCGTGACTGAAGCGCCTCAGTCTCCTCGGCCACCGCGGCCGGCCCTGAGCATAGATAAAAAACATAAAATTACAGACAGGCAAAGCTTCATGTTGCATTTTGACTTATGTGACATACTGCAGTTTGAGAAAGTTAATCATGGTAATTTAAAACGACATGTACAGATGACTTAGTGTACCACTCAAGTTAGTGAAACAGGTCAGTTACGCAAAAAAAGATATTACAAACTTTTATGCAATAAATAAAAACAATGCATACTGTACAGTAATGTACAAAAGTTTAAAAGTTATTATACAATCCTGGTAATAACAGAATGTAGAAAATAGTCATAAATCTAACGAAACGTAGAAGAAGTGGGGGCTAGATGAAATTATTGCTGAATTAATCATGAATTGATGAAACATCTTTAAATGTTGTAGTTATTTCAAAACTTATTCCGAGCCTGAAGATTGTACTAAATGATTTATAAACACTGCCTGGAATAATAATTAGGACAACCTGTAAGATTTTTTAATTGACAAAGTTTAGAAACACTGCATATGGAGTACATAAAATGATTACATTTACGTATCAATAGCTTAAGGGGAGTCAGAATGCCCTATCTCACCAATATTAAATTGGTTACCTTAATGCACCTTTTTCTCTTCAACTGTTATATAAAGAAGTTTGAAATTTTGACAGGTATTTTCAACATATGTGGTTAGCTCACTGAACTGAATGCTTTCTTTTTGTTGGTATAATATTTATGATTTATTTATTAATTTATTTACCGGTAAGCCATTTTTATCCGAAAAAAATTTACATAAATTTCTCTGGTTCAGAGAATAAGCCAGATTTTGTCTTGATTCTAGTTAAGTTGCTTCTTTTAACTATTACACAGCATTTCTGAAAATTGGAATGTTATTGGTTTAGTCGGTTGTGAGATAAAGGTACACGTTGTTTTATTATCCTCGTTGCTATTTGTTGAGTTCTCGACCCTATTCAGCCTGTCTGTCAGGAAAGGTACGGTGTAGGAATCATAGATATGTAGCACAGTTCTATAGATCATTAATACAAGTTTTATTGACTGAAGAATACAACACTCAACTTCTATCTGTTCTCGCGGCGTCGTCTTCTGTAAGATGCTGGCTGCGCTGAGACCTAGTGATTGCTTAGTTCGTAGCCGAGTTCTGACGGGCCGTCCAGACGCATATCGGCCTAGATACAGCCGCTTGCAAAGGGCGCGCATTTCCGTTACTCCCTCCAGGATGCACGGCGCCGGCGTGCGATAGGCTGTCGGACGTCATCCGCTGCCTTCTCTTGCGCTTCGCGTGTGGCGCTGACTTCACGCCACAACATCCCTTCCGCCCAAAGTGCCGAACCGTTGTCGTGTAGTGAGCTCGACAACGGTGGGGATGGCAGGCTCATGGACGTACTGATGGACCGGAGGCTGTACACAATCTCGTACTGATACTGTGGTAAATGCAGTGCCCAGCGTTGCAATTTATGTGCCGTGCCCGTAGGAATTGGCTTGACTGGACGCAACAATGACTGACAAGGCCTGTGGTCGGTTACTAAATAGATTTTTCTCCCATACAAGTGGTGACACCATACACTATTGCTAAAGCTTCCTTCTCAATCTGAGAATAACGGCACTGTGTGCCTGTCTAGAGTTTTAACACAAATGCTATCCGACAGTCCGTATCCGCATGTCTGACAGTACTGCCGATAGACCAAAAGATGACGCGCCCACTTTCAAAAGAACTGGTTTTTCTGGGTCGAAGTGCACCAAACATCGATCACTGAGCAATGCATCTTTTAACTACTAAAATACGCTTTGCCGGCCGAGGTGGCCGAGGGGACTGAGGCGCTCCAGTCACGGTCTGCATGGCTACTACGGTCGGGGGTTCGAATCCCCCCTCGGGCATGGATATTTGTGCCGTCCTTAGTCTTAGCTAGTTCATAAGTAGTTTGTAAGCTTAGGGACTGATGACCCCGTAGTTAAGTCCCATAAGTGCTACAAACATTTGAACATTTTTAAAATACGCATTGCCATTCTTCTGTCCAAACAAAACGAACATTTTTACAGTGTAGCCGATGCAAGGGGGTGCAATTTTTGCTGCATTGGGAATAAAACTAATGTACAGGGAGTCTCACGAAAGACGCCTGCCAGGTGTCCGCGGATCGCATGGTACGGCTCCCGGCCGCCGCCACCGCATCCGCCGGCCACGGAAACGACCGATTCTCGGACTCTATTTTGCAGCGGGCGCGTACACTGAGTTAAAGTCTAAAAAACGTTGCCATCTGAGTAACCTAAGCTTACCTTCATTTATAGTAGATGTTAAAAATGATGTCTTTTTATGGAAAGAGCGGCCTGACATCTCTTGAACACATTTGCGAAGACGAATCTTTTTTCACGAAACAGTAAATTCTGACAGGTATGTGAACAATATCCTGCATCCATTTTTCAAGTAGTTTCACCCAACGAAAAGCTGCACTGTTATTTCATGCAGGACAATGCAAGACCACACATTGCCAATGCTTGTATGGCAGCAATACGAAGTGTTTTTGATGATAGGATAGTTGACAGGCCTCCTCGTCCTCCAGATCTAAATCCCTGTGACTTTTATCTTTGGGGAATGTTAAAAGACATAGTGTATGCAAGCAATCCCCATAAACTCGAAGAGTCTGAAGACAGGATTCGACTAATCGAAATTCGAGTGTTCGCAAATGTATTGAAGATATGTTACGCCGCGGTGGCGGCGGCCGGGAGCCGTACTGGGCGATTCGCGAACGCCTGACAGGCATCTTTCGTGAGACACCCTGTAGTAATTTAACTTCCCCAAGACTGAATTTAATTCTTTCACATCTTTTGTTGGTGGCAGGTCGCGATTGGCAAGCAAATGTGAGTGCATGGGGTGCTCACCTTGACTGTTTATCATGTGTCCTAGATACTGCAATTCCGGTTTGAAAAAGTCACACTTATCTAAGCGACACTTGAGACCTGCATTTGACAAAACTTGAAATAATTTTCTCAGATTTGCTATGTGCCCTTCTGGGGTACGACCTGACACAACTATGCCGTGCAAGTAGTTTGAACAACAAGGCACCCGAGCTGTAAGCTGTTCCAAATATCTTTGAAAATTGGGGGCGCGGATGCACTTCCAAACGGTAGACGCAAAAATTTAACAAGCCCAGATAAGTATTGACAGCACAAATTTTCTGTGATTCTTCGTCGAGTGTAGCTATACTACACAGTGGAATTGAATCAAAGTTTTCCGCTGCCGCAGCACCTGAATCGTACTGTTCCAAAATCTGGTCCACTTGATGGAAAGATGGATGGGACATTTTTAGAATCTGTTCTCTAAGTCTACCGTCCATTACATTATAGATAATAGTGTCACATAATATCACATCTGAATACAAAGCTCCACATAAACATTTAAATTTGCACTACCTAGTAAGACCTTGAAGATCTGTTATCCACTTCCTGTATGTTTGACTTTGACCTTTCTTACACCGAAAGAAATGATGCCTAGTGGCCACTACATTGATTTGATGTTCTTAATACGACACAACGAACCTTTCACTGAATCATATGAAAGTTCAGAAGGCTCCGCGGTAGGAAACAGTTTTTTGGTACCTTGTATCTTGTGAACTGTGGCGTAGGCTAAAACTGTTTCAATCACTCTGTCCATTCCTCGTTTGCTTCTTCATACTGGCAGAATGGTGGAATTACTGGAGGTGGTGGCTGCTGCAGTGGAACTTGCGTATTTTGTGACACAGGTGCAGCCAGAAGTTTTTGCAGAGTAGACAGTAGGGAGGAAATTTGTTGGCTCTGAAACTGAAACATCTGCATTACCTGCTGTGCATTGAGTGCAGGCAGCTGAGGCGCAGTGGCAGGGATAGTGTCAGTGGGAGTAGTCATGGTGCAAAAACAACAAGCAGAAACAATGGAAAAATATAGAAATTTACGCTATTCCCTGCAATAGAATGCGCAAAAGATTATATACTGGTATCGCCGAGGCCTGTAATAAAACAAAATAATAGTGCAGCGTATTCAATTTAAGAACTCATTGCAATGTGGGTCGTTGTAGTCCTTGTCGCCATTTATTCTATCATCCTCGTTCTGTTTGTTAAGTTCTCGACCCTGTTCAGCCTGTCTGTCAGGAAAGGTACAGTGCATCAAACGTAGATATATAGGACTGTTCTACAGATTATTAATACAAAATTTTACTGAGCGAAGAATGCAACACTCAACTTATATCTGTTCTTCTCTTTTCTCGCGGCGTCGTCTTCTGTACGATGCTGGCTGCGCTGAGACCTAGTTACTGCTTAGTTCGTAACCGAGTTCTGACGGGCCGTCCAGGCGTATGTCGGCCTAGATATGGCGGCTTGTAGAGAGCGTGGATTTCCGTTACTCCCTCCAGGATGTCCAAAATGTTCAAATGTTTGCCAAGCTTAAGGGACTTAACTGCGGGGTCATCAGTCCCTAAACTTACAAACTACTTATGAACTACTTATGAACTAGGACGGCACAAATATCCATGCCCGAGGGGGGATTCGAACCCCCGACCGTAGCCTCCAGAATGGGCGGCGCCGGCCTGCGATAGGCAGATGGACGTCATCTGCTTCCTTCTTCCAGATAGTTCTCTTACGTCTGGCATGTGGCGCTGACTTTACGCCACTAAAGATGTCAAATGCCATAAAATACAATTACATTAATTTATTACGAAAACTCACAAATACCTCTTACTCTGTCCAGCAAAGTAATCAGGATCATCTTCTAGTTCCTTCTAGTTCTTCTTCCTCATGTAGAAGCTTTATTCTCGTGGCTGCCCTTGCTTTTATTTTTTATTTATTACTTACTTATTTATTTTTCTTAAGTTCTGCTGCATACTGAGCCTTCCATACTCGCACACTGTCCAGAAGCCGAACACCTCTGACGGTGCTCGTACCAGGAACAATGCGATAGACAGTTGGACGTCATCTACGTCCTTCTCCCCGATAGTTCTCTTACGTCTGGCATGTGGCGCTAACTTTACGCCACTAAAGATGTCAAATGCCATAAAATACAATTACATTAATTTATTACGAAAACTCACAAATACCTCTTACTCTGTCCAGCAAAGTAATCAGGATCATCTTCTAGTTCCTTCTAGTTCTTCTTCCTCATGTAGAAGCTTTATTCTCGTGGCTGCCCTTGCTTTTATTTTTTATTTATTACTTACATATTTATTTTTCTTAAGTTCTGCTGCATACTGAGCCTTCCATACTCGCACACTGTCCAGAAGCCGAACACCTCTGACGGTGCTCGTACCAGGAACAATGCGATAGACAGTTGGACGTCATCTACTTCCTTCTCCCCGATAGTTCTCTTACGTCTGGCATGTGGCGCTGAGTTCACGCCACTAAATATGTCAAATGCCATAAAATACAATTACATTAATTTATTACGAAAACTCACAAATACCTCTTACTCTGTCCAGCAGAGTAATCAGGATCATCTTCTAGTTCCTTCTAGTTCTTCTTCTTCACGTAGAAGCTTTATTCTCGTGGCTGCCCTTGCTTTTATTTTTTATTTATTACTTACTTATTTATTTTTCTTAAGTTCTGCTGCATACTGAGCTTTCCATACTCACACACTGTCCAGAAGCCGAACACCTCTGACGGTGTTCGTACCAGGAACAATGCAAAGGATTTCCACCTTTAGCCTACCCATATGAACATCACTGAATGGCATAAATAATCACTGACTTTCCACTTCAAAGTTTTTATGCCAAGAAATCCATTCTTAGATACACGAGTCCATATGAGGTTGCTGAGTGACATTCACATCCATCATCGACTTGTATTTGACTATGGTACTAATGGAAAAATCAAAGATTCTACAACTGTAGAGCGAACTCTACAGCCTTCTATATATAATATATTCAGAAATGCAATGATTTAAATGTGTAAACATCGCAAGGTTGGTAATTTTCCTGGATGTATATATACTTTTGAAAAATGAAATAAAAATACTTCCTAATAGAATTTCTTAACAAATTTTTCACGATTTTAAGCCAAAACAAATTACTTTATAAGCTTCAAAATGAAAAATATGATTTTTTTACCATTTACCATTTTTTTTACCACTCCAACTGAAGTGGTACTGAGCTCCCAGCTGTCGAACGATGCTGAAATACCCATATTTGTACGTGGTCTAGCCTTCACGGGTGGAAATGTCTTACAACATTCTGCACGTACTGAGCGATTGTAGGATTCCTTCCACAAACACCGAGGTGGATTACAGTTGTAGCTTATTGCACCCGTACTGCGCTTGCCACGTCTACGTTGTGCTGTGGCGTAAGTCGAAGACAGGCTTTAGGTGTTTGTGCCCGTAGTCCTAGTAACCGATAGCACTTCTGAGCTCACAAACCCTCTAATCTGTACTGTGGTAATTGTAGGATCTGCCAATTCTGCCCTTATAATACGACGATCTTATCGGACATGTGTGCCTCATAGACGTTCAGAACGTCGTCTACGGGTGTGATAATGGTCACTTGACAATTGCTACCAGCATTGTTGGACAAATGTGCAGCTCGTCCAACGAGTGTGGCAATTCTATGAATTGACGATCCAACCACTCGAAAGGTCACAATTTGACCTCTTTGAAGCTTGCTCAGTTGGCTTCAGGAAACAAGATTGTCTTTATGAGGTATAGCGCTTGTGTTTGCGACACACATTGATACAACACGTATGGCTCTTATCTACATCTATATCTACATAAATACTGCGCAAGCCACCCTGAAGTGCATGCCAGAGGGTTCATAGAACCGCTTTTTATGATTATCTACGGTTCCGTTCTCTTATAGCTCGCGGGAAAATGGAGCACATAAATCTTTCCGTTTTCAATCTGATGTCTCTTATTTTCATGATCATGTCTTCCTATCTAGGTATGTGCTAACAAACTATGTTCGCCTTCGGAAGAGAGTTGGTGAAAGAAATTTCGCAAATAGATCTCGTCGCAACAAATAACGCGTTTCTTTTAAGGATTTCCACCCCAACTCGTGCATCATTTCTGTGACACTCTCTCTTCTCTATATCGCGATTGTACAAAACGAGCTGCCCTTCTCTGCACGTCATTGCCAATTAAAGATGGCGCTCTGGGAGCTACACTGTTGGCAGTGAATTTGAAATTATTGTGTAAACATCTAAAGTACCCATGCGTCACCTGTCGTCATCGGATCAAAGTGTACATCATCTTCGCAGGTGTACCAGTTTTTTTTTTTTCGGCCGTATATGTTAAAAGTACAATAGGAAAGACACGAATTTATAATTTATACTAAATGCAGGACATAAAATTTATGAGACTTCAAAGTGCTGTACGCTATAATTTTAGAAGTGTAATGTAGATTCAGGTCATGAATTTCGCTTAGTGACGATTGAGTTACAATCTTATACACGCGCAGAGTTAAATGACATTCCGAAGTGTCTAAATATTTATTTATTCATTCTTCGGTGCGACGATCTCATCTTCATCATTTGTCTTATGTAATTCTCCATGCTGTCCTGTCTTCCTCCACCATGTCGCGTATTTTCCACTTCCCTTTACGTAATTATCAACTTGTATCTCCTCCTGCCTCACGAATTAATCCTCCCACGAATTAGTCCTTCAAAAGCTATCCTTGTTAAACTCACTTGTCTCAACAAACGTTCCCGCCAGCTCTTCTTCCTTTCTCTTTGAATCTTCAGCAATGTTTTCCTCTCACTAACCCTTCCCATCACTCTTTCGTTGATCAATATTTCTATCCAGCTTGTCCCCTTCACTCTCCTCCACAACAAGTCAAATGCTTCTAGGTTCTTTTCATTCCCTCGTCTGTTTCTGCCTCATAGAGCGTCAAACTCCAAACAAACCACCTGCCAAGCTTTTTCCTCAGGTCTTCGTCAATTTGCCACATAATCGCTATAGTAATATGAGTTTTGACTTCCTGATGACATCTCAACATCTCAGTTCTTGCAAGATATTGACGTGTTTTACTTTGTATATGGCAATCTGATAAATGTGAAAATTGGCCACTCTTCTTTGCCGATAACAACTTTTTATTTTATTTTCTGTGTCATACTCATTCCATAGTCAACACGAGCGTCACTGAGATATTTTAGCACATATTACCATTTTTCTCGCCGTCTGCCACTAACGCCATCGTCAAATATTAGATCAAAAATGTCAAACGCTTGTAAAGCTGTGGGACCAAACTGCAGTGATCATCAGTCCCTAGACTTAAATGCTACGTAAACTAGCTAAGGGCAACAGACACGGCCAAGACCTAAGGAGGACTCGAAATCTTAGGCATTCTATTCTCTTATCACCAATACATTTGCCTCTTTTTTCATGTAAGTATTTAGCAATAACCTCTTTCAAATATAAGTTAAACATCTATCGAGAATAGACGCCGTATACAGTAGTAATATAGTGCTGAAATATAGTGATGAAATATGGTGCCTATCATTGTCTCCGAAATCATCAACTTCCAGAAATATTAAATGATTCAGCCGTAGTTCCTACTAAAGAAAAATTTAAGTACAAGATATCTGGCCAGACCAGCCAGGGATTGAAATGTGTTAATTGTAACTTTCTCGTACTGGTTGCAATGGTTGAGTCTTTAGAGGATGGAAGATGACGTATGCACAGAGCGTACTAAATTGAAGAGCGGACCACATTTATTTAGAGAAAAGGGTCGCACTCCTAAAGCTAAACATTGATAACGTACAGAAATCCAAAATATATACTTTCATGAAGGAAACATTTCGATAATCAAAATTATTCTGCATTTAATGGGTGCGTCAGGAGACTAACATACACGTACTGAAGATCACCACCTTTTCCACCTCTGGGGGTCTATCAGGAAAGATTAAGTTATATCGTAGATATGTTGATGACATTTTCAATGTAATTTCTAGCGATGAAAATGATTTTAGAGAATTAGTTGACGTCTTTAATTCCTTACATGCAAACATGAAATTTACACATGAATTTGGAGTAGAAAGGGTTCTTAACTTTTTGGATTTGCATATTGTAAAAAATGAACAGCGATTTAGTATAGAAATCTTCCGTAAGCCTACGGCGACGGACTTGATTATTGCCATTGATTCCTGCCACCCACCAGCGCAGAAACGAGCTTTCCTTAACTCAATGTTCTATCGAGTGGCTAAATTAGCCATTTCCGAAGACGTTATGGAGAAAGAAATTAATCTCATTATTCAAATAGGCTTAGCCTACGGCTTCAATGAGGTGGCAATAAGGAAAATTGGTGATTCTGCTTTCAAAAAAAATTAGAAAAGTGCCCGTGGCGGAGAAGGAACCCACCAGATACATTTCACTGTCAAATGTGCTCGTATCTCAGGTAAGATAGCCAATGCCTTCCGCAAAGCTAATATTAAGGTGGGTTTTCGGACAAAAAGCAAGCTAGAGCAAATTTTGCGACACAGCGTAGAGCCTGTTCCAGATAGACTTTGTAGGGCGGGGGTGTATAAAATCCAGTGTGGATCGTGTAATAAATTTTGTATAGGACAAACCGGACTTGACTTGAAAATTAGATATCGAGAGCATGGGTATGCGAGTAATGGGAGTGCATTGGGTGACCATTGCGTGAATGTCAGCACCATTTGAGGAATCTTAACGATGGTTAATGCACGTTAGCAATAAGGGTGTTTCATTGGATATGTTGATTGAGATTTATATTAACCACCAGAGTTGCCCGGACCTATTAATTAATAATCAGTTGGTGGGGGTCTCGCAATTGGTTCTTTGATTTCTTTCATAAATATTTGATGAATGGCAATGTATAAAGTTGTCGGGCGTGTGGATGGACTGGCGCCTCGTTTCCCTTGTTTCACTGTATCCGTGAACCTGATTGCCTTTTCAAGTTTTAATACCATGTTTGTAAATTTCTTTTCCCTCTGGATCTCATACGCTGCGCCTGTCACATTTATGTTAAGAACTGATTCGAGGCAATTCTTAATTTTTTCCATGTTAATATTCTGCAAATGTCTGTAGAAGACTAAATATTTTATATTGATTGTATATATGGAGTGTTACATTCATATATCTTTATGACGTCTTAGGTGAGGTGCTGCCCTCACGTGGTTTGTATTCGCCCTAACGGCACTGAAAAAAAATTATTTCAGTTTACTTTTAGCTTTCGACGAATGTACTAAGTTTTGTATACACATATTAATGTTACCAGTGTTTGATGAGTGGCCAGCCTCTACTGACCATTACGTTTTGTCTGTACTTAATTGGATAATGTTATGGTATATATAAATTATATATTGTGTCAATTCTCTTTTTGTATCACATTTACTTTTAACTGTTTGACCGTACATGTATTGTCTAGATTTTACGCTTACTAGGTACTCTGAAGATGGACTACGTCCGAAACGCGTCAGTACAAAAGGAATAAAGATTTTATCGTTACCTGCTTGGTTATATTGTCAGCAGCCAATCAGCTTTTTTATCTTCTTTTTTATTACAGAATGACGGCAGGTAAAGTTTCACCAATTGCTAGGAGAAGTTTTATTGTCAACACTGGATTGTGTCTAGCGCCGGAAAGGAACACTAATCAGGAAAAGGAGTCAGAAAGTAAGGTTCATTTCTGTCCTACCTACATTCAGAAAAGTGATAGCAATATTAACACTCTGATGAATCCATAATGTGTCTAACAAATTACTTTTAAGTTGCACAGTGTTGCTATAGTCCGCGTCACGTAGGAAGGAGCCCACGTTTCAGCCGTTCTGGGCATCCCCTCCATTACCGCACTAGCAGCCAATAATATTCATTCTCTAGGCGCGCCGCGGTGGCCGAGGGGACTGAGGCGCGTCAGTCACGGTCTGCACGGCCACTACGGTCGGGGGTTCGAATCCCCCCTCGGGCATGGATATTTGTGCCGAACTTAGTGTTAGCTAGTTCGTAAGTAGTTTGTAAGTTTAGGGACTGATGACCCCGTAGTTAAGTCCCATAAGCTATGCAAACATTTGATTTTCTCACGCACGCTCGACTGTCGTCGCTCGGCCGTAGCTCCCCTTCGCTCTTTCCCTATCGCTCCGCCTCTATGACGCAAACTATAACACGGAAACAGCGAGCCATCTCCCGTTCAAAATGGCGCTCGGAGCAAGGCACACACTCACCGCCAGCACAACGGCTCTGATGGTTTTCCCTGCTGATACCTGTTTCACTTCCGAGTACACAGACCGCAAAAGGGACCTACCAGAACAGGAACTATTTTCGGAAACATTGTTTGATTAACAGCGCACTGTGAATAAATAATAATAATAAAACAATCTGAAACGGCATATTTACTCGTAAATTCATGGATGAACGGTTTCGAGCCTACTGTGGGTCATTTACAAATCTACTCCAACTTTGAAAATTGAAGTGAAACATGCCTTGCAGAGACAACACTTAGAGGACTCCAGAGCACCTGATCCTCTCCATGACATCCTTGTTATAGTGCTGAGGTATATACACGTTAGAATCGAAACCTGACATCAATACATTTATATGGTACTCGGCACACTATTTTCTTATTATTATAATTATATAGTGACACCCTACGAATAAAAAGCTTGATATACGACGAGCTTTTACTCGTCGTCTAATACGTGTCACTAATACGTGTACTCACCCCTTGTACATGGATATAAAAGAGCAAAACGCAAAAACAAAAATCCTGCTATGAAAACCTGCTGACATACGCTCTGACATGTTGGCTGAGTGTCTCTGCAACTGAGCTTTCAACGTGGTATCACCCAACTGTACTTCCTATTTATCTAATTGCTACAGCAGTGAAAACTGACAGAAAGAAATAAAAATGAACCGTCCATATTAACATTTTCATGCTGTTGGTTTTAACAGTAAACCTCGACATTATCATGTATTGCCTCAGTGTTTCACTGTTCGAGAAAACGAATATCCAACTACTCTAATGTGGGGGTGTCCTACAGAGTTCGTTTAAATTGCGCATTTTTAATAAGAAACAAACAGAGCTGTTTTCGGTACACAGTGAACCTCTTATCCGAAGAACTGGTTTGACTTGATAATTTTTTTTGTGTTCAAGTACATATTGACAAACAATTACAAATATATACACAAACACCTGTATCATAATATGAAGGGAAAATCGAAATTCATGTCCCATAGGGCAAAATTAAGATCTGCCACACCCACAGCCAGTGACGTTTCGGATGACACGGTAGTTAGTCCATGGGTGGTCAGTGCCTGTTCGACCTGAGTTTGTTTGTTGTTGTTATGTTATTGAGTCCAGAGACTAGTTTGATACAGCTCTACACCCTATCCCGTGCAAGCCTCTTAATCTCCTTATAAGAACGTCATTTCACGTCCTTTTGAAGCCGCTCAGTGTAAATTTTTTGGTCTCGGTTTCTCTCAGCGATTTTTACCCCATATATTTCCTTGAAATGCAAAACTGACCTTTCGTTGATGTCTCAGAATGTATCCCACCAATCAAGGTATGGTATGCAAGATATTCCTGTCCTTTTTAATAATACTCAGTACCTACTCATAGTTACGCAATCTACACATGTAATCCTCAACATTCGTCTGAAGCTTATATCCTCTTCTCGTCTGAACTATATTTATCGTTCAATTCTCGTACAAGGCAACACTCTACGCAAATGTCATTGTAAACAACTTTATAACACGTAAATTAATAATCAATGTTAACAAATGCCTCTCTTTTTTAGAACCTCTCAATTACCATTCTGCATTTAATTACGATCTGTACTACGACCGTCGTTAGTTATGTTACTGTCAAAGTAACAAAATTCATCTACCATTTTTATTGTCTCGTTACCTAATGTAATTGCTTCAGCATCGTTCCATTTTCTTAGACTATACCTTTACTACCCTTGTTTTGCTCGTGTTAATGTCCATCCTTTATTTATTTATTTTTATTTGTTTTTTCTGTTCCATAGGTCCCACTTGAGGAGTAAGACTCCATAGTCATGGAACAAGTCAATACATTGTTACACAAGAATGGTAATAGACAAATTTTAAGTAGTCCTTTGCACACGACAATCTTAAGACAAAGTGAAAAGAATCAATAAAGAAAAAATGAATTAGCTTAATTGTTTAACTTTTCTAGAAGCTCCTCGACAGAATAAAAGGAGTGAGCCACGAGGTAACTCATCAATTTAGATTTGAAAGCATGTGGATTAGTGCTAAGATTCTTTAGTTCTTGTGGCAGCTTATTGAAAATGGATGCCGCAGAATACTGCACCCCTTTCTGCACGAGTGTTAAGGTGGTGTGGTGCAAATGTAGATTAGACATCTGTCTAGTATTCACCGAGTGAAAGCTACTAACTCGTGGGAATAAGCTGATATTATTAACAACAAACGACATTAAAGAAAAAACGTATTGTGACGCCAGAGTCAAAATTCCCAGACTACTAAAAAGGGGTCGACATGACGTTCGCGAACTTACATCAGATATTGCTCGAACCGCCCGTTTTTGAGCCAGAAATATCCTTTTTGCATCAGGCGAGTTACCCCAAAAAACAATGCCGTACGTCATAAGTGAGTGAAAGTAAGCGAAATAGACTACTTTTCGTGTTGAAAAATCACTTATCTCAGATATTGTTCTAATGGTAAATATAGCAGAATTTAGTTTTGGAACAAGATCCTGAACATGGGCTTTCCATGACAGCTTACTGTCTATATGAACGCCTAGAAATTTGTTCAGTCTCACTTATCACATGCCCATTATGTGTAATCATAATGTCAGATTTCGTCAAATTATGTGTTAGAAATTGTAAAAACTGAGTTTTACTGTGATTTAACATCAACTTGTTTTCTATTAGCCATGAACTTATCTCTTGAACTGCATTATTTGATACTGTATCAATATTACGAGCAACATCCTTCACTACCAAGCTGGTATCATCAGCAAACAAAAATATTTTACAATCACCTGTTATACTCGAAGGCATATCATTTATATAAATAAGAAACAGCAATGGTCCCAAAACAGACCCCTGGAGCACCCCATACTTAATTGTGCCCCATTGGGATTGCACGTCATAGCCATTTTCTACACTGCGGCGAATCACCTTCTGTTGTCTATTATTAAAGTAAGAGGTGAACCAGTTGTGGGCTACTCCCCGTATCCCATAATGTTCCAACTTCTGCAACAATATTTTGTGATCAACACAATCAAACTCTGTTGTTAAATCAAAGAAGACGCCTAATGTCTGTAGCCTCTTATTTAACCCATCAAGTGCCTCACAGAGAAACTAAAATATAGCGTTTTCAGTCGTTAAACCACTTCAAAAACCAAACTGTACGTTTGACAGGAAATTATGTGAACTGAAATGTTCAATTAATCTTGAATATACAGCCTTTTCAATAACTTTGGAAAAAACCGATGGCATAGAAATAGGTCTATAGTTGTCTACATTATCCCTTTCTCCTTTTTTATAAAGCGGTTTCACTACTGAGTACTTTAATCTGTTAGGAAACTGACCATTCTGAAAGGAAAAATTACAAATATGGCTTAGTACTGGGCTAACATATGGAGAACAGTACTTTAGAATTCTGCTAGATACACCATCATATCCACAAGAGTCCTTAGTCTTTAGTGATTTAATTATTGACTCAATCTCACCTATGGAAGTATCATGAAGGATCACTTCAGGTAACAGCCTCGGAAACGCATTTTCTAAAAACGTTATATGATTACCTGTAGAAACTAGAGTTTTGTTTAGTTCCTCTACTATATTCAGAAAGTGATTATTGAATATTGCACATATATCTAACTTGTCAGTAACAGAAACATTCCTACTACGCACTGACTTTATATCTTCTACCTGCTGCTCCTGACCAGACACTTCCTTCACGACTGACCAGATAGTTTTAATTTTATCCCGAGAGTTTGCTATTCTTTTTGCGTACCACATACTTTTTGCATTCTTAATGACATTTTTCAGAACCTTACAGTACTGTTTGTAATGAGCTACTGCATCTTCATTCTGACTGCTTCTAACATTTTGATAAAAATCCCGCTTAGTTCTACATGATACTCTTATCCCCTTTGTCAGCCACCCTGGCTGTCTGTTACTGAAAGTACACTGTTTTGAGCGTTCTAGCGGAAAGCAACTTTCAAACAGCATAATAAATGTGTTCAGAAAAGCATTATATTTATCATCTGCATTATCAGCACTATAAACATCCTGCCATTCTTGTTCCTTAATTAGGCTTAAAAAGGTCTCAATTGCAACTGGATTAACTTTTCTGAGTAGTTGATATTTATGTTTAACATTTGTTTGAGAACAAATACTTTTTAGAATTAAAAGTTGGGCATCGTGGTCTGATAGGCCATTTACTATTCTGCTGACAGAGTGTCCCTCTAATAATGAAGAATGAACAAAAATATTGTCAATGGTAGAACTGCTATTTCCTTGCACTCTCGTTGGAAAAAATACTGTTTGCATCATGTTATAGGAATTAAATAGATCTAACAGCTGAATTTTCCTTGAGCTATCACCTACACAATTAATGTTGAAATCTCCACACACAATTAAATTTTTATACTTCCTATACAGTGAACCCAGAACCAATTCCAGCTTGGGCAGAAACATTTTAAAATCTGAGTCAGGGGATCTATAAATAACAACTATTACTAGTTTAGTTCCATTAACATTAACAACTCCTGCACAACATTCAAATATCTGTTTTGTGCAGTGTTTAGAAAAATCGATTGACTCCGATGAAAAATCGTTTTTTACATACATGGCCACTCCCCCCCCCCCCACCTCCTGCCAACGATCAAGAGGTAATTGATGCAAACAACTACTACACAGGTTTTAGAGATTGAGGTACTGCTCGTTTTTAGATAAATTAACGTTATCAATATAAAACACACGGTGATATCCAGGGTTGCAGTCAATATTTCTAGCCCTTGATTGATTTACCATATTTAAAAATTTCACATGATGCTCTAATAAATATGCTGGCTTTCCTTGAAGTTGTCATTTTTCGTAACTGGAGCCTTTTATATCTATGAGTGAATATCACACTAATAAGCTCCGATGTAGATGTAGATGTAGATCCACTATTCGCTCAAAATTTTAGACTGTCAAAAGACAATGGCAGCTTCTAACACGGATCTACATCTACATACACCGTAAAGTGTGTGGCAGAGGGTACACTGTACCACTAATGGGCATTTCATTTCCTATTCCGCTCTCAAATAGAACGAGGGAAAAAGGAATGTCTATATACCTTTGTACGAGCATTACTTTGTCTTCTCTTTGTAATCATTACACGAAATGTAAGTAGGTGGCAGGAAGATAGTTCTACTCTCAGCTTCAAATTCCGCCCCTCTAAACTTCTTCAAAAGAATATCTCGAAAAGCACATCGTTTTTCCTCCAGTGATCCCCTTTTCAGCCCATTTCCGTGACACTCGCGAATTGGTCGAACCTACAAGCAACGAACCTAGCTGCTCGCCCCTGAACGGCTTCTATGTCGTCCTTTAAACTGATCTGCTGCGGATCCCAAACACTTGAGCAATACTCAAGACGTGGTCGTACAAGGGGTCTCCTTTACAGATGTACATCTTCTCCCATAAAAACCGAAGTCGGCTATCCGCATTACTCACAACTGTACTTATATTTTCGTTCCATTTCATATCCCTCTGCAATGTTACGACTAGATATTTGAACGACGCGACTGCATCAAGAAGCTCACTACTAAAGCTGTATTCGAACATTATGGGATTGTTTTCCCTAATCATGTGCATCGTCTTACATTTTTCTACATTGAGAGCTCGCTGCTATACGTCGCACCAACTACAAATTTTGTCAAAATCATCCTGTATGCTATTACAGTCAATAAAAGACGACACCCTCCCATACACCACAACATCATCAGCAAACAGCCGCAAAATACAAGTTATTCTGTCAATCAAGTCATTTATATAGATAGAAAATAAGGGCGGTCCTATCACACTCCCCTAGGACACGCCTGACGATACACTCGTCTTTGATGAACACTCGCCGTCGAGAACAGAGTACTGCGTTCTATTACTTAGGAAGACTTCCAGCCAGTCACAAATCTGGTAACCTATTCTATATGCTCGTATCTTCGTTAGCAGTCTGCAGTCTGGCACGGCGTCAAATGCCTTTTTGAAATCAAGTAAACGCAATCTACCTGTTATCCTATATCCATAGCTCGCAAGATGTCACGTGGAAAAAAAAAAAAAAAAAAAAAAAAAAAAAAAAAGCAAGCTGAGTTTCTCACGATGTTTCCTAAACCAGTGCTGATTCATAGAACTGAGAATATGCTCCAAAATTCTTCAGGAAACGGACGTCAACGATATTGGTCTGTAATTATGTGAGTCAGTTCTTTTACCTTTATTATAAACGGGAGTCACCTGCGCTTCTTTCCAGTCACTAGGATCAGTTACCACTTGTAGAGCAGATTACAACGACACTGATTGTGCCAGAAGCCAAAGTATTGGTGACGTCCGGATAATGTAAGTTTGTTAAGCGATATGCACACCACGGGAGCAGCACAGAGCGTCCAACCGTCGAAACAGATTACTCTGTGGGCGGAGCTGTGTGGTTCGTTACGTCCAGCCAGTGAAGATGGCGGCAGCCATGTGTGGCGATCGCATTCCGTGATCCAGCGTCCGCCCGCCGCTGACTGCCTTGCACGCTCTAATTACACACACGGGCAGTCGGCAGGCGTTGCGCGCGCCAAAATGTCACGGCTGACAAATCCATTTCCGGAAGTTCGGTCATTCCACGCCATTCTCTCAACCGTGCCGATACTACGGCCTTTGACTTTGATTTCCTGTTACAATTCGCTTGCGTCCGACGGCTCTTCATTGATTTCATGTATTTCAGAAGATTTATGTTCTGCTGCCAACCATTTTATCTTTGAAACGCCGACTGTAGAAATGCAGTTTTTGGGGTCTCCGTACCAGGTTTCCATTTGTAATCCTGCTGTGAAAAGTTTTTATTATCCGGGACAAGCCCCCACCTGCATGGCAGTTAGAACACCTGTCTTGCTATTTTACAGTAATTAGCCAATTCCTGATGACGAACCGGTGCCGGTACCCAGGCAATACACAGGGTGAATCACCTAACACTTGCACCGCAAATATTGCGGAAACGGAAAGTGCGATTGACGTGCGCTTTTGACAGAATGGATTGGCAGACAAGGACTCGTACTGTTAGCCAATAAACAGATTGTAAAAACACATAGATAGTGTATTTTTATGCAAACATACAATTTTTCAATGGAACAATGTTTCTATCACGCACTGGAATTTTAACACCAGCTGCGTACAAAGAATTTTCAGTGACATTTATATCACGTTTAGTTTGACAACTACAACCATTCAAAGTTTTGGGGGCGGGTGCTAGAACAGCGTATCTGATTGGCTGGTGGTCATGAGACAGTAAGCCATGCCCCAGGAGCTAGCCACTCGGCCAGTCAGGTACGCTATGGCAGCCTCCGCCCCCGAAACTCTGAATGATTGTAGCTGCTCACTAAACGTGATAAAAATATCATTCAAAAATTTTGGTACACAGCTTGTGTCAAAAATTCCAGTGAGTGATAGAGACAACCATTGTTCCATTTGAAAAATTGTATGTTTGTATAAAAATATACTTTCTAAGTAATATTGCGATCTGTTTGTTGGATAAAAATACGAGACCCTGACAACCAATCCATTCTGTGATAACCACACATCAATCGCGCTTCGTGTTTCTGCAATATTTGCGGTGCAGCTGTTAGGCGATACAGCCTTTATTCATACGATTAATTCCGTTTTGCAAAAGCAGTCAACTGAGTTAAAAGTACGTAAGGTGTCACACGGACCGCCTATCAAACGAATGTGCTAGAACAATTTATTTACATATAAATATATGAAATGTCTATGTAGCGTTTGTTTTTCCTTAAAAAATTAATTTCTTAGGACATGTATCTTGCCTATGTGTACGTACTCCATTTAGACACCACATTTCTGTATTATGCATATTTTAACGTTTATTTGTATCATTTTTCTTTTGTCAGAGTATCACTTGACATGTATGCAGTGGCGTAACTACACCATCTGAGACCCGTGACAAATTTATCTGGGGGCTTCCTACCTCAAAGCAAAAATTTATGTTGTGTAGATTTTAAGATTTTCACTTTTGTCTAGTTCCCTATACATATCAAAAATCAGTATAAATTTGAAAACTTAATAAATCACGGAATAATGTAGATACAGAGGTAAAAATTGACACACATGCTTAGAATAACATGGGGTTCCATTAGAACAAAAAATAGGTTCAAAAATGCCCGACAGATGGCGCATCATCTGATCAGAAAAGCAATAATTAGCATAACAAATTAAGGCAAAGATGATGTTCTTTAGAGGAAATGCTCAATATGTTCACCATCATTACCCAACAATAGCTGTAGTCGAGGAATAATGTGTGCAGCACAGTAAAGCATGCCCGGAGTCATGGTAAGGCATTGGCGTCGGATGTTGTCTTTCAGCACCCCTAGAGATGTCGATCATGATACACTTGCGACTTCAGGTAACCCCAAAGCCAATAATCGCACGGACTGAGGTCTGGGGACCTGGGAGGCCAAGCATGATAAAAGTGGCGGCTCAGCACACGATCATCACCAAACGACGCGCGCAAGAGATCTTTCACGTGTCTAGCAATACCTTTTTTTTACTTGTTCTAATAAAACCCCATATCATTCCAAACATGTGTGTCAATTTTTACCTCTCTATCTACATTATTCCGTGATTTATTAAGTTTTCATATACTGACATATCCTTGTTTTATTCTACTTTATAGTATGAGGAGCAATTTGGTTTTAAAGTGCAATATATTTAATTTGAACCGTGGATTTTGCGATTTTGGACTCTTCACTAGGAACGTCCAAATTTACAGCTATATAGCTTGAAATATATCGGACCAATTTTAACTAAATTTTAAGAGGTTATAACCACGTGTATTCATAGTAAAAATTTTAAGTTACAGAATTTTTTAATCAGCCAAAATAAAAGATCTAACGTAACGTTTTCTCAGCTTGTGATAAGAGTGGGTTCGGTTTGAAGGTTTTCTTTCTTGGCTGCAAGAAGCTGTAACAAGCATGAGTATATAAAGTGATACGGATTTTATACATAATAATATTTAAGAATTGCAGAAAGTAAAGACATGTTTACCAATAATTGAAAAAAAACAATGTTTCGAATGATTATTATGTTTAAATTAAATCATGTGGCTCAGTAGGTGGACTGCTAAACGTAAATGGATAAGGCGGTATTGATAAAAGGGTAGCAGTTGTGGTAAATCAAAACCTCTGTATAACTCCCAACTGCAGTAAAATTAAATAAAAATATAATGACTGATTATGGAACTAGGCTGGTTGGGACATTTGATTCAAGGGATTGTTTTGAGAACACTGTAAGATACCTGCTATGGGAAGGTATACATTTCATATTCAAATGTACCGCGAATTTGAGACCAGTGTCAAGTTAGTCAGGCATGGGTCATTTATCTTTGGTTGCAGGCTTATTTTTCGATGGCACTACTGTCAATATTGGAGACGGTGATAGTATTGTTGACGGGAAGTAAGGTTGTGATTATTGACAGTGCAGACTTTGCTAGGCGCGCGGATGAGATTGCAGAAGTGTGGGGACCGTGGTTGTGTGCAGTTGTTGTTCCGGCGGGATAGCCGAGCAGATGAGATTTTGAGACATGAATACCGAGCCAAGCTGTTTAAGATGTGGAGACGAAAGGAATAGATGACGTTGGAGAAACGATCTTTTGGAGTTTTTATAAGGTAAAGTTTATCATGAAATACTTGGCATGTTGCTATGGCACAACTTCGCATTATTGGCCTGAAATTATGGTAACAGTAACGGTCGGGAAAGATCTTACTGTTAGCTTGTGGTCTCACGATTAATGCTAGGGAGCCCTTTCTGTGTTAGGAAAAGTATTTATTGTAATATTTTAGTTTTGAGAGTGCTTTTTTTTATGAAATAGGAATTTCATGGGTAGTGTTCTTGAAATATGGTATTCTTGTAACATTGTTTGTGTAAATCGAGTTAAATTTATTAACAGTAAAGAAATGTTTATCTTCGTTTAAAAATAATTTTGTAGGTAGATTAAATATCTGAGTTATATTTTTCTCTGAAAGATTTTAAAATCATAAATATGACATTGTTAGTAATTTTCATGAAGTGACACCAGAAAATAAACCAGATATTTCATTTTTAATAATTAGTTCGAGTTTCTTAAACAGATTACCAGTTTATCCCTCCTCACATTTTTATTAAAAGTGCCATAAATGTTTTCTGTAGTTAGTTTTCCAATAGTTAGTACAGCAGGCAGCAGTTTAGTGTTGCGCAAATTTATGCAGTAAGTGAAGGTGAGAAAGAATCAGTTTTTGTCAAGCTTAAAGTTCAGTATGATTTACAGATTTCAGGGTAGGACAATTCATACAGTGTACAGGTTAACAAGTGTTTGCACTGAGTCAGATTGCATTGATAAACATTGTGTTCGTTACATTCCGTTAAAGATTGTTCACATGTTCAAATGTTTGTATAGCTTATGGGACGTAACTACAGTGTCATCAGCCCCTAAACTTACAAACTACTTATGAACTATCTAACACTAAGGACGGCACAAATATCCATGCCCGAGGGGGGATTCGAACCCCCGACCGTAGTGACCGTGCAGATCGTGACTTGAGCGCCTGAGTCCCCTCGGCCACCGCGGCCGGCTAAAGATTGTTAGTTCAGTCAGAAACAAGTTTGTAGCGCCAGAATTATTAACACGGTGATTTTTATTATTATTTTATTATATTAGGAACTCATAGTTAAGTGGGGCGATCTATAATTGTTAAATAATGATTATGCAGATCGCGATCTTGGATGCATAATCATTATTTATTATTTTATTATATAAGGAACTCATAGTTAAGTTGGGCGATCTATAATTGTTTAATAATGATTATGCAGCCAAGATCGCATTTTTCATTTATTATGTGACCGGTTTCGGCGTACTCGACGCCATCTTCAGACTCTAGATAATTTGGAGATGGTCACAAAATTTATACGAGATCAGCCTCCCACAGACCAAAATCCTCGAGTCTCCCCCTCGTGGCATACATTTTCACAAATGATGAAAATAAATTGCAACCAGTACCATCGCCATCACAGTCATGGTACTCATGGCTGCCACCGAGTTTTGCATGCAGTAGTGTTCTTATATCTCTTCACCTTTTCGGATCTCGCTGGCAGTACCATGACTGTGATGGCGATGGTAATGGTTGCAATTTTTTTTCATCATTTGTGAAAATGTATGCCACGAGGGGTAGATTCGAGGATTTTGGTCTGTGGGAGGCTGATCTCGTATAAATTTTGTGACCATGTCCAAATTATCTAGAGTCTGAAGATGACGTCGAGTACGCCGAAACCGGTCACATAATAAATGAAAAATGCGATCTTGGCTGCATAATCATTATTATTTTATTATTTATTTCATACAGAAAAATTTGCAGTGTCTCATTATAATAAGCATTACGTGGTTAGATAGGTTTTGCAATACCTTTTACATTCACATAGAATACAGTTAAAAATACGCAGTCAGATTAACATATCTTTGTACGAAGGCATTCAGCTATAACAAGTTCAAACACACAGCAGACGGAAATTTTGTAAGAGATAAGGAGAAGCGAGAAACTTTCAACATAACAGTTTACAAATAGGATTGCCACATGTAATTTATTTCTTAAAAGATTTGAAAAAAACAATAATCTCTCAGGGCCGATGTGACTGTGCATGGACACGACTCAGATATGACTAGATAAGGGGAGGTAATTTCCTGTCTCACCAACATTAACTTGAAGCGGGCGTATTGCGTCGGCTCGGCGCGGTGCGGTGTGGCTGCGTGGCGGTCGCGGCGGCATAGCACCCACCGCCCTGCGCTCCGCGGCTTTGCGGCTCTGCGGCTCGGCTCGGAGCGACCCACGAGCGAAGGCGTCAAAGTCTCTCGTCTGCTAAGGCGGGAGCTGTCTGCATGTCTTCTCCGGTGACGACCAAGTCTCTTCTTCGATGGTTTCTCACCCTCTTCCCTCTCCAGCTACTCCTCGAATTTTGCACCTCTTCGACCGGCGATTGGTGGGTTGGTTTTGCAATGTCATCCAATAGCTGATCGCCCTTTCCACGACCACGCCTCTCAGTTCCCGGTGGAAATATTCTGTGGGCTGAGACTTGCGAACTGGCGTCTTTACCACGTTTCAAACGTGTTGCCTTTATCGTCTGCATTCTTGGATCTGAAAAAAAAAATTCTTTGTGGTAGCTGTGTTAGGCTTTGGGATACTCTGCAAATCACATTTAAGTGCCTGGCAGAGGGTTCATCGAACCACAATTATACTATTTATCTCCCATTACATTCTCGAATAGCGCGCGGGAAGAAAGAACACCTGCTCTCTGTTCGAGCTTTGATTTCTCTTATTTTATTCTGATGATCATTTCTACCTATGTAAGTGGGAGTCAACAATATATTTTCACATTCGGAGGAGAATGTTGGCGATTGGAGTTTCTCAAGTAGCCCACGCCGCAGCGATAAGCGCCGTTGTTGTAATGATTCCCATCCTAGATCCTGTATCATTTCCGTAACGCTGTCTCCCCTGTATCGTGACAATACGAAACGAGCTGCCCTCCTTTGAACTCTTTCGATGTCCTCCGTCAAACCCACCTGATAAGGATCCCACACTGGGCTGCAATACTCCAAAAATGGACGGACAAGCGCAGTGTATGCAGTTTCTTTAGTAGTTCTGTTGCATCTTTTAAGGGTTCTGCCAATAAAACGCAGTCTCTGGTTCGCCTTTCCCACGATATTATCTACGTGTTCTTTCCGGTTTAAGTCTGAAGTAATAGTAATTCCTAGGTATTTTGTGGAGTTTACGGCCTTCACATTTAATTGATTTATGTTGTAAACGAAGTTTAACGGATTTCTTTTCGTACTCATGTGAACGACTTCACATTTCTCATTATTTAGATTAAATGGCCATTTTTACACCATACTGATATTTTATTCAGATCGTTCTGCAATTTGTTTTGATCTTTAGATGATTTTACTAGACGGTAAATGACGGCGTCATCTGCAAACAACCTAAGAGAGCTACTTAGATTTTCCCCTAAATCGTTTATGTAAATAAGGAATAGCAGAGGACCAATGACACTACCCTGTGGAACGCCCGATATCACCTCTGTTTTAGTCGATGCCTTACCATCGATTTCTACGAACTGTGTCCTCTTTGACAAGAAATCCCCTATCCAATCGCAAATTTGGGGCGATATACCATAACCACGCAATTTGATAAAAAGCCGTTTGTGAGGTACGGTGTCAAAAGCTTTCTGGAAATCAAGAACTACGGAATCGATTTGCGAACCTTTGTCGATAGCACCCATCACTTGGTGTGAATAAAGAGCTAGTTGTGTTTCGCATGAACGATATTTTCTAAATCCGTCTGCAGGGATCCACGGTTTATCTGCAATGCCGTCGCTGGTTTTTTTTTTTTTTTTTTTTTTTTTTTTCGTAACGATTCCTCTGCTATCTGCACATGAGCTGCTGTGTCCATTTAGTTGTAAGGGCCTCTCCTCCATGGGTCCGCTGTCGCCATTTATCTGCACGCTCCTAAAGTCAGGCTGGTTTCGCCGTGTACATCCCTACGAGAAAGCCGCGGAAATTCGTCAGTACGCCCCCTGGAGTGAGGTACGGCGATCGGCAGTAAGGGTGAAAGTTGGGGCGCCTCCCCAGGCTGGCAGGACGCTCTAGGCAGGAGGCTGACATGGCGTGCCCAAATGCTTTCATCAGCGTAGTCAAATTCAAATTCAAATGTTTGTATAAACTAAACTTACAAACTACTTATGAACTACCTTATACTAAGGACGGCACAAATATCCATGCCCGAGGGGGGATTCGAACCCCCGACCGTAGTGGTCGTGCAGACTGTGACTGGAGCGTCTCAGTCCCCTCGGCCACCGCGGCCGGCTCAGCGTAGTCACTGAATAAAAGCGTCCCTGGTCGAAATATTGTACGGTCTTAGAGTGCGCAGAACTATCAGTTTAATAAGTCTTGGTTGTAAAATACTGACACGAATAATTTACAGACGAATGGAAAAACTGGTGGAATCCGACCTTGGGGAACATCAGTTTGGATTTAGGAGAAATGTTGGAACACGGGAGGCAATACTCACATTACGACTTATCTTAGAAGATAGGCTAAGGTAAGGCAAAAGTCCGTTTTTAACGTTTGTAGATTTGGAGAAAGCTTTTGACAATGTCGACTGGAATACACTGTTTCAAATTCTGAAGGTGGCATGGGTATAATATAGGGAGCGAAGAGTTATACTCAACTTATACAAAAACCAAACAGCTGTTATTAGAGTCGAAGGGCATGAAATTGATGCAGAGGTTGGGAAGGGAGTAAGGGTTGTAGCCTTTCGCCATTGTTGTTCAATCTGTACATTGAGCAAGCAGTAAAGGAATGCAAGGAGAAATTTGGAAAGGGAGAAGAAAAAAAAACTTTGCGGTTTGCCGATGACATTCTAATCCTATCAGAGACCGCAAAGTATCTCGAAGAGCAATTGAATGGAATGGAGATTGTCTTGAAAAGAGGTTATAAGATGAACATCAACAAGAGTAAAACAAGGATAATGCAATGTAGTGTCAGAAAATCAGGCGATGCTGAAGGAATTAAATTAGGTAATGAGGCAATAAAAGTAGTAGACGAGTTTTGTTACTTGGGTAGCAAGATAACTTCTGATGGCCAGAGTAAAGAAGACATAAAATGCAGAATGGCTATGGGAAGAAAAGCGTTTCTGAAGAAGCGAAACTTTTTGACATCCAATATTGGTTTAAATGTTAGGAAGTCCTTTTTGAAGGCATTTGTCTGGAGTGTAGCATTGTGTGGGAGTGAAACGTGGACGATAAGGAGTTGAGACAAAAATATGATAGAAGCTTATGAAATGTGTGCTACAGACGAACGATGAAAATTAGATGGGTAGATCACGTACCTGATGAGGAGGTGCTCAACAGAATTGGGGAGAAAAGGAATTTCTGGCGTATTCTGACTAGGAGAAGGGCTAGGTTGGTGGGTGCACATCCTGAGACATCAAAGAATCGTCAACTTAGCATTAGAAGGAATGCTCTTTGAAAACTGTTACATAGAATGAGGTGAATAGTATTTTGCGTTGACCACAACCCATAGTTCAGAGGTTCTTGTTTGTACCTTTGTCTGGTCAGTAAATTATCCTTGAAAGACACAAAGACGCCGTCATTGCCATAAGTAAAATTGTATCCTGAAAAGTAATGACAAATCAGCAACGTAACAAAAATTATTTATTTACTATGTCTCGCAAAAGACAAACCAAACTGTACCTTTAATTCCGGAGCTATAAACATCGCACATTCAAGCGTTCATCGAAGATCATTCTTAACATCAAAGAGACACGCCATTGGTAGCTCTAAACGGAGTGCGTTGCCTACCTAAGCAGGCTACGAAAGAGACGCCGACGCTTGCCCTGTCGCTGATGTACACAACGTGATCATATTTTTACGGCTCCAGGTGTCAGATGTGAAGGCTACGCTACTTGGCTACATTGTCAATCAAAAATTCTGCGTCTCGTAATATGAACTTTTATGTTGCCATTGTCACTTTTGCTGAACAGAAAGCACGGAAGAAGTTTTAAAATAAATAAGAATAAACATTTGGCTAGAAATATTTTTATCTCTTCTACAATACCTAGCTTCTCTAACTAAAATTTACTAAAGTCGGCGCACTTGGGTCGAGGGCCCCCTTTGGGTCGGGGGCCCGTGACGTTTTGCCCGCTCTGCCATGTATATTTATGTTATTTTAATTGACCACGTAAAATAGTTAGTAGTAAGAAATGGGATATCGGTAATTGCTTGCAACTGCTTCACTCAGACCAAAGACAATGTTGTGGCCGAATTTCGTACGTAAAAACGTTTCAAATGTTCAAATGTTTGTTAAGCTTTTGGGACTTAACTACGGGGTCATCAGTCCCTAAACTTACAAACTACTTATGAACTACTTACGAACTAGGACGGCACAAATATCTATGCCCGAGGGGGGATTCGAACCCCCGACCGTAGTGGCCGTGATGACCGTGACTGGAGCGCCTCAGTCACCTCGGCCATCGCGGCCGGCTAAAAACGTTTCCCTCGTATCGTGCGGAAAGGGGTGGCGTTGCTGTGATTCCTAACGCTCGTGTGAAAAGAATACACGATTCGCTTTGTAAGAAAGCGTACTACTTATGAAGTGCAGAATGTGGAGAAAGAGCATGTAATTCTCTTGAATGTGGATATGTTGGATTTTGGGAAACTTACTGGAGAAGATGTACTGTAAACCACTGTTTCGAAGTTTATGTAAAATAAAGTATATCGCTGAATTTTCAGATAAGAAATAACTTAATATGCATCTCAATCTTTGTAACTAATGTGTATTGTAATAGTGTTCACTGACTTTGATTTGCAAAAAACAAAACAAGATGATTTTCTGTTGTTTTTATCATGGATACCATTCCCATTCATAATTTGAATAACGAAGGTAATTAATAATAGTTTAACAGATTATTATTTGTTTTGAGAATAATATTTTGAAGTGAAAAACTTTACTACAAATCTTAAATATTGATTGTGGAATTTAATTAGTTTGATAGCACATGAACATTGTATGACAGACGCCTTTGCTCACCTTCAGTTAACGAAAAGTAATAAATTCAGTTAGGACTTTGATAATCACCTACTCTGACGAAACAATATTCAGAGATAAAATTTTATTTATAAATTATTAATCCCAAAATTAATGTGTAGGCATTCAGTGAACAGAGTAGCGTCTGAGTTCAACAATTCTTTCCACCGCCAAAATATGACAGATCATTTTTAGTTTATGAATGCTTAGTATTTTTCAAAGTTTAATTTACATAGGTTTTACAATTTATCCAAAGAGAAGTTTAATAAGAGAAAGGGTAGTGGTTGGCTAGCACCTAAATACCAACCGTGTGACATTGATTATTATCGTAAATCAGTAATCAAAATTACAACTAGACGTGTACAAATTAACAGCACGTCGATCGCGTTGCACATACTCGGAATTAATCTCAGCTACCAGAAACCTTGCGCTGTGGGACGACAGCTGGCATCGGAGAACGTGGTGTATTTCCCTACTCTGTCCTCTGTCCATGAAAAGAGCTACGCTGAATATGTTTCTGTAATTATTGCCATAAAAGAGGAATTTCGCAAGCGATTTGGGGATCTATCACATAAATCGCAATTTTTTAATCGTTTTCAAATCAAATGTTCAAAAGTTTGTAAATCTATCCGACCAAACTGCGTGGTCATCAGTCCGTAGCTTACAAACTACTGAAACCTAGGTAAACTAACCTAAGGACGACACACACACCCATGCCTCAGGGAGGACTCGAACCTCCACGGCGAGCAACCGCGCGCTCCGCAGCGAGACGCTTTAGACCGCTCGGCTACTCCACCGCGGCTTAATGGTTTTCGAGAGCATTTGCTGTTTCTGTAGATAATATTTAACATGATCTTCCAATGGAACTAATAGGTCTACAGTGTATGTGATTCTAGTCTGAAAGACAAGTTCCTTTAGGCAAGACGTCTAATAGACTTTTATCAAGACTTTCCACAACAAGAATTTTCCTGTCTCTATCGTGAAGCGACGAAAACCATGTCAGCGTTTCGCTCGTCATATGTAATTGAGCGACTTTTTTTCTGTAATGAAACTTAATAAGTCACGGTTACGAGCAAACATGAGTGATGAAAATTTGTGTAATTGTTTGCGTTTGTCTGCATATATAAATTAACCGTATTGTAAGCACAACCAGTGATCATGAAATAAAATGAATCATAGGTAATAGCATTCAAACCATGATTTATTTTCAACTATCATATTAACCCCGTTCCTTTATTTAATAAATCAAGCTACGAATAAAATCATTACGCTCCACACAGTTAACTGCACACGGGCGAGTGCTTCACACGAACAAAAATCCTGCCCACCCCTGCTCTAGCATGTGCCGAAAACAGCGTTTCGATATGTGTATCCCTTCACCAACTAAACGGGGTGTTACGTCTTACGTGATTCAGAGTATGTAGAAGAAAATATATGTAAAAAATAACAAAAAAGTATTATGCACAACCAAACAAATGTACCCAGAATGTATAATGTACAAATATATAATTAAACAGAAGAAAAAACAGTCTCTCTAGTAAGGCAGCGGAAGCTCCTTTTCAAATTAAACATAAAAATTTTAAATATTAGAGACAAAATAAATATGGCAATACAAAAAGGGTGTAATAATAAACAAACTAACTACAAATAAAACTACTGCAAAAGCTCAAAGAAAAATTTGATTAAAGAAATTATAGAAATAAAAATCACATGACCTGTTTTGCATTCATCTTTCGCATATCTATATCTATATCTATAAATATGAATGTCTGTTCGGTGTACGTTTATCACGTCTGAACCACAAGACATAAAGAGCTAACATTTTGTATAGTTACTAATGTCTACCCGGGGAAGGCTATAGGCACGGTTTTACGGCGATCGGATAGTTATTTATATATGTATGTCTTTCGGTGTACGCCTATCACGTCCGAACGACAAGACGCAGAAACTTAAATATTTGTACAGCACCCGAGGAAGGTTTTAGGCACGGTTTTATAGCGATCTGATAGATATTTAGTAATTTGAAGAATGTAACGCAAAAGGCAAAACAATAATTACTCTTTGAAAATTATATTTACTCTTTGAAAATTGTTTTATTTGTTGCATTGTTGCTTGAGGGTTGATAATGATAAAAGGGTGGAGTATATTGGGATGGAAATTATCGGTGTATATAAAATTCTACGTGTTTGTGTGTTAATGTTTCGATCTGCAGCGAAAACTACAGAACGCAAACAAAGGGTGTGTAATTGTTGTCTAAAGTATCCCGTTGTACGCCATAGCAGTTCCATGCCGACAGCTATAAGGGGGTGGAAGAAATGGTGGCTGAAAGTCGTCAAATTATAAAAAAATTCGGACTGAAGGCCAGCGATGACGTTTGCGACTCTATACAATGGAGGTTACATACAGCGAAACGTGATGCCACAGACCATATCTTTGGTCTGTGCGTGCTACAATGTCTTCGGCGAATAAGGAAATATAAAAATAAATAAATAAAGCAGTAAAAAAGAAATTTCTTTTAATACATCTCTAAAAAAATCGATTTGATGTTTCGCGCATAAAATCAAGTGATCTATCTGTGATATTATTACAATCATTATTGTTGAATTTCGTGATTCGATTCTTCGGAACGAGTGCATTGTTACGTGTGATTTGATCTCATAGCACACTAGCGAAAGATAGTTTATCTATCATAATCCACCAACACGCGAGCGGAGCCACGGGTTTAAGCTAGTAAACAATAAAAATATAACTAATGTAATATAAATATATAAATTCATTATATATTACATTATTATTTATTAAATTTTGTTTTATTTTATTAAATATTTTGTTAATATTATTATGTACGAGAGTTGGTGAAAAAGTCATGGCAAATATTTTTTTTTCTTGCAGATACCAGTTCAGTTGGAAAATGTGATATATACAAACGAAAGTACAAGGTGTTAACTACACGTGTGGACAATTAATAGCACTGAAACATCGTAAAACTAATTTATTACGGTACTCTACAGGGCAATATGGCCTTCACGTTGCGAAAGAATAATAACGCAGTACAGATACAGTTGACACGTCAAATCTGGGCCTATAGACTCTCAAAAGTAGTCCCCTGCTAGTCACCACACGTTGCCAGTGAAGTAGGAGGCACAATAGCGGGAAAACACAAACAATACCTTCAATACGCGATAGCAATGGTAATACTACCGATGACAATACTAAGGCAGAATTACTAAACACAGCTTTCCGAAATTCTTTCACCAAAGAAGACGATTTGAACACTCCAGTATTCAATCCAAGAACAGCTGCCAGCATGCGAAACTTAGAAGTAGATGTTCCTGGAGTAGTAAAACAACTTAAGTCACTGAACAAAAATATATCTTCCGGGCCAGACTGTATACCAACTACATTCCTATCAGAGTATGCTGATGCAATAGCTCCATACTTAGCTATTACAACGGATCAATCAGCGAAAGATCCGTACCCAAAGACTGGAAAGTTGCCCAAGTTACTCCAATATTCAAGAAAGGCAATAGGAGTGATCCCCAAAATTACAGGCCTATCTCATTGACGTCGATTTGCAGTACGATTTTGGAACATATACTTTGTTCGAATATTATGAACTACCTCGAAGAGAACGACCTATTAACCAGTAGTCAACACGGATTCAGAAAGTATTACTCTTGCTAAACACAGCTTGCCCTTTATTCATATGAAGTGTTAAGTGCCATCGACAAGGGATCTCAAATTGATTCCATATTTTTGGATTTCGGGAAGGCTTTTGACACTGTACCCCACAAGCGGCTTCTTATGAAATTGCGTGCTTATTGAATATCTCCCCAATTTGTTCGATTGGATTCATGATTTTCTATCAGAAAGAACACAGTTCGTTGTAATTTACGGTAAATCATCGAGTAAAACAGGAGTGATATCTGGCGTTCCACAGGGAAGCGTTATAGGTCCCCTACTTTTCCTCGTGTTTATAAACTATTTATTAGACAATCTGAATAGCTCCCTTAGACTGTTCGTGGATGATGCTGTCGTTTATCGGTTAGTGAAGACAACGGAGGATCAAGAGCAACTGCAAAGCGATTTAGACAAAATTTCTGCATGGTGCGAAAATTGGCAATTGACACTAAATAAATAAAAGTGTGAAGTGATACACATGATCTCTAAAAGAAATCCGCTGAACTTCAATTACGCGATAGATCAGTCAAACCTTAAGGTCGTAGATTCTACCAAATACCTAGGAGCTACAATTACGAACAACTTTGACTGGAGAGAACACATAGAAAATATTGTGCGGAAGGCGAACCAAAGATTACGTTTCATCGGCAGAACGCTTCGAAGATGCACCAGCTCCACCAAAGAGACTGCCTACATCACACTTGTGCGTCCTCTCCTGGAGTACTGTTGCCCCTTGTGGGACCCTCACCAGGTGGGACTGACGGAAGACATTGAGATGGTTCAGAGAAGGGCAGCTCGTTTTGTTTCATCACGTTACGGGGGGGGGGGGGGGGGGGGCGTCACGGAAATGTTGCACGAATTGGGGTGGAAATCATTAAAAGAAAGACGTTATTCATTGCGGCGTGATCTGTTTGCGAAGTTTCAATCACCGACTTTTTATTCTGAATGTGAAAATATTTTGCTAGTACCCACCTACTTAGGGAGACATGACCAGCCCAATAAAATACGAGAAATCAGATCTAAACTATTTACGTTTTCTTTCTTCTCGCGGGCTATTAGAGAATGGAACGGTAGAGAAAAGTTATGAAAGTGGTTAATGAACCTTCTGCCAGGCACTTGAATGTGATTTGCAGAGTATCTATGTAGATGTAGATGAATACCACCTGCCTTAGCATTTGCCGCACCAATGAATCGGGGCACCTGTTCGCGCACAGCATTAGCAAAGTCCTCTCGTATTGCAAACGGCCTACCACGTAATGGTTCCTTAATCTTTGGAATGAAACCAAATTTCACGGGGACTAATTTGAGTGTCTGTAGGCCCAGGTTTGGAATGTCAACTGTATGTATACTGTTTTGTCCTTCTTTTCCAACGTGAAGGCCATATTGCCCTGTATACTACCGTAATAAATAAATGTGTTACGATTATCAGTGCTACTATTTTCTACACATGTAGTTAACACCTGTCGTCTGTATTTGTCACATTTTCCAGCCAGACTGGTATTTACAAGGGGGAAAAATAGTTCCTATGACTTTTACCCCAATCCTCGTATTTCATTTTACAGTATTTACTTATTTAATTAGTTTTTGTCCCAAACACCAAAAACTACCAAGAAATACAACAGTGAATTTTTTCTTATGTAGTGCTTCTCTTACAATTCACTCAATAAATAAATTGCAATCTGCCAGCCGGTACATTATACGTTCAGTTCTACTTTTTCAGCTTGTTTATGACTCCCGTCTTGATATCACTGACTGGATATGCACGCTGTGTGAAAGATTGTGCTCATATCAGTCTCCTCAAATTTGTTGTTTTAAATCATTACTTATCTGCCTACAATACTGCAATTTATTCATTAAATTCAGTGTAGTAGAAACACTAGTTATGAATAAAAATGTACATTACGCGATCAAAAACATCCGGTCAGCCCCAAAAACATACGTTCCTCATATTAGGTCCGCTGTGTAGCCACCTACTGGCAGGTACTCCATATCAGCTATGTCAGTCAGTAGTCATCGTGAGAGAGCGAAATGGGACGCTACTCGCAACTCAGAGAATTCGTACGTGAATGGATGTCACTTGTGTCAGAAGTCTGTACACGAGATTTCCACACTCCTAAATATTCCTAGGCCCACTGTTTATAATGTAATAATGAAGTGGAAACGTGGACAAGTATAACAAGAAAGAGTATAGGCCGACCTCGTTGTTTGACTGACAGAGACCGCCGACCGTTGAAGAACGGCGTAAAGTGTAATAAGCACAGACCATCGCACAGGAATTCCAAACTGCATCAGGATCCACTAAGACGGGCGGGAGGTGAGAAAACATGGTTTTCATGGTCGAGCGGCTGCCCGTAAGCCAAGTATCATGCATATCAATGCTGAACGCCTCTTCGCTTGGTGTAAGGAGTGTAAACATTGGACGATTGGAGTGATGAATCACGGTACACAATGCGGCGATCCGATGGCAGGGTGTGGGTATGGCGAATGCCGGGTGAACGTCATCTGCTAGCGCGTGTAGTGCCAACAGTAACATTCGGAGCAGTGGTGTTATGGAGTGGTTATGTTTTCAGGTAGGAGGCTTGCATCCCTTGTTGTTTTGCGTGGCACTATCAAGCACAGATATTTAAGCACCTTCTTGCTTCCAACTGTTGAAGAGCAATTCGGAGATAGCGTTTGGATGATCGAGCATCTGATCATATTATACTGCCTATGGCGGAGTGGTTAGACAACAATTGTTATAGACTGGCCTGCACAGAGTCCTGACTTGAATCCTATAGAACGCTTCTGAGATGGTCTGAAACGCCGACTTCGTGCTGGACTTCACCGATCTACGCCGATACTCTCCTCAGTCAGCACGTCGTGAAGACGAGTCTGCTATTCCCCTAGAGAAGTTTCAGCACCTGATTGGACGTATGCATGCGAGAGTGGAAGATGTCATCAAGGTTAAGAGTGGACCTACACCATATTGAATTCCACCGTAAACAATGTAGACCGACAAGAACTTTTAAATTCTTTTCAGCCATGTGTCCGGGTACATTTGATCAAATAGTGTAGCGCACGTATACGCGTATACAACTAGTGCCTTTTTTCTACCATTGTGTGGCAGTACAACGTAGTTTCAAGTGTTTCGTAAATTGTATTAAAATTTCCAGAACACTTAGTCGCCGTTGTATATGAGTGCCGCGGTGGATTGTCCGAGCGCATTGAGGCGCTATGCTCCGATGAGCAAGGTCGCTCCCCGTCGGGGATACAAATCTCCCTCCCCCCGATCGGGCATGGATGTTTGTGCCGTCTTTAGTATAAGGTAGTTCATAAGTAGTTTGTAACTTTAGGGACTGATGACCCGGCAGTTAAGAACCTTAAGTTGTAACTCGACTTCTTTATATTTATTTTGGTTTGGTGGTAATTCGTCGTGGATGAAAAGGCTCTACATTTTACTTGGCTTGTCTGTATGAAATGTAGTTTGGTATGCCTGATAATCTTTCGTAATAAAATACTGTCTCTTATTTAACTTGATACACTGCGTCATATTTATCTTTTTCTGAGCCTATTTGTTCATTTAAGACTTTTGTAATGATTGAACATGAAGATTTTTTTCTCATGGGATACTAATTTGATAAGATAATATTTGAAATATTTTTTTAAAGTCCCGATAGTTCATTTCTGTCGAAGCTAGTTACAAAGGAAATAGTTTATGTCGGATTTTATCATCGAATTGACGTTGCAGATTTGATTTTAGGTAAAGTTCCTTTCACTACGTAGCAGATAAATTATTCTTCCACATACATTTAGCGATCTATTGAAAGTCAAAGATATTATCTATGCGGTGAAGGGTTCTAATTACTGAATGATTTTAAAACAATTTAAAAACTCACTCGTTTCTATATTCTTCAAAATAACACAGTTTACAATAAATACATTCAGAGAGAGCTGAACTTAAAGAGGGCTAAACTTACAGAGAGTAACTCAACTGCGGGTATTATAGTAATATTCGCACAAAAGACTGTCGTAATTTAAGGTGTTTTGATTATCTTATTCTATGGCCTTCATTAATCTGATTTACATATATGTTAATTGGTTTCTTTATATTTTAGAAAAATACGTAATTTCTGCCTCGTAAAAATAATGAAATATTTATAAATGACGGAAAATGGCGATCCTAACGCTACGACCGCGATGTAGTGTTTCACAGCGAGGCCGCTCCCCGTCGGGGACTTGAATCCCCCCTCAGGCATGGATGTTTGTGCCACCTTTAGTATAAGTTCATAAGTAGTTTGTAAGTTTAGGGACTGACGACCTCGCAGTTAAGTCCCTTAAGCTTAACAAACAGTTGAACATTTTTATATATGTGTTAGTTTCTACAAAAGCAACTAGAACAAAATATTAGAAATTACATAATGTTATATTCTTTGTAAGCACATAATACTGATAACAATATAGTATGTGACAGGTATTCGTTCACCTTAATAGTTGTACGTGATGTTTAATGTTGAATCTATGGTGTAATCAGACAACAAAGTTACTCATTCAAAACATGATCTGGTATTAGTTCCAGTCCAAATAGTTGTTATATATTGATGTTTAACTGTCAAGATCACTAAGTCATCAGATAACTCCATCAAAATTTAACTGAACACTTACATTGTTCATTAACACGGTAATTTGGTTTAATTATGGCTCTGATATTGATGTATACACTGTTAAATAAGAAACAGTGCATTAAACTGATCATGTGCCCAACGGATCTTTAACAAAACAACTGTGACGTGTAATCTGCATGAAACACACACTGACTATACTCAAAAAATTTGACTGTGAGAAAGATATTAAAAATACAAACCACTTTCTTAATGTTCCACTACGAGAATTTTATGCAGATCAGTACCTGATTATCAAAACTCAGTATCATACTGAATTAACTGCAGTGTTGCATAACAATCATTTACTACGGTACCAATAAAGAAATCTGTTCAACAAGATTACCAAAATCAATGCTGCGCTTTAAATCCACAAATAACTAATTATTAAATAAAGGAAGTAGGTTAATCTTCTAACTATGTAAATGAAACAGAAAAAAAGATAGGTCAACTTTGTTACTTATTATTAATAATCGCCATTACATTACCTACATTATAAAACATTTTCATAATTACATGAAATGCTATTACCTTCATTCCAGGGGTGGTACAACCTTTTTCACAATTATATGAAATGCAATATATATACTTGTCGGCACTGCAGCCTCTGCTCTACATCGGAGCCACATACACAACACAACTGCTCTGAACTGCGAGCTGAACTACAAGTCCGACTCTCTGTCTCTCCGTACGAGCTACAATGCTATGCGATACATAATAAGATGAAACTTCACAGATTTATGTACACATATCGATACACACAGTAGGAGCAATTTTATACATTTTCTTGCAAGCAAGTTACTCGACACAAAACAGGAGGCACAATATTAGACATTTTCTTATAAATTAAGCAATATACATTTTCTATGGACACGTTTCAACCTACATGCCGAAGAGCGTCACTACCTCGTAATGGTACTGCCTCGGGATTATCTTTGAGCTCACTGATTTGTGAGTTCGGCTCTCAAACTTCGGACCTTAGGGCTAGGACGTTGGCGCCCCCTTGAGGTAGGCGAGGTGCGTTAGGATAGAGTGACTACAGCTTGTGACAGAGAGTGGCGGGACGGAACGCCGCAGTGTACGGCGTAACAGCGCCCTGACTGCAGTTTGGGCTTTCGTAGCCCAGTTGGTTACAACGGCGCGCTTCCCCTGGCAGGCAACACAAGAAATACCGTCCGCCGCCTGGAGGAGGAAGTTATCTGTCCAGCTGCGACCGTTATCTGCCCTAGTTTCCACAACGATCGTTGGCCATATGCCAGACGAGTCTTTGTTCGGCTTACGAAAACTTAGGCTACATCACGTGAGCGTGTTTTGAGACCAGTCTCATAATAGGACCCTGCCTATTCGTCAACAATAAATTTGACCAAAATCTATGGTATATGCAGGTCATGGGCAAACTTCGAATTGACATATGGCCAAAGGTCATGTCAGTTTGTACATCACTTTCACTGCAAATAAACCAAAACATATACTCAATATTTCATAAAATGGGTAAAGAGGAATGGTACGGAAATACTTGGGATCACAACAAGAATTCTTGGAAGCGATCATACGGAGTACACGATACCTTCGGGTGTAAAATTAGATATATTCAGTGACTCATCTCTAATAAAAGGGTCCGCTTCAGCTGTTTTACTTTTTAAAAAAAAGACGACCGGTTTCGCGACTTGAAGTCGCATCTGCGGGTCACATACAGTTAAAACATAAAACCAGGGGCTCTCCAATACAATCAACAACAACACCGGCTGTCAGAACACTTCACACAAAACATCAGGGCGACAACCGCCCTCGTCGATCAAAGCACCTTATAGAGCCAGACGGCACGGACAGCGGCGTGGCTGGACGTATTATTAGAGATGTATCATCTTAGCTGTGGATGTCCGTCAACAAAGGTTTTATATTCAGTGACTCTTCGTCGGTTCTTGACAGAATATTTTATACATTACGAACGAAACACACACAAGATAACTGTGAGATATTCTGCAAATTTATTGGTTTACGAACCGGTTTTCGGCTCTTAGCCATCATCAGGTAAATATTACAAGTTTAAGTTTCAAATATATATAATGTTGTTATGGTCTTCAGTACGGAGACTGATTTGATGCAGCTCTCCACCCTACTCTATCCTGAGCAAGACTTTTCATCTCCTCATAAGAACGGAAACCCACATCCGCTTGAATCTGCTTACTATACGCGTCTCTTGGTCTCCCTCTGCGATTTTTACCCAACACACTTCCCTCCAATGCTAAATTTACGATTCCCCGATGTCTAAGAAGGTGTCCTACCAAGCGATCCCTTCTTTTAGTCAGGGTACGCCAAAAATTCCTTTTCTCACCAATTCTGTTCAGTTCCTCTTCATTAGTTATGCGATCTACTCACCTAATCTTCAGCATTCTTCTGTAGCACCACATTTCAAAAGCCTCTATCTTCTTCCTGTTCGCACTGCTTATCGTCCATGTTTCACTCCCGTACAAGGCAACACTCCACACAAATGCCTTCAGAAAAGAGTTCCTTACACTTAAATTAATATTCAATGTTAGCAAATTTCTCTTTTTCAAAAATGCTTTACTTCCCGTTGCCATTCTGCATATATATACTTTCGAGGGAGATTAGTGCTTTGGTGTATAACTAACCAGAGGGAATTTATTACAATTCTAGTTGTGGTGTAAATTCCCGACGTTAATAAAATATGTGACAATATAATAAATCACGGCATTATCCTAAGAAATATAAACTGAAACAATAGAACCTGACGAAAAATTACCCTATCCTAAACAGGTCCAATGTTCACAAATGTTCAAATGTTTGAAAAGCTTATGGGACTTGACTGCGGGGTCATCAGTCACTAAACTTAAAAATTACTTATGAACTAGCTTATTCTAAAGACGGCATAAACATCCATGCCCGAATGGGGATTCGATCAACCGACAGGGAACGGCCTCGCGCATCTAGCATAGCGCCTCAATGCGAACGGCCGTTCCGCCGCGGCCAGGTCCAATGTCTGGCAACATGGAAGCGTTGTGAATAAATGTCAAAATTTTAACTGTTTAAATTAAACTTGACAATAATTATCTTAAACTGGTCCAATGTTTAGAACATGATTCATTTATTATTTCTTAGGATAATGTCGTAATGCATTATATTATCACACATTTTATCAATGTCAGGAATTCACAGCACAACTTGAATTGTAGTAATTTACCTCAGGTTAATACACCAAAGCCCTTATCTCCCTTGAAAGTTATATATCTTTGAAACCTAAACTTGTAATATTTACCTGATGATGGCGTAACAGCCGTAAACCGATTGTAAACAAATTCATTTGCAGAATATTTCACAGTTACCTTGCGCGTTTCATTGCTAATGTAAAATTAGATACTTCTGTTACATGAGTGTTGTCAGTTTAATCAAGGGGTCTCCAAATTACTAGGCCACGAGGCTCACATTTCAAGTTCCGAATCGCAGTGCGGGCCAATTAGCATATTTGGCGATTACTACAGAATGCGATACTAACGGCTACTTTGACCTGTGACGTCACTGGTACGGCGGAAACCCCAATTTAACCTGCATACAGTATTATCGCCACCATATCACTCTTTAAACCCCCAAAGAAAGATCAATAACACGTGAACTATGTTGAAATGCAGTTTAGACGACAACTGCTTCTGCTTAACTTGTATATATTGTTGGTGGTAAATGTTCAGATCACCGGCAGCTACGTACTGCAATGACGTGACGGTTTTTTGCAGTTGTAGCTGTGCAGCACGCAGGTACAGTTGTGCTGGTCAGTTGCTTGTTTACGAGCGCCAAGTGAAATAGTCGTGTTCCGACGAAATTTGTGATGACATATTAAATAGGGACCACACTGTAATGTCCAATGCAAACGATCAATATTTTAAATTCTCAGTATTTTGTAATTGAAACATGGGTGCTCGGTATATGGATCCGTGGAACGTGAACGTAAATGGATCAGCTTGTACTGTAAAATGTAATGATACATTTATAAAATAAAACAATAAAAAAGTCATTCCTCACTTTACTCAGTTTCATTCATTCAATCGAATGGTCTGTCATAACGCCGCCGCGAAAGTATAACAGACACCCATAAAACCAACCGTGCGAATGTAGCCAATCAGGAGTGGCATTCAGACAGACAATAAGAATGTCTCTTTGTCTCCCATGGCATGGATTAATCACGAAATTATCTGTTGTTGCAAAGTGTGTAGAACTTTGTTGGGAACGCCAATTGAAATATTACACACCCAAAAAAGAAAAAAAATGCCACTACATGGATGTATAAGATTTTATGATTAATGGAAATTGAGCAATTTAAAAGACTTGTTTCTACTCAAAGCTGCAAAATTAAAGTCACGACCACGTACTTACTGTTTATCTATGTCTTTTTAAAGTTTTTTTAACGAACGTAATGACTTTTAGTTTGTTGTTAAGCAGGTCATAACAGCAAAAGTTAATTCCCACCATTGAAACGAGCAGCAATGCCACTTACAAGTAAATCTTTTAAAACAATGTATTTTCAACACGTATGTCACGATTTTGCTATGACACTCGAAAAAATATGTCCGTCCACAACAACCGAATTGTTTTCAAAGTGTAAGGACATTCTTAGCGCCACTCCTGATTACCTGATTTCACTTCCCATCATTCACCACGCCTATACCAACATTACTTCAACTAGAATCAACTGTCATAAAATCTACAAATTTATTAACTGCGGGTTATTTAACACACTAGCTACAAATGCGACCTATAGAACAACTTTTTGTTGATCCCACATTTCTGAAAAGTATAAAATAATATTTTTTTATTTAATTTTATTTTTTATTATTTATTTATTTATTTTACAATAACACAAGGCTACAATTTTACCTCTGGCAGCGGTGGCGTAGTATGCTGATGTTGGCAACAACAAGTGAATGTGAATTGGAAACTCAGTCACATAGAATGAGGAGAATTATCTTTGTGTTGAAATAAATAATTAATGTTCATTGTACTGTACGATTAACAGGTTCTTTTATGTACCCTTTTCCAGTCAGTAAATTAATTATCATTGCAAATCGAACAATTCATTGCCAACTTTAATATACTCCGCAACTGCTTCCGTAAGTAAAATTTACCCAACACGAAATTCAGTGAAAACATCAGAAACACTTTGTTACTTTTAAGTACACTTAGTGTGAAGTGTGAAATTAGTTTTTTTTATTCCAAAATCTTTTCAAACTGTGACTCTAAGTTTCTTGCATCAACAAAAAGTTTCTTAAATGTTCGCCCTGAGCTTACTTCTGTATTTTGATTTGACAAATTTGAGCAACGAAAATGTTTGTTCACATCTGTCTGTAGTGCCAAATATATATTTCTTTGGGAAGAAACTTATAAAACTGTTCAATGCTGCCGTTCTTAAATTTGACGTCCATTGACTCACCTACTTGTAGGTCGATTATTTCCATTTGCAAAACTGCAGGAACATCTTCCACTTCTCAAGAGCTGGGGTTGTGTAAAATACGTATTTCCTTCGTGTATGCATCTATATCGGAACCCCTGCAAGACAACTCTTTCTTCGGATGACCAAGAAATCACCACTAAAAAGAGCGCGTAAAACTTGAACCACGTTCAGTGGTTTGCAATTGGCGAAATGCGAAACACTTTTCTGTTCGATATTACTTTTTATAAGTTTTAACTTCTTTCGGAAATATTTCTTTTTCTGTTCTCAAGAAAACAAAGCTGACCAAATTTTATCACACGTTACTCACCTTACTGGCGTGTAGTAAGGGACATCACCGGACAAAGATTCAACTGTTTCTAGGAAACACTTGAACTGGTGTTTGATCAATGGTTTCAAATAAAGTTCACAACAGAAATTATAGGTCTCATTACACATGAAATATCCGCGGATTTTTCACAAAATTCTTCCTGGTGAACACACCGCCTGTCGATGTTTTGGGAGTACGATTGGCTTTATAGTCTACCAACAAAACCAGCAAATTACTCACACATATTTCTTCCTTCATCGTTTGAGATACATTTCAGCCGACAAAGAGGAAGTTAACGCTTTGTGGCTGAAGTTAACTGTAACTCTTTAAATACGTCATTACACGTTGATGTGTCATACAGAGAAATCAGGTCTACTAGTATTTCGGTTGCTTCAAAGTTTGAGCTAACACCTTTAATGAACAACAGAACTTTGGCGTTATTACTGATTTCAATAAATTCGTGCAGAGCAATATAATAGAAAGCAAAGTTGGATGCCCTTTCTTGCAACTGATTTGTTAAATCAGAAGAATGTCTTCAACTTGACGCGACACGGTAATTCCTGATAGAGAAGAAACTACACTGTTCCGTTTTGCCAGGGAACAATTCTTCGGCTGTAATTAGCATGCAGTTCTTTATGTATTCACAATCCACGAATGGCTTTCGTCATTTGGCGATTTCGTGAGAAATTCTTACGCTTACTTTCGTAATGGCTTCACGTTTCCTAAAAATGTTTTGTTCCGAACAGTCTACATTTAACATTTCGAATTTAATCTCATGTACATTGTCTTTCAACGCATTAAACAGCGCACCATGCTTTGTTTGATAATGATGATGGATATGAAAGTTCTTGAGCACAGCTGTATGTTCATTGCAGATTATACACGTTTATTTGTTGCTTTTCTCTATGACGAAGTACTTCACACGCCATATTTTATTGAATAGTCGACACAAGGCATCGACTTTTATCTTTTTCAAGCGACATACTGCACAGTGTACAGTTATTCGGCACAAAAATCGTATAGATTTTACAAAGAAAACCTACATCTACATCTACATACATACTCCGCAATTCACCGTAAGGTGCGTGGCGGAGGGTACACTGTACCACTACTAGGCATTTCCTTTCCTATTCCACTCCCAAATTGAACGAGGAAAAAAAGAATGCCTATATGCCTCCATACGAGCCCTAATTTCTCTTATCTTGTCTTTGTGATCTTTACGCGAAATGTAAGTAGGCGGCAGCAAGATCGTACTACACTCAGCTTCAAATTCCGGCCCTCTAAATTTACTTAACAGAAATTCACGAAAAGAACGTCGTCTTTCTTCCAGCGATCCCCAATTGAGTTGCCGAAGCATTTCCGTAACACTCGCGCATTGGTCGAACCTACCGGTAACAAATCTAGCTGCTCGCCTCTGAACCGCCTCTATGTCTTCCTTCAAACCTTATATAACAAAGCTACAACGAACGAACGAAACAAGCAAGACGAAATCAGAAAAGCAAAATACAGTCAGGAAATACTTGAAACTGGTGAGCGGGCTGGACTATAGCCCTTCGCGGCCGGATCCGTCACGCGAGCCGTATTTTGGAGACCTAGGTTTACACGAATAGTGAAAACAAGGGTAGCAGTAATTGTCACTGCATCGGGCACGCGTTATAAAAGCCTTATTGGCACAGTTCCATACGGAAAGAAAGTTAATTTACAATCATAAAATGTCCCCTTTCACAATTTGAGGCAAACCACGTAAGACATCATTTTGCCAAGTATTGGCGAGTAAAGCTGGTGATGTACATTGGATTGTTGTTTGAGACAGTTTTACGGGAGTGAATCTTCCGGTATGGTATGAGTAGTGTTATAAGTTTATCAATGCATTACCCGACGATGAAGATGGAGACCGCACGATTGTACTATTGAATTGCATTTTAGGGTGGGAGGTTGGGGGGGGGGGGGAGAGGGAAATCACGTTACTACTTTACGATTACATTATTTTCTCATCTTGGCAAATTAAGTCGTATAATGTTGGATTTGTTTGTCCTCCCCACGAGCCAGTTAACCGATGATCTTTGTTACTCTGCTGGTATAGCTTCATCGCACAAATCAAAAATTTTTCTGTTGTTAACACTCCCAAATTTTGATGAACTAATTTTAACATTTTACTGCATCTCAGCCGTCGTTTATGTTTCTTCTGTCCAAAAGAGGTAGTACTCTCTTGTTGTAAGTGTCCCAAAAGGGTTACAGCACAATGCGCAGTATACCGTAGGATATTTCGTTCCTATCCCGTCGTTTCACGTAAACTGCATTTATCTCTCTGTGTTGAACAATTCGTTTGGAGGTGTTGTTGTTGTTGTTGTTGTGGTCTTCAGTCCGCAGACTGGTTTGATGCAGCTCTCCACGCTACCCTGTCATGTGAAAGTCTATTCATCTGAGAATACGTTCGGCAACCTACATCTTTTGAATCTGCTTACTGTATTCGTATCTAGGTCTCCCTCTACGATTTTTACCCCACACACTTCCTTCTAATGCTAAGTTGACAATTCCTTGATGTCTCAGAATGTGTCCTAGCAATCTATCCCTTCTCTTAGTCAGGATACGCCAGAAACTTCTCCCCGATTCGGTTAAGCACCTCCTAATTAGTCACGTGATCTACCCATCTTCATCATTCATCTGTAGCACCACATTTCAAATGCTTCTATAATCTTTTTGTCTAGAGGTATATAGATAGAATAATACTAACAATCCGGAACGAGAACATTAGAATGGATGTATTCTACGAACGGAAATATTCTCGTATTGTACATTACGTTAGAAACAGTACTTCGAATGATGTTGACGAATAAGAATTCTCCACATAGATGTCTGATCAGTGTCGATAACAAACTCCTTGTAAATAGTGATAGGAGTCCGAGTCTGGCCTTTAACCTCGCTACTGCAGCAAGGATTTCGTTAATATTGGTTGTCTCTCTTTCGGATACTAACTATGCAGTTTTCCTCTGACGAATCTTACGTATTTGCATGAAGCCTTCGACTCCTGTTTGTGAGCCTTTGAAGTTCAAATTGTAAAACTAACTTACAGCAGTTACAGGTTTCTTTGATGGCGCCTTGGTTACATCTCCGCGCTTTTACGAAGCGAATATACGAGAGTTGGAACTAAAATAGTGGCAACTGTTTATTCACAACCGATACAAAAGTGATACATGTTTTCACCTGTTACTGTCCTTGTGTAGCGTTGTGTAGAACCCGTTGCCAGCGAAGCGGAAGGCCTGGTATACCGTTAACAGAGTCTGTTTATTGTTATTATTATTATTTATTATTTATTTATGATGCGAATGGATCGGTCTACTACCTGTCTAAATCTCTGGAACAGTTATACAGCGAACGCCACGATGTTCGAAGTGGTTCCTTCATCTTCAGAATCAAATCAAAGTCGCAAGGACTTCGGGGAGTATGGTGGATGGTACATTACTTCTCAGTCCCATCGACCGAACAGAGCAGCCACAGCTTGCGCTGATTGCTCCCGCGCATTATCGTGCAAAATGATGGGTGGGTTGCGCAGAAAGTGTTGCCGCTTCTTTAGAAAGCAGGTCGCAGGTGACACTGCAAAAATGAACAGTAATACTGAGCATTGATGGCCTCCGTTGCTCCTATTTAGAAAACATAGTTACACCGTTACGTTAGACCGCTCGTTCACAAGTGAATGTTTTTCCCTCGATTTGTGCGCACGCTTATGATGTGGGACGGGCAAGTCCATTTGCTCGGAGGTAAATGTCTGTAAATCTATCGGACCAAACTGCGTGGTCATCAGTCCGTAGCTTACAAACTACTTAAACCTAGGTAAACTAACCTAAGGACAAACACACACACCCATGCCCCAGGGAGGACTCGAACCTCCACGGCGAGCAACCGCACGCTCCGCAGCGAGGCGCTTTAGACCGCTCGGCTACTCCACCGCGGCCTCGGAGGTAAGTTCAAATGTTTGTAAAGTTTATGGGACTTAACTACGGGGTCATCAGTCCCTAAACTTACAAACTACCTATGAACTAGCTAATCCTAAGAATGGCACAAATATCCATGCCCGAGGGGGGGGGGGATTCGAATCCCCGACCGTAGTGGCCGTGCAGACCGTGACTGGAGCGCCTCAATCCCCTCGGCCACCGCGGCCGGCTCGGAGGTAAGGTAAGTATGTCAACAACGTGTGCTATCAGCGACAATAGTAGGTTCGATTTCATAGTGTGTCCGCAGTAGTCTTGCCACTATTTAAGTTCCAAACCTCGTATGTCCAAGTATCATTACTGCACATTTTTCTATGCGATTCCCGTCATATTTTCAAATCTCCCATATAGTTACTTTAGCCTCAGTTAAGGACAAAGGATGTTCTAACTCTTTGCTGAATTATGTGCGGACATCTACAGCAAAAATACATCAAGTTAGTAATTTGTCAGAGACTTTAGTATTCTATCCTAACACAGCAGAATTCAATTATGTGTCTCATCATTCTCAATCTTTAGGTTACGTGATACTTACCACGCTTATAATCTTACATTTTATAATATAGGCTCTATGTATGTATGTATGTATATTCCACATCTCCTCCTAAACTACTGGACCAATTTCAACCAAACTTGGTAAACATGTTCCTTAATATCAGGTAACAATCGCTGTTCGGGTAAGAATCACCTACGACACATACGTAAGGAGATATGACGTCATAAACAATGAGATGCGAGAAAAACTACTGCGTCAAACGACAATGCTGCACATTTCCTCCTAAACCACTGGACCGATTTCAACCAGATCGGTACACATATTCATTACCGTGAGGTAACAATTGCTGTAGGAGTACGAAACACATAAGACACATGGTTCAGGAGATATAACGTCATTAACAATAGGAATCGCAAAAAGCTGCTACATAATGTGACAAAAGTTTATAAATACAGTATTTGAGAATCAGAGCACTTAGTGACTTGCAACAAACTTCAAACATAATTTCAAACCTTCATTAAACTTTTCTCGCAGACAACCACATCAAAATAGTGAAAAGAAAAAATTTTCTCGCTTACTACTTTTCCGCAGTTCATGGAGCAAAACTATAGCATTCGGTATGACGTTACAATTTATAATTTGTACACTACAAATTGTAGCCACAGGAAATTTTACAGACAGTATACACACTTAAAGCTGAATGTACGTTCGAAATTGTATCACAGTACGACACGTAGTTCATGAGATATGAGGACGTAAAGAGTAACGTTCATGGAAAACCGTCCCACGAAGCATCGCGTTTTAATCTATTACTTCTTTACTACTAATCACATTCGCAATAGATTTTACCGACATACAGCACTTATACAGATCAATATATTCCTGCAAAATTTTTCAATTTTACAACATATCGATACTAATAATAAATCTGTAAATGTATACCTGTCGCTGTTCGCTTCAATCACTGCACGAATTTTCATGTGGTTTTCACAGGAAACATGAGCGAAGATGGTTTCAGGATCTAGGCAAGATTTCATCAAAATAGAATCACAAAGTGTTTTCATAGACCGTCGTGTCTGTCTGTTCATCTTTTAGAAACCACTTCTCCAAAACTACTTCACGAATTCGCATGGGGTTTTCACAGGTAACTTCAGCGTACCTTCGGACAATATATAGACGTAGTTTCATAAAAATCGAATCACGGAAAAGAATAACCTCACAATCTAAGGTTTTTCGTCAACAACCGTCATGTCTACTTTTTTCTTTCGTCTCTGAAACTAACAGACTAATTTTCAGGGGTTTTTCATAGGAAACGTGAGGGTATCTTGCGGTTACATAAATGCTTCATTTCACAAAATCGGGTCAGAAAAAGTAAGATATCACAATTTAAACATTTCTCTGAAAGCATCCGCATGTGTGTATTTTTAGAGAGTAATTTCCAAAAGTACTAAATGAACATTCATGAAGGAATCGCAGATAAATAGAGAATATCCTGGGGCAACATACATTCATTTCATAAAAATCAGATCAGGAAAGTAAAAGATACCGTAATTTGAAATTTTAGGTGTATTTCATACTGGGAAAGAACGGCGTAATGCAGCAAAGAACTAACATATATCGCTGCGGGTGTTCGTCTGAAATTCGGAACAGCGATCGGATTATTAATCTTTTCAAACTTACCATATTTCTGAAAATCGTACAAAAAGGAAGCGAACGTTTGTAACAGAATAAATCAATCTTATGTCTACGAATACCAACAAACATTGAACATAATGGTACTGATTCCGCGAACAGCCACGCGCACCGCAGCACGGGGCTCCAGTACGCACGGCTAATCCGCCGCGGCTGAAAGGAAGCATCCCACCATTTGCCTGGAGTGATTTAGAGAAATCACGGAAAACCTAAATCTGGGTGGCATCCTCCCAAATGCGAGTCCAGTGTCTTAGCATTGCGCCACATCGGTCGGTCCGGAGAAGGGTGTCAGGCATGGCGAGTTAGGTGGAATCCAGGTTGCTTACAGGACTCTAGAATGTGTTGAAGGGACAACTTCCAACTGCGCAGTTCAGAAGAGCTGGTGGTGGAGGGGAGTATCCAGATGGGTAATAAATCAGCCATTGTGTTCATCCGCATGCTGTGCCACAAGATGGTCAATCTTACTTTTCACCATAGCTTAATGGTGGCCAATTATCCTGGTGGACAGCTGGGTCATCAAATCAATATAAAACATTATACATTCATTGCACGAGAGTTAGTAAATCATTTAGGTGCCTTCACCCGATCAGAGATCGGCCATCTTTCCACCTTTGTTCCCCTCATTACTGTCAAGATGCTTTTGGTGCTGGAACGGTCGAACGTGGTGATTGTGTATGTATAGAAATCTGAATGTTTGCGTGAATGTGTGTGTTTCTTTTTCTGATGGAGGCCATGGACGAAAATTTGTGTGAAAATGATTGTCTATTTTTCGAGCTTGTCAGCATCTAAGCGATCTTCTTTACGATGAGTTGTTATTTATCCTCTTTTATTGACATTTATTTTTGTATATCAGAAAAGTTTTAGAACGAAATTTACTAGCTTTCACATTACTCCCTTTAGACTGCAAGTTCATTTACTCTACGAAACTAATATAATAGCTGAACGACGATCCATAGGTCATTCCAGTAGATCACAAGTTAACGTTGCTTAATGTGGTGAAACACATCCAAAGTGGACGAGTATGCAAACCAAGTATATGACAAATTACATTATAGCTAGGCATATACATGTCAATTTTCTACCCGAAAATTTTAGTTTATTAAGTAATAATAAATTAATCTGGAGAGAGTGGCGTCCAAGCCATTTAGAAAGCCGGGCGCCGTGGCTCAGCGCGCCCAGTCAGACGGCTAAACGCCCTCTTTAATAAAAAAACTGAGCCAACCATTCAACGAACAACCACGAACAAACTGAACGAACGACCGCGAGCCATAGATCTACGAGATGAAAAAAAAATTATGAGCCTCATAGATACTGGGCCAGCTCTGAAGAAAAGTAATTTGGAATCATATCTACTATGAACATAATTGGTCACAGCCACTTATACCGCACCCACGTTTATCGTCTTCTTCCGACACAATCAATTCTTAATCGCTCATAAAGATTGATGAAATGTTTGAAATAAAATTATGATCCCTGAATCGTGGCTTCATATAATAGGAGGTGCATTTTCTATTAAAAGTGAGAGCTCATTTAAGGATGCAGATCACCAACATCTTCTTGCTGAAACAATTGAGATGCACAAAATAAATAAAAGACAACCACGGACTGGGAAATACTAAAAGTTAAATAGTGGCTTAGTCCAAACTTATTGACTGAAACAAGTGGCACTTTATACAAAATGAGTACCAAATTCTGTATAATTCAACGTGCTGTCAGACTAGCATTGCCGGCCGCGGTGGCCGAGGGGACTGAGGCGCTCCAGTCACGGTCTGCACGGCCACTGCGGTCGGGGGTTCGAATCCCACCTCGGGCATGGATATTTGTGCCGTCCTTAGTTTTAGCTAGTTTATAAGTAGTTTGTAAGCTTAGGGACTGATGACCCCGTAGTTAAGTCCCATAAGTTCTACAAACGTTTCAACGTTTGAAATATAAGAATAAGACCAGCATTAGTTCTAGGAATAATAAATTAAAAATGGGAAGCGTACATTGACAACAAACAAAAAGAATGAACACTATACGCCATATATTTGGCAAAGCTCCTACAGTGATGGGGAACGTAATAAACACTCTCACTCTCAACTAGGGGGTGTATAAAACTGGGGAGTGATAAATCGGCCTATATCGGGATAAAGGGGAAACAGACAACAAAATAGTTACAATGCTGGTGCATAAATGTACGAACCGTATGCCTTGACGAGTGCTGTGTGCAGCCTTTGCTATGGGCTGCCGTCGGTTGCTAAAGAAGACACGAAATAAATTGTGGACTCTCGCGTACACCCGTATCGGTGTTTATCTAACTCGTGCGAGTTCCTGATGTCACTTGCCAAGAGAGCCTGTTTCTGTGCTCTTATACAGGCACTGACGTACATATGATTGAATAGGCGGTTGATCAACAAGGAAGCTGCCCACCGCTTGTTCACTACGACTGTGAACAAGTGAATTGCAGCCTCGACTGACGGTTTAGATGATTCTCGAGTTATCCCTCCACATTAATTACAAGTACACGAGAGCGTAATTAAGTCGCCGTTCAAGTGAACAAGACAGAAAAGCGTACCAAACTGGATGAGCACACACTCAGCGCAAAGTGTTCTATAAATCTAACTAGTTGCGAAACGGTAAGAAGTATTCAGGTTATGCACGTCGGCAGATCTAAATATAAATAAAAATTAGCAGTGAACAGAGAGTTTCTGAAATCTGCCTAAAGTTAAAGGCTCGAAATGCAGAGACAAAAACGGAAAACTGCGAAGAAAATTCTGCAGGGTAGTCAACCAGCGACTGCTCAAGGAGAGGAACTCAAAATACTGATCTCGCCAGCGGCTATGCAGCTAGCTTGAAAATAACAAAATTCCCTCCAAAACTGTCTACGCGCTAATCACCGACAGTCATTTCAAAAAGAAACCTTTCGGGGACAGAGGGCGCTCCCTCTACGTCTTACGCACATTTCTACAAGAAAGCGATTCTGAACGGTCTACCACAGCCCTCAAAATGAAGAAACAAAAGTTTAAATGTTGTTAATCCGCGAGCACTCGCGCTGTGAGCATTATGCGCATAGTATTTTAAAGCAATCGGAATTTTACCGATTTTAAATAGTCAAATATTTGTGTTTTCTTATAAACGCAAATAGAAATACTTATTTAGACATATTAAGTACATTAAATACTGTTCTTTGACTCTCAGAAAAATGCTATACACCCGATAAATCGCGTAACACTTAAGGGCGCGAGTTCTCGCGGGTTAAGCTCATGTAACTTAACTGAGGGGTCGTCCCTAAATTCCAAACTACTTATGAACTTATTTATACTAACGACAGCCACCTCCTCCTGATTTTAACGATAATCTTCAAGCTTTGAACCTCTACCTATGAAATCAGCTTCTATATATATTTTAGCAAGTAGCAGCAGCTCATAGGCCCGTATTTCATAGACGGAACACTGACCGCGTACAAGTATCGCAGCCTTCTAACAGATTATCTTCCACGGATGCCAGAAGACGTTCCTCTGCAGACTAGGAGGAATCTACGATACCAACATGATGCCTGTTCAGCCTATAGTGCACGAATTACTACAGCATGTCTTCATGAATTGTTCTCAAATCGGTGGATTGGACGCAGCGGACCTGCACCTTGGCCCGCCCGTTCCCCGGATTTGACGTATGTAGACTTTTTTTCTGTGGGAAAAATGAAAGATGCTGTCTTCAAGGACATACCAACCACACCCGGTGATACGCAACGACGTATTACTGCAGCCTGCTCGGACATATCCGCTGAAATGCTAGCACGTGTGCAACGGTCGTTCCATACCAGACTGACAGCGTGTATTTCTGCTGCCGGTGGTCATTTTGAACACAGCCTGTGATGGGTATTTGTTACGTTACTGGTTGGAATCCACATAACTAGTGTATGCACTTGAGTGGTACAAATGTTCAAATGTTTGTATAGTCTATGGGACTTAACTGCGGGTCATCAGTCCCTAAACTTACAAACTACTTATGAACTACTTACGAACTAGAACGGCACAAATATCCATGCCCGATGGGGAATTCGAACCCCCGACCGTAGTGGCCGTGCAGACCGTGACTGGAGCGCCTTAGTCCCCTCGGCCACCGCGGCCGGCTTGTGTAGTTCTTTAGTGTGTGTTACCACAGGTATTGTACAAGTGTCGGTGTAGGAACGTTTCAAAAACGATATCTCGTAAACGACTTACACTAGAATCCTGCAACAAACACTACTGATATTCTTGTGCACCGTACTTTTGGTTTCTTAATGTCTACAGGCATTGTTCGATTTAAAAACTGTATGTTTGCATAAAAAGAACACTTTCTAAGTAATATTACAAACTGTTTGTTGGCTAAAAATACGAGCCCCTGACTACCAACCCATTCAATGAAAACCGCACATCAATCGCTCTCTCCGTTTCCGAAATATCTGCGGAGCAAGTGTTATGTGATTCAACTTGTATAAGATGTGCGATTGTATTGCTATGTCTCCTCTTAACCCTTTCAGTCCCACATTATGAAGTCAGCTTTGGAAAAATTAAAATTCAGTGTTTTCTGTATTGATATAGTGTAGTAAACATCAAAATATGTTTATTTATTTATTTATTTTTACTTATTTATTTACATTCTTTGTGCCTCTGTAGCACAGTGGTAAAGTGCCAGACTACAAATCCAAAAGTCGCAGGTTCGATCCCCGCCACGTCCTAGGATTTTTATCTTTCCACTTCATTCACCTCTGGCAATGTTGCTGATGTGAAAAACACCGAGTAGCACCGTGGTTCGGAACCCACGTTAAACTGTAGGTCCTCCTGTAACTGGCTGGGTAAGTCAGCTCGTAGTCGGAAAAGGGAATGGCATACCATCTCCATTAGGACCATGCCTAGTAAAGCACTTTGGTGTTCAAACCAATCTTCGGATTGTTGACTGCTTTACCTTTCTTTTTGCTAATTTTTTATGTCATATATTTCACGAAGAGCACAGACGTTTGTATCGAGATATTTTATTACTTGGACGTTATCTTGTTGATAGTTAACACTGGTAGATCTTCGCTACAGTACCAAAGACAAGACAATTCAGCGGGAATAAAAAAAAATAAAAAAAAGGAACCACGCTCGCACTTAGGTACGTACAGACGGCAACGCAACACAACCTCCAAGATGGACAGATTAATAGATTAATGCCTCAGAAGTACCAAACGGCAAAATGTCGTACTAGAAGCACGTTGTTCATATATATTTATAACCAACGAGTCATGAAGGAAAAATAGAAACTAAACTTGTGTGTTCACGATCGATATCAAAATATGTCAGTATCGATAGCAATTTCACCGTTTAAATCAACTACACACAGATAACGCTGATTAGAAGCAATAAATTTGAAAGGATCAATCGCCACTGCAGTAGTCATTAACGAAGTAGTTTTAGCGCGAACGTTTCTCTCTTTCCTGCTTGGGATATATTGTTTCATTTTCTACCCGCAAGCAGCTTTTATTGTGGCTGTAAATTCCTATTCCCAACGTCAATTACGGTTTTTGTCAGGAAGTCGACAGCAAACAAAAACGCTACAGGGTGTAGCGCGAGGGCCCATTCGATCATCGGTATCGGAATAGACACGGAACAACAGCCTTTTACGACCCCGACGCGCACCCGGAGCCAATTACAGTTTTGTTTGCAGTAGGAGATCAGTAATAAGATACTGGGATGCGCATGCGAATAATGCCGTACTGGAACAACAAAGTTGTAAAAGTAATTACTCGGCAGTGTTTGCATGTGCTGCCGCCGCCGTTTTTATATTGGCAGACTGAAATTATGTTTACATGAGCGACTGTACTGAGGCGCGGGGGGGAGACCTATGTTTTCGTGTGTATGCCGAAACAGCGTCCAAGTAAAATTTTCCTAACACTCAGCGGGATTTTGAAATTTAAGGCTAACGTCACGCTTGTTACGGCAAATTTACTTTATCAAAAGTCGAAGGGTTATTGCTTCCTAGGGCGTTGAGACAAGTAATTTATTGATTCACACATTAGAGACTGTAGTGGTTGCCTTTAGTGTTATAAACGCGTAACTATAAGGTCACAACAATATAACGTCACTAACTTCCAATTTATGCTGTAATTTCTGTTATATATACAGTGTGTTACAAAAAGGTACGGCCAAACTTTCAGGATATATTACTCACATACAAGGAAGAACATATGTTATGTGGACATGTGTCCGGAAACGCTTAATTTCCATGTTAGAGCTCATTTTAGTATTTACGGATGAGGCTTCATTCTAACGTGATCAAATTGTAAATTTTCACAATCAAAATGTGTGGGCTGACGAGAATCCGCAAGCAATTGTGCAATCACGTCATCAACATAGATTTTCTATGAACGTTTGGGCAGGAATTGTTGGTGCTGTCTTGATTGGGCCTCCCGTTCTTCCACCTACGCTCACTGGAGCACGTTATCATGATTTCATACGGGATACTCTACCTGTGCATCTAGAACATGTGCCTTTACAAGTATGATACAACATGTGGTTCATGCACGATGGAGCTCCTGCACATTTCAGTCAACGTGTTCGTACCCTTCTCAACAACAGATTCGGTGACCGATGGATTATTAGAGGCGGACCAATTCCATGGCCTCCACGCTCTCCTGACCTCAACCCTCTTGACTTTCATTTATGGGGGCATGTGAAAGCTCTTGTCTACGCAACCCTGGTACCAAACGTAGAGACTGTTCGTGCTCTTATTGTGGACGGCTGTGATACAATACGCCATTCCCCAGGGCTGCTTCACCGCATCAGGGATTCCATGCGACGGAGGGTGGATGCATGTATCATCGCTAACGGAGGACATTTTGAACATTTCCTGTAACAAAGTGTTTAAAGTCACGCTGGTACGTTCTGTTGCTATATGTTTCCATTCCATGATTAATGTGATTTGAAGAGAAATAATAAAATGAGCTCTAACATGGAAATTAATTGTTTCCGGACACATGTCTACATAACATATTTTCTTTCTCTGTGTGTGAAGAATGTTTCCTGAAAGTTTGGCCGTACCTTTTTGTAACACACTACCTTAATTCCCGCAGCTACGCACACGTAGGCTGGATTGTCTGCAATGGTTGTGTCTGCTTCTAAATATAAATTTTCATATATTTAGCTTTAAAAATACTTTCTTAATCAAGTATTTTGATACAACTTGCCACCCCGTATTACACCATTTATGGCAGAATTCATAACATACCGAAACACTTTTTTTTTAATTCTACTCATGATTCCGAAACCAAATTTTTGCATTTCTAGCGTGAAAATAGTCTTCGTAGCACCCGTAAAAGATTTTCCTTTATTTCACCCGCCTAATGGTTGACTTTCCAAAAATATCGAAATACGTGTTTTTAAAATTCCAATCAAAAATCAAAATTGCCTTAATAGCAACGGATTAAAAAATCGCGTTCATCCTCTATTTCACCCCCTTGTCGTTGTTGTTGTGGACATCAGTCCGGAGACTGGTTTGATGCAGCTCTCCACTATGCCCTATCCTGAGCAAGCCTCTTCAACTTCACATACGAACGGTACCCTACATCGGTCTGAATCTGCTTACTGTATCCATCTCTTGGTCGTCCTTTGCAGTTTTTACCCCAAATATTTCCCTCTAATGCTAAATTCACAATTCCTTGATGTCTAAGAATTGGTTATTGCCCAAGAATTTCTGTCTGAATACATTTGAGAATGAAGTTGATCCTGATAATTTGATATGATACATAGAAAAAGTGCTTATCAGAAGTTATTATCTGATACCGCAAAATAAAGATACAGTATGTGCATCTGGTTTCTTAATCAACTGCCACGTTAAGAAAAACAGGAAGAAAGGTAGTACTGCTTTTATTTCGACTATTTTTGTTAAGCTTATGGGACTTAACTGCGGGGTCATTTGTCCCTCAACTTACAAACTACTTATAAACTAACTTATACTAAAGACAGCACGAACATCCATGCCCGAGGGAGGATTCTAAGCCCCGACGGGGGACGGCCTTGCGCTTGGGAGTATAGCGCCTCAATGCGCTCGGCCACTCATCCGCGACTATTTCGACTAGGTTGAACTATTTCATCATTGTGTCATATTCTAACAACACTCTCTGTGGCCTAAGGGAAAGAGTTTCCAATGGCACATATTGAACTGACAGGACGTAAGCTACTCTGAGCTGTGCTGATGAATAAGTCAGTGGGAGAGGGCACGCGCCACAGTGAGCTGAAAAGAATTACTAACAGTCATATTTGTTTGGTGTGTGTCCGAAATATACCGCAACGTGGCAAACGTTTAGGACCAATACCTTAAAGGGATAGTCAGCATCTCTTTATTAAATTGACCTCATGATTAGTAGATCATAACGTGGAATTCTAAATTAAAAGACCTTGCTTTCCCACTTCAAAGACAGCCCCCAGTTCTTTGAATGGAGTGGGATTAGGAAATTACGTAATAAGACAAAAAAAATTCCCTGAGGTAACACAGACGAAATGAGAAAATTTTTGAATTTTATCTCCCTTATCAGTTACTTCATGTGCTTTGACATCATTGGAAAATCATGTAATAGTACATCGAAACATATTAAGTGGGAGAAAAATGCTCGTAGTGACTATTGTTGTTACCTCAACGGAGATGTTATTTATTAACAAAAATAATAAGGACCGTTTGAATGTTGAGGTGACGGCAGGACTTTCTAGTTGATCGCCACATCGGTTTCAGTGTGGTGGGGCCCCGACCTCAATATTGGATCAAAGAGACTTTGGATGTGTTGCTGGAGTGTAGCAGTCATTAATTATTTCATGTTGCCAAACTTGTTCTGGTGTAGCAGTTATCGACCAGATTTTTCCGATAAGCGAGACCGAGACACTGGCACAACGCGGAAATCAAGACACCAATGTAATTCTATGGCTAACGAAGGAAACACTGCGTGCCACGTATGGTAACTCATTATCCTCTTACAATGTGGCCGTCGCTAAGCTGCGAAGGAACAGGAGGACTGTAGGCTCCAGCACATCAGAGATGTGACTCGGCAATGCGCACTAGGGTAGAGTGGGAGTAGAATCTAATACCAGCAGAAACCATAGTACCACGTTCAGCCACCCAGTATAAGGCAACAATTTAACAGTTCGTCTTCGCGATGTGGTGGTGTCGGCAAAATAGGGCTCATCTAGAATATCGTTTCATTCGGTTATTCGTCCGTGTACATCGTCCATTGCACCATTTCCAGCACACGGGAAAATGACGATCCAAATCAACCTGCTGCCATCCACATTTAGGTGTACTCTGATTTCTATAAATTACGGCAGGAAAATTTTGAGTCGGTTCCTTTGAAGTGCTCGGCCTGAAATAGTAATCATGTACACTTGACAGCAACCTAAAGTCGATCATCCCTGAATTCCAAAGTGGAGACCGCACCTGACGCTATGCAACCAACATAGCATAGCTGCGTCACAGGTCGTCACATCGCTCCACAGTACAGTCATTACCTACCCACAATAGGTACTATGTAAGACACTATTTCTCCTTATGGCATTAAGTTGAGGTGCAAAACAATAGAGTTGTGCAAAAAATATTAGAAAACACGTTTTTAGAGATGAAATAGTGACACTTGTAAATTACATTTCATTGTAATAAGTGCGAAGTTAAATACGTTATCACACCTATTTAATAACATGACATTTTTTGTTTGTGATCTGAATTTGAAAGCACTGTTAACCAAACGATGTTGTGTGCCTGATCTAGAGGCTATCAGGCAAAAATAGACGTAAAACACTGACGCTTTCATCAGTATCGGTTTACAAGACCGATATCAGAACCAGGAAATAAATGACGATCTTAGAACTGCACCACGAATTACATTAAACTAATATTGTTGCTGAGAGGTAACCGCTGAAGATATATGGGTTGCCGTTCTTAAGACGAAATTTCTCAGGATATAGTAGTTGCATCAAACCAGTCTCCGGACTGAACATGACAACTTGACAACATCTCTACCTAACCTTGTTATTTGTTATTATCGGTTTTGTGCCCATGTAATGAAAACAGTTATGCCTAAAATACTCTGTTCTACCTCACTATGTGCTTCACACGCTATGTTTATTACAGAAATTATCCTTGTAATATATCACTGCTAATAAAGTATTATAGTACAGCTCTGGAGAAAGGTCACTTATTCCTATGTAAAACGTTATAGTTCACCTTAAAACGTCACACGAGTGTCTTTACTTTGGAATAAAAGCACAAGAAACCAGTTTTTAGCGGTAACATATGGTACAGCAGTCTGCAACGGTCTGCCGCGTACCTGCGCCAAACACTTTTCACACGGTTTTACAGCTGGATTCCGAACCTTTCACCTTGAAATTCCACACACAGTACAAGGAGGTCTTTCCGAACACACACGCGATGTTCCGAAACGTATTCGTACACTTTTACCCTTCGAAAGTGGCGAGAGTCGCGGAGCGCACGACAGCAACGTCCGACCAGCGCGAGCTGGTGAAAAAGTTGCCTTTCTATTTTCCTTATGATAAGTTTTTACGCTTTTCTTTGTATTATTTATCTAATTACTGTAAATGTATAAAGAAAATAATGTATCATAGTCGCATAAATGTATCACATAGATTTTGTAATCACGACCAGCTATATACCCAAAGGCAGCTGGTTCGCAAGAAGGGTAAATAAATAAATAAATAAATCTACCTAACCTGAGTTCCTGAATTCGTGTCCGCCCTTCGACTTTCGACCACTGGTATAGTTCCCACAGCCCACATTGGTTGCGAACCACTTCTAACGACACCACCTCTTATGTCAGTGGTTTTAACTGCTGAAATGAAGTTTCCTAAAGGCCAGAAACATATTTCATTCTAACATTCAGATTTATAGCAAACCACATCACTGCAGATGGGGAAAATCAAACATAAATATTTTACTTATCTTGGTTCTTGCGTTGTTGATATTCGGCATTCAACTAAATAGTAGAATATATTTCAGGGCAGTTTCTTAAATAAGATGCCCATGATGTCAGTGGATATGGAAACTACTTTATTTCCACTTCAATGAAGATTAAACCAATGTCCAAAAATTCCAGCAGTAGATAACAGAGATGTTAACGGGTTTGTTTCTATGAATAGAGTGCCAAAACATGGCTTCCACTCCAACATTTTCTGCGTAACCGCGTAATAAAGCTATTAACAATATTTTTCATATATTAAATAAATAATACAACTATACTTGTAATATGCCGAAATACATAAACTGAAATATTACATTTAGGCTTTAACTATTTATCTCAATGTGTGTATGTGTTTTATGAAAATTTTATTTAATAGTATACACAAATTAGAAGTAGTGTTTTGACTCATGTTAAATTTGTTCAAGTTATTTACATTATTTGTGTTTTTGAAGTGCCCGCTTATCTGTTTTGGCAAAATTGTGTAGGTGTACTATTATTGAGACACGTAATTTTAATGTATTTCAATTTGTGGTCTAATGTTTTTATAAATGCGGATTTGTATAAAGTCGTCGTAGTTTTGTCTATTTCCTTAGTACCAAACGGATTATTAATTTTAGTTTGTGAAAACCAATCATTCTTTTAATTTGGGATTCAGTGATATATAAAACATGGTATGCCCTTATTTATTTAAACAAAAGGTACATATGTAATAATGTTGTGCAATAGTTCTAACATGTAGTAGTGTTGTTTTTATGTAAACAAGTGTCTTTATAGGCTCAGTATAATGCATTTTTAGTGTTTGTAGTTATTATTTACGAAAGCATCAAAATTGAAATTACGTAAGAAAGACAGCCAAAGTTATGTTTAAATCAACATACTATTTCTTTAACGTGTTCTACTAATAGTGTTAATAGTATGTTAAACTGAAAGCGAAAATGTTACATGTCCGGAGGTAAACTTATAATTAAGTTTATTCTACTCCACATATATAGTGGTTAAGCCACGTCACACCAATTGAATTTTTATTTACAAAACGTAACTGGTTTCAATAAACTGTGATATCATTATCAAACGTAAGCTAAAATTGCATTAAACACAAACTGAGAAAATAATTAAATTATGAAAAGGTGTAGTAAATGTAGCCAGGCCATCTAGGGGTGTGACAGTGACTCCCAACTGTCTGCCATAGTCACACATGGTATCGCACCATTTCCAGCTATATATAATTCCATACCACGCCACAACAGCTGCATTTGCAATATGAATGGTATTTGGTTGTTGAGCTGCAATAACCATGTGATATGGCAGGCACAACCAAGATTTTAGGAACAAACCAAATGATTTCAGAACATAGTACCAATGTATACCATGTTCTATATCCAAGTTGTCAAGTACCAGATGTGTGAGTTTGTTGACAGCTCCCAATGGAATCACATCTGGTTCTTGACAACTTGGATATAGAACATGGTACACATTGGTACTAGTTACGTTTTGTAAATTAAAATTCAATTTGTGTGACATGGCTTAACCACTATACAGGGTGTTTCAGAAAGATACGTAATTTCTGCCGAAACCGAAACAGTAACCGAAACTTGCGCATTTACGTTACACCACAAATCACTAGTTTTACCACATTTTTTCAAGTTCCCGTCCCTGTACTAAGCCTTCTTGAGTGTATAAACCTAATCAGGAATGCGTAGAAAATGGCATAGGAGGCGAACAAACAACAGACAAATCGACTGTTCTTTTATTAAGGTAGTTTCAAATTGGATTCTTTTCTCCTCGTTGTGACATTTTCTACCTAAAAAAGAAAAAGTAAAGAAAGTTCGACAATAAGTAAAATCAACTCGATACAGTGGAGTCTCTATATTTCGAGTCTCGGAATTACGAGTTTCCCATAAATATGAGCGTCGTAAAACAAACCAACAACTGCGAGTACAGTCTATCTTCACAGAAAAAGACACTCCATCATTATTATTATTATGTAGTATTCTGCCTAGTGGCAGGTCCATGTCTTCGTACGGGGAATTTCTGATTCCATTGTTCGCTGTCTTCAGCTTCTTCCTTCAGTCTGTTATATCTCCTCCATCTTTCATGTCGTCAAGATGTTGAATTCTTATTCTTCATCGTCCAGTGTTTCCTCTGATTCTCCCTTCGATGACGTCGTGTAGGAGTCCCTCGAGTCTAAGTACGTGTCCAATGCAGTTGGCCTTTCTCTGTAGAAATTTATGCAGAATACTTCTCTCCTACTCTTCTGAGTACATCATAATTTTTCATGCGATCTGTCCGTTTGATCTTTTCTATTCTCCTCCAGCACCACATTTCTAAGCTATCAAAGTGAATTTTTATCCTTTTTTCTCATGGTCCACGTCTCTGCTCCTTACAGTAAAATGCTCCAAATGTCATCCTTAATGCCCAGCTCAACTTGCTGGTCAGCAGAGTCCTCTTCTTGTTGAAAGCAGCTTTGGCCATGGCTATTCTTGCTCGGATTTCGTTGGTGCAGTTGGCATCCTTTGTGATAAAACATCCCAGGTACTTGAACTGATTCACATTTTCCAGTTCCCGATTGTCAACAATTATCTTCAAGTGTTTCTCACGTTTTGATATTAGCATCACTTTTGATTTTTCGATATTGATTTCCATGCCGTATTTTCTTCCCATTTCTGCCAACGGTTCATCATATGTTGCAGCTGTCTCTGGTTTTTGGCGAGCACTACCAGGTCGTCTGCATACTTCATGGTGTTGAGGATTCGTCATCCTACTTTTGTTTCGGCATCCTTTCAGCGCTTCTCTCCAGCATTTATCCATAGAGGTTGAAGAAACTTGGCGACCCCTTCCTATTTCCACGCTGTTCGTTTCTCCACATTTCAGTCGTAACTTTTCCCTTTGTCCCAAGTACAAATTCCTAATTAGTTTCCGATATCTCCTGTTGATAACTATCTCCTTAAGGATGTTCATCCATATATTACAATTGAATCTGTCAAAGGCCTTCTGCCAGTCTATAAAACATGCACACATTCCTTCGTTAACGGCCTAAACTCTCTCCGACAATATCCTCATCATGCCATTGGCGTCTCTGGTCCCTTTTCCTTTCCTAAAGCCAAACTGGTCTTCTCCCACCACTTCTTCAATTTTGTGTTCTAACCGTCTATTTTGTAACCTTGCTATGATCTTTGCCACATTTCAAACGTTTATTCTTTTCAAAGTCAATTTTCTTCTTTACCACACGTAAATTCGAGGTGATTACCGCCCCTTTCACCTCGAACTAACTGGACTTCAGTATATCTGCCACAAATTCCACAGTCCTGCATACCTTCTTTCAGGAAGATAATCTTCAGTATTTACGTACACAACAAACTTGCCAAATAGATACTACGAAATTTCGCAGCCTCAACATGACTACCACAATACAAAATACACAGGAAGTAACCGTCTGTTTGCTTCCGTAAGTAGCCTCTACGATTTTGTTCTTGAGAGCGCTGACATTATGTTGCTATCTTCATTTCCGTTTTTGCAGTCGCAAAATAACTTAACATATCTCCTTTTCGGCAACCAGTCCTGCAGAAAGTATTTCGCAAAATAAAGTTACAGTACTTACTACAAGTATGATTGTTGTCAGTATAAAAAAAGCAAACTGAACAGGAAAAGGTGTGTACCACGTGATCAGTGTTTCCGAAGACCATACTAGTTTTTAAAAAAGCTCTTCAATTTCGATGAAACTAATTAATAGAAATTTACAACATAACAATATGATAACCCATCGCATTACGTACAATATTGATTAAGTTAAATTGTTACTAACATAGTATATCAAAATAAGATTTCTTTATATTGTGCTTAACTACAAAATACCTACAATTTTCACAATTTTCACTCGTAGCAGTTAAACGGCGCACCGTCAACTGAGGTAGATCGTTATAATGAAATTTCATCGTAAGGATGGTTCGGGATCCGCAACTGTAGAAACTTTTTGTGAAATTATTTTTTTAGTTACTCGTCGTGCACAGTTTTGAGTTCTGTGACTAGATTCAGACGAGACCGTCGATTTTCAAACCATTAGTCTACAAACAGAGAGTTACAGGCATTAAGTTACACTATCCAAGTTAACAAATCATAAAAACGACAGTTGGTGTTGATATGTGAAAAGTTACATTTGCTGGTTGACCTCGGTTTTAAACCGTAATAAATCCAGATGCATGTTAAGAATGGCTGCTAAAATTGTTGTACATTATAAAACTATGTAGCTGTGTGACTAGTACTCATTTAAAGTTTAAAACTTCCACAGGCCTCCAGCGTGTACTGTTTGTGTCAACACCGTTAGGGTAATGCCTTCCGGTTCCGTTAAAAGCCGCCACCTGTAGCGTGCCTTAGAATAGCGTCTGCACCAATACAGACCATTTCAAATGTCATACATTGGTGTCATTACACAAAATCTCGATAGCAGTCTGTAAAAGCCACCAGCGTCATAACTTAGACAGGAAAATGTCAGTGGTGCCTGAGTATATAGCGCCGCCGTAGGCCTTCTGTTTAACGTTTTACAATATTTTACTAAAATAGACTTTCTCTTGTTGATGCTCAAATTAAATACACATGATTTTGAAGGGAGTGCCAGTATGTGGCGCTGCCGTAGAGCATTTGCTATTACATTTATAAAATTTTACTTAAAATTGAAATTTTCCTGTTAAGATTTATGACGCTGGTCGTTTTTACAGACCGCTATCGAGATTTTGTGTAATGACGCCAATGTATCATATTTTAATTGTCTGTAATAGTGACGACGCTATTTTAAGGCACGCCACAGATGGCGGCGGCCTCTAACGGAGCCAAAATGCATTACCCAAACGATGTTGACACAAACAGTACACGCTGGAGGCCCGTGGAACTAACAGCAGATTTAACTGACATTTTAAACTTTTAATGAATACTAGTCACATATCTACAGACGTTTACAATGTACAACACTTTTAGCAGCCATTTGTAACGTGCACCTGGATTTATTACGGTTTAAAACTAAGGTAAACCTGCAAATGCATCTTTTAACATATCAACACCAACTGTTGTTTTTCTGTTCAAAATGTTCAAATGTTTGTAAAGCTTAAGGGACGTAACTACTTTATACTGAATATGACACAAACATCCATGCCCGAGGGGGGATTCGAATCCCCGACGGCGGACGGCCGCGCGCACCGCAGCACGGCGCTCCAGCACGCGCGGCTAAACCGCCGCGGCTTGTTTTTGTGATTTGTTAACATGGACATCGTGACTTAATGCCTGTAACTCTCTTTTTGTCGGCTAATGGTTTGAAAATGGACGGTCTCGTCCGAAACATGTCACAGAAAAAATTGTTCACCTGCGACGAGAAAATGAAAATAAGTAAATAAATAAAAAGTAATTTCACATAAAGCGTTATTGTTGACTGTATCCTTCCAGAACGCGTCCGGACTTCATCAGTGAGTTCAAGGAAGCTAAATTCGGCCAATCCGAGGATTCGACTGCTGCGGTGGAGTAGCCGCGCGGTCTAAGGCGCCTCGCTGCGGAGCGCGCGGTTGCTCGCCGTCGGAGGTTCGAGTCCTCCCTGGGACATGGGTTTGTGTGTGTGTGTGTGTGTGTGTGTGTGTGTGTGTGTGTGTGTGTGTTGTCCTTAGGTTAGTTTACCTTAGTTTAAGTAGTTTATAAGCTACGGACTGATGACCACGCAGTTTGATACGATAAATATTTTGAGGATTCGACTGATTTCTGGGCGAAACAGAAACTGCGGCCGAAACTAATATTTTGGTCGAAACAGGCCGTAACTAAAACTGAAACCGAATATTCGTAACGTATTTTATATTATAGGTTTGGCTTCAAAAACGAAAATTATTTATGAAAAGAGATCAGTAATTTAACCCTTTATGCCATGATATTTTATCTATCCACTTTGATATTTTAATATTTTTCTGTGGTATTTTAGTTTTTGGAAACTATGTTAAGGATAAAGCAAACCCAAATAAAATGATTTTATAAAGGCCTGACGAGACTTACAAGTACCAAATTATGTTTACAAAGTTATTCTGAAGATTTATAATATACGAGGCGCGTCCAGAAAGTAAGTTGCGTTTGGTTATATAAAACGAACGGGTACAGATACAGAAAAAATATTGATTGTACAAAAATCTACAACTGTTAAACTACTTTCCTACATAGCTTCCGAAATTTTGTAGACAATTGTCATAGCATGGCACAAGGTTTTGTGTGCCTTTTTCATAGAATGTTGCCGCCTGTGTATTCAACCATATAGTAACATATTCTTTCAGCTCGTCATCATCGTTGAAGTGTTGTCCACCAAGGACAGGTTTTTAGGTGTAAGAAGAGGATTACCGTCAAAAGATTTTTTTTTTTTTTTTGACGATAATGCCTGACCTAACACACAGAATGTGACCAAACAATTCTTACGGAAATTTCAATGGGACCTGTTTGATCATCCTCCATAGAGCTCGGACCTCTCTCCTAGCGACTTTCATCTCTTCTTACACCTAAAATCTGTCCTTGATGGTCAACACTTCAACGATGATAAAGAGTTGTTAACACGTGGTTGAATACACAGGCGGCAACCTTCTGTGAAGGATGCATTCAAAGGCTTGTGGCACGCTATGAACAAGTGCCTACAAAAATTCGGCAGCTATGTGGAAAAGTAGTTTAAGAGTTGCAGAATTTTGTGCAATAAAAATTTCTTCTGTATCTGTGTATAATTTTATTTTATTACGAAACGGAACTTACTTCGCTCCCAACCAATCATTACCATAAATTTACTTTTCGAGTAACAAGAAAAAAATTATAAAAGGTCTACATGTTGAAATTCAACGATGAAAGAACTGCGATGCATTAACAATGTGCCAAAGTACGAAAATAAGTGGCGCACTACATTTCCGCGGCAATTCAAATGACTAAGAATGTTATACATTCATTTTTATGAAGTGGGACTTTGAAGTCCCGTCAGATGATAAAGGGTTAAAAATTTGGAATTGTGCATCCGTGCCCCGCACCGCACCAACCCTGAACTTTGTCAGCGCGACATGAGTCGGCCAGTCCACTTGCTGTTGCCCCCCCCCCCTCCCCCGGCGCCGCGGCGGCGCTGCGCAGACGTGCGCTGATGCCGCGCTGCCTCTGCCTCTGCCTCTGCCTCTGCCTTAATGACGGCCATCGCCGCCCTCTGTTTGCCCTGGCATTAACGATCCGCGGCGCGGGCATTACCGCGGCCCACTGGCCCTCTCCACACTCACACTGCCATCTGGCTATCGTCGCGCCACTGCCCGTCTGCACGGCGGTGTTTTTCTTTTCCGGTCCATGTCAGCGTGTAACGTTTCTGCTATGTTGCGCGCTCCTTACAAAACCGTTACCAACATTACAAACACCAACTATTGGACACCTAATTATAATATGACATTGTAGTAAGGACTGTGTGACTAATTATTTATTACATTGCGCATATACAGGGTGTTACAAAAAGATACGGCCAAACTTTCAGAAAACATTCCTCACACACAAAGATAGAAAATATGTTATGTGGACATGTATCCCGAAACGCTTAATTTCCATGTTAGAGTTCATTTTAGTATTTCTCTTCAAATGTAAATTGAAATAATTCGTGCAGACAATTGTCAAAATACCCAATTGTTTCGTTAGTATGTACTGTACATTTATTGGGGCCTGTGAAAGCTCTTGTCTACGCAACCCCGGGACCAAACGTAAAGTAATGCCTCCGACTTTTTTTCCGGGTATATCTTACGGCTTTTGAAAGAAACCAAACTGTATTACAATACAACATCTTTATTCACCATTTCTACATATTTATTTCTCAACATAGTCACCCTGGCGACGCACACATTTCTACTAACGAGAGACCTGTTTGTGGATCCCGTCACTGTAGAATGTTCAAATGTTTGTTAAGCTTATGGGACTTAACTACGGGGTCATCAGTCCCTAAAGTTACAAACTACTTATGAACTACTTACGAACTAGGACGGCACAAATATCCATGCCCGAGGGGGGATTCGAACCCCCGACCGTAGTAGCCGTGCAGACCGTGACTGGAGCGCCTCAGTCCCCTCGGCCACCGCGGCCGGCTCACTGTAGAAGTTCTGATCTCGTTGTCTGAACTTCCGCGTCACCTCCGCTTGCACTGTTTCATCAGTTGTAAAGTGGACACCGTGAAGATGTTCTTTCAGCTTTGGAAAGAGGTGAAAATCTGATAGAGCCAAGTGTGGACGGTACGGAGTATGATCGATGACAGTGAATCCAAAGCGGCGGATCGCTGCAGATGTCGCAGCGCTCGTGTGAGGTCTGGCATTGTCATGCTGAAAGAGAGAGTGTTCCATGTGGGGACGAGTTCTTCGAATGCGTGATTTCAGTTTGCTGAGAGACCCGCTGTACCGTGCGGAGTTTAAGGTGGTGCCTTTAGGCATGTACTCCATATGCACGACACTTCGAACATCATAGAAAACAGTGAGCATGATCTCGCCTGCCGACGGCATGGTCTTGCACTTACTCGGGGATGGTGATCCGTGGTGGCGGTACTCCTGTGATGTTCGCTTGCTCAGGGGGTCAAAAAGGCGCACCCAGCTTTCATAACCAGTCACAACGTTGTTAAATAACCCATCACATTCCTGCTCAAAACGCAACAGCAATTGTTGACAGCTGTCCAATCTCCTTTGATTCATCTCAGGGGTGAGCGTACGGGGCACCCACCGTGCACACACTTTTCTGTACCGCAGTTCTGCAATCAGGGCCTGTACACGCTACCGTGATAAGCCACACTGCCGTGAGAGTTGTACCTTTGTTATCCGACGATTCTCTCCAATGAGTTGATCAACCCGATTCCGACGAGTCTCGGTTCTTGCCGTACGTGGTCGTCCACTCTGTGCTCTGTCACAGACGTTGTGGTTATGACCGCGTTTACGAGCACAGGCAGCCCACCGGCGCATATTACTGGTGCCGATGCATTCGTCACCGTACACAGTTTTCATTCTTCTGTGGATCTCAATTGAGAGGCGCGTTTTCTGCGGTTAGAAACTCGATTACAGCAAGATGTTTCTCACGCACCGACATAGTCACTTTATCGACCGCCATGTTACTCGGTACTACTCGAAGCCCTCTAGCGACAGAGGGTTTTACTTTGCGCCAGCTACGCGGCAAGGACAACCGAGTAATATGCAGGACATGCGAAACCTCAACCATGCCGCGAACAGACAAAAAAATTTGGATCCATTACTTTTCAGCATCCCCTCGTAGAAGAGGAGCGAAATATTCGGTTACGGTTTCGGCCACAAATCATGTTTCGATCGGTCTCTAGTTATAATCGAAGACTTGTGGTTTTAGGACGTACCGTTGCTCCGTGCCGGCCGCGGTGGCCGAGGAGACTGAGGCGCTCCAGTCACGGTCTGCACGGCCACTACGGTCGGGGGTTCGAATCCCCCCTCGGGCATGGATATTTGTGCCGTCCTTAGTATTAGCTAGTTCATAAGTAGTTTGTAAGTTTAGGGACTGATGACCCCGTAGTTAAGTCCCATAAGCTATACAAACATTTGAACATTTCGTTGCCCGGTAACGCACCGAAAACATAGCGCCGGGCTCGTCGCGAACTCTGGGAGTTTGCATTCCACCTGCAACTCCCTGGCGGGCAGGTCGGCCCATTATACCTGCGACAGCGGAGAGTCGACGCCTGGCCTGTGCCACTATGTAACATCCTGGCCAAGGACACCTGAATATAGATGCACATCCGCATCAAATTCTGCTGCAGTAACAGTTTCCGCCTCCAGTTTAGTTATCATCATTAGAGACTGATTATGCCTTTCAGCGGTCAGACTGGAGCATCGTACCTCTAATGAAATTCCTCCATGATCCCCTATTCAATGCTAACATTGGTGCCTCGTCTGATGTTATGCCTTTTACTTCAAAATCATTCTTCACCGGATCTACTTTCTTCTTGGTCTACCTCGACCCCTCTTACCCTCCGCTGTCGAGCTCATCAGTCTCTTAGGTAACCTTTTTTCTCCCATGCTGTAACATGACCCCAACATCTCAGTCTTCGCTCTAACTGCTTCATCTATGGTGTTCATTCCCAGATTTTCTTTGATTTCCTCATTGTGGACACCCTCCTGCCATTGTTCCCATCTATTAGTACCTGCAATCATTCTTACTACTTTCATATCTGTAATCTCTACCTTTGAAATGAGGTAACCTCTATCCACCCAACTTTCACTCCCATATAACAAAGTTGGTCAAACGATAGAGCGGTGCACTGTTAACTTAGTCTTGGTACTTACTTCCTTCTTGCAGAAGAGAGTAGATCTTAGCTGAGCACTCATTGCATTAGCTTTGCAGCACCTCGATTCCAGTTCTTTGACTATCTTGCCATCCTGTGAGAATATACATCCCATATACTGGAAACTGTTTACCTGTTCTAACTTTTTTCCTCCTATTTGGCACTCAATCTGTTTAAATCTCTTTCCCACAGACATTACTTTCGTTTTGGAGATGCTGATCTTCATATCATAATCCTTGCACCTCTGGTCGAGTTCTGAAATATTATTTTGCAACCTTTCAATAGAATCGGCCATTACAACTAAGTCATCTGTATATGCAAGACTGCTTATTTTGTTTTCACCTATTTTAATCCCGCCCTGCCAGACTACTGTATTCAGCTTATGATCCATGATTAGTGTGAACAACAGTGGTGACAGGCTACAGCCTTGTCTTACCCATGAAACTACCCTGCACCATGAGCTTAATTTGCCATTTACTCCAACTGCTGCCTGACAGTCTACGTACAGCCCTTTACTGCCTGCAGAAGTTTGCCTCTTATACCATAATCTTGTAGAACTGACATGAGCTTCCTCCTAGGAACACGATCATAAGCGTTTTCTAGATGTATGAAACATAGATACATGTTCCACTCCTATCACTTTTCCATTACCTGCCATAAGCTAAAGATCTTGTCCTGACAGCCTCTAAGCGGCCTAAACCCACACTGATTTTCACTGATTGTCCTCTCCTTTCAACAATACCTGAGAATATTTTGCCTACAACACTAATTAAGGGGATACCTCGATAGTTGTTACAATCTTTTCTTTTTCCGTGTTTGACAATTGGCGTGATTAACACTTTCGTCCAATCAGACGGAACCTGTCCCGGTTCCCACGCCTTCTCAATTATCCTGTGTAACCATTTGAGACCTGATATTCCACTTATTTGACGAGTTGCGGCTTAATTTTGAGAAAAATAAAAATGAAGAAAAAAAATCTCTGATGTCTGCATCTTATAGTTTGAATAGTCACATTCGTAAAGTTCAATCGGTCAGTTAATAAACATCAGAGTCAAAATTAGTTGAACTATCAGATAATGTTCATTGTTTATGTGAAGGGATTAATTAAGTCAGGATTCTGAGTAAGCTGAAAGAGAACGGGTTGAAGTTTGTTGTAATTTTCTCGTAGCTCGATGAGATGTTCCGACGCCACCGATTCTGGTACACTGCGTCAATGAGACAGACTCGTCAATTCTGAAAACCAATCTCTGATAAACATTAATTGTACGTCGGGATGTCGATCATTGCTTGTGCAATCAAAGTCGATCACTATCAGTACTGTTTTACGGCGTAAAAATTGTGTGCCTCTTCTTTGATGCTAAATATTGCGAGACATTTAAAGTTGACCGTGTACAGTTTCTAGCCGTTCCAGGTTGATAGGTCCCTTCCTAATACGACATACACAGATATCTGGATATAAGATGTTACAAATTTGCTAACGTTTCATACGTGCCGTTTTGCGCGCCAATCACAGTCTGCACGGCCGCTACGGTCGGGGGTTCGAATCCCCCCTCGGGCATGGATGTTCGTGTCGGCTTTAGTATAAGGTAGTTCATAAGTAGTTTGTAAGTTTCGGGACTGATGACCCCGCAGTTTGTGATATTCCTGGCCTATGGCCACTTCATATTTCTGGCCGCTGGCCGTTTCTTTGCTAACATCGTACGTGTCTTAAACGCGGGAGATAGGCAGAAGTGCAGCATATGTTTGAAATGTAGGGTGGGGAGCAGTAGCATATGGCACAGTAGGTTCTGGTTCCCGTGGGAAAGCCCGCCTATGTTACTGGTGCTCTCCTCGCATTGGCTGCTGCATTTCACGTCACGTGATTTCTTTTGAAATTAGTTTTGTTTATTATATACCAAATAGTAATTATTCAGACTTGAGAATTTATGATAAATATCTCTCAAGGACAGGCTAGATTTTGACAGTTTAATAAGTTTAAGGTGCCTTCTCTTATTGTAACAAGAGAAGAGCGATTTTGCAGAAGACGCGCGACGGCCCTGTTTTGGCGCGAAATAGAGCGTCGGGTGCCCTGTCGCAACGCGCCGCAGTTTCAGTCTCGAGCTGACCACTATACGCTCCGTACCGCGCCGGTCACGACTAAAGATTTGTGTAATAGTGATAACAGTCGAGGTCTCAACATGAGCTATGGGCAGCATAGGCCGTGTCATATTAACAATAGTTGTTCATATTTTATTATTTATTTAATAAATGGCATCCCTGACAATTAAGAATCTCGCGAGTCGCTTCTTATGCTTCCATCATACAGAACTTATTTTAGCCTCACTTGTATGCTGTAGAAGAACCAACAACCTGTGTGCTGTCTTCTGCGCTGGGAACACAACTATAGAAGACAACAGGTTAGTCAGAACTCTATGCTTTCCATATAGTCTTGGACAGCAACTACAGCACCTCGTGCGTACTGTAGGGCAGTACAAACGCACACTGCTACGCAACAGCATCCATAAGGATGTGGAGGTTTTAGGGGACTTGTGGGAGGAAGCAGTACTAACTTCTCCGTCCGCAAATAAAACTTGTAAGTTAAGTCCCTTTAGCTTAAACCACACTGCGGAGGTCATCATCAGAAATGTAAAATTACCACAAAAGACCTTTACATGACTGATAAATGCTCTTGTATAAAGAATTAAAAACAAATATGCTAGTTATTGGCTAACAGCCTGAACAAATAATTTTTTAACAGAGTGGCAAGCCGCTAAGGGGCTGCCAAAGAGATTGTAAGATGCCATGGAATACATTTGTGTCTTTATAACTTTGCATGTGTAGAATTCCATGTCGAATTAATTAAAGGAAAATCAGTAAATAATTGCTATAATTGCAGAGGGATAGGGATAATACAATTTCTAATGAAGATATTGTGACTTTACACTTATAACTGCACTCTTGGCGATCGAAATTGCGGCAATAGTGCTTTTAAATTATCAGGCTGGGAGATGTTTGGAAACTCTGCAACGCAATTGGTTTGATGAGTTGCTTTAAACTTTGCTGTCCTGAAGTCCATTCAGAGTCTGTACTGAATACGTTTAAGTGTCCTACAGTAACAGTAACACTAAATGCTAGTATCTACTTCGTTTTGACTTTTTAAACTTTATGTGAAGCAATGCGTTCTTATGGGTAACATCTATCATTCAAACATTCGAAACATAGAAATGCGTAGCACCAAGGAGCAATGCAAGAAGGAGCATGTGACACTGTTACATTTAATGTATCTGTGTCAATGGGAAAACCAGCCTCGTCCTCGTTGCTAAGCAATTTGCTGATCATTTTGTGGCAAACCGCTGATAGCTGCTAATTGTCTCCAACATTGGGGCATGCAACTGGTTATGGATCAAAGCGTGTATTTTAATTACATCGCTTCTACTTGAATTCGAATTTGCTCTCTGGTTAAACTGGGACACTCCTGTAATCGCCGAAAGTAATTTTTTACCTGTTTCAAAGTTTTATTTTTCGTATGTTCTTATTCCTGACATCACGATGCACTTGTTCTTATGTAGTTTGAAAAAAGAAATTAGATACTAGCCTTTATGTTTTATTGTCACTCTTTCAGTTACTATTGATTGTGTAAAAAAGAGACAACAACGCCGTGAGTATACCGAATATCAATTTAAAAACGCATAGGCCTAACGTGCACAAAGTTAAAAAAAACTGTTTTTAATCTATGTATACAAAACAAACTATACAAACTTTTATATCATTTATAGACCACAGAAAATACTTTAAAAAAGCGAAACGCGTCTGGCGTAAAATAAACCTCTCATTTGCAGTCAGCATAAGACGGACTACCTTTTATAAGTTGTTGGAAAATAATCGGTTGTAGTGTTACGTATCGTTTGATTTTTCATTCGTGATTTTGAATGAAAAAGTTTGTGGGAGCAAACGAATCAGAACAAACACAAGTGGTCACAATTAGCCGCGCGGCCTAAGACGATTTGACATTGAATTGAAAGCCGCTCCCTATCGATGTTTCGTTTCCTTTCTCGTGCGTGGGTGAGGGTGTGCGCGCGTGTGTGTGTTTGTCCGTGTTTCTACGTGTGTTCCCGGGAATGTGTGTGTGTTTTGCTTATCATAAGTTAGTCTAAGTACCTTTTAAGTCTACGGACAGGTGACTTGCAGTTTGGACCCTTAGGTTTACAAACCTTTGCGTATAATTAATTTACAGCTACTCACAAAGCTCCAATGTGAGCTACAATTATCGTACAGCAGCTGAACTTGTTAGATATTCTGACGCGTTAATAGGCAACCAATTATGGATGTAAAATACTAGTTCCAATTTTAACCAGCAGTTGCAAATCTGGGAATGTGAGTGTTTAGAGAAATGTGTAGTGTCATATGTAATGGATTAGGAGCCGAACAAGAGCAATAAAAATCAAAAAATTCAGAGAGCCATTACCAGTCGCTTCCACAATTTCTTCAATTTGGCCACAGGAGAAGCAATGTTCTGCGCAAGATTTCCAGCTGGTGACCAAAATTGCAACTCAATTTTTCCATTGTAAAACGGTTCCGCAGTGTCGTTTTAGAGTACCAACCACGTTTTGCAACCATACATAATCATAGTGCAAACTTGACCTCTGTGTGTAGCGGCACTTCAATTATAACCACCTGTTAGTTTTACTTGTTCGGTGAATTATTACAACTGCATCATTTCGAGTGAATTCTCTGGGAGCAACCCAATGAAAATTTGTACTGTTGCAGATTAGAATTTTCACTGACTTATTCACTACTTCGTTTTAAATGAAAACAGTCGCTATGTTTGGGACACAATAAGAAAAACAACGTTAGATGTTGAAATAAAGGAAGCTGAATGTCCCGCCTCACCTGCTATGTTTCTGTCTTCCAGAATCAGCAATATTTTGTTTTGAACTGACATATATTCACTGCTGTAACTTATACTGTACATACAGTAATCACTAAAAAACTATAAATAGTTAAACAAGCTTCCTCACCATTCGTTGCGACTCCAATCTTGATGTCCATCCGTCCCGTTTATGCGGGCTAAACGGTGTCGTCGTTGTAATGGGACACACGCTATAGGCCTCCGTGCTTAGACGTCACGCTCCCGAAGTCGATTTCGGACTGTTTGTGTTGATATTGCACGTCCTGTTGCTGTCTGGAGGGGTGCGTTGCAGCTGAGTTGCATTCAGTCTCCCGTCTCGACGTGTTGCTAAAAGGAGATAACGGTCATCTCTTGCTGATGTTATCCGTGGATGACTTTGGCCTTACGGAAGTCGCATATTGGTGATAACAGGAAGTTACTGTTCCTGTTTCTAAAATCTCGACCATGTCCGGGAAATTAAACTTTGGGACACTCCAACAGCTGTAGCCATCTCCCTCTATTTCAGTTCCGCTTCCATCCTTCCTATGCCTCTCCATGCCATAGCTTCGATAAGTTACGTTGTTGTATATCTACATCTACATGGAATACTCTGCAAATCACATTTAAGTACCTGGCAGAAGGTTCATCGAACTATTTATCTCCAATTCCATTCTCGAATAGCGCGCGGGAAGAAAGAACACCTGAATAACTCCGTTCGAGCTCGGATTTCTCGTATTTTATCCTGATGATCATTTATACCTATGTAAGAGGGAGTCGTCAATATATTTTCGCATTCGGTGGAGAATGTTGGCGATTGGAGTTTCGTAAGTATTCCACGCCGCAGCGATAAGCGTCGCTGTTGTAAAGATTTCCATCCCAGATTCTGTATAATTTCCGTAACGATGTCTCCCCTGTATCGTGACGGTACGAAGCGAGCTGCCCTTCTTTGAACTCTTTCTTTGGACCCACCTGATAAGGATCCCACACTGGGTAGCATTACTCAGAAAATGGACGGACAAGCGTAGTTTATGCCGTTTCCTTTGTAGTTCTGTTGCATCTTTTAAGGGTTCCGCCAATAAAACGCAGTCTCTGGTGCGCCTTTCCCCACAAGATTATCTACGGGTTCCTTCCAGTTTAAGTCTGAAGTAATAGTAATTCCTAGGTATTTTGTGGAGTTTACAGCCTTAACTTTTCATTGATACATTTTGAAAACAAAGTTTAACGAATTAATTTTCGTACTCATGTGGACGACTTCACACAACTCATTATTTAGAATCAATTGCCAATTTTACCACCATAGTGATATCTTATTCAGATCGTTCTGCAGTTGATTTGGATCTTCAGATGATTTTACTAGACGGTAAATGACGGCGTCATCTGCAAACAATCTAAGAGAGCTACTTAGATTTTCCCCTAAATCGTTTATGTAAATAAGGAACAGCAGAGGACCAATAACACTGCCCTGTGGAACGCTCGATATCACCTCTGTTTTAGTCGATGCCTTATCATCGATTACTACGAACTGTGTCCTATCTGACAAGAAATCCCCTATCCAATCGCAAATTTGGGGCGATGTACCATAACCACGCAATTTGATTAAAAGCCGTTTGTGATTTACGGTGTTTTAGACTGCACTCTGCTCACTACACTACATGAACCCAACACCCCATTTGGAGCAACTTTCTGTTATCACCAATATGCGAGTTCCGTAAAGTTGTTATCTCCACTTCGTAGAACCGACTGAAAGACGTCGAACCATTTTTCATTCCGCCGATGACAATACTTCAGAACCTAGATATCATCAAATGATCCCCTATTTGTTTAGACCAGTGTACAACTTAAGCGGATGTTTTCTACAATAAAATAGTAGCAGAACTATCACCTGATATCCAAGTACTGAAAGATCAAGCGTTGGAAAATTACCAATCGTGGTGTAGTGGAATTTGATTACTCGCTATATTTCTTCTCCCGAATCTCATTTTATCTGCAAATTTCAATAAGGCACATAATCCAAAGCCATGTGTAAAACATATTAATTTCTTGACGCGCTCAGATACAGGAATTATACATCCCGTCTGTTCAGAGATCACTGTTTATGTTAGATGAGAGAACTGAAGAATATTACAATAAAAGTCAATGTCGTTTCCTAAATAAACAGGGATTGCTTTTAGTTCAGTTTTTGTCAAATATCAAATGTAATTAATGAGTAATTAACGCAGATGAAATTGAACACTTCTTCTCATTTCAAGCATTTGAGTATCAAAATGAAGTGTTCTTTAAAATGTGTAATTGGGGTGATTCTTCACTGAATAAATGCACATTGCTGTGAAGATAGATTCGTACAATGATATTACTAAATCATCGTAATTACTTTTACCAGAAATGATAATTCTTGTATGTTACTGCAGTGGGTTAAAGCTAACACAAGATTGATTTATCTTCTTCTCACGCTCAACGTACCTGCGAACGGAATTTTTACAGGAACATAATTCCTTTTTTTCCGTTGGTTGCACGTTCCAGCAGAAAGTCTGATCTGGTCATCGAAAGTAAATATATTTTCTTTTTGAACTAAAAGGACCATATCTGAACCTGCAATTCACCAAATCTATTAATTGGGGACACGTGTCGCCACACTAAGGAAGCGACGATGTTTGGAAACCGCGGTGTCATGAGAACTACCTAGTAGTAAAATCGAGAAGGTACTGTGGCTAGTGCCTACTTTCCAATTTCTTTGGTTGATAATAGTAAATGTATCAAATCACTATAAGCGAAGACCTTGGCAAACAAACTTTTAAATGCTCGTCGCCTCGAATTTGGGAAAATTATTGACTATCTGCCTGGAAACGAATATCTCTCTGATTACGGACATGAAGACAAACGTATTTACACCTGACTTTTGAATTCTGACAGGGCACTGTATTGAGCCGTACTACTGTTCTGAATGTAGCTAATCGGTACGCTTCCGAAAACATTAGCAGGAACGTTAGAACTATCAGCACAAACGTTCTTTAGATAGAGATGTTGCAAAATAATAATGGTTTTCAAAGGGCACGCAAAACTAGTGTATAGGATTATGAATGATGGATGATAACCACTGGAGAATAGAGATACAGAATAATTAATTATAAAGAAAAATAATTCAGTATATATTTATTAAATGAAATATTTATTTATGCATTACCTGTAATGTGGGATATATGCCGGATTAAAATGTGATAAATCAATTCTTCTACGCCTATACAGATACTCTTGAAACTTTCTCTTTGTACATTTTTAATAGCTATGGCAGTGCTTGTAAAATTGTGCAGGGGACCTCTGCATTAGGGAATTGAAGATTGAATAACTCACCTAAGTCATAAAACCTTATTCTTCTTGAAAATGTATGAAATGTTATGTGATTTTTTACAATAACAGCCGCTTTGTGTATGCCTTACTATTATCTACTCCATGTGCCCCAAGTATTCCGTTCTCAATTTAACAAGTATTTTCATAGCTATCAAAAAATTTCAGTCACTAATTTTCAGGACTGTGCGTATGACGTCAGGAATCTGCTTGGAGCTAGGAAACATTTTTTAATACTTTTTAGGCATCTTCATAAAAGAAAGTGTCTGTACCAGTTTCTATCTTATCTCTGCATTCTCTCCCATTCTTCTCCTCTGCCCTCCTTCCATCACTCCCACAATCTATCTCTAGACCTCGACCTCTTGCCCTCAATATTTTGTATCTTTCTTGGAATTCTGCAATCTTGATATGTCCATTACCATCTCACTCTTGACTCGTGTGTTGTCTCATGTAGCAATTCTTTTCCGATATCGAAAATCCGTCATCCTCATTTACTACTCTGTCCCCTTTATCTACTTCTGTTATGCTTATTCTTTAATACCTGCATCCTGTTCGCCGACGTTTCTTATGCCTCTTGTGGGGTACGTCTCAACTCGGATTTATACTCACTGCAAAATTCCATAGTCTGTTTCTCCGATCTCCCTGTCATTTCTTCCAGGTACTTCAAACTATCCACCTTCTTAATGACATATCGTCCTGTCTTTAGATGTGCTACAATTCTCCTCTCATTCGTCGATGTCTACATGGTTTCACACTTCTTTCCTTTGCATTTCGAAGCGCACTTTTTTATTACCTACTCCCCTACGCTGAATCTGTTTTTGTTCTCTCCTTCTACATTACAACACAACATTACGCCGGCGGCAAACATCATTTCTCTAATATTTTCTTCTCCTAATTGTACAGCCATTTCTGCCATTATCCCGTCCATCAGAGTGACGAAAATTTGAAGACACAAAGAAATTCCCTGTTTCAGTCCATTTTTCTGTCCGAATCAACCATCTTGTCTATCTCTACTTTAAAACACCTTACACTTGCCTTGTACATCTTCCCACAGTTTCTATTCCAACTTCCTTTTTCTGCTCGATAGAGCCATTGATCTCCCTCTATATCTCTACAGTTACTTCATCTACTCTCTGTGCTTTCCATTCTGCCTTACGTTGCCCTTATTGCTTCATCCACTTCCATCCAAGTTAGGTTCCTTGGCTCTTCATTCATACCCCAAAAATTCCTTATTTTATTCCTTTATTGAACGTCATGCCTCCGTTGTATATCATGATCATGATATCATGCAAACTTTCACATACACTACTAAAAATCAGAAAATGAAACAAAAAAGAAATTTTAGACTGGGTAACTCCTCAAAATAATCCAGACAAATGTCATTGAGTTTCTACATATTCTCTTTCGTCTTTACTGAGCATCCTCGTGTTTTCCACTGTGCCTCTTATCTTAATATTGATTACTTCATATAGAATACTCAGACAACGTTCACTCTCCCTTTCTATCACTTTCCCAATACATCCATTTCCTCTTCTACTTCTCTGTCACTCTATTTGCCCAATTTCTTTTTCTGTTGGCATACTTAATACATTTTAGTCAGTTTTCAAAAACGTTCCTTTTGGTAATAAAATAATTATAGAACCGAATACAGATAAAGGAAGCAATTTATTTCACAAAATGCTAATGCGGTACAAGTTTATGTATCCCTACGTCATAGAATGTTGCCGCTTGTGCTGGTAATCACGTGGTAACACGTTCTTTTACCTCTTTATCGACGTTGAACCGCTTACCACGAAGGAGCGATTTCAGATGTCAAGAGGCAAAAATCGCTAGGAGCGATGTCGTCATTGTTGTTTCTGTTAATATTAAGAAGTTTTGGCACCCAAATTTGCACATAGTTATGAAAATCCAGTTTTTCAGTCAAAATCTCGTAAATTACTTCTCGGCAAATAGCCGAGGAAATGGAAGTTGAGCGCAAACATAATTAATCGTAAATCTACGGCTTTTCTTAATCATTTCTTCGACTTCACTAACTAGATGATAATAAATCTCGGGTTAATCGTCCATTTTGTTCTTCTTCATGAATTTGAGCATGCTCTTCCTTAAATTGTTTGGTCCATGTTTCCAACACTGCGATTTTGTCAGTAAAAACCGCATATTTTTTATTAATGTCAGTTGGATTAATTTTCATGGTACTGACACAGTAACTCAAAGTTCTGTATTTAAATACGGTGAGACTTATCAATCAAAGATGCTACACTAAAGTATCACTGCGAACGACACAGATTACAGAGAGAGATATAAACGGCGTCGTTTCTTTTTGGTTGAACCAAGAACACTACTGTGCATGAATAGAACTGCGAATAGCAGTGCCGCGAAGAGAAATCGAATCGGAACCTACTTTTCAAACTACCCTCGTAATATAACTTGCTTTTTAAATGTCATTGGAATAGTTTATTTTTGTTTTATTAGTGTGTGTAAAATATTTTTAGTGATATCATATTCATCATATACAACAGTGGCATGTTTCTTGCGGTTTCTCTTCATCTTAATACATACATTTCTTCCTCCTACGTATGTGTCACGAGCAGAAATGTAAGATATAGAGAGAATCGAGCTGACCAAGAAGCTTGGCAGAAATAATTCTTAATAAGAATAAGGGAAGAGGGAAATAGTAGTCGTGAACCAAGTATTCTTCTCAACAAAAAAGACCATTGGTTAATACGAGAGACGTGTTTGTTGCCAACACCTATATACAAATTCTGTTGATGATAGCTTATATTTGCAGAAACCAGTAAAAGAAAAAAAATTAAAGCGATATTGAGCAACCTATGCTAATTTGGAATTTAAAAAATATTTCACTTTCTTTCTACGATGCAGGTCGAACAGACGTACACACCGAATAACAATGCATCATTCCGCACACACAACATTAGAAAACTAAATGCTATTGAACTGTATAATGTAAACCCTTACGCAAATATCACAATTAATAAAATGCTTAGAAACATTTGAACATTTGAATAAAATATTTCGGGTGATTTATTATGCATTGGATGATTTCATAAAGAGATGAAGCGTAGAGTTCTAATATGAAGTCCATTCGACCATATCTTAATGACCCAGAATATTTTATTAATTACTGTACTTGCAGTGGTACAAATATCTGATCTATGCAGAAGGTTTCAAGTAACTCCCTGGAAAGTTGTTTTAAAATCAGCAAAAAACTTTTTTTCCAAACATAGAAACATTGTACACTTTGCCACAAACCAGAATGAAATTGCCGCGTCACGCGTATCTGAGTTAGGTTGGAAGTTTGATTGTGGTAGCTTATCGGCACAAAGAAGGAGCTTTTAGCCAACAAACAGACGTAATATTACTTAGAATGTGTATTTTTTATGCAAACATACAGTTTTTTTTAATGGAACAATGGTTGTTTCTATCGTGCACTGGAATTTTTGACACCAGCTGTGTACAAAGAATTTTGAATGACATTTTTATCACGTTTAGTTTTGCAGCTACAACCGTACAACATTTCGGGGGCGGAGGCTGCGATAGCGTAGCTCACTGGCCGAATGGGTAGCCCTTGTTCCAAGGCCCACTGCCTCATGACCACCAGCCAGTCGGCTATGCTGTCGTAGCCTCCGCCCCCAAAACTTTGAATGGTTGTAGCTGCCAAACTAAACGTGATAAAATGTCTTTCAAAATTCTTCGTACACAGCTGGTGTCAAAAATTCAAGTGCACGATAAAAATAATCATTGTTCCATTTGAAAAATTGTATATTTGCATAAAAAATACACTTTCCAAGTATTGTTCATTGGTTAACAATACTAATCCTTGACTACCAATCCATTCTGTGAAGCCGCGGCGGAGCGGCCGAGAGCATTGGGGCGCTATGTCACGACGTGCGAGGACCTTCTCAGTCCGAGGTTCGAATCCCCCCCCCCCTTGGGCATAGATGTTTGTGTTGCCTTTAGCATAAGGTAGTTCACAATTTGTTTGTAAGTTTAGGAAATGATGACCCCACAGTTGAGTCCCATAAGCTATATACTAACATCTGAAAATTCTGAGAAAACGGCACATCAATCGCACTGTCTGTTTCCGCAATATTTGCGGGAGAAATGTTTGCTTTCAGTGAACACGTCTGTCACCTAAAACCAGTAATGGGAGACTTAGTTATAAAACTGTCACAGTAAAATGTGTGGCTTCCAGAACAGAAATAAGATCCGATAGTTCCTGGAATGATGGGCAGACGTACAGGAACTGAATCTCTTCCACGATTAGAAACAGAGTGCCTTATTGAACAGCGCGAGTGGAAGAGTGGGCATAACGAAGACCTCATATTTCTTCCTAATACCTTGTCTGGATCATGTAATACATTCGTTTTCATCCCTGTCCCAAAGACCCAACACAGACCAACCATACTAAAATTTTGACCAGTAACAGTGCCCCAAAACGCACCTTTCAAAGGCGTTTTGACTTTAAAAATGGTGACTGGAAAAATTTTTTTGACACCGTAGATATGGAAATCGCAAATTTATTATCAAACACTGAACGTTACTGCATGCTGATAAAAGATCACCAAGACCCAGACGCTGCAGAACATTCAAGGTTCCCGGAGTATCCAATTATATGAAAGATTTATATATTGAATACCTAGTACGGTATAGCTATCATCCTTTCAGTGAAGAAACTATAAATCTTGGACATCAATTGTTTGAAACTATAAGCAAAGACCAGCAGCAGTACAGAACACATATGTTGGAAAGATCTTACAACCTCATTAAAGAGTTGTCCAGCGACGCGGCAGCCCCTAAATATCAGGTTTTAGAGACAGCTAACCGAGTTTCACATCCTCGAGTCCCAAATACATCGTTAAGGAATTTATATAGAATTTCTCTTCATAACTACTGCTGAGCGAACAAGACGGTACCAAAACCAAGGTAGTAGTAATCTAGAAACCAGGTAACTACCGTCCAACATCACTGCTGCCTTGTCCTTTGTTAACTACCTGAATCACTCCACAACAAGCTAGATTCAGACCCAAAAATTCTTGCACTGGCCAGTTCCTTTTCATAACGAAAGATACAGAGGGCGGGTTTGAGAAGGGGAAAATATTCGTATTGTTTTGTCGAGTTATCAGCAGCATACAATACGATAAATCGGAAAAACCTCCTTGGAAGATTGTCAGAATGTCAAAGTACCTTCTTACTGAAGCTGTGAGATCACTAATCTCCAAGAGAAGGCACTGTGCAGAGCAAAGAAGTCACTGGAAAAACCCAAAGAATGGGCTTACACAATGAGTATGCAAATGACCAACCAGTTGGACCAACTACAAGACGTTTTATCTACGCTGATGACTTAACTATTGGTACGTTTGGAGAAGATCGACGTATGTCCCCAAGCTAGATACAGCACTGAATGCTTCATGTCGCTTAATTAGGAGTTGTCTGTTGCCTAAAAACCTTTACCTCATTCACATGTGTTCTAGAACCGTCCCCTCTCCCCATCCCACAGATCAGACGCAAACATGGGCGATGCCTGAGCGAAGCTTGTGTGAGGGCAGAACACATCTTAAGTTTGCATATCAGTCTGTACTCGCAAGACTTAAATCGAGGAAATATTTTATTAAATTTGAATGTCCATTAAAAGAAAGTCGATTTATAACTACATATTCAATGCGGAGAAAAAATTGGTTAAAAAGCAGTTTAAGAAGTTTAAACCTTAAAGAAAATTTTTTGTTCAATCACATTAGTATGCAGAGGCTGGAAAAGCCTAAAGACTTACGTGTCGAATGGGACGATCGAATGATAACTAGTTCAAGTGGGGATACGCAGAGGAATAGACCCGCCTTTGCAAAGAAAAACCAACTATGGCAAAAGTTTTGGCCTGTCTATCATTGCCGGCCCCATGCACCTGTGGATGGCCAACGACGCTGCAGTCAAGTGTGCCGAACACTGAAGAGAGATGTGAGCCTTGTTATTGGCGGTGATATTGAATTGTGATATGTGAACATTATGAAAGTACACATGCATATATAACTATTAGAGTTTAGTACATTATACTTTAATAGACTGTAGCCAATTAATTAATTACAGATTAAAAAAATACGATCGGGAAGTTTGTTTAAAATGAGTTCCAAAATTCTTCATCATGAAATCGTTCTTTTACATATACACCAATTCACAGAGAAGCACCAAATATTAAACTTTTAAAACGAACTAAATAAATGTACCGGGTGATCAAAGAGTCAATATAAATTTGAAAACTTAATCAGTCACGGAATAATGTAGATACATAGGTAAAAATTGACACACATGGTTGGAATGACATGGAGTTTTATTAGAACAAAAGAAAGGATTGCTAGACGCGTGAGAGATCTCTTGCGCGAGCCGCTTGGTGGTGATCGTGTGCTCAGGTGCCACTTTCGTCATGCTTGGCCTCCCAGGTCCCCAGACCTTGGCTTTGGGGGTAGCTGAAGTCGCAAGTGTACCGTGATCGATCGACTTCTCTAGGGATGCTGAAAGACAACATCCGACGCCAATGCCTCGCCGTAACTCCGGGTATATTTTACAGTGCTGTTCACAAAATTATTACTCGACTACAGGTATTGTTGAGGAATGATGGAGAACATATTGAGCATCTTCTCTAAAGAACATCATCTTTGTTTTGTCTTAATTTTTTATGCTAATTATTGCTTTTTTGATCGGATAAAGCGCCATCTGTTGGACTTTTTTTAACTTTTGTCTTTTTATGGTTCTAATAAAACCCCATGTCATGTGTGTCAATTTTTACCTCTCGATACATTATTCCGTGATTGATTAAGTTTTCAAATTTATACTGTATGTAATGCCACAATTATGAAAATTCCTAATTACGAAACGAAATATTATTTTCTTCGTGTCTCTTTTAAAGAAGACTTTTGTCACTGAAAAAGTTGAAAATATCATGAACACTTACTGTATAAACAAAAAAGCTGAAAGTATGTAATTAAAATCACTCAAACCCCGCGAATGAGTGAACACATTCATATACCAGCTGCCAACGACGGAGAATTATGTCAGCTGGTTGTTTCTCATTTTAGTAAAAGCATTTAAGCCCGGTAAGTTTAGAATATTGCGCAACAGATGAGATTAAGACACTGGTTTCATTTACACTCCTGGCCATTAAAAATGGTACAGCACAAAGATGACGTGTTACAGACGCGGAATTTAACCGACAGGAAGAACATGCTGTGATATGCAAATGATTAGCTTTTCAGAGCATACACACAAGGTTGGCGACACCTACAACATGCTGACATGAGGAAAGTTTCCAACCGATTTCTCATACACAAACAGCAGTTGACCGATGTTGCCTGGTGAAACGTTGTTGTGATGCCTCGTGTAAGGAGGAGAAATGCGTACCATCACGTTTCTGACTTTGATGAAGGTCGGATTGTAGGCTATCGCGATTGCGGTTTATCGTATCGCGACATTTCTGCTCGCGTTGGTCGCGATCCAATGAATGTTAGCAGAATATGGAATCGGTGACTTCACGAAGGCAATACGGAACGCCGTGCTCGATCTCAACCGCCTCGTATCACTAGCAGTCGAGATGACAGGCATCTTATCCGCGTGGCTGTAATGGATCGTGCAGCCCGTCTCGATCCCTGTGTCAACGGATGGGGACATTTGCAAGACAACAACCATCTGCACGAACAGTTCGACGATGTTTGCAGCATCATGGACTAACAGCTCGGAGACTATGACTGCGGTTACCCTAGACGCTTCATCACAGACAGGAGCGCCTGCGATGGTGTACGCAACGACGAACCTAGGTGTACGAATGGCAAAACGTCATTTTTTCGGATGATTCGTTCTGCTTACAGCATCATGATGGTCGCATCCGTGTCTGGCGACATCGCGGTGAACGCACATTGCAAGCGTGTACTCGTCATCGCAATACTGGCGTATCACCCGGCGTGATGGTATTGGGTGCCACTGCTTACACGTCTCGGTCACCTCTTGTTCGCATCGACGGCAGTTTGAACAGTGGCCGTTACATTTCAGATGCGTTACGTCCCTTGACTGTACCCTTCATTCGATCCTTGCGAAACCCTACATTTCAGCAGGATAATGCACGACCGCATGTTGCAGGTCCTGGACGGGCCTTTCTGGACATGGAAAAAAAGTTCGATTGCTGCCCTGCCTAGTACATTATCCAGATCTCTCACCAAATGAAAACGTCTGGTCAATGGTGGCCGAGCAACTGGCTCGCCACAGGTTGAAGATGCATGGGCATCTGTACCTGTACACGCCATCCAAGCTCTGTTTCAATGCCTAGGCGTACCAAGGCCGTTATTACGGCCAGAGGAGGTTGTTCTGAGTACTGATTTCTCAGGACCTATGCACCCAAACTGCGTGAAAATGTAATCACATGACAGTTCTAGTATAATATATTTGTCCACTGAATACCCGTTTATCACCTGCATTTCTTCTTGGTGTAGCAACTTTAATGTCCACTAGTGTACATCCTATCGCGTCGTACCTCATAGCATTTTCACGTAACTGCCTTCATCCTGTCAGAGACGGTGAACGTGTGGAAGCTTAATATTCAGTTCCTTCGTGTGTTCATTTTATGCAAATGTAATGTTCGCGGTTAGAAGGATCTGGGAATTTAAGGAGGGATAATGTTTCATGGTGAGTACCTATTCCAGCTGGAGAATTTTTTTTATTACTGTAGCTTATAGCACAGAAGTTGGTAGCGTTTCCTTAAGGTCGGGTGGCAGCAGAATATGTCGGACACCTGCAATCCATCAAGTTGCCTCGCCCTCCGCCGCAGCCCTGACTTGGAGTGCGCGACGCGCGTCGCGGGCCTGCCTACTCTGCGCCTGCCCGGCGCCCCCGCACTCCGCAGGACGTGCTCTTTTCCCGTCTGCGGCTTCCGACAGCGCCGCCAATAAATACATCGTTCTGCGACGTGCCTGGCCGCAGCAACAGCGCAATATCTCTCTGAGGGCTTGTGGCGACGCCAGCAACGTGCAGTTCTGTCAATACAGAAAAGCGGAAGATGCAGTGGCTCTCAGATAAAAGATGAGGGAAGTGCTCCGCCGGCGGGGACACAACAGGGGATAGGGAGAATTGGGCGCATCTGGCGTCGAGGTCGCTCGCAGCTTTGCTTGTGACGATGGAGCCCTGCATAGCATAACAGTAGTAATGTATGTATGAAGTACAGCAACTTTTTATACCCCTACCTCACAGCGTAAGCATTGATCCCCGGAGCATCGCCGCCATATATTTTCATCGTGTCATGTTGAACAATGTGGAACCAAGGTTTATATTTGCAGCGGTTCTCTTTCAGTATATTTTTCTCAAACCTTTTCCTGAAGCTTTCCTGTTATAATTTTGTACACAGAATGGTGTTCTTATCTTGTTATGGTCACTTATTTATTAATAAATTTGTAATTATACTTTTTTTACCAACGAAAGTACTTTACCGCACTGTATATCTAGAATATAGACACCAGAAAAAAAATTAATTACATCAAATTAAAATATGTGGTCGGGTCTCCGCAAGGGAGAGCGAAATAAAAATAATCACGCGAAAAGTATTTCCCATTACTTTCAATTCTGATGGAAATTCTAGTTCATAATTTTTTTTCATATAGATTTTTTATTAATGACATTATGCGTGTTTGAAACTCTAGTTTCCCATTTTTATCAAACCAAATTGATTACAAATTCTTGGTTAAAATGTTTATTAAGATTATGGGATCAACTGCTAGGTACTTATAAACTACCTTACATTAAAGGCAACACAATCATCCGAAACTGAGGGAGGATACGAACCCCCGACGGGGAGCGGCATAGAGGCATAGCGCCTCAATGCGCTGAGCCACTCCACCGCGGCCAAATTATTGATGGAGGGTAGAAAGAAGGATTAGAGAGGAAAGGATTGATAGTGGCTGCATTAGGGCATTGAAATTAAACAATGGTGACAAGTGAAAATATGAGACAGGCTGGGAATCGAACCCGGGACTCGCTCTTTGGGCCTGTCAGAAAGAACAGACACCATACAAATAAAATAACAAATTCATTAAATAAGTTCAGGTTCAACACCGAAAGAATTAACTTACTGTAAAATATGTCTACCAAAAGTGTTGAATCTAAAACTCGCTAAACTACTAACGATGAGATGCTTCTGCTTGCGTGACTTTCAGAATCTCAACAACATTTTTATAAATGAAATACACAGAAAAAATTATACTTCTTGGAATTCAGATAAAGATGTTAATTGGCTTCACATGCCGTAAAGTACGATTTGCGAGATCGACAAAGACAAATTGTAGCACAATCTAAAAGACATGTAGCGACACCAAACAAGGAACTGACAATAACTTTACCTGATTTGTAAATTCTTATAAAATGCAAAATAATACTGTTGTGGCGCCCTTTTAAAAACTAAATATTTTATCAGTGGTTATGCTCGAGGACATACAGGGCGAGGCACTTAAAATTGTTTTGTAACTGTTTTTCGTTTCATGGTAGATCGGTAAAAATAAAAATGAGTTGAAAATTTTTGAAAATGGTAATATCTCCAACTTAAAGTCATTAGACTCTTTCTCTAAGTTTAACACGTGTATTTAAGCAAACAGTTGGAGAAATCTGCAAAATGTCGTTGCTTAAGAAACATTTATATCTGGGAACAACTTTAAATACCTTTGAGGAGTTCCGTTTACATTTCTATAAGAGACTAAGTAGTAGAAAATGGTATTTACCCTTGCTGGAATTATTAATGTCATGCAATAATAGCGTAGAGATCTTTAAAGTTTGGATCACTGTATTAGAGTGTATAGTCTGACCACGACTGAGAGTATGATCACGGTATGTGGTTTATTCGAGTGTAGGACAGAAGTTATACTGGCATTCCCCAGGAAGTGTTATAGGGCCCCTACTGTTACGTCCCTTAGACTGACGCTGTTACTTATCGGTTAGTAAAGTCACCAAAGGATCAAAAGCAACTGAAAAATGATTTAGATGAGGTATCTGCAGGGTGTAAAAATTGGCAAATAACCCTTAATAATGATAAGTGTGAGGTCATCCAAATGACCACTAAAAGAAATCCGTTAAACTTCAGTCAGACAATAAATCAGTCAGTTTGGGACTCCATTTTCAAAGAAGCAGTAGAAATTAATCTGAAAATGTAATAAACAGAGATAATGGTTTTAATTTGAACAAGGCGTGGAATCCTGCACTGAATGTAATCAAATTGCAGATATGTCGAGAAGGTGTTACCACCGCAGAACATATATCGATAACAGAATCGAACTTTTGATTCCTTTCGCCACGGGGGAGGGGTGGGGGCGCGTGCTAAGTGTACCTCTTTGCCGCCGACAATCGTCTGAGACCTGCATGCGCAGTGCCTCCGTGGTACTGCATATAAGGCCGATCTTGGAAACCTGTCGGCAGTGTTGGCCTACTCTGAAGATGGCCGGACGATACGAGGCCGTAATATTAGTGGAAGACGTGGAATTTGCACGGCTGAACGCCCGAAATTTATTGGTTTACTTATAAACTAACTTATGAGACTTAACTGCGGGGTACTTATAAACTACCATATATATATGACAACACAAACATCCATGCCCGAGGAAGGATTCGAACCCCCGCCGGGGAACGGCATCGCGCATTGGAGAATAGAGCCTCAATGCGCTAGGCCACTCCGCCGCGGCACTTATGCCAGTTTCTTTGACTCTTCAGTATAATAAGATATGTTCTGTTGTAATTCCTTTAGGAAACGTTCGGCACAAATGTTTTTCTTACTGGCACTGTTAAGAAGGGAAATTATTACACTGCGTCTTCCCTTATTTGCAAATAATCTAATAAAACAACAATATGCTCTCAGAAGGTCAGCCAACCCTATAAAAATTTCAAATACTCAAAATAAATGCGAATGTGTGCTGCGCCTTTGAATAATTCGTTGTGAATCGTTGTGTTGGTGGAAAGTTGAATAATATAAATCAGTTTTAGCACCCAGGTTGATCACCTATCCAACACAACGTCTGTTCTCTCAGAGGAACACCAAGACGCAGACAGCTAGCTGACGTGGCGTGATAGTGACATATTCAGCCACCAAATCTTTACCTGTCAAAGACATGTGCGCGATGGAAACACCGGAAGAGCGGCTCAATAAACTGCCATAAAAACAAAAATAGGGCTTTACATTCACCTACGGTTATGTCTAGATGGCCTGACATACATAAGACATCTAGGCGTCTGTATTACACTGTCAAATTGGTTTGGTACTTTTAATTCTGATTTTGTATTTTGACAGTTTACAGCCACGATGTGGTATGTTTACAAATAATGTAAACGTGTTTTACACGGTATTAGAACTTGTATAATCTTCGGAAGTATTTTATGTTCTAAGAATTTATAGGTGCTAAAAAGATGGACGCTTTTTTGTTGTTTCATTTTACACTTATATATGTTTCCAGAGAATGCATGTGAATAGATATTCAAATAACTGTTAGCTTCCGTTATCTCTAGATTTTTATGATATTGAGCCTTAAGTTTTTCCGTTTTGGTTAATCACTATTATTATGTCACTTACTGACCTCTACCACGCTACGGGCCCTAAGGAATACAAAATAGGTAAACACTCTTTGGTAATACCATGGAATATTCTGCGAGCTGCATTAGACATCTGATTAATAACAAATGTCGTTTAATACAACATGAGAATAATTTTTTAGCAAGAGAATGAGTTAGCTTGTATCATGAAGTATGACAACATTGTATAACCAAATGAAAATCTCTTGAATAATATTTATTAACATCTTTAAAGATTCAGTGACCTTTTACAGGTATCTTACGTAAATAGGACGAAATTTCCTAACTCAAGTGATTTTTGATATTGTAGGAATATGTTATTTTGGCCCAATTTAGGTTAATACCACTAAAAGTGAGCCGTATGTGGACGCGTTTTGACCGCTTGAAATTTAATTGCATATGACACCTTTACGGTTCAGCTGAGACGGACTTGTAGAGGAGAAATCCTCTACTTTTCTTATGTTTTCCCGTATATCGCACAGTTTGAGGGTTATTTGCGAGAGGAATAGCGATCTGATACTCTCTCTCCGTGTCTGTTTGTAAAGCGATGTCACTTTTTAGGTCGCGGCGTTCAGTCGAGAGGCACCAGATTTTACAGACCTGTTTGTCGGCCGCCAGCGACCAGAATATCACTCTGGTGCCATAACCAGCGGCCGTAAAAGGACGGCACGATGCCCTATATCGGCTGTTATGGGCCACACTGAAGAAATTCACAAGTGAAAGTTGTTCAGAATTTAATATCTAGTATCTTATGTTAGAAATTGTTTCCGTAATTTTGACCCTGAAAGTTTGTACACACGTATAAGGTTTTATTATTCACATCGTTTTACAATTATATTCATTTTCTGCAAGTCATTTAATGGAGGTTTATCTTCGCAGGAATATAGCGCAGGAAACTACATTTCTGTAAATAAATAAAATATTAAAAAAGAGAGAAAGAGAAAAGTCTCTAATATCGTATTCAGAAAACGTTTATCTCCCTAATAAACATTATAGTGAAATGCTGAAAAGTGGCACACACGTATAAAGTTTTATTCATCACATCGCTCTACGATTATAGCCTCCTGGCCATTAAAATTGCTACACCACGAAAATGACGTACTAGAGACGAGGAATTTAACCGACAGGAAGAAGATGCAGTGATATGCAAATTATTAGCTTTTTAGAGCATTCACACAAGGATGGCGCCGGTGGCGACAACTACAGCGTGCTGACATGAGGAAAGTTTCCAAACCATTTCTGATACACAAACAGCAGTTGACCGGCGTTGCATGGTAAAATGTTCTGATGCCTCGTGTAAGGAGGAGAAATGCGTACCATCATGTTTCCGACTTTGATCTAGGTCGATTTGTTGCTTATCGCGATTGCGGTTTATTATATTGCGACATTGCTGCTCGCGTTGGTCGCGATCCAACGACTGTTAGCAGAATATGGAATCGCTGGATTCAGAAGGCAATACGAAACACCGTGCTGGATCCCAACGGCCTCGTATCACTAGCAGTCGAGATAACAGGCATCCGCATGGCTGTAACGGATCGTGCAGCCAAGTCTCGATCCCTGAGTGAACCGATGAGGACGTTTGCAAGACAACAATCATCTGCACGAACATTTCGACTATGTTTGCAGCAGCATGGACTATCAGCTCGGAGACCATGGCTGCGGTTACGCTTGACGCTGCATCACAGACAATTCAAAAGTTCAAATGTTTGTAGAACTTATGGGACTTAACTACGGGGTCATCAGTCCCTAAGCTTACAAACTACTTATGAACTAGCTACGACTAAGGACGGCACAAATATCCATGCCCAAGGGGGGATTTGATCCCCCGACCGTAGTGGCCGTGCAGACCGTGACTGGAGCGCCTCAATCCCCTCGGCCACCGCGGCCGGCCACAGACAGTAGCGCCTGCGATGGTGTACGCAAAGACGAACCTGGGTGCACGCATAGCAATTTCCGGATGAATCTAGGTTCTGTTTACAGCATCATGATGAGCATAGAGACCCATGAGGAGCATAGAAACCCATGCCCGGAAACGTCATCCAACGACGCTACGGAGAGTCCAAGTTACAGGCACCAGCTCCTGCCGCTAGACATCCCCTCCAGCAACTTCGACGCTCTGTCATTGGATGACGATTCCAGGCATGGGTTTCTATGCTCACGTTGGTCCTCAAGTCACCTCCCACATCCCCACGTTTGTTGGTTGAGTAGTGTAATTCTGAAACATACTGACGTATGGGACACACACCCATCTCAATCTTCGACGTCCTTTTACTGCCGGAAATATGCGCAGGACGAAATTTTGTGAGAGACTTTTTTTTATTGCTAGCATGTGATGAATCGGGCTGTGAATCCCGAGTGCGCGAATTCAGTTTCGCCTTGTATACTGTATAACTAGTTTTATATGTTACATTTGATATTTATACTATTTTTCTCCAATACTTTATATACATTTTATATTTACATTATTTTTGTCCAAAATGTTTTCAAAAATCATAAAAAAGCAGGAAAATCTAAATTGGGCCGTAAAACGCGCGCGAGAGATTTTTTTTTATACAATATCACATTTAGTAGATCTCAGCCATCGTAGATTTTGCCTTCTGCATAGCGAGTAAACGACGAACTTCCATCTGCTGTAAAGATTATCATCATCGTTAGAGAGTGAATATGCCTCGGTTTGGAGCTACGCCTCCCTAATAAAATTCTATCGTGCTGTCCTATTTAATGATAACATTAATGCCTGTTTGATGTTAAGTCTCTTCCGAATCATTCTCGGCCGAATCCAAGAACTTTCTTTTTGTTCTGCCTCGACTCCTCTTACCCTCTACTGCGGAACACAGGAGTCTCGTAGGTAACCTTGCTTCTCCCATGCGTGTAACATGACCCCACCGTCTCTGCCTGTTCGCTCCAGCTACTTCACCTATGGTGTTCATTCCCAGTCTTCCGTAATTTTTCCATTATGAATGCCCTCCTACCACTGTTCACATTCATTAGTATCTGCAATCATCCTTGCTACTTTCATACATGTAACCTGTCAATGTACATGTAACTTGTCAACAAGATAACCTGTTTCCACCAAACCTTCACTCTCATACAACAAATTTGGTGTAAAGTTAAAACGGCACACTGCTATTTTAGTCATATACTGACTCTTTTTGCAAAAGAGAGTACATCGTATCTGACCACTCACTGCATTAGCTTTGCTACACCTTGATCCCAGTTCTTTCACCGTGTTGCCATCATATGGGAAAATACATCCTAAGTATTTCAAACTGTACACCTGTCCTTTGTTCCCCCTACTTGGTACTCAGTCTGTTTCAATCTCTTTCATAAAGCCATTACTTTCGTTTTGGTGATACTGATTTCTCATACCATAACACATTTCTGATCTAACTCTGAAATATTAGATTACAACCTTTGAATCGAGTCTTCCATCGCAACTAAGTCGTCCTAATATGCGAGTCTGCTTATTTTGCTTCCACCTATTTTTACTCCCGTCCTGTCAGTCTATCGTATTCAACATATGACCAATAAATAGTATAAACAACAGCCTTGTTTTGCACCTGAAACTACCGTGAACCATGAACTTAATTTACCATAAAATCTAACTGCCGCCGGACAGTGAATACGAGGAGCTTCAATAGCCTGTTGAAGTTTGCCTCCCATTCCACAATGTTGTAGAACTGGCAACAGCTTCCTCGTAGAAGCACGGTCATGTGCCTTTTCTTGATCTAAAACACATAGGACTTCTCCATTATCTTTATTACATCCTCTAAGAAGCCTAAATCGACAAAGTTTTTCGTCGAACTTATTTTCAACTAATAGTCGGTCTCTTGTATCAACAATATCAGAGAATATTTTGACCAGAACGCTAATTAAAGGGATTCTAGTTGTAACAATCTTTTCTGATTACATGCGTGAAAATTGGTGTTACTGCTGAGCCAGTTCTTCAGTAGCAGTCATTGCTAACTTGGCGGGATTGGGATGGGAGCACAATCTTTTTTAAAAAACTTTGGAATTCAATGTTACACACAGTTTTAAATATAATATTAAAGAAATTTAAAGGCACAACCGTTGACTAACATCAGATCCGTAAAAGCAATGTTTGGCGCCTCGTAAAATACTAACAATTAAGAGAATATAATGTCAAATTAAATAACAGATTCCAATTAATACACAAACCATGAAAATGCCAAACCCATCGGCCATTAGAATACTGGAGCACTGAATTTTACCAGCGGAATCAAATTACTGGAGTGTTGGCTTGTATGGGAGTGAGACATGGACGATAAATAGTGCGTACAGGAAGAGGATAGAGGCTTTTGAAATGTGGTGCTACAGAAGAATGTTGAAGATTAGGTGGGTGGATAGCGTAACTAATGAGGAAGTACTGAACAGAATTTGGGAGAAAACGAATTTCTGGCATACCTTGACGAAAAGAAGGGACCGCTTGGTAGGACACATTCTTAGACATCAAGGAATTGTGAATTTAGCATTGGAAGGAACTGTGTGGGGTAAAAACCGCAGAGGATGACCAAGAGATGGATACAGTAAGCAGATTCAGACATATGTAGGTTGCCTTTCTTATGTGGAGATGAAGAGGCTTGCTCAGGATAGGATATTGTGGAGAGCTGCATCAAACCAGTATCCGGACTGAAGACCACAACAACAGTTAAATATGGGTTTGTCCTTGGTAAATTTATGTAATTTATGTGTGCAATCCAGAAGTGACTGAAGTAGGGGCATCTTTGTCCAAAATCTTACAGTGTTTGATCAAGTGCAAATATTTCTTTCATATTCAGGGCTAGATTTAGGTAGTAAAACATTCTTATTATCTATCGCAACTACATCACTGAGTGCGTCATAAAATCTGTCTATCTTATCTTTATTTATCCCTTCACAGGTCGAATACACTGACACAATCCATTTTTCATTCAGTCATTCGTTTACATACCGTATTGCTATTAAGCTGGATTATACCGCTTTGATTTAAAACTGTGTACTCCACTATGATCTTCCTGCTTTGACTCCTGGCAGACAGACCTTATATTCTCCCACTTCCTCTTCTTATCTCACTTTACTCGAAAGTCACTAACAGCAAAAAAATTCTAGTCCTACCTTACTTGCAGCCTCTGACAACTGTATCTTCCAGTGTAGCCCTGTTGATGTCAGATCGTTTGGCAAGTCGTAATTGAGGAGTCCCAGGTCTGTCAATTACAGGTGGAGCTCCGTCACCTCCAAATGTCCGAGAAATTTTGTTTTGAATGTTGCCAGTATCATATCGACATACGTGGAAAGCAGGTAGCTGACATTACTTGCCCAGGGTAGCACTGTGTTTATCCCTAACGGTAGAGAGATAAACTCGTGGATGCGGTAATCTTTGCCGTCTGAGCACAACTGTGGCTGTGACTCATAATAAAATTATGTCCGAGATCCCCAACCACATTCCAAAGTAACTCGTATCTCGACTATCGGAACCATTCAACCGCTGCCAATGGTTGTTAAACTAGGACATGACTACAGGAAATCACACCACGAAGAATTAAAATTAAATACGTTAAAGTAACAGTGCAATAAAAATCCAATATGCAACACTTCACGGTGACACAGTTCGGAAATATGTTACATTGACTGTTACTGTTCCTAAGACAGGCTGAATAGTTTATAGTTTAGAGAATGTCAATACTTTAAACCTTTACCTTCAAACAGATGTAAGGGCATTCTACATTGGTTAAATATCTCATCCGTACATTGCTAGGCTATTGGAAAAGTTGATTGCGTTGTTTCACACATAAACTGAATCGTCACTGCAAACGCATCAAGTATGTGGATGTAGATAAAATCAAAGTAGAATATCAAGAATACTCATGAGTATAATCGATACACGTCGTACTTTGTATAGTATATCTAAGAACCACACACACACACACACACACACACACACACACACGTCGTACTTTGTATAGTATATCTAAGAACCACACACACACACACACGGAAGGGTAAGTACGTAGTCGAATGTAGTTCATAAATTACATAAAGTTATTAATGTCCGCCAATTCTGTGGAACAAGCCTTGAAACGAACCACACGAAATAGTATCAGAAATAGTCCTGTTCATAAACAAATGTAAAAGGAGGCGTAGATCAACCAGCAGTGACGAAAATCCATCTCTCGGACAGTGTAATAAAAGTCGAGAGAGAAGATTAACGGGAATTTTATTATAATGAACGGCTACTGCGTTGTTTCTTCATCCAAGGACTGGTTTCCTACACACTTCATGCCAATCTCTCCTACTGTTTTTGTTGTAATTTAGAGAAGACTAAACTACGTCCCTAATCTGTCCTATTTGAGTCACTTGGTGACAGCATTATACTCCAAATTACCGTGTCCATCCCTTGACATTAAGCTGCGATTTTACCTCTCACTGATATATGCGTTAACAAATCAACTATTCCTTGATGTCTCACTGTTGTTCTATTATCTTTTGCTTTCCATTAGTTCAAAAAATGTTCAAATGTTTGAATAGTCTATGGGACTTAACTACGGGGTCATCAGTCCCTAAACTTACAAACTACTTATGAACTACTTACGAACTAGGACGGCACAAATATCTATGCCCGAGGGGGGATTCGAACCCCCGACCGTAGCAGCCGTGCAGACCGTGACTGGAGCGCCTTAGTCCCCTCGACCACCGCGGCCGGCTTTCCATTAGTCGAGTTATAGTTAACCACTGAACTGATTCTGTAGCTTTTCATTGTTTACAACAACATCCTTTCTAAATATTATCAGAAGCTTTCGTTCTTCTTGTTTCCGTACTGTTTATCGTTCATTTTTGTCCTACGTACACTGTTTACCGGTTACACATTGAAAAAGTGGGTTAGAGGGACGCTCAATAGCGATGTTATCAGCATACACGTTGAAGAAAAGGTCCCCTAACAAATTTGTATTGCGCGTAAACACGTTTCTGTTCTTTTGGGAATGTTTTCTTTTATTGTCAACCTACATTTTAGTTGATTTCTGCCACCGTCAATTACTTTGATGGCCAAACAGCTACTTAAAATACTTTCATTTACCAGTGTAATTTTCGCTTTCCTCTTTTCAAGTAACTATTCATCTGCGTTTGCAAATGTTTTCAAAATCTTTTAATATTACAAAGTTACCGACAAATTTGAATTTTCTCATTTTCACATCTTCTTGAACACTCAATTCTTCTTATTAGTTCATTCTTGAATTCCCTTACAGATTGAATAACATACAGGCCACATGTTTCCCTTACCCCTTTCTAGTTTTGGCACCTCTTCAGCTTCTACTCTTCTTCCTACATTCTGTGTTCTGTACAAGTTGCACATATCCTTTCTCTCACTCTATTATAATTCTGATCACTTCAGAATTTCAAAGAATAATTTTCTTTTTCTTGTTCAGAACTGGTAAATCATTTCGGGTTTGGATGATTATGCATCTGCATCTCTTTTTCTACATATTTCTATGACTTCTTTTCCTGTGTCTCTCGTGACTGATTCTACTGGTTCGCATTTTCCTACTACATTTCCAGTTTGTCCCGTATTTCATACATATATTTTTCTAATTTCATCTATGCCGGACCCTATGTTCTCAACTATTTGTCTTCCCCCCGAAGTTTTGAAACATGTCCTAACGTCCCATCCTTTTTCCTTGTTAGTTTTTACCTGATGTTCTTTCTTCGACAATTCTGCGTATAGCCTTATTATTAATTACTTTATCAGTCCACCTAGTTTTTAACATTTATCTGTAGCATTACATCTAAAAATCTTTCATTGCACTCAATTCTGTCTTTCCCACTCTCCATGATTCTCTACCATACAATTCTGTGCTCCAAATGTACGGTTTCAGAAATTTATTATGTTTCGGTAACACTTTTGCTTCATTTAAAATTCTTTCTTTCATTCAATGAGTACATTAATAAATAAATTTTAAGGTCCTTGTCTTCGTACATACCTGTTTCATGCCTAAGTGTTCGCAACGGAAAATGCAAAGGAAGCGAAGCTCAATAGCTATCAGCACTCATTTGAAGGCACATATTTAGTCATACCTTCTTCATCTAAAACGATTTCGGGTTTTTAGACTTAAAACTGCAGTAGAAAAAGATATTTCCTGTCAAATTACTTACCTAACTAGAATCTGGATGTTTGTACTCACCAAAAGCATAAATAATTCTGAGAAATATACCAATTAATTGTTACAATTAATTGTTATTAATGAAATTACGGTATCAGCCGCTTTTTCGCCAAAATAAATCAACATTATTTTGTTCGTGATAAATAAAATAATTCTTTTTATACGCGATGAGGGGTTAAGTATCGCGCACTATCATTAATCAGGTATTCAACGGATACAACAACAGGTCACATTTTAATATATTATATCGAGTTGCAACGGTGCTCCTCAGTTATCCATTCGTACTGCTTCTTGTTGTCTACTCGCTAAATATTAGTAACATCATTTTATACAGACGCAGACGATTGGCGTCTTCTACACAAGAGTGGGACAGTGTGGACCAACATTCCCTCGGTGAAGTAGTGGACAGCATGCCACGGCTAATACATGCATTCTTACGAGCAGGAGGACGTGTTTCCGTGTATTAGGGGGTCTGGTGTATCCGGAACCTGGAACACAAATTCAGAACGTCTAGATTTTTGTCGTACAACTTGTGATTTTCTGGTTTCACGAACATTCCATTTTTTTGGTAAAGTGTTATGAACTCTTAGCATCATGGTGATGGAACCATTTTTTTCTGATATGTGCAGAAAACACGCTAACAGTTGTGGTACGTACATTCCCTCCTGGAAAGTAATGCGGTCGCGAAATGAAGAGCACCCGGCCATTTCTTACCTATCATACCAAATCAAAAATAACGACGCTGAAAATGAGGAAAAAAGCAAAGGAAAAGAATGATGTGTAAGTATAATCTAGTACCTGAAAGCATCCTGCAGGATGCTCTCGTAGAAGCAGCAACACTCGTGTGTTACCATGAATGAGACAATGCCAGCGACATGGAAGGCAGTACGTGTTCTGTTGATGGCGCAAATGGAGCGGTCTACTGCCTGTCGATTCTCTGGAACAGTACTGGAATCAAATCACCTGCAATTGCGTCAGGGGAGTATGATGAATGGTACAGTTCTTTCCAATCATATCGACCGAACAGAGCAGCCACACCTTGCGCTGTATGCACTCGCGCGTTGACGAGAAAAGTGATGGATGGGTTACGCAGAAAGTATTGCCGCTACATTCGCAAAGCTGGTCGCAGGTGATTCTCCTAAACGAACAGTAATACTGTGCACTGACGGTCTGCAGTGGAAGAACGTAATGCGTTAGGATAATACCATCACAGTGGTACTCGAGAGTCACCATAACTTTCTGAGCCACTTTTGATCTATAATAATGCCATTCGTTGGATTGGCATTTCAGGTTTGTCACGTACGATGTGGCCCATGTCTCATCCAGTGTTACGATACGGCGTAAAATTTCTCTGCTTCGCGCTCGTAGCGCTTCAAGTGCGTCTGAGTAGCGTCGTAACGCATTTCTGTCAATTCATGCGGAACCCAAGGTGATGCAATTTTTCGCATGCCCAGGCACATTCAGTCTTGATCAACTCCGTTGTTACTATTGGGAAACATGGTGACACCGTTACGTTAGACCGCTCGTTCACAAGTGACTGCGTTTTCCTCGATTGTGCGCACGCCGGTGACGTGGGACGGCCATTTGTTCGGACGTAAGGTACTTGTGCTATGAGCGACAATTGTAGATTCCATTGCATAGTGTCTCCACAGCCACTATATATGTCCCAACCCTCTTATATACGTATAGTATTGACTAATACCACACAATGTGCTACCACAACTCAGTTTATTAACCGGAGATACAGATTCTCGACGAACACCATTATAGATCAATGTTAACTGAAAAGTACAAGATTCATTACTTGAAGGCACAAAAGAATGTGCATCTCTTTTTAACGGGGAATTCGGGCGACCGCATGAAAACACTTGGTCCAAACCGTTATCCCAAAAGTTCGATGGACATGAAGTCCAAGCCACGTTAACACTAACCATGACAGTCGGCCTCTAGATGAGAATACAGTCTTTGTCCAGATCGTAACACTCGGCAGGTCTCGGCGCGAAAGACTGGCAACCTCTTTATACAGCTGGCTGCAACTAATCAGCAATTGCCGTAAGGAACGTGGTTGTGGGGCCGGTAGCAGTGACATCTGTAAAATAGTTACCAGGCATGTTATACCAGTGGAGAGCGATCTCTTTAAACGTTAATTAAAATACACCTTGGTTTTTTTTTTTTTTTTTTTTTTTTTTTTTTTTTCAGAATGGTTTAGGTCATCACTTAGGAGAACATATCAAATAAAAAGTTTGTTGTCGAGGTATAAAGTGAATAACAAAGGATGGTCCAGATGTTAAAATTACTTCACCAACCTCTATCGTCTAATAGATTACAAGATAAAAGTCACTATTTCTGACAAACTATTCAAAATAAATTTATTAGCAATATTGGTATAACAGCCTAAACAAGGTGTATTTTAATTAACATCTGTAAAATATAGTGCACTTAGTATGTCGACCAGGATTCGATGTTTGTGACTCAGCCCCTGCACTGCCGCGACCTGTGATGCATGGTAGTCTGCTGGGTAGTCTGCTCGTTAGGGTTTCGCTCAACCGGCATCCAAAAACAAATTTCTTTTGGATTAAATTTAACTGAAAATTTTAAAACATTGGGCAGACTGGTAGAATCCTTTTTATTAACAACATTTAATTATTCAGAATTTTAAAAGATAATGTATCTGATTACACTACTATATTGTCACATAGTGGAGTTGTAGGAACCCTTGTCATGCATAGTAGAGTACAAAAATGTACTGACTCGGGCCTGAGTTTTACACAGTGTAGAAACACTAAAAGAAAATTATGTAACATTAATTCTCAATACATCTCGAAGGTACTAGAACTGTCTATTCAAATTTAAATGTACAGACATGGTGGATGTTGAACCAAGGACCCTTTGTTCGGCGTCCATTATTTTTGTACAATACACCACATTGTTACTTTCTTTCATCGCTTCAATTGCGGTAATATTTTGGAAGGTAAGGTTTACTGCTGCCTAAACACACCTTAAAAATTCGTGTTCTAGTTCATCTCAAACAAGACTGTAGATGAAACTTCCTGGAGATTAAAATTGCGTTTCGGAACCGAGACTCGAAACTGGGACCGTTTCCTTACGCGGACAAGCGTGAGGTACTGGCAGAAGTAAATTTGTGAGTACGGACAGTGAGTCTTCTCTGAATAGCTCAGTGGTTGAGCGCTTGCCCGCGAAAGGCAAAGGTCCCAGGTTCGATTCGCGGTTCCGGTACACAATTTCAAACTGCCAGAAGTTTCATATCACCGCACACTCCGCTTCAGAGAGAAAATTTCATTCTGAAGACTGTAGATATTTCTTGTGACATGTCGAGGGTGGAATCATGATTGCATACGAAATACGTATTAGACGACAGGTTCAAGTAAATGTTTCTGATAAACTGGATAAAGCCATAGAGGTGTTAGCCAACATGACTCAGGGAATTTGAATGAAATACCTGGGATTTTCTTTGTTTGGAAGCAATGAATTTTTAGTAAAATAAAATCCCAGTAAATAAAATACCGGTAAATTATGCACAGTTAGTTTTGCTGATAGACTGTCAAAACGTTTAAACGGTAAATGCCTTCTCTGGTAGGAAGAGCGAACGGTCGTTTTCTCTTAGGAACTAACTGTGTAGTCGCGAAGGGAAAACAATCTGAAATCCACTTCTGTGAGTTGCTGTAACTTGGAAGACGAGGGGCGAAAGATCTTGTTTACACAGACTACGACGGTGAAAGCCAAAACTTTCTAAAGTAGACGAACGAAAGCAGGAGAAGTAAGTCAAGTGTACGCCACCTTCGTAGGAAGCCTCAGCTAGGTATTTCAACCTATACGATTTTAGCTTTCGATGACAGTGTTTCATCATCCACGTTGCTTTTTTCGATACCCAATGGATTTTTTTATGGCGAATATGTCGGTAAAAATGAAACGCCAATTTGAACAGAGTACTTAAAATGCCTTTATTGTCTAGCTAAACTTTGTAAAACGTACATAATAGCATATTATGAAGAAATGAATACTGCAGTTATTGACGAGGAGAAATATTTGTGTGTACTTGCTAAAAAAATTTCCTTTAAACAGTTTACGATGCCAGTCAAAAGGGAAATTATTCCCCTAAGTTATGGCCTTTTATGTAACCACACATATACACAGGCAATACTGTTAGGACAATTTAAATCTATGTTCACTTTTTTCACAAAGTACGGGAAACCAATCTTTCGATCCACAGCTATATAACCTGAATACACCTCCTTTCATTACCTCACCTTTCCGGAATCATCGTCCACAGAGAACCTTTTTCATTCCCCACACAAACGATAATCACATGGCGCTAGATCTGCACTGTATGGAGGCAACGTTTTGCATGGAAATGTCGCACAGCACTGACCTATTCATGATTACCTGTTATTCCGAGCGGCAGGCCGCGGTGGCCGAGGGCACTCAGCCGCTCCAGTCACGGTCTGCACGGCCATTACGGTCGGGGGTTCGAATCCCCCCTCGGGCATGGATATTTGTGCCGTCCTTAGTCTTAGCTAGTTCATAAGTAGTTTGTAAGCTCAGGGACTGATGACCCCGTAGTTAAGTCCCATAAGTTCTACAAACATTTGAACATTTTATTCCGAGCGTTCGAGGTCAAAGGTGTCACTTGTCAGTGAAACTAACAGCTCTTAATGCGGCATGAAAATTAACAATATTTTCATTAGTTAGAAAATGTAGAAAACTGTACCTTCATTAGAGGTCTGCAATTCGATGAAAACAACCGCTCGAGCCTTTCCCGTTTCGTGCCGCTGCTCGACGGCTGGGGTAGGCCCACGCTGCGACACGGCTGCGGCCGTCTAATGCCCCACGTAGCCGGTCGCCCTGCGCCTCTCGGTTACCGGCGGAACTCTCGAGCACTGCCGGGCGCTCGAGCGTGCTCGTAGTCTCGGCCGGTGACAGTGCGACCGCCGCGCGCTCAACATTGTGGAATCGCATAAGAAACCGACCTGCCTTTGAGCAGCACAGACAGCTTTATGGATCAACGAACTATCGGTCGTAAAGGCTCCATTCATGAAACAAAGTCGTGAAGAATAAAGACATGTCGGAAGAGGAGTCGAAAAGTGAAGCTTGGAAATTTTTTGCATTTGTAGTGCATCCTGTCACACAGGTTCCTGCTGGTTTCGTGCAATGTACCACATGCGATACTATACTTTCGTACCAGTCAAGCACAACAGGTATGATTCGGCACTGCAAAAGTAAATGCGGAGCAGGATTACACAGACCACTTGCAGTACCAAGTAGCATAAAGAAAGTTCTTGTTGATAGGTTGGTCGATATGCGCGGAATAGATTTGCTACAATTAAATACTTGTAGTAAGATTGGCTTCAAGAATTATTCGCAGGAGCTCATCAATGTTCGCTCCACGTGTGGCAAAGTCAACATAGAAGAAGTTCTTCCGCACCCTACGACTGTATCGCGGCATATTAAAGAAAAGGCCGACAAAATATGGGCGACAATGGTGCCCAAGCTAATATGTGCTTTAAAGAACAAAATGTGCTCTTAAACGCTGGTCTGTGGTCTGATAACTACAAGGAGATACGCTGCACATAAAGCACGATTAGACTACTGTATTACCGTTTGTCTACCAAAAGGAACAAAATACTATATACAGAAATTACAATTTTTAACGTTGCAGTTACTGGAAGACATGATCACCTCAATGGTCGAAACTCCAGTAGTTTGCAAAATATTTAAAAATTTTCTTCTTGAGACAGGTCTTGTTGAATTTTATACTGTCTATGCGTTTTACCATTTTTATTTTAAGTCGTATGTATTCCAGAAAATTCCCCATGTCACATACAATAATGGGGAATTTTCTGGAATACATACGACTTAAAATAAAAATGGTAAAACTCATAGAAAGTATATTTAAAATTGTTTAATGTTTGTAAAGTTCATGGGACAACTGCGGGATCATCATTCCCTAAACATACAACTATCAAACATCAAATGTGACATATACAGTTGTAGTAATTGGGTTATAGAACTGATAGTAAACAACGATAGACATTTGTAAAAGAAATAAGTAAGTTCTTAATATGAAGCGGTGGTCTCTCATCTCTGAAATACATTAATGACTTGCCATTCTACAATGATGAAGATTAGTTCGTTTTACTGATGATATAGTAATCACATCCAAAAACGAGGACTAACTGATGTAATCGTAAATAACGTCTTTCACAAAATTATTGAGTGTTTCTAAGCAAACGGACTCTCATTAACTTTTGATAAACCACAGTATATATAGTTCCGTACAGTAAATAGCACAACTCCAGTAATAAATATAAACTTTCAATAGAAGTCTGTAGCTAAGGTTTTTCGAAATTATTCGTTCGTTTTGAAGGGAAGCCAGAGTTTTTCAAAATTTTTAGATGTGTGAATTAATGAGAGATTAAACTTGAAGCAACACATTGATTGTCTGCTAAAACGTTTGGGTTCAGATGCTTATGCTGTTAGGGTTTTAGCAAATTTTGGCGATAAGAATCTCAGTAAAACAGTTTACTACGCCTATTTTCATTTACTGCTTTCGTATGGCATCATATACTGAGGTAATTCACTATTGAGTAAAAAAGTATTCATTGCACAAAATCGTGTAATCAGAATAATTACTGCGTCCAAGATCGTTCTGGAGACATCTATTTAAGAATTTAGGTATCCTCGCAGTTACTTCAGAGTATACATATTCACTTATGAAATATGTTGTTAATTATCCAACCCAGTTCACATACATGTTCACATGTTTGTAAATCTATCGGACTATACTGCTTGGTTATTAGTCCGTAGCTTGCAAACAATTTAAACTAAGGTAAACTAACCTAAGGATAACACGACACCCATGCCTGAGAGGGGACACGAACCCCTGATGGCGAACGGCCGTGCACATCCCGCATGTCTAACCCGCCGCGGCAAACCCAGTTAAAAAGTAATAGCAGTGAGCATAGGCATAAAACCAGGAGAAAGGATGATATTACTATGCAGGGTTAAATCTCACTTTGTCACAGAAAGGGGTGAATTATGCTGCCAGAAAAGTCTTCGGTCACCTACCAAACAGCATCAAAACCTGACAGATAGCTAAATAGCATTTAAAAATTTATTAAAAGAATAACTGAATGTCTACTCCTTCTACTCAATGGATGAATTTTTAGATATAAATTAGTGAAACTAAAAATAAATAAATAAATAAAAAATAATAATAAAAAGAAAAAGAAAAATAATACAAAATATATTTGTGTCACATAACATTTTGTGTAATGTAATATCTTATACAGATACCTTTTATTACACTAACAAGTTTCACATTATTACGAAGTGCGTATTCATGATCTATGGAACAAGTATTAATGTACGCAGTGTGTCACGGTGCAGATCGCTGGCGCCGAGTGCGCCGGTTACTGGCGACCGACCGAGCGTTCGGCGCGCTCGGCCGAGTGCTGGCGATCGGTTGCCTGCAACCGGCGGAAGAGGACGCTCGGCCGCATACTCCCGAGAGCCAGAGGGGCGAGCGGGACTCGCCGGTAAAAATAGGACATAATGCAGACCTCTAACCTTCATGTGGTCGTCATATACTCTTGGGTCGTCTGTGATAAGAGTGAGATAACGAGTGAGATAACCGATTAATAATTTTTTATTCTTTACAATTTCCGTCAAATTTGCATTAACCATTTATTTGGTGAGTAGTTTCGGACCACCCTGTCCTTTTTCAAACCATATACATCGTCATAATGTTACATGTTCAAAAATGTTCAAATGTTTGATAAGCTTAAAGTACTTAACTACGGGGTCATCAGTCCCTAAACTTACAAACTACTTATGAATTACCTACAACAAAGGACGGCACAAATATCCATGCCCGAGGGGGGATTCGAACCCCCGACCGTAGTGGCCGTGCAGACCGTGACTGGAGCGCCTCAGTCCCCTCGGCTACCGCGGTCGGCCATAATGTTACATACAATGGATAATTTCTATGCAGCAAACCCAATACATCATTGACAGAAACTGAGAAATTTCAGTGGCTCTATGTTTTTGTTCTTTTAATAGTAAGTTGCACTGCAGTGTTCCGGAATTCGGTGACTGGTCATTATCAGGGCACAATACTTTACACGTAGAACACGGTATTGCTAACACAAGCATACACTCAGTACAAACTGCCTCCTGTTCGTGTGCTCCACTAGTTATACATAGAAAGAATTTTCTGGGACTTACAAGTACACAAACATAAGAGACGTATAGAACATTCTAGAAATAGTAAATATAAACAAATAAATGTTTTTCTTATCCTGGTGGGATTTGAAGTGGGAACACAAGCACAGCGATCTGCGATGCTACCAACTGCAACTACAGTTCTGTCGGAAGACTCGCGGCATTGCTCCCAGTCCTGAAAGAACAGCGACACGCTGTTAGGTTCCCTTTGGAGCCATCTGCAGTGTCCCGGATCTTGCCATGGCTCCTCTGTATGACAGTCCCAGAGGATCCTTCCATTCGGCCTGCACGCCTCTCTTACGGTAATGATGACTCTCCTATCGTGGCTGTTTTATTATCGTAGCGGTCTTCAGAGTCCTTGATCAAGAGGCCGTTTATCTGTTCCTTGGGATCGTGGTAAGGCTTCTTACGGACGACGTGCACGATGTCTCTTCGTTATTGTCGTCTTGAGGATGGCTCGTAATCCTTGACTTCGTATGTGACGTCTGCCAGGCGGAGTATGACACGATACGGACCAAAATATAGCTTCATAAAATTTTCCGATAGCCCTACGTTCCGTATAGGGGTAAAAATCCATACCAGATCTCCTGGGCTGTACACAGCAGGTCGGTTCTTGTCGTTATACCACTGAAGATCCTTCTCCTGGGCGTGCAATGTCCTTATGTGAGCCAGCTGGTGATGAGCTGTTTCACACAGTCATACTGAGTGTCGTCCGGTTAAAACTGGAACAGCGTATCCTTTATCATCTTAGCTTCACGGTCATGCAGCAGGAAAAACGTCGTGAAGCTTGTGGTGTCTTGCCTTCCTGTATTATAAGCTAATATCTCGAATGGCAGTATTGTATCCCAATCCTTCTGCTCAACATCGACGTACATCGACTGCATAATTGATGTCTTCTTAAAACGTTCTGAATGACCATTTGTCTGAGGATGGTAAGCAGTTGTGATTCTGTGGACAATGTCGCAAAGTGACATTACCTCTGATACTAGTTTTGACATTAATACTTTTCATCGATCAGATATCATCACACGTAGTGCACATTGCTTCTAAATAATGTCTTCTACAAGGAATTTTGCGATGTCTACAATCTACACAGGTTTGGTGACCGGGTAGCGGATGAACTAGTCAGTACATACTTCGTGAATCTACTTATTCCAATCCAGTGGACTCGAACTGCTGCAGGTGGAATTCGTACCAGATGACCTAGAGATTATTGCGGCGTATGATTCCGTCGCTAACACTCCTGACAGTGACTCACATAGTGCTTGACAGATCTGTAGAGTACCTGCATCTGAGTATGCCTAGGGTCTTCACGAATCCCAGATGGCAAGATATTGGAAATTGTGGAAATACTTACGAATATCTGGCCGGAGATGAGCTGCAACAAACAGTAGCCATTTGGGGCCCAGTGTATCTTATACAAGTTGCTCTTACATAAGGTCGGATTGTAGCCTATCGCGATTTCGGTTTATGGTATAGCGACATTGCTGCTCGCGTTGGCCGCGATCCAATTACTGTTAGCAGAATACTGAATCGGTGGGTTCAGGAGGGTAATACGGAACGCCTTCCTAGATCCCAACGACCTCGTGTCACTAGCATTCTAGATGATAGGCATCTTATCCGCATGGCTGTAACTGATCGTTCAGCCACGTCTCGATCCCTGAGTCAACAGATGGGGACGTTTGCAAGACAACAACCATCTGCACGAACAGTTCGACGACATTTTCAGCAGCATGGACTATCAGCTTGGAGACACAGACAGGATCGATGGTGCACGCAACGACGAAATTGGGTGCACGAATCGCATCCGTGTTTGGTGGCATCGCGGTGAACCCACATTGGAAGCGTGTATTCATCATAGTCATACTGACGTATCACCCGGCGTGATGGTATGTGTTGCCATTGATTATACTTCTCGGTCACCTCTTGTTAGCATCGACAGCACTTTGAACAGTGGCCGTTACACTTCAGATGTGTCACGACTCGTGGCTCTACCCTTCATTCGATCCTTGCGAAACCCGAGATTTCAGCAGGACAATGCACGACCACATGTTGCAGGTCCTGTACGGGCCTTTCTGGATACGGAAAGTGTTCGACTGCTGTCCCAGTCAGCACCTTCTCCAAATATCTCACCAACTGAAAACGTCTGGTCAATGGTGGCCATGCAAATGGCTCGTCACAATACGCCAGTCACTACTCTTGATGAAGTGTGGTATCGTGTTGAAGCTCCATGAGCATCTGTACCTCTACACGCCATCCAAGCTCTGTGTGACTCAATGCCCAGGCGTATCAAGGCCGTTATTACGGCCAGAGGTGGTTGTTCTGGGTTCTGATTTCTCAGGATCTATGCACACAAATTGCGTGAAAATGTTATCACATGTCCAATGAATACCCGTTTATCATTTTCATTTCTTCTTGATGTAGCAATTTTAACGGCCAGTAGTGTACGTTTTCCAAGCACATAATTTGGCCTCACCTATTATACTTGGCGACTCGGTCGATTGCTTTCAGGCGCTTATTTGGGTCCTGTCCAGCGTCTCCAGAGAACACCGATGGGTGTCTGATGTCCAGCTGGCTAACCTCTTTTTAGTATCCATGGGTCTTATGATGCCACGGATCTTTGGACGGAGGTAATCAGTACCCCTTTGTATTCCGGTTCTTGTTCGTGTAGGCGACGGCTTTTACGTTGCCTATCGGTGCCACGATGATGCGGCTGTATTGCAAGATACCCGGCGCCTCCACTATTTATACATAGAAAGAATTTTTTGGAACTTAGAAGTACATCAAACATGTAGAAAATTCTAGGAATAGTAAATACAAACAAATAAAGTTTTTTCTTCCCCTGGTGGGATTTGATCTGGGGACCGTAAATACAGCAATGTATGACGCAAACCACTGCACGACGCGTTGTTTTTCTTTTTTTTTTTTTTTTTTTTTTTTTTTTTTTCGGAAGACTTGCAGCAATATCTACCATCGCGTTCAATCACATGTCCATCACTTGAAACGATGGCCCAATCAGTGTTGTTACATAAATATAACTGCCTAATTCTATTTTTATTACTTGCTAATTATTTCTCCAGTTACAAAATACGTTCTTCACAATTTATTTATGTTGTCCACAACCCAATTTCACAGATACTCTTATATCTACAATTGTATCAGCATCAATGCTCCACAAGTCCCCTCAGGTGTGTGGTGGACTTCTGGGACTACTTCTTGTTTCGTTCTTTTCTATTCTAATGGCGAATAGCCATTAAAATAATGACTGTCGGTAACCCTCTGCTTTAGTTCTGTGTTATCTTTTATCGTTATACTCCAGGATGAGAAATTTCTGTTCTGAAGCATTAGACAGTCTAAGAACTTTCGGGCATGGGTGTGTGTGTGTTGCCCTTAGGTTAGTTTATCTTAGTTCAAGTAGTTTGTAAGCTACGGACTGATGTCCACCCAGTATGGTCCGATAGATTTACAAACATTTTAATTTAAAAACTTTCAACACCACAACATCTTTCAGTAAATATAAAAAAATTCACCCCACCTCTAATCCGTCTCTGTGTATTTGGTTTGTCAACAAAACTATTCGAACTATCATCTTTTGATGTTGATTTTTATATTCCGTAATTGCTTATATATCTGGTGAGGATATTTCACTGTATGGAAGACACTTCATCTTTAGTTACTCTTCCCCATACAGGTTTCGGCACGTTTATGCTATCATCAGTAAGTATGTCTTTATTGTGATTCAGAAAATTCTAGTAGTATTGTACAAATGTCATCTTGAGATATATCCAAATGTTTCTACAAGTTCTTTCACTGTGTAACCCGCTTAAGTTGGCAGGCTGAATTTGTCGAAATTTGGCCTAGAAATGCGAGTTTTTACTTTACTTTTACATACCTTACATTAGGCTACGTTCATATGACGTAAAATCACTGCGTATATTTTTTACTTGTTGTAGTAATAGTTTTGTACTTCTTGTTATCTGCAAGGCAAAGCAAACAATTCATATTTCTTTTTATTCAATTTCTGGTAGATAACGCGCCATTTCTGTTATTCCTTTTCTTAGTTCCTGGTTTCTCGTGTTTTATTTATAGTGTAATTTTTATATGTTTGCCACCTATTATTCGTGGTATACATTAAGCTGTTGACATTTAGCGTGTGGATATGGCTGATAGCTGTTCATTTACTTTGTGGAGGTTTTATTTTGCTCGGTTTTCTCGCGAAATTCAACTGTTTATTATTTGTATCGTGCAACTCGTTCTTTTGTCTGTTGATAGAAAATATAGTAGTAGAGCAGTATTGTGGATAGGTGTTCAGTGTTTACATTTCACATGAATCACGTCGTCAGACAAAAATGATAAACAATGGTCCATTTTCAAAAACTACCTGTATAATTAGGCCTGCCTTATTCGTTAGTATAATTACCACCCACCAATACAGGCTTGTGAATGTACAATTCTGAACCCATCTATAATACTTTTGGAAATAAATTTACATTTAAGCCTCGGTCGCCAGTTGCCAATTGTCAGTAAATTTTGAACCCTCTTTAGTAATTTTCTGAGAAACGAAACTTCCTGGAAGATTACAATTGTGTGCCGGAATCGGGACACGAATCTGGGACCTTTGCCTTTCGCGGGCAAGCGCTCTATCGACTGAGCTATCCCGACACGACTCACGATGCCGACCCACAACTTACTTCCGCCAGTACCTCGCCTCGTACCTTCCAAACTTCACAGAAGCTCTCCTGCGTATCTTGCAAGACTAGCACTCCTGGAATAAAGAATTTGGTGGAGACATGGCTTAGCCACAGCCTAAGGGATGTTTCCAGAATGAAACTTTCACTCTGCAATGGAATGCTAGTCTTGCAAGTTTCGCAGGAGAGCTTCTGTGAAGTTTGGAAAGTAGGAGGTGAGGAACTGGCGGAAGTAAAGTTGTGGGGCGGTATTGTGAATCGTGTCGGGATAGCTCGGTAGAGCGCTTGCCCACGAAAGGCAAAGGTCCCAGGTTCGAGTCCTGGTTCCGGCACACAATTTTAATCTGCCAGGAAGTATCATATCAGTGCACACTCCGCTGCAGAGTGCAAAGTTATTCTTTGTGAAAAATGTTTGAGGGCAAGTAGGCTCCTCTCCGATGGCTCAGCGAATATATATCAAATTTCGCAAGCAATATTTATTCTCTCTTGCGAAACATGAAACTTAATTAACGTTTTGCAGTTTTGTTGAACACAAAGTGCACAGAGGCTTGAGATGTTATTCTGAGAGTAGGACAGGGGTTTAATACAGGGGTGGACAAGCGGGTCAACGGAGCGCGGGCGCCCGCATGTACCCGCAGTGGCAGCCCGTGGATAGCTCCTCCCCCCCCCCCCCCCAACACACACACATATCTCCACTATTAACGCGCCGCAAGGCCAACTCTCCTAGTTCACCGCCCCACTGTTCTCAGTGCCGAAGTCTCATTGGAGTTCATGCTAGAACAAAATTAGAGAGAACAAAATATTCGAATAATGATGGAAATTCTCCTCAGAGATGATAAATTATGTTTCAAAAGAGATAGATTGGCTGTCCAGTACTTACCTTTGTGCTGTACCGCCGATAGTTACACAAATGAAGAAAAAAAAGGGGAGACGAAAAAGGACACGCTTTCGGAACACAGTTCCTTCCTCAGGTGGGGAAGACGGGAAGAAAAAAGGCTGGGAACGAAAGGGAAAGGTAAATCACGAACTAGGTCATGAAGGTGGTGTTTGAGGAGTGTGAAAGTCAGAGATACTGCATGTTAGTACTAAGCCAAGCCAGGGAGGATATATATAACCTACAGGAAAGATCAAGTAACAAGGAAGCTTAGGGTTTAGCGTCCCATCGACAGCTTGGTCATTAGAGACGGAAAGATCAAGTACTAAAGAGAAGATGAATGTGGCAGTGTCATCAAGGTCTTCAAGAGGCGTGCGGGAAATCGGCATTACCGTACAGAACACTGGCACGTTGGATTAAACTCTTCAACGAAAGTCGGCAAACTGTGGCAGACGAGAAGGTCGTCTTAGTGTTTCTGAAGAAGTAGTGCATACAGTTGCCGCGTTAGTGAACCGTGATAGACGCCAGACGGTTCGTGAGCTCGCCCACGAAACGGGATTAGCGCATACGACTGTGCTTCGCATCCGGAAGAAAAACCTGGGCATGCGAAAAGTTGCATCACGATAGGTTCCGCATGAATTGACTGAAATGCAGAAACTGATGCCTTACGACGCTGCTCAGCCGCACTTGGAGCTCTGTGAGCCGACGGATAGACTTTCTTCCGCTGTATCGTAACAGTGGTAACAGAAACGCCAATCCAACGAATGGCATCATTATGGGTCACCACTCAAGTCCCAGTATGGTGAAAGTTATAGTGATTTTCTTTCCACCATGGCACAGTACTACTTTTTTTTATTACCGTCGAGGCACAGTATTACTTTTCGTTTTAGGAACATCAACTTCGACCAGCTTTGCGAAAGAAGCGGCAACACTTTCTGCTCAACTCACCCATCATTGTACACGACAATGCGTGGGCGCATATAGCGCAAACTGTGGCTGATCTGTTCGATCCATGAGACTGAGAAGAACTGTACCATCCACCATACCCCCCTGACTTAGGTCCTTGTGACTGTGATTTGATTTCGAAAATGAAGGAACTACTTCGTGGCATTCGCTTCAGAACTGTTCCAGATATTCGACAAGCAGTAGACCGCTCCATTCACACCATCGACAGAATAGTGTGAGGGTTATTATAGGTAGATAAAAGTTTTATTTTATTTTATTGCAGGAATTTATTCGCAGATTTTGTGCGCGAGACGGCGACAGATACATTTGCAGTTGGGCAGTTTCCGACAGTAAGGGCCCTTTTACACGGGCGACAGATACATTTGCAGTTGGGCAGTTTCCGACAGTAAGGGCCCTTTTACACGGGAGACTGGTAGCCGACTGCAGTGAGCTGAGGCGGTTTACATTGCACGGCGTCAAATGAGAGCTTTTATACGGAGGAGTGCGAGCGAGTGCTTCGGCTCTCTGGAGTTGACACGCCGGCTGTAAAGCCTATCGCCTGCTACTCGCGTTAGGGTACGGCCATAGTGAGCCGCTCCACGCTTCCCGCTTCGCAGCGGTAGGGAGGCAGCTGGAAAACCCAGTGGGTGATCTCATTGGGGTAGCCAAAGTGCACCCGCGTGGCCGCCTCAGCTCGCTCACATCGCTTTCACTCGCGCGTGCGAGAAAGAATTTATGTTTCTTGTGCCTCTCTCAGCTCGCGTGTTCCGAGGTTTCAACGCTGTGCGCTGCGAGTCGTGTTTAATGGGACCTCATAAAGAGGCGTTTATCTCAAATATATTGAATGAAAAGCTGAATTTTATTGAACTTTCGTAGACACGCACAACCGGTTTTGCAATGTCTTTAATTGCATCTTATTGTTCATATTGGTGCAAGAATACCAGTATTTTAATTTAGCAAACAACTACACATTCAAGTTAATTTACGTGTAGATAGGTTATTTAGCTCAGAATATGAAATGGTTAGTTTTTTGCTAAAGGTTGCACGTGAAATTGGCTTTTTTGTGAGGCTACTTTATTCATAATTACTTTGCTGCCATCCCATGTCAATTTATCTTACCAAAAAATTTTTTTGTTCCTGAGCGGTATAAAATGTCGGTATGTGATTAGAACCTTTGCAGTGAAATAATTGTAACTGCTGTCCAGCTATAATCTCAAAATAAACACACTGTGACAAATGTACACTGTTAGTTATTACAATATAATTTAAAGTAAAAAAAGTCTTGGTTGAAAAGTGCTGTTATTAATTACCAATGACGCGTTCCGCCCCCACAGCAAAAAAAAAAAAAAAAAAAAAAAAAAAAATGTTCAAATGTTTGTACAACTTATGGGACCCAACGACGGGGTTATCAGTCCCTAAGCTTACAAACTACTTACGAACTAGGACGGCACAAATATCCATGCCCGAGGGGGGATTCGAACCCCCAACCGTAGTGGCCGTGCTGACCGTCACTGGAGCGCCTCAGTCACCTCGGCCACCGTGGCCGGCGGCCACACAGCATGCCATCATCTTATCTGCATGACAAACGTTACACAAAAATTACTACATCATTTAAAGTAGTGAAACAGGGGCTATTGTAGTAATTTGCGTAACGTTTGTCATGCAGATAATGTGATGATACCCTGCTGTGAGGGCTTTGTTTTTACTTGAAATTAAAATTTGACTGGTTGCTGTATGAGCCACACCATGGACTATAGAGAGCCGTATATAGTTACATTGTATATATATTCAGATTAAAGGACAGCAGTTACAACTTTATCCCTGTCGTGATGTAACGGTTACTGCCCCATGCCAGCAACTAGTAAGTCCAGTATTGGCATTTTATGGAATTTGCGATCAAAACTTGTTTTTTCGTTATCATCATTCGTGGATGGTGCCAAGTTATAACAGCAGTTTCATTATAGCGCCGCTGATTTACTTGCATTAAACTAAACTAGAAAGAAGATGCACTTAAGTTGCACATTCCAACTTAACAGTGCCGTTGTAAACATCTTTAAAGTCCCCTTCTATTGTTCTTTGTGGAGAAAGTCTAATTAAATATTGATTCAGAGGAAAAATGCTGCAGCGCCTTGGATAACATTTAGACTCTTGCTACTGGATCCTGTTAAAAATTCTTCTGGTAATTTTAGTCTTCCCATTTCTGTTGCATGTTGGAAGGGGTATTCAACAAAACACTAGCATTCTCTTTTCCTTAGAACCCTACAGTTCGCATTATGAACTTGCAATTTTCCGTCAGTGAAACCTAGCAGTCCAATATTTGTAACTATAATACATAGAACCAGATTTACTGTCTTTTTTTTATCCGAACTTGTATGCCATCAATTTTTTAAAACGAGGTAGAGAATTGTCATCTGTCCCAGATAAACTTTGCTATTTTTAAAGTCATTTTCTGTTGCTTAGGCATGTGCTTTATTACCAAGGTTGACTGAGCTGCAGGCTACGTTAGAGGCTCAGTGGTTGTGCCGAAAGAGAGCGCGCGACGCTAGCGCCCTCAAATTTCAACACCCTGTTCGCTATACTGGAGCGATGTATCGCTTTCTTTTCAGCTTTAAAAACAATTTCACAATGTTGGCAACATTTCTTACGCAGTAATGTATAGCCTAAAGTTAACCAAACGAAAAGTAGTCAGCGACTATATTTTTCACTGCAAAAGCATCAATGTTATGCGAGAAAATTACGTATCGTAATAACTATGGCGAATATCGAAGAAACAGACACTCCGTTATGAAACTGTTATGTTAGCCTGCACGATGTGCAAAACTCAGCGATGTACGACTATTAGTTTCCTCGGAATCGAGTGAGAAGTATCGCACGTCAAGGAAAATGAACAAAACCGGAAGAGGTGGTTTTTATTTTTTTACAGGATAAGGAGAATTTTTATCGAAAAACTGATACCAGAGTGCGATGTAGCTTTGTTTCATACACATCCAGTATTTTTTTCAGTAAGAAATTCGAAAAGTAATGTATTGGCATCAGCCGGCGCGCGGTTGGCTGCGCACTGTGGCCGCCACCAGCTGCCATCGCGCCGTTGCAGCGCGCGCGTGGCGACCGCTGCAGGTTAAGCGCCCGAGCAGCTAGCGGGGAGCCGTTCACTATCGACGTACCCATACACAGGATCAAATGGGCGCTTGCAGACGAGTGCTCGTGAGCCGAATAGGCGCCTATTGCCGTTCTTTGTTAGTCTTATGGTTTTTCAGCTGGCAGAGTGCAGTCGTGCCGAACAAAAATGGAGAAATTGGTTTCTGTGTTTGATGTGAAACAATTTATAAGTGAAATGCAGGCACGAACAACAATATGGTATTCCTCAAAAGCATATTATTCGAATAAAAACAGAAAATCTGAGGCATGGAAGGAAGTATGCAAGGTGTACAACCCCAACTATGATGTGCTACCCCAGTAAGAGCAGAAATAACAGATAAAGTTTCATTTGATTAGCTTAAATCATTTGTTTAAAATAGTAGCATTGCAGTTTCCTACATGCAGATTAGTCAGTATTTTATAAATAAAAACACAAAGACACTTTGTGGGTTTTTATTTACAATTTTTGTGTTTTAATTTACAACCCATAAAACATTTTGCCATGGAACACGCAGTTACTTAAATCAGTTTGATTCTTTCTTCCATCTTCATGGTAGAACAGTTTCATAGGTTTTTTTACTTCATAATAGGTAAAGTAGCGCTAAATTTCGGCCGAAACATGTGGGAAATGCTTCCCAGCAAGTCCTAGCGATATTTTTATTCATTATATTAATTTAATGGAAGAAGTTAGCGGATGAGACTGAAAACAGTACTTGTCTTTGTCTCTTGAATCGCGACGTAACTATAATTTTCAGGTGTGCCGGTACCAATGAACGTATTTAAAAATCTATACTCATAGTTTTTATAAGTGTAAATGGTGGTGGTGGGGGGAGGGGGAGGTTCAAGGAATGCATTCTGGCATCGGGCAACATTTTACATGCTTCAGTGTGTTTTTTCATTATTGTAGAAAGATACAAAAAAGCCAAGATCACTGATCATCAATTTTTATTTAAGACGACCGCTTTTGTTGAACTATGTCAGCATCATCTGGTCCAATAAAATCATTTTACAATGCCATAATCTTGTAATGTCAATCAGTTGCTATACAGCATCATTTACGGTGCATAGGTGCACTATGTCATTATAATAAAACATAATTATCACAGTGAGTGACAGTTTGCCTCAGTGAGAGTGTCCGTTGCGGCCGTCGCGCCTCTAAGCTGCGAAAGTAAGAAGAATAAGGCGCGAATCTAACATCTTTATTTTATTAATGTTTTTGTTGTGGTCTTCAGTCCGCAGACTGGATTCATGCAGCTCTCCACGCTACCCTGTCCTCTGCAAGTCTCTTCATCTGACTATTCGTTCGGATACCTACATCCTTTTGAATCTGCTTACTGTATTCGTCCCTTGGTCTCCCTCTACGACTTTTCACCCACACGCTTCCTTCTAATCCTGACAATTCCTTGAGGTCTCATATTGTGTCCAACCAATCTGTCCCTTCTCTTAGTCAGGATATGCCAGAAACTCCTTTTCTCCTCGATTCGGTTAAGCACCTCTTCATTAGTTACGTGATCTACCCATCTAATTTTCATAAATCTGTAGCACAAAATTTCAAAAGCTTCTATCATCTTTTTATCTGAACTACTTATCGTTCACGTTTCACTCCCATACAATGCTACACTCCAGACAAATGCTTTCAGAAAGGACTTCCTAACATTTAAATTAATATTGGATGTTAATAAGTTTCGCTTCTTTAGAAACGCTTTTCTACCCAAAGCCATTCTGCGTTTTATATCTTCTTTACTTCGGCCATCAGAAGTTATCTTGATATCCAAATAACAAAATTCATCTACTACTTTTAATGTCTCATTACCTAATCTAATTCCTTCAGCATCGCCTGATTTTCTGACACTGCTTTCCATTACCTTCGTTTTACTCTTGTTAATGTTCATCTTATATCTTCCTTTCAAGACACTGTCCATTCCATTCAATTGCTCTTCCAGATCTTTTGCGGTTTCTAAAAGAATTACTATGTCATCGGCAAACCTCAATGTTTTTATTTGTTGTCCCTGCACTTTAATGCCCTCTCCAAATTTCTCCTTCCATTACTTCACTTCCTGCTGAATGTACAGATTGAACAACATTGGGGAAAGGCTACAATCCTGTCTTACTCCCTTCCCAACCTCTGCGTCCCTTTCTTATCCTTCGACTCTAATAACCTCTGTCTGGTTTTTGTATAGGTTGAATATAGCTCGCCGCTCCCTATATTTTACCCCTGATACCTTCAGAATTTGGAAGAGTGTATTCCAGTCGACATTATCAAAAGCTTTCTCCAAATCGACAAACGCTAAAAATGTAGGTTTCCCTTTCCTTAGCCTATCTTCTAATTTATTAATATTTTTTTATTTATCAATGTTTTGGTGGCATACAGACCTTAGTAGCAGAATAGGGTTCAACAAAAGAGGTGCTGATCGTTTCATCTTCTTTATAGACGGCGTCACCTAGGAAGGCTGCCCAGTTTTCAGCCGTTCTGCTCATCCCCCTCCATTACCGCAAAGTCAGCCAATAATTTTCACTCTGTGCTCGCGTGGCTGGCCACGAGTTACGCAATGCTTCTTCCGCAGTCGCAGCTGTTGGCACTCGGCCGTAGCACCTCCCCTCCACGTTTTCCCCTATCTCTACGCCTCTATGCGGGGAAGCGCCTTCTTATATGACGTGAGGTATAATAATGTTCAAATAAATAAATTACAACGCTTTTAACGAACATTTCCGAAGATGTATGTAGTTCATGTGATGAATCGGCTGCGCGCAACTGTCGTCAGTCGGCGTGAGGACATAATCCGGACCGGTCTAGTAGGAACTATGCTCTTACTATCAGCCGTAAAACTATAATTATTGATTTCAAAGTCAATAATCAGTCTTTTATTATGGTGTGGTTAGTAATAAAGCCCCATAGACTGCATCGAGGAATTTATTCAGATGAAATACCTACCCGTTAACTTGCAGCAATCCTGCAGTGTGCTGTCTTGTTGTGCGGCGACTACATCGTCGAGAGCACTTCCTACAAAACAGGTAGGAGGAACGACTACACGTCGGCTCACAAGTCTGGCTCGAACGCGGGTCTGCTTAATTTGCAGATCCCGTATGCACAGTGTGGGCGGGTAAATCCGCATCTTCTATGGACTTCTAACTATGCCTACACATTCACAATAGGTTTAGTCATTAGGAAGGGATTCTTGCCACAGGCTCTGCTAACGGTACGGCTTTTGTATCGGTTGTGAATAAATGATTCCCACTATTTAAGTTGCGATTCTCGTATATGACGGTTAAGCTAAATAGGTTGTGAATATAATTAGTAGTAACGAACTAGCTATTCCGACACGACTCACGATGCCGCCTCACAACTTTACTTCCGCCAGTACCTCACCTCCTACTTTCCAAACTTCACAGAAGCTCTCCTGCGAACCTTGCAAGACTAGCACTCCTGTAAGAAAGGATATGGAGGAGACATGGCTTAGCCAAAGGAATGTTTCCGGAATGAAACTTTCACTCTGCAGCGGAGTGTGCGCTGATATGAAACTTCCTGAGAGATTAATATTGTGTGTCTGAACCGGGACTGGAACCTGGGACCTTGCCTCCTACATTTATCTGCCAGGAAGTTTCTTATCAGCGTACACTCCGCCGCAAAGCGAAAGTTTCATTCTGGAAACATCCCTTAGGCTGTGGCTAAGCCATGTCTCCACCATATCCATTCTTCCAGGAGTGCTAGTCTTGCATGGTTCGCAGGAGAGCTTCTGTGAAGTTTGAAAAGTAGGAGGCGAGGTACTGGCGGAATTGAAATTGTGGGGCGGCATCGTGAGTCGTGTCGGGATAGCACAGTCGGTAGTGCTCTTGCCCGCGAAAGGTAAAGGTCCCAGGTTCGAGTCCCGGTTCCGGCACACAATTTTAATCTGCCAGGAAGTTTCATATCAGCGCACACTCCGCTGCAGAGTGAAAGTTTCATTCTAGTAACGATCTAATTCGTTACAACGAATTGCCTGATGCGGCAGGTTTCACGGCACGTAGGATGAAAATTTTGTAAGAGATCACATTTTCTTCTTTCGTCAGTTTGTTAAAGGTGTGCGCGAGAGTATTTGTCAGCTATCGGTCTACCACTTAGATAATAGAGTACAAAAAGAAAAGTTCTTTGCATCCTATAAAAATAAGAGCCATAAGTTTCTAGCGTATCAAATACTCTCCTTCTTCGATGAAAAACTTGGAGTTTCTACGTACACCTCCAGAGACAGACGTAATCCAGCCCTAATGTACATTAATTAAGTCTTGCTTGCACCATAACCGACCACTCTGGTCTAGACCGACTCTTTTTTTACAGAAAGCCTCTTTTCCGTCTCCTACTCTCATGTTTATGGAGTCTGCTCCCGTTCTATCGAGCAACAAGATGAAGCCAATAACTTCCAACAAAGTGGCTCTCTCCGTCAGCATTCGATAACTTCGAATGAGCAGAGGACCCCCACTTCACGATTCCTACTCCATTACTTTATGCTGATCGTTAAAACTCTCTAGTCACTAGTGCACCATTCATGAGAGGCGTATAGATTTTCTTGAAACACATTACCGCATGCGTCTGTGGAAACCTTGTGCTGCCGCCAAGTTCCTTAATGATATTGCTGAATGCGTTTCGTACTTCGGTGGCCGTGACAGCAAAGCGATTGATCTCGGGTGCTCACTAAGGAGAGTACGCTTCCAATGGAATATGCCGCGGTATAGTGCCACGGAGCGCGCGGTAGCGCGCCGTCGGAAGTTCGAGTCTTCTCTCTGGCAACGTTGATGATGACGATGGGTTTCGACCTTTACATTCTGACGACAGGGATTAAAGTTTTGTATGTAATTAGTTCTATACGGGTTCGTTACTTTACGGCGTTAGTGTCGACTTTATCCTCAACATTCTAGCCCACGAGTCGCCAACAGTATCACGGAGACAAGAGAAAATGGTTAATGTATAATTTGAAGACCTCGGGGGAAAATAATGGTTGGGTTGCGTTGTTTGGTTGGGTTAGGAGCACTAAACTTCTGAGGTTATAATCCCCCGGTGGGGAGTGGAAGGAATGAGGATAGGAAAGCGGGGAACGGGGAAAGGAAATGCAGTCCGGGAAGTAAAGAAGGAAGGAAGACTGCATTAGCTCGGGGCCCCGTGCTCGCCACGCACATACTCACGAAAGAACCAAAAATCTTCAAATGTTTGTAGAGCTTATGGGACTTGACTACGGGGTCATCAGTCCCTAAACTTAAAAACTACTTATGAACTAGCTAATACTAAGGACGGCACAAATATCCATACCCGAGGGGGGATTCGAACCCCCGGCCTTAGTGGCCTCGCAGACCGTGACTGGAGCGCCTCACTCCCCTCGGCCACCGCGACCGGCACGAAAGAACCGTGAGCCCGCTGGTGGGGGGGGGGATAGTGATAACCCTCATTTATAACGTGTTGAGATATGACGACTTTGACAAATAGTTTCTACTACACTTTTTTTAATATTTAATTTGCCATATCTCTGCAGATTCATGTACTAAATGAAGAAAATGAAACGTTCTGTCGGATATGATTGTTTGCACCAAATACATTAAAAATACAAAACTTGAGGGTTATCATTATTTACCCCTGAGGTCTTCATTTCTAGCATATATCTGCATACAATTTTTAGTTTTGAATTCTCTTTACGTATTTACACTAAATAATGAGGGTTACATTTAGACGCTGCTGGATACCTTAAAACAGAAAATTTGTGGCAGTGATGAAACTACAGATGAGCTGTATCTCAGCTCTAAACCTACAGAACGGAATCTCCCGTCAGTGTTCGAAAAAGGAGCGAATGAACTGAGAGGCGAGAGATCTGAGCACTTTCTCACGTAGTTCGCCTATGGGAGCGCTCTTCCGAACTAGTAAGTTCTCGAACTACACAAGACTAACACACACCCATACCAGAGGGAGGACTCAAACCTTCGATGACGGTGAGCAATCGCAAAACATTCTCGGAAGATAATAAACATTGAAAGTCTCATTCTGTTTCTTGTCGATGGCACTACAAGTTGCATCACAATAGGTTTGCACACATGGAACATGAATAAAGCTATAGTCTTCGAAATACTGCGAAATTGTGGTCTTATTTAAAAAATCTTTTTATTCAGCCACCATTTAAATGTTTAATATGTATAACCAGGCAGCAGACGAATGGAATTACTTCAACGACGTTGGTGTATAAGTTTTGTCCTCACTATCAGCTCCGCCCCCATAACCAATTATGTTGAGTCATGGCGATTTTGCAACCCAGAGGACACGTTTGACAACTTTATGAAACTGTACAAACAAGACCTCTACCATTCAGCCTGTGTGTAAAGTGTGCATTATAATTAATACGACGTTGTTTGTAAGCAATGGGTTGACCATGGTATGCAGTTTGATGTGAGACGGTGAGTTATCCGATTAGTAAGGCTAATGAAAGAAACAGTTGAATACTACGATGTAGATCCTCAAATCTTGACCTGCTTCACTGTAGAAAGCAGACATGCCCTCTCGTAAGTTCTTTAAGAGTTTTCGATATCTACTCCCGGTCGTTTGTAGGAAGCAATATTAACTATGTTTTGTATATAAAAACTGTCTAGAGCGCAAAACTGATTATTTGTTTCCAACTAGTTTCAGCCCACTGGGCCATCTTCAGGGTATTTCTCTGTAATATATAATGTTTTCATTTATACTCAAGAAAATTTTATTCTAGTTCCTTTTATTTTAGTTTAATGTAATTATAAACGTAGTTCCTTCTTTAGAAGTCCTCTGAATGTAAACACTGCATATTAGAGACCAATACCCTGAAGATGGCCCATTGGGTTGAAACTAGCAGGAAATTAATAATCAATTTCGATGAAACTGCCGTCGTGGCTCGCACGAACGGCTTCTGGGACAGATTTATTAAAGAAGCCATCGAAATTAAAACCTTAACAGAGACGGCGGCCTGCAGCTCAGTGCGGCGTGGGATCCAGCGATCGCGCAGTTAAAACGGGCGCATCGAACACCGACTCAAAGCATGCCCATATATGGCGATGTCGCGGAGCACCAGTGACGTCACAGCGGTAGCTAGTGTATATAAGCCCGTACTTGCAGCCACTAGGCAGTCAATAGCACATTACAATGCCTAAGGAGTGCTTGGCCGAAAGCTCGTGGAGTTTTAACCACCTGACGCGGATGGAAACCCGAGACCTTTTTATCCAAAGTTATCGCCGCGAGACAATGCATTCCTACAACAGAACCACAAACTTATCACTTAACACTGACGCAACAGCACAAAATAATTCTTAGACTATGATCACTTCCTCAAAATGTATATACTGAAATAATGGTAATGAGAGACGAAATTAAAAGAAACATACTTACTTAACAACACATATATTACGAATATATATGACTGTAATCAATTTCATTGGAGATATTTCGGAGGTTCGTATGTTCTACAAAAGTTGACGGAAAGAGATGGATGTATTTCTGTGTGACATACTCTCGATGCACGTTTCTCTGTCTTACAGAGTGCAGGAACAAGCACTATTCTCAACCAGTGTAGCTTTTGTGTGACATACTACCATTCCGTTTTATGCAGATGGAGAATGGGCCCTGATAACGACCGATAACTGGAGAATCCTGCCGTGCAGCACCGAAAGTATAAAAATTAAGTTTAAAAAGTGCGTTTAAAAACACTAACAGATACGACGATGATAAGATTATTGAAGAACTTTAGGAAGACACAGCGTGGAAGCGCCTGTGTTTGAGAGAAGTGTTTGAACAAAGCTACATTTGACGGCTAAGTCTAGTGTCGAAAAGCGCGCTTTTTTGAGAAGCCGTAAAATAGTTTGGGGCATTAAGCAAGAATAATGTGCCTCATTCCCAAGGTGTCAGCCAACGGGGTGCTGCAACAGCTGACGCATGAATCGGAACAACTTCTGCAACGTTTAGAACGTGAAAGTAATGGCGTCCTGGGGAAACTTGTTACCAAGGACGAAACTTGTGTTCACTGCCGCAAACTGGCAACTGAGGGAGGCGCAATGAATGACGTCATTTATCTTCGAGTAAACTGAAAAGTTTCCCAGCTAGTCACCGTATATTTCATGTGAAACGAATAGGGCTGTTTCACAAAAAATTGATCTCTAGAGTAATCTAGGTTCAAGTAAATACATATAAAACAAGTATTTAACGCTCGTGTCATTTACACTTTTGTTACGGGCCACGAAACCATAAATGGTACAGAATTGTAACATATTTTAATTGCTTATTCCATTCATCCATCATCGCATACTGTTGTAAAAGATTTCGAAAACATACACACCCAAAATTTCCTATCAGTTCTAAGAAAACTATACTTGTGATAGGTGTTCCTAGTGCTGTTTATGCTGCAATTCGTTTAGAAACAATTAGTCACAATTTCATTTTGGAGATAAAAACAGGTTTACGCTAACAGTAGCTTAGAACCGAAATGTACAAGCACACAGCTCTAAACTATTTGACACATTTGAACAAATACTGACTACGAACCTAAATTTGTGTTACAAACAAAAAAATTTACTCTCTCACCTAATTTCTCATTATTGCCCCAGTTATTGCATACAGATAGTTATAAAGAAATTATTATAATACTAAAATCCAGAAGTTCAATAGGTTTCGTTTAAATGCCCTAAAGTCCAAAATCTCTATGGAAATCATGCAGAATTGTGACTATAGGGCCAATCATCACACTTATGCACTAGGTTGAAGATATCTGTATAATAAAATATGTCCTGCTACATGACTAAGTACATAAATGTTTCTCACTTAACTTGACCCAACATCTGCATCATGATATTTGCGATATGGGGAGGTGGAGTATCATGAAACAGCAGCACATCCTGTCCCAATATCCGTTTCACATTTACGTCATCAACCTGCAGTTGGTTGCGCCTTTTACGCACCATAGTATCCAGGACCAATCATTATATATCTGTGTAACTACCAACTCACATTCGATTTCCTCTCCTTCGAGGCAGCCATATCACTCAGAGGCGTCATTTACAAGGGAGCTCCCAACTGTCAGTAACTTCACCGTGTGTTGTAGGCTCTTTCATTATGAGAAGCTTCGTCTACATCTAAATGTACAGGGGATACTCTGCAAATCACATTTAAGTGCCTGGCAGAGGGTTCATCGAACCACCATTATACTAATTATCTCCCATTCCATTCTCGAATAGCGCGAGCTCTGATTTCTCGTATTTTATTCCAATATATTTTCGCATTCGGAGGAGATGTTGGTGATTGGAGATTCGTAAGTAGCCCACGCCGCAGCGATAACCGCCGTTGTTGTAATGATTCTCATCCCAGATCCTGTATCATTTCCGTAAAGCTGTCTCCCCTGTATCGTGACAATACGAAACGAATTGCCCTTCTTTGGACTCTTTCGATGTCCTCCGTCGAACTCACCTGATAAGGATCCCACACTGGGTTGCAATACTCCGTAAATGGACGGACAAGCGTAGTGTATGCAGTTTCTTCTGTAGTTCTGTTGCATGTTTTAAGGGTTCTTCCAATAAAACGCAGTCTCTGGTTCGCGTTTCCCACGACATTATCTACGTGTTCTTTCCAATTTAAGTCTGAAGTAATAGTAATTCCTAGGTTTTGTGGAGTTTACGGCCTTCACTTTTGATTGATTTATATTGTAATCAAAGTTTAACGGATTTCTTTTCGTACTCATGTGGACTTCAATTGCCAATTTTTACACCATACTTACATCTTACATCTTTTTCAGATCGTTCTGCAGTTGGTTTTGATCTTCAGGTGATTTTACTAGACGGTAAATGACGGCGTCATCTACAAACAACCTAAGAGAGCTACTTAGATTGTCCCCTAAATCGTTTATGTAAATAAGGAACAGCAGAGGACCAATAACACTACCCTGTGGAAAGCCCGATATCACCTCTGTTTTAATCGATGCCTTACCATCTATTACTACGAACTGTGTCCTCTCTGACAAGAAATCCCCTATCCAATAGCAAATTTGGGGCGATATACCATAACCACGCAATTTGATTAAAAGCCGTTTGTGAGGTACATCAAGAAATACGGAATCGATTTGCGAACCCTTGTCGATAGCACCCATCACTTCGTGTGAAAGAGCTAGTTGTGTCTCGCATGAAGGATATTTTCTAAATCCGTGTTGACCTTGGATCAACGTTCTGTTCGAGATAATTCATAATAATTGTTTGCAGGATACGTTCCAAAACCCTGCTGCAAATTCACGTCAATGAAATAGGCCTGTAGTTTAGTGGGTTACTCCTACTGCCTTTATTGAATATAGGTGTGACTTGTGCAACTTTTCAATCTTTTGGTACAGATCCTTCTATGAGAGAGCGGTTGTATATGGCTGTTAAGTAAGGAGCTATCGCTTCAACATAATCAGATAGAAATCTAATGGGTATACAATCCGGACCAGAAGACTTGTTCTTGTTAAGTGATTTTAGTTGCTGCATTACTCCGATGATATCTACTTGTAAGTTACTCATTATGGCCTCTGTTCGTAATTCGTAATTCGTACAAAATAAGTCAAGCGACCACATCTTGCTAGCCACAGAAAGCGACTGAAGCCTGTTTATTAGTGAAATAGGGAGACTTTTCGTTCAGCCCTCAAGGAAAATCATTCACTGCATGCCACTCCTTGAAATCTCCAACTCGACCACAGGTAAGCAGGACCTGTAGCTGCCACAATAGTTTGCACTTGAGGTGAGCTGGACATTCCTTGGATCCTTACTTCCAGCATACCCACAGTGACACCAACTGGAGCATCTTAAAAGTGTAAGACCAAAGCCAAGAGACACTGAAACTTTGTACAGTTAACACAAATCGTATCCAAACACGGCGGATCTATAAAAAGTAACAATTATTTCAACGTGGCAGGTATTCAGTCAGTACAAAATACCCAAAAAAATCATTAAACTACGAAACACACAAGTAAAACAAAATTTCGATCTTCTAGCTGTAAGCTTATTAAAAAAATTAGCAAACTAAATTCTGTGCTCTTCTGTATTGCTGCAGTGGCAAAGTATCGTACATTACAGATAAAGGGGGAAGCTGATTGTTCCATGTGAAAGGCGGGTTTTGACAACCTGCTGGATTTCCGAAACGGCCTTATAACAGTTTGGACCTAGTGAATGGAATACAGGTCGTGAGCGAAATCCTAATCAGCTCGGAAACCGGAAAGAGCGATGTTGGATGAGCGAGGGTGGCTATTCCAGATTGTAACTGAAATACAATAGAGCCACACACATTATTTTAAAAATCCATATAAAATCTGGAAATAATCATAGGGCAATATATGAATGGATTCAGGCGACTTGGGAGAATCAAACGTCGTAATTACAATTTCAATATCCCTTGCAGATAAAAAGCCGATAAATTACAAAACTATAATAATATTATTATAAGACTTATATTTACAAATATTTGTATGTAGTGTTTATCAGTAACAGTTTAAGAAGCAAATGGGTAGTGCACCACGCTACCTATCTTAAAAGAGGTACCACGTTATTTCCTTATTCTTTCAATAAACTTTGTTTTACTCTCTTGTTCTGCTTTCCGTTGGGGTAGTAACACACTTGTGTCAGAACATAGATTCCACCACAGAAACACAAAACCTGAACCCAGAAAAGCGCATTACATTTATATATGTATTTTATTATATTTAATATTATTCTTAGTAACGTTCGTTTTATGTAGTAGACTGCCTCTTAAATATTCCATGACCGATTAAAAATAGTATACATCTTTATAAAGTATTTTTCACATCAAAAGATTCAATGAAACATGTTTAGTGTGTTAGATGTTATATTCAATAGTTTTCGAAAAATCAAAATGAAATGTTTGTAAATCTATGGAACTTAACTAGACAGGTTATCAGTCCCTATGTTTACGAACTACTTAATCTGGCCTAAGGTAAAAAAAAAAAAAAAAAACACACACACACACACACACACACACACACACACACACACAATGCCCGAGAGAGGACTCGAGCTTCCGAAAGGATGCTTGTGCTCCGCACCAAGGCGCCTTAGAGCGCTCGGCTACTCAACCGTGCAAAATAACTTTCTCTTATTCGGATGGTCGTCTATCCCTCACAAAGCTGGCTATCTAACCCTGATACTCGGGTGAGGTGGCCAAGTGGTATATTTTTATAAATATTTTTTTATCTAGTATAAAATTTAGTACATCATTGTAGCCGCGGTGGACCGTCGGAGCTTCAAAAACCAAATTTTCAAATGTTTGTAAATCTAAAGCACTTAACTACTTTGGTCATCAATCCCTGGGCTTACAAACTACTTAAACTAAAAGTAACTTATGCTAATGACAACAGAAACACCCATGCCCGAGGGAGGACTCGAACGGCAGATTAACAATGCGCTAATGAGCAAGCGGAGAACACTCGGCTACTTCACCGCGGCTCGGAGGTTCGACTCTTCCCGCGGGCTTGGGTGTTTGTGTTGTCCTTAGCAAAAGTTACTCTAAGTAAAGCCTAGGGACTGATCACCAGCGTAGTTTCGTCCACTTGTTTTACAACATTTTTTGTAAGCAAAGGGTAATTATGACTTTCATGATAGGAAATGCCATTTATGAAATGTTTCAGGTTACTCCTATGTATTAGGTTCTTGATACGGGCTTTTGAAAAAAAGTCATGGCCACCATACCAGATTTACCGTCTGTCTCTTCTATCTATAATATTATAAAACAACACAAAACAAAAAATAAATAAAATGCTATGCACTGCTGTGCTCCAGGGATAGAAGGAGCCAGCAACTTTTAATCGTATGCGTTAGTTTTACGTCATCCTCACAAATTCATGGCTAAGTAGTTATGGACATACGATGAGGTGACTAAAGAAACAAGAGAGTGACACGTAAAGATACAAATGCTACTAGTATCGCGTATACATGGTATAAAAGGGCGGTGCGTTGTAGGAGCAATCATTTCCAGTCCACTGAATCATGCGAAAAGACCTCCACATTACATGATAACGGCTACATTAAGCGAATTAACAGACTCTGGATGCGGAATTTATAGTTGGAGCTTAAATAATTGTTATAAAACAAGAGCCCTTTAACTCTTAGGTAGATGCGTGGGTGGTTGGACAAATAACCGAAAGGACTGTCACGCGCCAGGATGTGAGAAGCTGAATCTTACACACGACAGAAATGCCCCCAAGCACTCGGTAAAGTGGTAGAAAGTAAGAACGAAACAGTTGGCCAGGTGTAATTAGAAGAGATGAATAGTACAGTCCAACAGCTAGTGTATGAAATATGGAAATGTACCTAAGCTTTTCAGAGCGTATTCTTATCACCTATATAAGACGTGCGTTATCTTCCTTGACTTTGCTTGAATTAGAGAAAATCGTTATTGAAAAATCTTCAGTTTCAAACATATTCAGTGGAGGACATGCTCCAGCATATCATTTTTCATCAAGATTTTCCGAGAAAGATACTAGTTCCACATGTACCTTTATCTTTTGGTAAATCAAGCAGTTGAATCACGTTGACTTGTGATAATTTAGAAAAACTGTTTATAGCCTAACCACTATCACTCTCAGCTACACGTTGCCACGTCGTCTCCAAATGTCAAATGTTTGTTAAGCTTAAGGGACTTGACTACGGTGTCATCAGTCCCTAAGCTTACAAACTACTTATGAACTACCTAAGACTAAGGACGGCACAAATATCCATGCCCGAGGGGGGATTCGAACCCCCGACGGCAGTGGCCGTGCAGACCGTGACTGGAGCGCCTCAGTCCCCTCGGCCACCGCGGCCGGCAACAGTTCTGTAAGAAAGTTTGTATCTCTTGTTATTACACCATAAAAGGGCATCTGAAGAAAATATTACGAAAGTTGTATCAATAAGACACGTTACTGGAATGGATCTATCCTTGTTGAAATCCCGACGTTGCCCTGGTATTTATTTCGTTACTAAAGCCTTGACTTAATACTGCTCCTATTCCTTTTATCTCTCTGACATCTCCTTTTTTTCTAAACACATGTTACATTTATGGCGGGAGATATAAGAAATCGGATGTCTTGCATAATGCACAAAACTATCAATACACCAACTAAATAACAAAAAAGTAATCTAAATATAAATGATATGTAATATTACACATTCATTAAATTGAAAACTTAAGTGCAAACAATATTTCTTGTTACTTGTCCAGTACCTAGTGTGTTTAGCATGTATCACAATACCGCGTTCATCAATTTTTCCGTATGCAACTCCCTGATTTTTTCCTGGGCAGCTTTTTAAAGTTTATAAAGATGTTTTCCAAATGTTTCAACGTACTTGGAAATTTTGTAGACAAATAAAAATATGTCTTATCTTTAATGTGTCATACTATTTTGTTCCTTCAATATCCAACTCTACCCACAATCGACAGGGGAAACTTATTTTCCAACTCCCCCTCGTACAACTTGCAGAGTGTGCTCATTAATCTACACCATTGTAGCCTCCTTATGCGCCTCGGGAGTTTTCATTGTATTTTATTTTGCCTTACGTCCTCATCTCGTTTGTCTCAATTTACGCCTACTTCTTTGTAGCACAGAGACTGTTTTAAGGCGATATAAATAAATAATTTTGAAGATTTGTAATAATCTGCCGTTCAGATTTTGGAGTCGTATGAACGTATTCTAATATTTGCTTCGCTTTTATTGTCCCTGTAGATAATCTGAAATTGCCCCAGGAATAATTAACGTGCTGTTAATAAACCTGCATTTTACTATCAGCTACTTTTATACTATCATTATTATACAACACTTATTTTTTCGTGGGTAGTGTCGGTATAAAGATATACAGGGTGTCCAGAAAAGGACTTCCTGATTTCAAAATTAATTATCTCGAAAACAAATATCGATAGAGGAATGCAGTAAAAGGTATGTTTACTGTGACAGCTGTAAGAGGTTTATACAGCAGTGTGAAATAATAGTTACAAAAGCTGCTAACAGATGGCGCTGTAATCGCCATACGTAATGCCTAGTAAAAACAGTGATCCGAAGCCCAGAGCGATCGGTCCCACTACTGAAACGTGAAAGGGGGTTAGCGTATCGAAGGAAGAGATTAAAACCATTTACTCCATTAAACAACGCGTTTTTCTGGTGCTTGAGTACAACAGGTTAGAAGAGTGTCCTACGGCAACAAGGCAAAGTTTTCAAGCACGATTTAATGTTCCAAAAGGACCGATGCGAAAACCATTCGTACGCTCTTCGCAAAATTTCAACGAACAGGCAGCGTAACTGATGATCTAGTGGGGCATGTTGGCCGCAAGCAAACCGCAGTTACGCCTGAAAATATCGCCACAGTTTCTGGAATTATTCAGCGAAATCAAATGTCATCCGTCCGTAGAATTGCATCTGAGACTGGTTTGAAGCGTTCCGGCACGCAGAAAATACTGAGAAAGAACCTACACATGTTTCCATTCAAAATTCAAACGCACCAGGCCATACCCGTACGAGCTGTGCAACAATGAGTTGCCTTTGCTAATCAGGTGCTCACAATGATTGATAGTCAAGGATTTGATGTTGGCTGCATCTGGTTTACAGATGAAGCACACTTTCAGCTGAATGGATACGTGAATAAGCAGAACTGGCGATTTTGGGGGTCGGCCGCGGTGGCCGAGGGGACTGAGGCGCTCCAGTCACAGTCTGCACGACCACTACGGTCGGGGGTTCGAATCCCCCCTCGGGCATGGATATTTGTGCCGTCCTTAGATTAAGCTAGTTGATAAGTAGTTTGTAAGTTTAGGGACTGATGACCCCGTAGTTAAGTCCCATAAACTATACAAACATTTCGATTTTGGGGTTCCGAAAAGCCATATTGGTGTGAAGCGAAACCCCTGTATTCTCCTAAAGTTATATGTGGGCTGCAGTATTCAGCAGAGGAATTATTGGCCCCTTTCATTCGAGACACGGTCACTGGTGCACGTTACGTTGCAATTTTGGAACAATTTATCGCCACACAGCAAGCGTTAGAGGATCGACCAGGTACTGAATGATTTATGTAAGATGGAGCCCGACCACATCGGACCGAACAACTATTTCGCTTTCTTGAGGAATGCTACGAGAATCGAGTCATTGCTTTGGAATATCCCAAATTTAGTGGTGCAGGCATGGATTGGCCTCCATATTCGCCGGATTTGACTCCCTGTGACCTTTTTTTTTTTTTTTTTTGGGGGGGGGGGGGGGGGACATGGTCTAACCGAAGCATCCCGCCACGCTGGACGAGCTTGAATCGGCGATCTCTGTGGCATGTGAATCCATTTCGGTTGAGACACTACGAAATGTGATGGCGAATTTCATTCTTCGTTTGCGCCACCTTTGTAGTGCCAATGGTGAACATTTTAAAAACATTGCGATGTGATTGTTTGCAAAGAGTGTTTTCACACGATTATTTCACTTATGTATGCTGATATGAGCTGTACAGCGTACAGCGCTATATGTTAGCAGCTTTTGTAACTATTATTTCAAACTGCTGTATAAACTTCTTAAGGCTAGTCTACACGACGACACTAGGTTGCGACATTCGATTCATGAAATGAGTTGCGCGCAACTGGTTTCGTGCGTGTCTGTAGCCACGGTGCCATTTGCTACAAACTTCAGTTTCGTTGATTTGTTAGGGCCCTAGTCGCCGTAGAATGAAAGTTTTGGTAGCTGTAAAAGTTGAGGCGGAGCTATTGCTTCTCTGTGTGAAGTCGCTGCATAAAACTAAACATAAAAAGAATAAGAAACGTGTTTGGGTTTGTGAGTGGATTAAAAAAAGACGTCAGCTCGGTTGCTTAGCGACCTCGCTGAAATAAATTGTGATCGAAGACCTTAGAAGTTATTTTAATCAACTCAGAATGTCACCAGAGCAGTTAATGTTCCTTTTAAACAGAGTTAGTAATGGAATAAAGAAACAAGATACTGTTATGTGTGAAGCATTATTGCCAGAACTGAAATTATGAATTGCATTATGTTACTTGTCAAGTAGATATTCGTCTCTACAGTATCTGACCGTGTTCACAAATCCACGGACTGATGACCCCGTAATTAAGTCCCATAATCTATACAAACATTTGAACATTTGAATTTGCTCTACATACTACACAAATCCACAATTGCTATAGTTCGTTAGTATAGGTATTTGGAATTGAACGTACTTTAGTCTGCAATTCACTAATCGACAACCCATCAATATTTAATTAACGAATAATTGCTTCAAGAGCACTAACACGCCGCTGTTTATTCCTGAAATTTTCACCGTTAAAATGGCACAAACACCTATGCATCGCATATATGTTCAAAAACCGAATTATTTCTTCCTTTCCCCCCATTTACCTAGTGTTTTGTTCTGTGTTGGTTATCACTTAACCTAAGCCTTTAAGGCTAGTTTACACGACGGCACTACGTTTCATGAAACTGCATTACTTGTCAGTGCGCATGCGCGGCAAGCGTACGCGCAACTCGTTAGCGCAACTAAACAGTTTCGGCAAGTTCCAACTTTGGCGAAACTGTTTGCGCGAGATTTTAGGTTAGGTGATAACTAAAACCAAGGAGGTTAACCTCCTTGAACAAAATACAACATTAAGTTGGGAACGGAAGAAATTGTTCGGCTTTTGGACATATATGCAATGCATAGGTGTGTATGGTATTTTAATGATGAAAATTTCTAGAATAAGCAGCGGCGTATTGTTGCTCTTTAAGCAGTCATTTGTGAATTAAGTATGGATGGGTTAACGATAAGTTATTTGTAGACTAAATAGGACCTGCAATCAATTCTAAATACCTAGACAAACGAACTTTGCAGAATGCACTCTAGTAAAACGTCTGGTTCTGGATCAGCGCAAGTTTACAAGACCGGGATCCCGTGGTTTGAAATGACAGACTTTTTTTAAGAAAAAATGCACACAGAAGAAAAGGCTTTACAGCTCTGTTAAGCTGAATTCTTTTGTTTTATAATATTTGTATAATTCGTGCAGTTTTTACATTCACAATTTTTTATAAATATTTTTTTATGCTGATATTTCCACGAAACAGTCCCCTCTGCAATAAAGTGGTTAGTTAACCGTTCTCTTCCTAATGCGGCCTGCTTTGAATAATTATCGCTGCCGGCATGCCGAGTTACATCAATTAGTCCAGCAGTATTTGTATTTTTCCATATTCCTAGCTGGTGAACTACACAGCTCGCATTCTCCTGGTTAACCAATTGTGAATTTTGTAACACGATACAGACGAATATGAATCCCTAATTGGCGAGAAACGTAATGTAATATCAGTTCCGGTTACAATGCTTCACTCATAACAGTATCTTGTTTCAGCGTTGCATTACTGACTGTTTAAAAGAAATGTAAGCTGCTCTGATGACATTTAAAGATGATTACAAAAACGTCCAGGGTCAATTTCTTTCAGCAACATTACTGAGCAACCGAGCTGATGTTGTTTTTTGTTCCAGTCATGAACCCAAACACATTTTATTTATTTGTTTATTTATTTATTTATTTATTTTTTTTATTTATTTATTTATTTATTTTTTTATTTTTTTATTTTTTAAGTGTTGTGCAGCGATTTCACACAGACAAGCAACAGCTCAGCCGCAACTCGTACAGCTGGTAAAAGTTTCATTTTACGATGACTATGGTACTCACAAAACAACGAAACTGAACTGTATAGTTTTGGCGCCGTGTCGACAGACATACACGAAACTAGTTGCGCGCAACTCATTTCATGCAAGCAGCGTCACAACCCAGTGTCGTCGGGTAAGCTGCCGGCCGCGGTGGCCGAGGTGACTGAGGCGCTCCAGTCACGGTCAGCACGGCCACTACAGTTCATAAGTAGTTTGTAAGTTTAGGGACTGATGACCCCGTAGTTAAGTCCCATAAGCTTAACAACCATTTGAACATTTTTTTCGTCAGATAAACTAGCCTTTACAGCTTTCACATACCGTTTACTGCATTCCTCTATCGATCTTTGTTTTCGAGATATTTAATTTTGAAATCAGGGAGCCCTTTTCTGGACACCCTGTACTTGTGTCGAATAATGGGACGGGGGCAGCAGTGCGGGTATAACTCTGGCCGCTAGCGCCGCTGTCTGGCTACAATCCATTAGTTCTGCTGTCATCCGCAGCCGCCGAAATCAGCTGGGCGCAGTTCGGTTGCGTTTGACGTATGTGCGCGTCCTCCGGCGATTTTACTGCAGCCTCTCCGCAATTAACGCCAGCCATGCGGAATGCCGCCATAGCCGTTATATTGCACTGAATGCTCGGTTTTCATCGTCACACGGCATTTCTGCAGTAATGGAACTCATAAATATTTTCATTTAATTTGCAACGGATGCGCGGACATCGTACAAAGTTTTTGTGAACGTCGATTTTCTGTTTGCAGAGTTAGTGAGCGGAATGACAGTCTCGTATAAGGACAAAACTAGTGCACTGCCGGAAATCCATTATTTTCTTACTTTGTCAATTCTCTCTCATATACTGCATTTGTCTATTACACACTGGTCCCACACCGAGTCTCAGTTCTGAGGGTGCTACAACTCTTGTTTAGCTTTGGCGTTTGTGGAAAACTACTAACCAGTGTTCGGTACGTGCGAAATGCTGCTGACCAGTTCTTTTGCCATTAAAAACTTGATAAACTTTTGTGTGATAATAACTAACTTTGAAAAGAAATCAACAATCATAATGAATCCACGTACACCAACATTAAGAGCTATGCCAAAGGTACATAAACATCTAATTCCTATACGGCCTGTTGTAAATTGTATAAACTGCCCAACATATAATATCAGCAGAAAAAAATTGAATTAAATTTTAACAAAGTCATACACCTTCAACAAAAAATTCACAACTAGCTGATAAAATAAAAAACATCATTATCCCACCAAACTCTAGATTTGTTTCACTGGATATCAAAAACCTATACACCAATATTCCAATAAAAGAAACAACCAATATCATAAATGAAAACCTCTTACAATACAGAAAAATTTCTATCATAGGAACGAATGAAATCATTAATTTCCTAACAATTATCTTATCACAGAATTATTTCGAATTCAATAACAAAATTTACACTCAAGCAGACGGTGTAGCCATGGGAAGTAGCATAGAAAGTACATTAGCAGACATCTTTCCCAATACCCTAGAAGATAAGCTATTCACATCTGAACAACAAATTTTAAAACAAATCATTTATTACTACCGTTATGTAGATGATACGCTAACGCTTATAAAAGTTCATTTGCCATTCTTGCGACAGTAAGGTTGAAAGTTATTAAAAAATTGAAAGTTATAAATTAAATAAAGATTGTTATAAAAATTGCTTCAACTGTACTAGAGTGGCTTCTTGAGAAATCGTGTAGTGTGCTGCACTTTAATTAAACTTCTCTAATGTGACTCAGTACTTTATCAAATTGATTCAACGTGACTTTTGAACAAAAACCAAATTTATAATAAAAACTAATACTGACCCTGTTGCTTTATTCATTGACTGTAGGCAATTTAAATTCTGCTAGAAACGGCTAACACATTAATGACTGAAACTGTCTCAACAAAGAGAATTACATTTTCTGTGTAAGTTGTTGTTTTTGTTGTTGTTGTGGTGGTGGTGGTGGTCTTCAGTCCAGAGACTGGTTTGATGCAGCTCTCCGGAATACATTATCCAGAGCAAGCCTCTTCAACTTCACATAAGAACGGCAACCTACATCTGTCTGAATCTGCTTACTGTATCCATCTCTTGTCTTCTTCTGCGGTTTTTACCCCACACACTTCCCTCCAATGCTAAATTCACAAATCCTTGATGTCTAAGAATCTGTCCTACCAATCGATCCCTTCTTTTAGTCAAGGTATGTTCAAATGTTTGTTAAGCTTATGAGACTTAACTACGGGGTCTGCAGTCCCTAAACTTACAAATTACTTATCAACTACCTTATACTAAGGACGGCACAAATATCCATGCCCGAGGGGGGATTCGAACCCCCGACCGTAGTGGCCGTGCAGACCGTGACTGGAGCGCCTCAGTCCTCTCGGCCACCGCGGCCGGCAGTCAAGGTATGCCAGAAATTCCTTTTCTCCCCAATTCTGTTCAGTACCTCCTCATTAGTTACGCGATCTACCCAGCTAATCTTCAGCATTCTTCTGTAGCACCACATTTCAAAAGCCTCTATCCTCTTCCTATCCGCACTGTTTATCAACCATATTTCACTCCCATAAAAGGCAACACACAAATGCCTTCAGAAGGAACTTCCTTAGGCTTAAATCAATATTCGATGTTAACAAATTTCTCTTTTTCAAAAACGCTTTTCTACCCATTGCCATTCTGCATTTTATATCCTCTGTACTGCGACCATCGTTTGTTATTTTACTGCCCGAATAACAATAATCATCTACCTCCTTTATTGTTTCCTTAACTAATCTAATTCCTTCAGCATCACCTGATTTTCCTCGACTGCACTGCATTACTCTTGCTTTGTTCTTGTTAATGTTCATCTTATATGCACCTTTCAGCACTCTGTCCATTCCATTCAACTGCTCTTCAAGGTCCTATGCTGTCTCTGACAGAATTACTATATCGTCGGCAAAACGCAATGTTTTTAATTCTTCACCCTGAACTTAAATCTTTTGCCAGATTGTTATTGATTGAAATTGATGTATCAAATCATTAATTATTCCTGTTGTAGCTCACTTGTCAGTTAACGCTAATTTATGGCTTATGCGCGCAAGGAAACAGCATATGTCACACTGCTATCAAAATTTCTGCCAGACCTGCAGCTGCTGAAACGTCAAAACCAACAGAATTCGCAGGTGTGTAATGCGAATCCACTAACCACACAAACTTTCTCCATCTCTGCAAGCTTAAAAAATAATAATAATTTGGATAAGGAATAAATTGTCAAAACGAAACAGTCTGAAGGTCTGATTTTAAAGTAGATCACTTCACAGTTTCTTCATAAGAATTATGGACATGAAACATTAGCAACAGTGATTCATTTACAAGTATTTGCAGAAAGTCATTACTTATTGCTATCTTTTGTTTAAATGAATTTTTCTCTTTAGTACTATCAAAAACCAACTAATACGTTAAACAATGTAATCGAAGTCAAAATTATCCTCATCATATTTTCTCTCTTCTTTAACATAGAAAAGTCATACCAAATACCTGCACTAGAAATTGGCTTTTGAAGAAAATGAATATAAAAAGACGAAACTTTCCATGCTGATTGGCAGAAATGGACAACAAATAAGCGGAGCGCCTAATTATGAAATGATAAATTCTCCTTGCCTTAATTTTTCGTAATATCATATCATTTTCAACCATCGTTAAATTCTCCATACTTGGTTTACCTCATCATCCGTAGAAAAAAAATTATCATTATTACTGCACATAAAAAGATTCGTCTGTTCAAAGCTGACACTGTAATTTTCAAACTTAACTGCAAGACTGCCTACAAAACACTCTCCCATTACTCACTCGTCAGTAGTAAGGTAACGAATCCTAGTAGCTCAAACGCGGTGCATCAAAAACCAGGCAGTGACTCACGGAGCCAAAGATACCTGTACCTGTTGCAGACATTCAACATCGTAGACCTCACCTACGTTTCAAGTCACGTGTTGTCGAAGTAGGATACGCTCATACACACAATGCGCGCGAGACTGCACCCTCTGAAAGATCAAATGTTCAAATGTTTATAATTCTGTGGGACCAAACTACGTTGGTCATCAGTCCTTAGATTTACAAACTAAGACTTAAACTAAGTTAAACGAACGTAAGAGCAACACACACATCCATGCCCGAGGGAGAGTTCGAACCTCCGACGCGGTTGGCCTCGCGAACCGTAACGTGGCGCTGCAGACCGCTTGGCTACTCCCGCGAGGCCCTTTGAAAGACATGCAGATAATTCCCCGGCCAGCGCGATCTCCTGACTTGTTTTGAATGGAGCATACGTGTGTTCGGATGGGAAGACAACTGTCACGTACAACTCGTCAGCCTGCAAATGTTGCAGAACTCCATGAACAGTTCGAGCAGGCCTGGAGTAATGTCTCCCCAGACAGCATTCACTGTCTGTAGGAAGCACAGTGGTAGAGTGCCAGACTACAAATCCAAAAATCGCGGGTTCGTTTCCAGCCAAGTCCTAGGATTTTTTTCTGTCACTTTCCACTTCTTTCAACTATGGCAATGTACCTGATGTGAAAAATATCGAGTAGCACCGTTAAACTGTAGGTCCCCCTATAACTAGCTGGGTACGTCAGTTCGAAGGTCGGAGAAAGGCAACGGCATACCACCTCCAAATAGGATCACGCCTAGTAAAGCACTTTGGTGTTCAAACCAATCTTCGGATTTTTGATATATATATGCCAGAATCAGCGCCTGCATTTCGCTCCACGGACTAAAATGGATGGTTCAGTATTGATCGACACATGGTTCCGCAGAAATGCTTGAACTATTCATGTGTAAATATAATCACTTCATGTGGTTCACATGTACTTTTTCAGCAATAAATCTTGAGTGAAATGGAAAACTCTAAGACGTTATATGATATACATTGTTTTAGCAACTTTAGGGCATGTTCGGCAATCGGTCATACTGCCCTAGAGTGAAAATCTAAATCAGGATTGCAGGAGACTGGAAAACCACCGTCCTCCCTCTAACGTTTGGTCACTGCGCCATCATACCTAGGGGGGGGGGGCAATACTGGGAAGAGAGAGTTAAGGAAATTATTGCTGCAGCAGAGTGTCCGAGCGCATTGAGGAGGTATGCTCCGATGCGCGAGGCCGTTCCCCGCCGGGGGTTCGAATCCTCACTCGGGCATGGATGTTTGTGTTGTCTTTAGTATAAAGTAGTTTGTAAGTTAGTTTAGGAACACATGACCCCACAGTTAAGTCCCATACGTATAACAAACATTTAAACGGAAATAATTCGGAAGTGGGAATCTTCCTAGTGATGGGATCTACTTATCATCAGAACAAAATAAGAGAGCAACACTGTTAAAAGAATTAATCGACTGCGTAGTGTGTAGTGCGGTGGTGTTAGGGGGGTAACGTAAGATTTAAATGCTTCTGTACGTCATTGCAGACAGTTTCGATCTAACAGTGTAGAATAATTAAAAGTCATTACCACCTGTGCTCTTTACCCCGTTAACAGAGTTTCAGCCATTTACCACTTCCGAAAGAAACAGTGACCAGCGCTTCCACGACAGCGATACGGTCACATCTGATATGAATTACTCTGACACAATCAGAGGCTCGGGCACGTCTTGACATTTCAAGGAGCGTTGCATTTGGATCACATCTCCTTCACTGTTGTGCCTAAAGGCATGCACTATTCTAATGCAGCCACTTTCAATAAGCTTCCACAAGAATTCAAAATCTTAGTAGTAATCTACGGACTTTTAAGTCCACACTGAACAATTTCCATTTGGATCACAACGTCGAGTAACTACTGGGAAGATTATAATAAGAAAATTATTCTGTTACGTTGTTGACTGTAATTACTCGTGTGCAGTCCAATACGTAACGTTTTATTGTTCTTCTCTTACAATTTAATATATATCAAGACCATTTGGTTTCTGCCGAACATGATTAATATAAAAAAAATGGTAGGTACATTTTATTTTCAATTCTTTACGCCTTAACCAACATAAGTATTCGCACTTTTATCTGACTCGTAGTCTATACTTTAAGGAATATATAAAAATAATTAATGCATTCATAATTATTGTGATAAAATTATCATTGCCTTTTCTGTTATGCGATATTTATGACTACCGACCCCGGGACTGGGATGGTTGTCAGGGAGTTCGTGATTGGATGTCATATGCTAATATCATGTGCAAAATACAGGTGTTTGAAGAAGGTAAATCCTTGTTGTTTTCATACAGATTACTAGAACCCAAAGTAGTATTCAAGATTAAAATATGACACTCCTATTTCATACTAATAATAGAAAAACAATGAAAATAATTCAGATAATTCGACACAGAAAGTTCGGTAATTCAACATACAGGAAAAAAGTCTTAAATGCAAGCCCTTAACAATATCCTAATTGTCCATTGATAAAAGCCGTAAAATAAAAAATTGTCCGCAGTCTAAAAAATTTGATATATCAGTCTGATAATGTAGACTAACAAAATAGGCACATCCTGACGTATATATCTCATGTGCCCATTTCTTGCTGTCTGTAAAGTGTACCCAGTCCTTAATCTGCGACTGACAAATACAACATAAAAGCAGTCATCGTCTTCTCTGTAACTGCTTTGAGCTATCTTGCTTCTGATTTTTAGTTTTATTTTTTTCAACTGGAAGAATACGTTTCTTGACGTCCTTGAAACATTGATTCTTTTTCCTTTCAAGTTCCTCTTTCACATGTAGAACATCTCTTTCGGTTGTTGTTGTTCATTCATTCGCTGTAATCTTTGTCCAGCATTAGTGAAAGATCTGATGCCTTTCGGAGCAACAATATTAGGCCTAAAATGTACATTATCGAAGCCACTGCAAGAAGCCTGGGACTCAGACAGTTGATTATCTCTTTCGTGACTGTCTCAAAGACATCCTAGATTTTTGGATATTCTTACAGGAAATACACGATTAACTGCTGTACTTTTCCAGATATCGACAGACTTTTGCTAGTTACTTTTATAGTATAATCAATGCTCTCCTTTAAGCTGGGCGGTCCGTGGTAAGAAAAGATCACACTTATGATCACTGATTCACAATTAGAAACAGAACACGGATCATGATGATAATACCAGAAGACGTACTCGGCTCCCCACTATGGAGAGTTGGGACTAGAAGAAGTTTGCTTCCAGATACATTGAATAGTTAAGTCTTTGTAATACCGAAAGGGTACCTTCAGTTTGATGGTATTGTTTCTTATTTATTGTTTTATAATTTCAAAATAAGTGCCATGAATAAGTTCATTAAGCCTTTCAGCGTTCAGTCTTGAGCATAGTACCTCTAATAAAATTCCTCCATGATCCCCTATTCAATGCTAACACTGATGCCTCGTCTGATGTTATGCCTTTTACTTCAAAATCGTTCTGCACCGAATCTAAGTACTTTCTATTTGGTCTACCTCGACTCCTCTTACCCTCCGCTTCCGAGCTCACGAGTCTCTTAGGTAACCTTGCTTCTCCCATGAGTGTAACATGACTCCACCATCTCAGTCTGTTCGCTCTAACTGCTTCATTTATGGTGTTCATTCCCAGTTTTTCCTTGATTTCCTCATTATGGACACCCTCCTGCCATTGTTCCCATCTATTAGTGCCTTGCTACTTTCGTATCTGTAACCTCTACCTTATGAATAAGGTAACCTGTATCCACCCAACTTTCATTCCCATACAACAAAGTTAGTCGAAAGATGGAGCGGTGCACTGCTAACTTAGTCTTGGTACTTACTTCCTTCTTGCAAAAGAGAATATATCTTAGCTGAGCACTCACTGCATTAGTTTTGTTGAACCTCGATTCCAGTTCTTTCGCTATGTTGCCATCCTGTGAGAAAATACATCCCAGGTACTTGAAACTGTCTACCTGTTCTAACTTAGTTCCTCTTATTTGGCACTCAATCTGTTTAAATCTCTTTCCCACAGACATTACTTTCGTTTTGGAGATTCTGATCTTCATATCATAATCCTTGCAGCTCTGATCGAGCTCTGAAATATTAGTTTGCGACCTTTCAATCGAATCTGCCATTACAACTAAGTCATCCGCATATGCGAGACTGCTTATTTTGTTTTGACCTATTTTAATCCCGCCCTGCCAGTCTACTGTTTTCAACATATGATCCATGAATGGTATGAACAACAGTGGTGAGAGGTTACAGCCTTGTCTTACCCCTGAAACTACCTTGAACCATGAGCTTAATTTGCCATCTACTCTAACTGCTGCCTGACAGTACGTAAAGCCCTTTAATTGCCTGCAAAAGTTTGACTCCTATACCATAATCTTGAAGAACTGACAGTAGCTTCCTCCTAGGAACACGGTCATAAGCCTTTTCTAGATCTATAAAACATACATACAATTCTCAGTTCCACTCATAGCACTTTGCCATTACCTGCCATAAGCTAAAGATCTGGTCCTGACAGCCTCTAAGAGGCCTAAACCCACACTGATTTTCATCTAACTTGTCCTCAATTAATACTCGCACTCTTCTTTCAACAATACCTGAGAATATTTTGCCTACAACTCTAATTAAAGAGATATCTCGATAGGTGTTACAATCTTTTATTTTTCCATGTTTTAAAATTCGCGTGATTACCGCTTTCGTCCAGTCAGCCGGAACCTGTCCCGATTCCCACGTTTTCTCAATTATCCTATGTAACCATTTGAGACCTGATATTCCACTGTATTTGACGAGTTCCGGCTTAATTTCATCCACCCCAGCTGCTTTATTGCACTGTAATCTATTGACCATTTTCTCCACTTCCTCAAATGAGATCCTGTTTCCATCGTCATTCCTATCCCATGCTACCTGAAAATCTGGCACATCATTGAACCTTTCACCTACATTGAGCAATTCTTCAAAATATTCCCTCCATCTGCTCAAGGCGTCCACAGGATTGACTAGCAGCTTTCTTGACCAGTACAAAACACTTGTTAATTCCTTCTTCCCTCCCTTTCGAAGATTACTAATTACGCTCCAAAATGGTTTTCCCGCGGCTTGGCCCAGAGATTCTAGCTTATTTCCAAAGTCTTCCCATGATTTCATCAAAGAACCCCCTGAAAACACGTGCGTCCTTGACTGACTTCCTGAATTCCTGGTCTGTTATTATATAGTCAATGACAGACCTGGTTCCCCTTCCTTCCCAAGTATAACGGTGAATGTCCTTATGCTTAAAGAAGGAGTTCGTGATAACTAAGCCCATACTGGAACAGAAATCCAAGAGCTGTTTTCCGTTCCTGTTGGCCTCCATATCCTCTCCAAACTTACCCATAACCTTTTCATAACATTCTGTTCGATTTCTTATCCTGGCGTTGAAATCACCCATGAGTAAAACACTATCCTTATCCTTCATTCTATTAACTACATAACTAAGTGCGTGGTGAATATACTGCCACAACCCTTATTTTCTTGCTGGAGATGACCAAATCTGTAACAGATATTAAAAAAATAAAATAAAAGCGGTCCCATTATATTACCCCCTCTTCGGACATGAACCAAGAAAATCTAGACTTAAGTCAAGGAGGAGCTTTATAAGCACAACAACATCAACTGCATTGAGACCTGTAACTCGGAGAAGAGAGTTACGGCAGAATTCCTCAAACGAAAGGGACGGAGAGAACATCAAAAAGAAACCTGCCGAAGGATTTCATCTGCCGAATGCAACATGGAAGGCACTAAACAGAAGACAGGAGTATCACGCTGCAAGACGATTCTCAGAAAGTGGGGCTTCACATACGAAGATGAGCTCTTTAAGTGTGCCGATGTGCAGGACCCACAACACCTCCTGGTCTGCAGAAATCCTGCACAATAGATGACCTACACGCAGCAAATGATGTGGCCATCAAAACAGCAGAATTTTGGAGCTTGAGGAACATCTTTCAGAAACTAGCAGTAACCTACAAAATTAGTCACCTCTTTCCATGTTTTATGTTTCTAGTTTGTAATTTGTGCATTTTAATTGTATATTTATTGAATTCTGCATTCTTGGATTATAATTCTCTCGATGTAATATATTTAGTGGATTTGGTGTCCCTAGATTGTAAATTGTTTCTTATAATTGCAGTGTAATTGTATATTTATTGATGGAAAGATATTTCTTAGTCCTGGACACGTAAAATAAATAATAAATACCGAAAGGGTGCTTTCAAGTTCACTAAATAATGTACTCGGCTCCCATAGAGAGTTGGGACTAGAAAAATTTATTACTTTCAGATACGTTGAATAGTTGCCACCCATTATAAAACCGGAGGGGCATCTTCAGTTAGACTGTATTGAGATTCCTTATTTATTGTTTTATATTTCCTAAATAATTGCCATGAATAAGTTCATTTACTTCTACTGATAGGTATTTTTAACAAAAGAAGAAAATAAAAGCGGTCCCACTATAATACCGTAAGGATATTTTCAGTTTGACTATATAATTTTTCTTCATTTAATATTTTATATTCCTTAAATAACTGCCACGAATAAGTTAATTTAGGTTACTATAATACACATGGTAGTCGTAAATTCCCGTTACAAACTTTTAGGACTTGTAGAGGTTACATCTACATGGGATACTCTGCAAATCACATTTAAGTGCCTGGCAGAGGGATCATCGAACCACCATTATACTATTTATCTCCCATTCCCATAGCGCGCGGGAAGAATGAAAACCTGAATCTCTCCGTTTTAGCTCTCATTTCTCGTATTTTACTCTGATGATCATTCCTACCTATGTAAATGGAAGTGAACAATATATTTTCGCATTAGGAGGAGAATGTTGGCGATTGGAGTTTCGTAAGTAGTCCATGCCGCAGCGACAACCGTCGTTGTTGTAATGATTCCCAAACCAGATCGTGTATCATTTCCGTAACGCTGTCTCCCCTGTATCGTGATAATACGAAACGTGCTGCCCTTCTTTGTACCCTTTCGATGTCCTCCATCAAACCCACTGATAAGGATCCCACACTGCAGCAATACTCCAAATGAGGACGGATAAGCGTAGTGTATGCAGTTTCTTTAGTAGTTCTGTTGCGTCTTTTAAGGGTTCTGACAATGAAACGCAGTCTCTGGTTCGCCTTTCCCACGACATTATCTACGTGTTCTTTCCAGTTTAAGTCTGAAGTAATAGTAAGTCCTAGGTATTTTATGGAATTTACGCCCTTCACTTTTAATTGATTTATCTTGTAAACAAAGTCTTACGGATTTCTTTTCGTATTCATGTGGACCACTTCACACTTCTCTTTATTTAGAGTCAGTTTCCAATTTTTACACCATAGTGATATCTTATTCAGATCGTCATCTACAAACAATCTAAGAGAGCAACTTGACTTTGTCTGTCTGTAAATCTATCGGAACAAACTGCGTGGTCATCAGTCCGTAGCTTACAAACTACTTAAACCTAGGTAAACTAACCTACGGGCAAACACACGCACCCATGCCCCAGGGAGGACTCGAACCTCCACGGCGAGCAACCGCGCGTTTCGCAGCGAGCTGCTTTAGACCGCTCGGCTACTCCACCGCGGCTTAGATTTTCTCCCAAATCGTATGTGTAAATAAAGAACAGCAGAGGACCAATAACACTACGCTGTGGAACGCCGCCCAATATCACCTCTGTTTTAGTTTATGCTTTACCACCGATTACTACAAACTGTGTCCTCTCTGACGGAAAATCACCTATTCAGTCGCAAATTGTGGGCGATATACCATAACCACGCAATTTGATTAAAAGTCGTTTGTGAGGTACGGTGTCAAAAGCCTTCTGGAAATCAAGAAATACGGAATCGATTTGCGAACCCTTGCCGATAGCACTCATCACTTAGTGTGAGTAAAGAGCTAGTTGTGTTTCGCGTGAACGATATTTTATAAATCCGTGTTGACCTTGGGTCAATAGATTCTTCTGATCGAGATAATTCATAATATTTGAATACAGGAATGTTCCAAAACCCCGGTGCAAATTGACGTCAATGAAATAGACCTGTGGTCTAGTGGGTTAATCCTACTGCCTTTCTTGAATATAGGTGTGACCTGAAAGTGAGTACATAACATTTTGAATGGTAACCCATGTCAGGAAACGTATCGTTTCCGTTCTAAGACAGTTTCAATTCAGATGTGTAATTCCTCTACGTCTGCTTAGGGACAGAGAAACGTCTCAGAGCTCTGTGTCCTGATACCGTCTTGGACGTCCTGTATGAGTAACAATTACATCCGCTCCACTTACAAAAGGTACACGCTATGGGTCCAGCAGGTTTTCCACAACGCGTCGCCTTCTGCACATGGTTTCTTCGCCGTTGCATCGACACGACCCTGTTTCTATGTCCTCTTCACAGATGAATGTAGGTTCACAAGGGGGTGTGTTCTGAATGTTCGAAATAGCCATCTGAGGGTGGACGAAAACCATCATGCCACGCATATTCAGCGATTTCAATACAGGTTTGGAATTAACATGTGAGCAGATATTCTGGACGGTCATGTGATTGCATCATACATTCTTCCATCCAAGCTCACGGGTTCCGCGACACATATTGGACCCGTTCTTGGAAGATGTGCCGTCAAGAAACTTTTCACTAAATTGAAACTGTCGTAGAACGGAAAAGATACATTGCCAGACATGGGTTCCATTTCAAAATGTCATGTACTCACTACCTTCTACAAGTTATAGAAGTTTGTAACAGGAATATCCGAACACTTGTATACGTATGCGTATATGAAAAAAACGAAGAAAGAAGCTGTCCAGGACTTGGACTGTCAAACCGTGGATCCAGCTTCGAACCTACATCATCGCATATTTTATTTTTCGTTATACAAAAAAGTGAGTAATACGATACAATTAAGTGTGTGTAATTTTAACTATTTCAGGTGTCAACATTTTACGATGACTTCACATCTTCCTCGTATATGGCAAAGAAAAAACGAAAGGAACATAAGAATTATCTGTTAATTATGTATTTAGAATTCCCAATACTTATCAGTGCACTTCCACGCAGAATGCACTGCTCTTAGGGTATTGATGGTGCTGAAGGGACCTCTGGATTATAAAGACACAGTGGGTCACCGTGGGATCAAACCGCAGTCTTCCTTCCTTACATTTGGTCGCAGGCACGCATCCAATCGAGGCGAGGTGACGAGGCACGCGGGGTAGGCGTCGCTGGCTCCCACGTACAACTTTGATGAGTAGGAGGCTCCCCCCAACCCTTCGCCCATTCCGCTTCCAGCCCCCACTCGTCTGCCGTTACTGAGCTCACTGTGATGGCAGGCGAGTCACCGGTGCCCCAAGTTGCGCTCGTGGCCCAGTAGCAACTCCCTGGAAACATGACCCGCGCCGCAAACTAACTTTTCCGAAGACCTGGCGTGTTGCTGCACGTCGGCCCCACAGAAACGATCAGGCTTCCGCTTCACGTATCTGCCAACTAGCTGCAGGTCCCGTTACTCTGTTTCCTCTCTTCTTTCAATTACAAAAATTGCTGTTAAGGAAGCTGTAAAAATATAAAGGCCACAGGTGATGCGGCTGTACGTTTATTTACGCTTTACGAAAATAATCAAATTTAAAACGTTTATAAATCTAAGGGGCCTTAACTGATTTGGTTATTAGCCCTATGCTTAAAAACTACATGAAATAAGTTAAACTAACCTAAGGAAAACACACTCCGCCATGCCCAAGGGAGGACTTGAACCTCCGACGGCGAGCAACCGCGCACTGTGCAGCAAGGCGCCTTAGACCGCTTGGCTACCTTTTTTTCGGTAGATCTATGATCTGCGGTCGTTTTTTATTGTTAGTACTTGGTCGTTCGTTGATCTTTTGGCTCAGCTTTTTTGTCACAGAGGACGTTCAGCCCTCTGATCGAGCGCGCTGAGCCACGGCGCCCGAAAATAATCATCTTCAAAATCAAAGCCATTTTAAAATGGCGTCAGAGCCCCGCTGGACTAGTTTATATTGTATTTTTACAGGTCCTTAATTACACTATTTATTAACTGAAACTCATAAATACCGGCGCATTCTTCATGAGACATGTGACTTGCTGGATGTCAGACTTGCAAAGCTGCATTAACACCAGCTTGCTCTTTCCTGTATGGTTAAAGTAAATGTGTTCTACAGTCAATTGAATTATGGAATGATGCAATGTACTTGCCATTTATTCCAGCTGTTCGTAAAACTTTGATTTAACTGTATTATTTCAGACGTTCTAACACGACTTCGTTATTTCTTACTCGCACATTCATCGCAGCAGATATTAACCTCTAAGGTTAATATAAACAAGTGACCATTAAAATTGCTACACCAAGAATAAATGCAAATGATAAACGGGTATTCATCGGACAAATATACTAGAACTGAGAGATTACATTTTCACGCAATTTGGGCGCATAGATGCTGAGTAATCAGTACCGCGAACAACCACCTCTGGCCTTAATAACGGCCTTGCTACGCCTGGGCTTTCAGACAAACAGAGCTTGGATGGTGTATACAGGTACAGATGGGCATGCAACCTCAACACGACGCCAAAGTTCATCAAGAGTATTGCCCGGCGTATTGTGAGGAGCCAGTTGCTCGGTCACCATTAACCAGACGTTTTAATTTGGTGAGAGCTCTGGATAATGTGCTGGCCAGGGCAGCAGTCGAACATTTTCTGTATCCAGAAATGCCCGTACAGTACATGCGATCGTCCATTATCCTGTTGAAATGTAGGTTTTCGGAGGGATCGAATGAAGGGTAGAGCCACACATATGAAATGTAACGGCTATTGTTCAAAATGCCGTCGATGCGAACACGTGACCGAGACATGTAACCAGTGGCACCCCATACTATCACGCCGGGTGATACGCCAGTATGGCAATAACGAATACACGCTTCCAATGTGCGTTCACCGCGATGTAGCCAAACAAGGATGCGACCATCATGATACTGTAAACGGAACCTGGATTCATCCGAAAAATGGCGTTTTGCTATTCGTGCACCTAGGTTCGGCACCATCGCAGGCGCTCCTGTCTGTGGTGCAGCGTCAAGGGTAACTGCAGCCATGGTCTCCGAGCTGATAGTCCATGCTGCTGTAAACGTCGTCGAACTGTTCATGCAGATGGTTGTTGTCTTTCAAACGTCCCCGTCTGTTGAGTCAGATATCGAAACGTGGCTGCACAGCCATGCGGATACGATGCCTTTCATCTCGACTGATGGAGAAGCGAGTCCGTTGGGATCCAGCACGGCGTTCCATATTGCCCTCCTGAATCCACCGATTCCATATTCTGCTAACAGTCATTTGATCGCGACCAACGCGAGCAGCATTGTCGCGATACGATAAACCGCAATCGCGATAGGCTAAAATCCGACCTTTATCAAATTGGGAAACGTGTTGGTACGCATTTCTCCTCCTTACACGAGGCATCACAACAACGTTTCACTGGACAACGCCGGTCAACTGCTGTTTGTGTATGTGAAAGCGGTTGGAAACTTTCCTCATGTCAGCACGTTGTAGGTGTCGCCACCGACGCCAACCATGTGTGAATGCTCTGAAAAGCTAATCATTTTCATATCACAGCATTTGCTTCGTGTCGGTTAAATTTCGCGTCTGTAGCGCGTCATATTTGTGGTGTAGCAATTTTAATGACAAGGAGTGTAAATATAAAGCCAATCTGCACTCTGTATGTTTGGGTGAATGCATCTTTCATCACTTGCAAGAACATGTCCCTCTCTTTATAGAAAGCATTTGTAACAGACTACAGAACGTAGCTCATGTGCTCCAATGACTACTGAAGCAATGGTTAACCCTTTTTGACTCAAATGCAATAACAGCCCGCTGTTCCCGATAAAAGCAGAGCGCTTATATCAAAAGATTACACAACTCTGTGACGCAAATTCTCGGACGCGATTTCCCTAACATTTCTTTTCGGATGAAAAACAGTATTGCACGTCAGGCGTGCATTACGAAAGGCAAATGGCTACTTTTGTGGCAGAATATGTCTGACACGCACGTGGAGCTCTTTAGGTTACATTAGTCTTTTCGATTAGCAGATCCTTTCACCAAAACAACCAGTTGCTACAGAGAAAATAAGCTTCAAAATTTCGAAACTAACCTGTAAGTTCTCAAAATCACTTAACAAATTTCGTAACACGCCGTGCAATTAATGTAGAGAGGGGTCGGGGGGAGGGATGAAATGGAGGTGAAGTCATCAGTGTAATTTTCAGTTTTTTTATTTATTATTATTATTATTATTATTATTATTATTATTATTTTTTTTTTTTTTTTTTTTTTTTTTTTTTTTACTCTCGAATAGCTTTAATTTATATACACACCACCTTCAGGACTTAGATTACAGCGTAACCTTTTGCCAAAAAATACACAATGTCTCAATTTGCGATCAAGTCTTGGTACAAAAAGCACAAATAACTGATATCTGGTCTTTACTGGGTTATAATATCGAATTATATTGACCCTACAGGGATGCCATGCAGGTAACAGAGAAGGGATATATATATTTGTTTAAACAATAAGCATAAAAGCCCTGTTGATACAAGCATACACTAACGTTGTCCTCTCTTTCTTGTTGATTTGAGTATTTTTAATTAATCCATGTTCTGTGCAATACTTTGACTGAAAAGTTGTAGATTCTTAATTGCGCATTCCGGTTTGTAAAACACTGCAGTTCAGCAACTACAATAAAACAAGTTTTGTGAAACAAACAAAGGAACTGGACTAGTATTAAGTAGGCGACGGTTCAAATTCTCGTTCAGCATCCAAAGTTTTCTGTGATTTTTGTCAATTGCTCCAGGAAAATGCCGGAATGGCTACTTGGAACAGAACACGGCTAATTTCTTCCACCACATTTATGTAATCAGAGTTTCTGCTCCACCACTGATTACCACTTTATCAATGGGATGTTATCTTGTAACCTTCTTCCTTTCTTTCAACTGTAGTTCAACATATACTGAAATTGAAATACATAAGCAGCTTGCCAAAGACGATCTTTTAAAGCTTCAAAACTCCACCGAAGAGCTAATTATATTCCTCTAGGAATTATTTTGCTTTGAGTGTAAACTTAATTTACAGCATTTGCACAGAGTTTACACAGTACTCTCATACGTAACAAGAAGTCCGAGAACAGCTCGATAGTCTGCAGTAGCTGATTGTATTCCACCGAGACTCATTTACCGTCCGGAATTAAAAATTGTTACATCGAATCCTCTGAGAGGCGCTTTGTCTGCATAAAGCCTAAAAATGTAAGGCATATTATATTTTATAATGCCTATCTAAAGTTTATTATCTAACTAAACACAATCACACAAGAATAATGTATAATCACATAAGAAAATAGTACTGTACAGTTTCGATTGTGCGAGGTGAGTGGGACCACGTCGAACTATTGAAAACTCGGCTTATCGATACTTATATGTAAGAAGGAAAAATCGATATTGAAAAGAATATAGGTGTCTAACTCGAAGTTTGTCATCTGGAGGCACGGCAGTGTCCACGCCAAGCACAGCACACAGCGCGAGCATCCTTTTCTCGAATCCATTCACGACACTTCATACCCCTCTGAATCTCCTACAAACGCGAACTTTCGCTGACCAACAGAAGCTACAGTAGCTACCTATGTTCACAAATTATGCTGCCCTATATATTACAGTTACTGAATTATTTATACTCGGAAATCGTTAATTGTGTGACTCACTTACCGACCATGAAAATACTTAGGAACTTCTAGCATACACAGAAACTTAATGGAAGGGTAAATTCAGACTCCCTATCTCGTTTCGGTTTTCTAACGTTCATAACGCTTGGCGGAATACTAACAACTAACATTTTATGTTGTAATGATATGGTAATGGACTTATAGGAAAGCGCTCGAGCAACACCACCTAGATACAAAGCTTCACAATAGCCTGGGTCGCCTCCAGGGGGCTCACGGTTCTTTCGTGAGTACGTGCGTGGCGAGCACGGAGCCCCGAGCTAATGCAGTCTTCCTCCCTTCTTTACTTCCCTGACTGCATTTCCTTCCCCCTACCGTCCGCTCCTTCCCACTGGGGGACTGATAACCTCAGTAGTTTAGTCCCCCTATCCCAACCAAACAACACAACCTCACGTCACACCGACCCAGCTGACGGGCGGCTGGGGCACACCCACTTCTTCATCCACCACCTAGAGAGAAGGCCGCGGCGCTCTCGTGTGACGTCAGGTAGACTAACAAGGGAACTTCACGAACCCGAGGCGGCAAAACTTTTTGAAAAGTTCGGTTTACCATGATAAAATTTATGGCGCATTGAAAATCTGCTGAATTTTATTTTAACCTGCGGAATTAAGCGATAAAAATTGAACAAAATCGGACTATCTCAAAAACTATCAAAGATAAAAATTTCGAACCACTTTTTTCCTATGAAACCGGAAAAAGTAGAGCCTTTGGCAAAAATTCCGTGCATTTTGCGATATCTCCAGCCGTTTGTGAAAAAACTTGAAATATGTGAATTTTTGAACCTCTTTTTGCTTGTAAAAATTATAATTAGGCAGTAATAAGCAGTGAAACGCATAACGACGTCTGAAGTGATCATTTTAAATATATAACTTCCGGTTGGTATGGTAACTGCACTGACTGAAACCAGAATTTACACTTTGAAACAAATTGCGCTTGGCCCCCCGAAGTAGGCAAAAGGCGATGCACGTCCGCGGTCATAATCTATCTGGACTGTGAGACACACGCAGCCCAGTGGTCCGCTGTGGCCGACGGTTCATCACTCTGCCTTTGGGATCAGTGTTTACTTTTTAACGCTTAATTCCGCAGGGGTAAAATAAAATTCCGCAAATTTACAATGTGCCATAAATTTTATCATGGTAAGGACTTCCTAAACCCAACTTTTAAAAAAGTTTTGCCGCCTCGGGTACGTGGAGTTCCCTTGTAAGTAGCGCGCGCATAGCTGACTGGCTCGCTGCTTCGGCATAGTCGGCTGTGCCCCAGCGGCTACCCAGTCAGCTATGCGCGCGCAACCTACTCTGCCTGACGTCACACGAGACTTCTCTCTAGGTGGTGTTGCTCATAGGGGCCAGCCAATCAGCTGGCGGCCACGGCCAGGTTGGTGTGACGTGACACGAGCTGTTGTGAGGCATTGTATCTAGGTGGCGTTAGCTAGACTCGCATGAGAGTTCCATACCTGTTGGAGTAATGCAATCAATTTCTTTCCGCAGAAAACTGTATACAACAAGTTTTAAGAGCTGCAAATAACGGAATATAAAGAATTTTAACCATCATGAATAACGGCTAAGTAGATAAATGACAATCAGAGAAGAAACGGCGCTGCACGTAGCAAGATGAAAGAGAAAGTCAGATGACAAAATCATTGTTAAGTGCAGATGACAGGAAAGATAGGCAACCTTAGTGTGAATATCTGTACTGTTACGAGCTCTGTCATATTAAATGGAAGATATGGGAGAATACTAAATACTTTGACTATAGGATTTACATTAGTGTGCTGTAGCTTCATTAGGTTACATGAACCGGTGTTAAAATGCATTACATTGAAGGCTTTCCGAATAATTCTTATTACATTACAAAAGGGAAAACGAATGTATACATGATAGTCTTGTATCCTTTTCGTTCATTTCAGAGTACGTCTTGCACCATTTGTCCTTAATTATTGATGGATTTATTCTGTCTTTCCTTCTCTTCACACAGGTTTTCCTCTCTATGTTAATTCTTCCCCATCCCCATCCCCTTGTCCACGAAGGTTATTACCGTATGTCTTAATACATGTCCTCTCATCCAGTGTCTCACTCTTGTCAACGTTTTCTACATGATCCTATCTTCGTCGATTCTGTAGTGGACGTCCTTATTCGATACTTTATCAAATCACCTCATTTTAGGTCTTTTCTGTAGAAACGCTTTGATTCTATTCTGTTCCTGTATTTTTACCGTCTATGATTTACTACCCTGCAATACTGTGCTCCAAATGAATGTTTCCATGTACTTCTGTTTCAAATCCATACTACTGTTTGATACCATTAAACTCCTCCTCGCCATGACTGCTCTGAAATTTGTCTGTGCTATTCTAGTAATTATATCCTCCTTGCTTCATGCATAATAGGTTAGATGCCTTCCAAAGTAGGAAAATTCATTAATTTCCTCTGTGTATTCGCCAATTTTGATGTTAAGTTTTTCGGTAATTTCAATGCCTACCCTCAATCCATATGCTGTACTCTTTAGACTATTCATTTTATGGAACAGATCCTGAAATTGTTCTTCACTTTCACTGAGGATAGCAGAGCTACCAGCGAATCTTATTATTGGCATCCTTTTACCTTTAATTCTTTCTTAACCTTTTCTTTTGTTTCCATGACTGATTTTCAGATTGAGCAGTAGGGACGAATGGCTGCATATGTGCCTTCCTTCTTTCTCAGTTCGAGCACTTCGATTTTGGACAGCAATGTGAATGCCTTCTCTTGGTTTACACGCTATTTATTGCACGTCTTTCCTTTTTGCTGTATCGTAATTTCCCAGAATTCGAAGCTGTAGTTATTTCGGCCTATAACGATGCATAAGAAGGAGAAATCAGTATTGAACTGAATGAAACTTTCACTCTGCAGCGGAGTGTGCGCTGATATGAAACTTCCTGGCAGATTAAAATTGTGTGCTGGAACCGGGACTCGAACCTGGGACCTTTGCCTTTCGCGGGCAAGCGCTCTACCGACACGACTCACGATGCCGCCTCACAACTTTACTTGGAAAGTAGGAGGCGAGGTACTGGCGGAAGTAAAGTTGTGAGGCGGCATCGTGAGTCGTGTCGGGGTAGCTCAGTCGGTAGAGCGCTTGCCCGCGAAAGGCAACAGGTCCCAGGTTCGAGTCCCGGTTCCAGCACACAATTTTAATCTGCCAGGAAGATTCAGTATTGAACTACTCGATATGTTACATGGTATACGTAAAATTATGTCTATAAACGAAAGTGTAGAAAAATGAATACGATTGCACCACTTATCAAATTCTAATTTTTATGTCAGAATAGTTTTAAAAGTTGACAAACTTATTTTTATAAGTTCTTTTGATGCTTATATCTTATTTTATAATTGCGAGTACTGATATTACAAATACGCAACTCAAAATTCAAATTAAAAACATATCATATTATCAAAAGTGGCACGTAATTCGCGAGTCGCTCGCACATCTAACTCAATATTGTTATATCTCTGATAAAATGGATCGCATGGTTTGTGAAACACATGTAATGTGGCCACATAAATATGTTTACGACAATCTGAAATCACGTGGTTTTATTTAATTTCATACTAACAACATTCGGACAATCCGTCATACCACAAAAGACAAAGACCCCATCAATTTTTTCCGAGAATTCAAAATAAGTAGAAATAGAAGCACACTCCAACTTCTAAACTTTTATATACGCAAAATGTGATATGTGCATTATAATGCGTGTCATAACGAGTTTTGGACATTTATTTGGAAGGGGGATGTTTCAAAAGGTAAACAAGCTTACAATATGACGTGATACACCACCGACAAAAAGGTAATTGTACCATAGTAGATTCCTCCGAAAATTCTGTATGCTCAGTTGGTCCTACCGACAAGCAATTATTTTTTTTTATTATTTCTGTACGTTTTTAAGTTTATTTATGTTTTATTTTATTTTATTTTTTTATTTTGTTTCTTTTTACAGCTAATTCGTATTGGCTGTCTTTCAGATCACATATACACTGCTCAAAACTCTTAGGGGATCTGGTAAGACATAATACACAATATACGTATGACAACGTACTTTATTCACATTTTGGTTACAGTTGTAATTTGTGTTTGATAAAGTACGATGTTTTGCTGTCTCAATTCTTTATTTATGGCTTACATATCGTACACTTAGAGCGAGCTACCACCGGGCAATTATAATAGAGAAAGTCATTCTTGTTGCCCTCTAATACGGTGTGTGATCACCTAGGACGGCCAGTACAGTTGCAGACATGAGTGGCATAGACAGATTATCAATCAGCTCTTGAGGGATATTTGGCCATTATTCGGTAAGTGCAATAGTCAGCTTTGAAGCCGTTGTAGGAGGTGCTGGTCTAAATGCAATGTGTCTGCAAAGTGCATCCGAGACATGCTTAGTCTGGTTTTAGTTCGATGAACAAGCTGGACAATCCATTCGTTCAGTTCCCTCAGCCTGATGCAAGCTGTCCATTAATGCAGCTCTTTGGAGACGAACTTCATCATCTCCTAAGGCACCAAAGTAGTGGACAACAAAATGTAAGGATCATGTCTCTATACCTCTGAGCAGTCAAAGTCCCATACTGAAGAACACAGAGGTCCGTACGTTCACCAATACTGATTCCCGCTCACAGAAACCGGAGCCATTCGTTACAATCCTGATGTTCTTCCGCCAGATTTCTGCGTGCTAAAAGGGTGTCGTGATTTTAATGGGGCACACATCATAAGCGTCCGTGCGTAGAGGTCACAATGCTGAAGGCGATTTCGGACTGTTTGTGTTGATATTGTGCGCCCTGTTGCCGCCTTAAAGGTATGTTGCAGCTGAGTTGCAATCAGCCTCCTGTTTCGACGGGCTGTTAACCGGAGGTAACAGCCTTCTCTTGCTGATGTTACCCTGGATGACCTTGGCTTTGCTTTCTTTGAATGATTCCAGTTATCGCGTGCAGGTTCCGTAAATTACACTTTTGGACACTCCAACATCTGTGTTAGTCCGGGTTCCAACGTTTCTGTGGCTCTCCATGCCATAGCTTTGGGTAATTCACGTTGTGGTTGCATTGCACTGCCTGCTCACTACACTGTCTGAACTGTTTTTGTAATTCGTTTGGTAGAGTAAACACAACACCAACCCTCTCAGCAGCACCTTCCTGTTATTGCCACTTGCTTGCCATAGTGTTGTTGTCTCTACTCCGTAGAAACATTTTAGTTGATTCAGCCGATTACAATACTTCAGAATCTACTTGTTTAACATGATCCCCTATTGAAATATTTCGACCGTCTCGGGGGGTTGAAATAAATTCAACGACAAAGTTGAAAATTTATTGTGAAGATTAAAATACACAATTTTGTGTTTGTTCTACGGTTTTGTTTATTTTGTGAATCGATTTTCTGCTTATTGGGCCATCATCAGACATTTACTGAAGTTCAGTCAAAGAACTTCCACTATTTGTAAGCAGTGGTGTACTATCCCATATTTAGGACAGGTATCACAAAGTGTAGCTAAAACTTTGAAATCATGTAACTAAGAGGAACACAACTGCCCAGTTTATTAATAATACCAAAGCCAAGCCCCAACTATTAGCCAATAGTGGGGTATACAAACTTAATTTCCCAGATTGTGACATGTTTTGCATGGGGCAAACAGGAAGGGACATGGCAACTAGGCTAAGAGACCATGAACGCAGTTGGAGGTTACAAAATAATGACTCTACTTTTGCTGAACGTGTTCTGAGTGAGGGTCACAGATACCAACCACAGACCCAAATACTCCACTTAGGTAGCAAAGGCCAGAAACTAAATCTACTAGAGGCCTTAAAAATAAACAAACATCTAGCTCACAGTCCAGGCTTAATATTAAATGATTAAACAGTCCTCAATACATCACCACTTCTGAACCCACCCTAATCCACAGAATATCCAGGCCGGTTCCATTTTATTCCTCCACTTTTTGTATCTTCTTATTTTACCTTGCTCTACTGTGGAGTCAGCATATGTTTGTAATAGTTCCCAGTATTTTTGGCTAACATTTATTTTACTGATATGAAGTTTTATATGTGATTTATATTTTGTACAACCGCTGTCTGTGTTAATACCAGTCTAACCTCCCATTGCATCACACCAGCTTTGTATTTTACTTTGTTAGTACTAATATTCCAAATTATTCTGTACTCTGTCCTTATAGTAATTCTTTATTTAATTATGAACAATATAATTGAATAATTTTATCTTCACCATTTTTCAGTTCGAGTGCATACCTCAGATTAGTTAAGCTTCTCAATTTGTCTATTTGTTTAATTAATTGTAATCGTATGTCAGGTTTCTAATATTTCTAATATTTGCATCACTTAGTGTTTTTAACAACCCTTAAAACATCAGATTCTTGTTTAATTTTATTTTTGTAGTCGTGTTGTAAGAATTTATGTTTGTACTGTTTCTCTATGTATGGTACTTACGTTTCCTTTTTTCAGTCCTATTAATTTACTGATTTCATTCAAATATTTATTTACACTGTAACTGCTCCATCAAAGAAGCTAATTTACTTTTCTGCATGTAACATATCTTCTGTTTTACTGACAACACAAGTTCTTTGAATGAACTTCAGTAAATGTCTGACGATGGCCTAATAAGCCGACAATAGATTCTAAAAATAAAGAAAACCGTAGAACAAACACAAAATTGTGTATTTTAATCTTCATAATGAATAAGTTCTACCAAGAAGCGACGGACGAATCAGTTAACTTGAAAATTTATGCTGGACCGCGACTCGAACCCGGATTTACCGCTTCGGACCAGCGCTCGCCCTAACCAATTAGGCTGTCATGACACGCTTTCCTTAGAACCCCAATTCTCCACTTCTAGCCCTCTGCCCATTGATTCCTCTTGCTCGCAGCCTATACTGTATTCCCGCAGGGGATCGAGTTTATTAACGCGTCCGCATTGAAATTGTGGGCATATTTACAATTAGTGATACGGTAACTGTTCTTTTCGGTCATGTCAAATGATTTTATTAAAAACTTAAGCAGTGACAGGGTTTGATACCCCTAGCGTTCGGGTGCAACCAACATGTGATATACTATGTATTCTGTACTGCACAAAATCCCGGGTAATTATTTCTGCCAATCTCATTAGTCCGTCTTGTCTTCCCTCATCTGTCCATCTTCTCCTGCTCCTCTATCTGCCCATCTTTTCCTTCCTCCTCTCTATCTCCTCCTCCTATCCCCTAACCACTCCCAGCTCTCTCTCTCTCTCTCTCTCTCTCTCTCTCTCTTTGCCTCTGTCCATTGCTCCTTTTACATCTATAACTACATAGATACTCTGCAAATCATATTTCAGTGCCTGGCAGAGGGTTCATTAACCGTTCCATTCTCTAATAGCACGCGGGAAGAAAGAACACCTAAATCGTTCCGTTTTCGATCTGATTTCTCTTATTTTATTGGGATGGTCATGTCTCCCTAAATAGATGCTAGCAAAATATTTTAACGTTCAGAAGTAAAAGTCGGCGATCGAAACTTCGCAAACAGATCACCACGCAAATAATAACGTCTTTATTTTAATGATTTCCACACCAATTCGTGCAACATTTCCTTGAAGCTTTCCCCCTGGTAACGTGATAAAACAAAACGAGCTGTCCTTCTCTGGACCTTCTCAATATCTTCCGTCAATCCCATCTGGTGAGGGTTTCACAATGGACAACAGTAGTCCAGGAGAGAACGCACAAGTGTGATGTAGGCAGTCCCTTTGGTGGAGCTGGTGCATCTTCGAAGCGTTCTGCCAATGAAACGTAATCTTTGGTTCGCCTTCTTCACACTATTTTCTATGTGTTCTCTCCAGTCTAAGTTGTTCGTAATTGTAACTCCTAGGTATTTAGTACAATTTACGACTTTAAGGTTTGACTGATTAATCTTGTAATTGAAGTTCAGCGGATTTCTTTTAGTGGTCATGTGTATTACTTCACACTTTTCTTTATTTAGTGTCAATTGCCAATTTTCGCACCATGTAGAAATTTTGTCTAAATCGTTTTGCAGTTGCTTTTGATCCTCTGTTGACTTCACTAACCGATAAACGACAGCATTCTCCTCTATGTCTTCAGTTCAGTCGTGATTCCTCAGGGAAGCAAATAGCTGGTTTCCTTTACCAACTGCATCAAGTCTTAGTTAATGTCCTACGTTTAATATCATAGTTAATGACATGATGGACCTAAATTTCCAACTTTTCCACACAAAATTACTGATAGTTAAAGCGTAATATGTTAACGTTCTAGTTCACTAAAAGACAGCATTCTACTAAAAATAATTACATATTATTATTTTACTGGTGCGTCTCACATATTATTACCTATAAACTTTCGAAACGTGAAATTATTTATTGCTTTTACATTTCGTCAGCCTCTTTACAGGTGTCCACCACTTTGTAGCCAAAGAACTGGAGCACTGGAGCAATTCTGTGGAAACGCATATAATTTTTCTATCAATATTCTCGAGTAGAATATCGTTTTGAAAGTGAAATGAAATATATTGTACTATCTTATCAGTTATCAGGTAAATTATTCTCAAGGCATACTTTTTTTTATTCCGCTGTCGCAAATAGATTACAGATGTTACTACTACTACAGTGCGCAATAAATACCAAAAGCAGAGCACTTACATCGCCCAACAATGAGAAAAGAACTCTTTCCTGGTAGTACCAGTTGGACCGAAAAAAGTTGCTGAAAGCAATTACAGAAAAAATATTTTCTTTCCAATTTCGGACCTCGAAAAATACTTGCTCAAAATCGTCGTTTCCGACATACAATCCTGCTGCTGGTTATAAAATGCGGTAGCGCCGTTTTGTTGGTCCACGGAATTGGCCCGGAGAAGTAATTCGAGAAGTTATTCTGCCGGCGGCGTCAGCGCAGTCGGCTGCTCCTGACTGCTTAATCTGGCCGTAAATTTCGCTGCGAATTACGGCGAGCGACTGCTGTGGATGCCGAGACTGGCGCGTGCGAAACAAGTAAATGAGCCGGCGTGGCGCGGCGCGACGGGGCACCGTCTCTGCACTCGCCAGCGCGCGAGCGCCATAGCAGATATCGTGTTGCCACACAGTCCTACATCAGCTTTCTGTTACAGTTAGTCATAACACTCCACGCAGAGAAAGCGCAGTTTTCTTGATTTGACAGAAAAGTAACCTTTACAACATTCACCTTGCATTAACATATGTAGTCTCTGCATTAACATGTGTAGTCTCTGGTTGTGACAGAGGAACTTTACCCGTAACGCTGCAGTTGGAGATGTTCTTGTTGTGGCCTTCAGTCCGCAGACTGGTTTGATGTAGCTCTCCACGCTACCCTGTCCTGTGCAAGTCTCTTCATCTGAGAATACGTTCGGCGACCTACATCCTTTTGAATCTGCTTACTATATTCGTCCCTCTGTCTCCCTCTACGATTTTTACCCCACACGCTTCCATTTAATGCTGAGTTGACAATTTCTTGATGTCTCAGAATGTGTCCAACCAACCTATCCCATCTCTTAGTCAGGATATGCCAGAAACTCCTTTTCTCCCCGATTCGGTTAAGCTCCTCCTCATTAGTTACGTGATCTACCCATCTAATTTTCATCATTCGTCTGTAGCGCCACTTTTCAAAAGCTTCTATCATCTTTTTATCTGAACTCCTTATCGTCCATGTTTCACTCCCATACATAGCTATACTCCAGAAAAATGCTTTCAAAAAGGACTTCCTAACATTTAAATTAATATTGGATGTTAACAAGTTTCGCTTCTTTAGAAACGCTTTTCTTCCCATAGCCAATCTGTATTTTATATCTTCTTTACTTCGGCCATCAGAAGTTATCTTGCTACCTAAATAACAAAATTCAGCTACTACTTTTATTGTCTCATTACCTAACCTATTTCCTTCAGAATCGCCTGATTTTCTGATGTTACATTCCATTACCTTCGTTTTTCTCTTGTTAATGTTCGTCTCATATCTTCCTTTCAAGACAATGTCCATCCCATTCAGTTCCTCTTCCATATCTTTTGCGGTCTCTGACAGAATTACTATGTCATCGGCAAACTACAATGTTTTTATTTCTTCTCCCTGCACTTTAATGCCCTCTCCAAATTTCTCCTTCCATTCCTTCACTGCCTGCTCGATGTACAGATTGAACAACATTGGGGAAAGGCTACAACCCTGTCTTACTCCCTTCCCAACCTCTGCGTTCCTTTCTTGCCCTTCGACTTTAATAACCGCTGTCTGGTTTTTGTATATGTTGAATATAACTCTTCGCTCCCTATATTTTACCCCTGATACCTTCAGAATTTCGAAGAGTGTATTCCAGTCAACATTGTCAAGAGCTTTTTCCAAATCGACAAATGCTAAAAACCTAGGTTTCCCTTTCCTATCTTCTAAGATAAGTCGTAATGTGAGTATTGCCTCCCGTGTTGCTACATTTCTTCGAAATCCAAACTTATCTACCCCGAGGTTGGATTCCACAAGTTTTTCCATTCGTCTGTAAATAATTCGTGTTAGTGTTTTGCACCCATGACTTATTAAACTGATAGTTCTGTAATTTTCACACTTGTCTGCACTTGCTTTCTTTGGAAATGGAATTATAATATTCTTCTTGAAGTCGGAGGGTATTTCCCCTGTCTCATACATCTTGCATACCAGGTGATACAATTTTTTCATGACTGGCTCTCCTAACGACTTCATCAGTTCAGACGGAATATCATCTACTCCAGGAGTTTTGTTTCGACTCAAGTCCTTCAGCGCTCTGTCAAATTATTCACGCAATATCATATCTCATCTTCCCCCTTTTCATTTCGAGAATTCTGCTTTCAAGTTTATTTCCTTTGTATAGTCCCTCTATATATTCCTTCCACAGTTCAGCCTTTCCCCCTTTGCTTAGTACTGGTTTTCCGTCTGAGCTCTTGATATTCACACAGCTGCTTTTCTTTTCTCCAAATATCTCTTTTATTTTCCTGAAGGCAGTATCTGTCTTTCCCCTAGTTATACAAATGAATCATAACTCGCAATTTTAACCGTAAGTCACTAACGTTGCTGAGCCGGATCGCTGGTCGACTGTCTGCGATCGGCTGTTCGTCTTTGCTCGGATTCGGTATGGATCTTTGTGCGCTGGAGTGGCATGTGACTTTGATGGCAGTTTCGCCTTAGGGGCCGGTGGAAAGCGGGCAGAGTACGTAGCTCGGGGCTGTTGCCAAGTGACGGCTTCCCTCGGCAGGCGGGTGGCCGTGTGGATGGGCAAGCGTTGTCAATACGGAGCCGTGCCGGCCTGGTGCAACTTCTGCTCCGATTGCGGGCAGTTGTTGAATGCAATTGCTGTATTGACTGAAATCTGCGCTGTGCCCGGAGGAGTGTGTGTGTGTCGCCGTGAGTTCCGCCCTTTGCTAGAGGCTAACAAGCATTTTTCCTTCTGTGGCCTGAGCGGAAGCACATCGGGTGTAACTTGTTAATTCTTCAGAGCAGTGGAGACGACGTGGCGACGCGTAACTGAGAGTGATAGTGGGTGAGCACTGCTTGTTTCATATCGGTTTGACCACCCGGTATTTGTGATTGACATTTAAGTGTCAAGTTCTCCTCGGTCGTTGCACTGTGGTTCGTCCTTTTCCCACGAACGAAATCTACCTGTAGTCACCAGCCCTGCTGGCTCAACCTCCGTCAAAAAAAAAAAAAAAAAAAAGAGGTTAGCTTAAAAGGGAAAAATAAACAAATGACAGTGTGCCTTTAGCGAGAGACTTATTCTCAGTAGAGGAATTGATATTTCACTAAAGTTAAAGATTTTGAGTTAAATGGAACTTCTTGTCAGAAATTTTGAACTAGTTTTCATTTCTGTAAATGAATGTTTCATGCTTTAGTACTAAGGTACTCATTGCCGTTGAGCGTTTGTTGTGGGCTGCATCAATGTATAATGCAGAAGATTTGTGTGTTTAGCTCGTTCACTCACACAGTTGTTCAGTTGCTTAGGTTACATAAAACCTCTAACAACCTACTGTTCATTTAATACCCTAATTAAGTTTCAGAAATTACTGAAAACAGTCGCCTTTTTCAGCTCAATGAAGATTTATTAAACCATGACGGGCTTCAAGCTACCTAGCAGCTCCTCATCTGATGGTATATACATTTAGGGCAAATTACATTTGTATCTGTGGAAGGGCAGAAAACGAGGAAAAAATAAACACTAATTGTGATATGTTACACTAATTAATTACAATATAAGTCTCTTATTATACTGGTAGTCTCTTATTATTAAATTGTTTCTCAGGATAATTTCCGTTCTAGGAATTGAGCCTGTCCTAAGATGCGCATCACGCAAGATCGTTTATAATTTTGGGTGCCTGAGTATAACGTAAGATTGTTTCTTAATTCTGAGGCAACTGTTTATACCTGTGGTTAAGAAAGCGTTATTGAAGACAGTGAATCATGTGCAATCCGAGTACATGTCCCGGGCCTTCCATAGAATATAGTAGCTGCATATTACTTGCGGCACACTTGCATCTTCGGATGCGTGTCCCAGTCGCTGCAGTGGATGCGCTGGTCGTGGCTCGTTCAGAATCCGTAGCGATAATTGTGTACTCCTTGCATATTGACCTTGCGGTAATAAGCACAATTTTATGTTTAATGGTGCAGTTGTTTATTACACCTATTGTCACAGAAATTCTTTAGCGATAATAGACACAGTCACCGACAAATAAAACAAGTAATTTCTGGCAATAAAAGCAGAAAAAGTATGTCAAAAGACTGGGGCAAGAATCTAGCTTTGTGGGACAGTGTCTGGAAGATTAGCCGGATTCTGAAGAGATATAACATGTGTCCTTCCCGGCCTAGCTTTCAGGAAAGGTTCTGTTCAGGATGCGTGGACATCTATAACAGCTATACTGATTAGTGGTACAAGGCCTATTTACTGAAGGATACAATATACTCAACTTCTATGACTCTTCTTACGGTGGCCTCGTCTTCCTCGATGCTAGCTACCCTGAGTCCTAGTGACTGCCTATTTCGGAGCCGAGTTCAGACCGGCTCTTCCAGACGCATGACGGCCTAGATATAGCTGCTTGTAGAGGGCGCGCTTCCAGGTTGCTCCCTCCAGGATGCGTGGTGCTGGCGTGTGATTGGCTACCGGTCGTCCGCTGCCTTCTTCATGATCGTTCTCGTGCGTCTGGCGTTTGGCGCAGACACATCGCTACTGTGTTCAGGCCACCAGCAAAAAAAAAAAAAAAAAAAAGATGATGAGGTCTGTAAGATACGACCTAGGGCTCAAAACACCAGGAGTATATAAAATACCATGTACGCACTGTGGAGCAACGCCGGACAGAACACGAGAGGTGATTGCGTCATCGCTACCTGGGAAAGTCAGCCGAAGCAGAACATTCCTTAGAACATCGTTACCGAATTCGACGAAACTTGTCATTTCTAAAACGAAAGGATATTGGGAGAGTGTTATAAAGGAAGTAACTGAAATTAAAATTTCGGACAACAACCTTCATAAGGACATCGGTTTGCATCTCAGCACAGCTTGGTACCCGGCCATAGCGAGGTTGAGGCGGACGCGGTGGACATACGGGACGAAGGAGCGAGCCCCCGTGACGTCATGGCTAGCAGCCAAAAGCGGACGCAGCCGACTCGAAATTTAAACATTACCTTATATATATATATATATATATGTGTGTGTGTGTGTGTGTGTGTGTGTGTGTGTGTGTGTGTGTGTGTGTGTATGTGTGTGTGTGTGACGTCAGTCCTGATCCTGCAGTTATTATTTCATATTCACAGAATATATTACATCAACTGCGGGATCAGAAGTGACGTCTGTTCTCTTGAAACAGACGCCACGTGTATATATACAACATGCCGGTGATGGGCAATGAGCCTTTCGTTAGTGGGGAGGGGTGGGCAAGTTTGGGCACTCACTCTTACGGGAATTAGTTTTAAAACAACGAAAATGTTCAAATGTTTGTAAAGATTATGGGACTTAACTATGGGGTCATCAGTCCCTAAACTTACAAACTACTTATCAACTGGCTTATCCTAAGGACGGCACAAATATCCATGCCCGAGGGGGGATTCAAACCCCCGACCGTAGTGGCCGCACAGACCGTGACTGGAGCGCCTCAGTCCCCTCGGCCACCGCGGCCGGCTTTAAAACTACGAGTTTGAGTACTGTGGGCAGGTTAGAACCTGGAATTTGTATCTGACGGGAGGCGTACTGTACCGGAATATCAGCCCTTCCGGACTACGGCCCCCTAAAATTTTAGTAACTTTTAAAGCTGCCCCATGATGGGAATTTTTCTTGTTTGTTCACTACCGTCGGCATCTGCCCACGTGCCGCCGTATCAGCCCTGCATGGAAGCCCGGTATCGCTGAATGGGGTGTGTCAGCCCCCGCAGTCGGCACTACCGGGCCTCCAATCAGAACGCTCGTTGGGGTCACGTGGTCGGATCGCCAGACGCCCTGCCGCACCACCTGCTCTGTGCCTCCGTCCTAGCGACATGCCCTTAAGTGCTAGCTCCGGCTACCTTCCTGCCGTCCACGACCATGTTCTGCAGGAGCTGATATTCCTCAGGAGCTCGGACAAAACGACGATATAAGCTTCTCAAATGTGGTGCTACAGACGAATGATGAAAATTAGATGGGTAGATCACGTAACTAATGAGGGGGTGCTCAACAGAATAGGGAAGAAAAGGATTTTCTGACATATCCTAAGAGAAGAGATTGGTTGGTGTCACACATTCTGAGATATTACAGAATCGTCAACTTACCATTGGAAGGAAGTGTGGGGTAAAAATAATAGAGGAAGGCCGAGGGATGAATACAGTAAGCAGATTCAAAAGGATGTAGTTTGCCGAACGTATTCTCAGATGAAGAGGCTGCACAGGACAAGGTAGCATGGACAGCTGCATCAAACCAGTCTGCGGACTGAAGAACACAACAAGACGTGGCCGTACGCTAGTTGCTGTTTATCTTTCTATTTCATATGTTGGGAAACTGATAACAAAATCAATTGGCGATAGAAGAGAATCAGTTTAACTAATCGTGGGTTGCCCTTAAAGACGAAGACACTCGGGCATTGTTTGGTATGTAGGCATACCCACATCCATTAGACAGTAACGCCCGTTTCATCTGTTCAAGATGATTTGTGAGTAAAAGACCGCCATTTGCAGGTAATCCGTGAGCTATGCAGCATAGCGACTTCATGTCACTACAGAAGTACGGGGTTCAGATCAAAAAAGTAAGTTGCATTTCCACGTTATGGCCATTTATTAAACATTTCTCGGTACGGTCAACCGGATGCATAGCGATATCCTCCGGATGCATAAAAAAATCCTCCAGAGCTTTGTGATGTCACGGAGGCAACCGCTTTCATGTCCTCATCGTCTCGAAACCATTGTCCACCGAGATCCGCTTTGGGCTTACCGAAAAGATGGAAGTTGCACCTCACAGGGCCAGTCAAACGTGCTAACTGTCGCAGCGATCCATGTGGGACGTATGGCAACATTCTCCATACAGTCTCAATTAGTGCCAAGCGACTTTCCTCTTTTTTGGTAATCTCAATACGAATCTCGGAGAACAACGATTTCTAAACGATGAAGAGTTGAAATTGGCTGTCTCCGTGTAGTTACAAAACGATGAAAGAGATTTCTTTGCGTCCGGAATCGAAAAGTTCGTTGACCGTTCTCAGAAACGTTTATAGTCTCTTCGAGACTATGTGGAAAAGTGAACTTAGATTGTATGTTGTCATAGCCGTGTTGCTTTTGAGTAGATGTTTTAATAAACTGCCATAACATGAAAGTGCAACTTACTTTCTGATCTGTCTTCGTATATTCAGCCAATAATTCCCGTGGAAGGTAGACTTCTTCTTCCGCTATTCATGGTTTCCAGGAACCAAGTGGTACATTTTTCCCCTTAGCAAAAGAACATTAACTGTCCTCCGGACGTACACATAACGAACTCAAAAGCAGGAAAAATGGACAGGCATTTCCTGGAGCAAAGCGAGATAACTGTCTCTCTCTCACTATTGGGACAAGATGTAGTCTGTTTCTTCATTCATCTTCATCCTCTGAAAAGCATCTGCTCGAAATTCCAGATAAATACTGAAGGTAACAACAATTCCACCTGGTGCAACGTGCCAGGGCCGGGCGTCCTATGTGTTCACTGCTTCAGTCAACCCCCAGACAAAAGTCGTCGTGGAAAAAAGTAACTAAATAAATTAATAGAAAATTGATGCGAAAGATCGTTTTTCGCAAAATATTATATTTTTGCACAACCAGTTTCAGCAGTCTAGCTGTCATCATCAGGTGCTCTACAAATATACAAGGAAAGACTAACGCTGCATACTAAATTTTTACAAAAAAAAGAAAAAGAAATCTTATTTGCCTAATTTTATATACATACCATTTACATCAAGTAACACAAGCTTGTTGACGTTTATGGGGAGTGCTTAGTTTAAAAAAAACTTGCTCGTTTCATCTTATATTTTAAAATACACGTCACTACTACGTGCCGTATGCTGGGAGACATTTTTACATTAACTAACATACTCCAGAGACGCTGTTTAAGGGGCTCTGTGCGATAGTTACCAGGTTAGTCACTAGATGGCAGTGCTCAGTTATTTGATGGCGTTTCAAAGCTCTCTAGTTATTGGTATAACAACGATCCATCCTCCAACTTAGACTAATTGCATGGCTCAACTCTGTTCAGGCATCTTTCTTTATTCTTACGAGTTGCTAATCAGGATAAAGACTGGGATGGGGCAGTATACTGGGGCTGTAATTAGATTATTTTGATCAGTATCGCATCAAATATTCTACTTGACAAGTGAATCAAGATAGTTTATAACTTTATAAATCTTTATACAAATTAGTAAGGACTTTCTCGGAGTGTAACCTATCTACTTACCAGAAGGAATTTTAAAAGCATATGTGTCATCTCCTTACAGTTTTAACATGAAGTGGTATTGAGGGGAGGGGAAGATTCCTTTGGGGTGACCTCTAAACTTTGGCAATGATACACAAAATCTCCACCATAAAACAAGTGAATAAATTACAGATTCTCTGACACCTATCATCACCAATATTAGTTACTGTTTCACTGATCATCAGCTACTGCAGAAGGTGCTGTTCAACTTAATTTTCAAAATTTCATAAAAAAGTGCTTAAACTTCTAAACATCAGACTAAGGAGGTGGTTTGCCTAGGGGTCAGGGAAGCAGGGATTGGAGAGTGGGCGGTGTGCTTTATTTGGGGTACTAGTGTGTAATTGAGGGGAAGGGGGGGAGGAGTTGTGGCTGGTTGTTGCAGGAAAGGTTAGGTCAAACTCTGTTCAGGCCAGTGGCGTAGCCAGGATCGTGGTCTGGCGGGGGCCCATTTCAGACAGTATTCACGTCGCCCTCCCAAGTCCAACTCGTCAGTCAGCAACACACAGCCTCACCAGGAGCACCTCTGAACATGTCCAGCGAAGCTCTGAAAGAAACGTCATGAGCAGAAATGTTTCGTGGACCACAGACATACAACCCACAACCGGAAAGATTCATCAGTAACGATTACATCCCCTTCGTGTTCCTTCCTGTTGTAGTCTTCAGTCCAAAAAAGGTTTGATGCAGCTCTCCAAGCTACCCTCTCCGTGTAAGCCCCTTCATTGCTGAAAAACAATGGCAACCCACGTCCTTTTGAACCTGCTTACTGTATTCGTTTTTTGCTCTCCCTCTGCGATTTTTACCGCACACACTTCCCTCCAATTCTAAACAGATGTCTCACAAAGTGTCCAATCTATCGACCCCTTCTTTTAGTGAAGATATGCCATAAGTGTCTGTTCTCTCCAGTTCCGTTCAGTACTTCCTAATTAGTTACGTGATCTCCCCATGTTATCTTCAACAACACATTTCAAACGCTTCTATCATCTTTATGCCTGAACTCCTTATTGTCCACGTTTCGTTCCTGCACAATGCTACACTACAGAAAAGTAGTTTTTAAAGAGAACTGCCTAAGATTTAAATTAATATTGGATAACAATATATTTCTTTTCTTCAGGTATGATTTTCTTGCAATAACAAATCTTCACTTTATACCTTCTTTACTTCAGTAATCAGAATTTACTTTGCTACCCTAATAACAAAACTCGTCACTCTTATTGTCTCTTTTTCAAAAACACTTTTCTTCCTATTGCCCTTCTGAATTTTATATCCTCTGTACTGCCCAAGTAACAAAATTCATTTACCACCTTCATAGTTTCGTTTCGCCCGATTTTCTTAGACTGCATACCATTACCCTCGTTTTGCTTTTATTTATGTTCATTTTATACGCACCTTTCAACACACTGTCCATTCCGTTGAGCTGCTCTTCCAGGTCTTTTGCTGCTCTAAGAGAATTACAATGTCATAAAACGTAATCTGTTGTTGTTGTGGTCTTCAGTCCGGAGACTTTCAACACACTGTCCATTCCGTTGAGCTGCTCTTCCAGGTCTTTTGCTGCTCTAAGAGAATTACAATGTCATAAAACGTAATCTGTTGTTGTTGTGGTCTTCAGTCCGGAGACTGGTTTGAAGCAGCTCTCCACAATACCCTATCCTGAGCAAGCCTCTTCATCTTCACATAAGAACGGCAACCTACATCTGTCTGAATCTGCTTACTGTATCCATCTCTTGGTCTTCCTCTGCGGTTTTTACCCCACACACTTCCCTCCAACGCTAAATTCACAATTCCTTGATGTCTAAGAATGTATCCTACCAATCGATCCCTTCTTTTAGTTAAGGTATGCCAGAAATTTCTTTTCTCCCCAATTCTGTTCAGCACCTCCTCATTAGTTACGCGATCCACCCACCTAATCTTCAGCAGTGTTCTGTAGCACCATATTTCAAAAGCCTCAATCCTCTTCCTGTCTGCACTGTTTATCGTCCATGTCTCACTCCCACAAAAGGCAACACACAAATGCCTTTAGAAGGGACTTCCTTAGGCTTAAATCAATATTCGATGTTAACAAATTTCTCTTTTTCAAGAACGCTTTTCTACCCATTGCCATTCTGCATTTTATATCCTCTGTACTGCAATCATCATTTGTTATTTTACTGCCCAAGTAACAAAACGCATCTACCTCCTTTATTGCTTCGTTACCCAATCTAATTCCTTCAGCATCACCTGATTTTCTTACACTGCACTCCATTACCCTAGTTTTGCTCTTGTTAATCTTCATCTTATACGCACCCTTCAGCACACTGTCAATTCCGTTCAATTGCTCTTCCAGGTCCTTTGCTGTCTCTGACAGAATTACTATGTCGTCGGCAAAACGCAAAGTTTTTAATTCTTCACCCTCAACTTTAATTCCTTCTCCAAATTTCTCCTTGCTTTCCTTTATAGCTTGCTCAATGTACAAATTGAATAACAAAACGCAATCTACAAAAGGTAAAAACGTAAGTTTACCTTTCAACCTCTCTTCCAAGATAAGTAGTAATGTATTGCTTCGCGTGTTCCTGCATTTCCTCTAAAGACAAACTGATCTTCCCCGACGTCGGATTCTACCAGATTTTCCATTCGTCTGTCAATAATTTGGGTTAGTATTTTGCAACCATGACTTATTAAAGTGTGTTAGTTCCGTAATGTTCACACTTGTCAGCACTTCAAAGTACAAAACCAATGTGATGCTTTCTCCTGCTTATTTCTCACAAAAGTATTATAAGCACAAAACTGGAGATCCTACACGAAGGCTTACTGAAACTCGTGTTTCCCGTGAACATACATGACAGGAAGAGCAAAAGAAAGAAGCGACAGCGGCATATAAAGTACACTCCGCAGCACACTGTGGCAGCTTGCAGAGTACAGATGCAGTTGGAAATGTGGATGTATAATATGTCTTTCTGCGCAGAAAACACTGAGTACAAATCGCCAAAAGTCGTCCGGCGTTTTGCAGGAATACAGGGATAATATCTGCGAGCAAGTGAGACATTAGAGACATGGATTCTCCTGTTACGGGTTGCTCTGACGGTCGGAAATGTATTCAAATGCATGTGCCACATCACTGGCCCATAGAATACGTCATTACGACGAACGGTTCGTCGTGTATTGTTCGCTTAATGGAACGACCATCTGCTACATTGGTCGTACATTGCTACACCCATTTGCACTAGTTAGCGTCGGAAGCGGCTTGTAAACCACGACCTGTCGAATAGCTTAAGGATCGATTATCCATGTAGCGCAATCCCACAGTTCATTCTACTCTCCCAGATACAAAGCAGTGTTTAATCTTAGCATAATAATTTAGATTATATTCAGCCGATATTTGTTTACTTTCACGCAGAAATTAGTCTTTATTTCGTGCAGTAATAGTTTTCTTTTCTCATGTACCATCTGCAATAATCTGTTGTCAATTTCCGTCACTCTGTGTTATAACAATAAATAAACTTTTTCTCAAACTTTTATATTTTATTTTCTAAGAAGTTTAAAATGTTGGGTCCGTAATAATTTTAAATCTATGTTTTCAAGAAGAGAATAATTTTAACATGCAATGTACAGCCTATCATGAGAAAATTAACTAACCAGTTTTCGGTATTTAATATGGCAAAGTATACTGAGTCAACAAAAGTCCAACTTCGTGCAGTAACTCAGCAAGAGAAGAGTTGCCCTTTCTAGCAGCGGTTACGTGGACTCTGTTTCGTCAAGTTCCAGTACCACACAGGAAGTCTGCCTCGGCTATGATATCACACAAAAAAGTCTCCAACAATTCCACAACAACAGCGTGATAAAACACGAAACATTCTGGCAGACGTAAATAACCGTCACTCGCGGACCGTCACTTCTGGACTTCTAAAGTGTTTGCCAAAACTGACGCCACGTATAGTAACGTCTTGGAGCGATGAAAAAATATAGGCAAGTAACTATTCCGACAAATAAGATTTTTCATTCTATTTTAACGATTGTACGATGTACACGATATGAATACCAACTTTGTTTGAATTTTTCACTGTTCGTGCTAAGTCGTGTAAGGTCGATTTCATTAACTGAAGACGCAGGTGAAGTATGAGTATTGTGAAATTAGGCTGTATGCAGACATCAAAGGTCACGGAATCAGTCTACAGTGTAAGAGTATCTTGTAGTCCGAGCGTCGCTAGGCTCACGAAAATACTTAAAGTGCCAAGTGGAGAGGACGACGACAGTTCTGGTATCGTGGGATTTTTTTATGATGGAAACATCCGTATTATTGAAATATTTTGAAGTCTATGCGAGAAACCAGATTTCTTGTATCTCTTGGTACCACAAGTATTCATCTACTTTTACGTCGATGAAACTTTCTTTCTCGCCTTCAAACATTTTTTGCTTTCATTTAAATCGAACACATTTTACGCCATGCTTCGGGAAATCGGTTTTTTCGTACCTAACTAAGTTTATTAGTTTTATGCTGCGATGGTTTATTTTGAACTGATACCGGACTAGCATCTTATTTAATATATAAGAGATCTTAAAATCCTTGATTTGCAGACATTGACAAAATCACGGTTTCTGGTTTTACCTACTTGCTCGCTTTCATTATAGGCAACTGCACAGTTTTGCGGAATGTCTGATCGTCTATTAATTAAGTGACATGATCAGCAGGGCCCAACACACTTCCTTTGAACCTGCCTCGCGTTCAGCCTCCATATAAGATAAAGTGTTGTGCCCTCACCACAAATATACAACCCAGTCAAAAATTTAGCTTGATACACTATTGACTATATAATCATACTTTCGATAATAAGTGTCGATATGGTGCGAACATATTGCATTTACCTGTCTCCCGTGTTTCATAGCTCTCTAAGTGTCGAGTTAGAAAATCTCAAGCCACGCGGGAGTAGCCGCGAGGTCTAAGGCATCACTACGGACTGGGCGTTCGCTCCCGCCGGAGGATTGAGTCTTGTGTGTGTGTGTGTGTGTGTGTGTGTGTGTGTGTGTGTGTGTGTGTGTGTGTTTGTGAGTTTTGGCTTGCAATTTGGTCCCATAACTTTACAAACGTTTGAACATCTGAACATCTGAAAATCCCAAGTTTGATATCCTACGATCAATGAATGCAAATATGCTGGTTGGAATGAACGATAAATACTACAAGCATAACTTTTGAATGTTAGTCGGTATAAAAATCTGGAAAGAGTGGTGCAGGCACGATGATATAACACATAAGTTTCCTTTGACACCTGGTAGGTGCTCCGCGAGCCGTAGTTTCCTCAGGCTCTCCCAATACGCGAAATACTATTGTCTTCGCAGCCGCGATCACCACGCGAATTTATTCAATAAAAGTGGGCTTACGGGTGGAATTTATAGGAACAGAAATTTCGGAACTAATATCTTTTGATGAAGCGCAGTGTTTCTCCACTGTGCACAGTCATTGTCCTCTATAATGACGTATTGTTCTACAACTAAGTAGCTACGTGTCGTCATTTCGCCGTAGCCTAGTAGTCACTGTCTTGTGCGTCGCCCATACTCCTTGTATTTTTCATAGTTCTTCTACTAACATTGATTTAGCTCTATGTCTAATGGAGGAAGATTAATGTTTAATGATCATCGACTATAATGTGAATTCTAACGAACCACAAGACAAGATAGCTTCAAACCACTTGGGGAATATTTTAAGGGGACCTGGACTTGAACGGGCTGCATTTTCACACCTTTCTTTCGGTCCACATTAGTGTTGATCTACAGTGCAGAGGAAGTTGAGATTTTGTACCAACACTGAATGACATTAACTCAAGCTGTAATAGCAATGTATTGAAATCTTTGTTATAGTTTAAGAATTATAATTTTTGCTAATAGATGTTTTATTGTATATAAACGTTTGAATTCTGGAACCAATTTCTGGGGCGTCAGTCTAAAAGCACTTAGACTGCGGCAGGCTGCTGTCAACATGTAGAAACACATTATACATCTCGTTTTGTAGTTTGGAGTATATCTGAGGAAATAGATAAACCCTTATACACTTCATTACTATTTTCTCTAAAAATTACATACACAATGACAAAACTTGATTATTTCTACAACGTATTAGGCATAATACAAAGATACTGTCCAATTCATCAAATGGGAGAAATTTGGTGAACAGAGGTAATATAATGAAATAAAAGGTTTCAGCTTGGTAGGCGATGTGATATGTTTATTTTATTAAAATTCACACCATATCGATTTCGTGTCTATGATGGAACATCATCAGTGCGTGCTGTTAAGGTCCCTTAGTCAGACATTGAAATTAAGATAAAATTACATACACCAAGAATGTTACAATTATATAATGGAATTACGTACCAGAATTGCAACTGATGATGACCTATGTGCTCAGCTTAAAACATTTTTTCGTCATATCATAAAATACATTTATAAGGTCTTGCTGGTACAAGTCACAAGTATAAAATGAGGTAGCTGCTTACGTACACCTACGCAGCTTAGCCTGTAGATAGCTGGTGCCTGGCGCCCTGTTTGTGTAAAAATAGATTACAGATTTAAAAAGTTTAATCATATTAAACACATAAGAAGGCAAAAATGGTGATTCCAGGTGAATTAGAGTTTAACAAACTACATACATAGATTAAGCAATATATCATAAAAATTAAAATTGAAATTACCATTTATCAGCGCCCTCAGACGGGTAGGTATTAAAACATATCTTAAAAAAAAAAAAAATTTGTCTACATCAATTGCTAAAATTTAACGTACATTGTACCACGTCCAGAATCTTTGTTTAAAAAAATACATTTTAATTAAGACTAGCATAAAAGGTAAAATCATTACGAAGCACCAGTGTGTGTGTGTGTGTGTGTGTGTGTGTGTGTGTGAGAGAGAGAGAGAGAGAGAGAGAGATACGTGTACAATGTACCTTAAATTTTAGCTATTTATGTAGACAAATTTTGAATTTTTTAAGATATGTTTTAATACGTACCCGCCTGATGGCACTGATAATTTCAATTTTATATTATTATGGTATATTGCTTAATCTGTGTATGTTATTTGATAACTCTAATTGACCTGGAATCACCATTTTTGCCTCCTTATGTGTTTAATATGATTTAATTTTTTAATGTTACAATGTAATCGATTTTTAAACAAAGAGGGCGCCGGGCACCATCTGTCTACAGGCTTAGCTGCGTAGGTATACATAACCATCTATCTCATTTATACTTGTGACTTGTACCAGCAAGACATTTTAAATGTATTTTATGATATGACGAAAAAATGTTTTAAGCAAAGCACATAAGTCAACATGACTTGCAATTCTGGTATGTAATTCCATTATCTAATTGTATCATTCTTTTGTATGTAATTTTATCTTAATTTCAATGGCTTACTAAAGTACCTTGTTTTTAACAGCACGCACTGATGATGTTCTATCATAGGGACGAAATCGATATGTTGTGAGTTTTAATACATAAACATTTCACATCGCTTACCAAGCTGAAACCTTTTATTTCATTATAATTCTGTAATGGGCTGGCACAATATGGAATATAATTACAAATAGCTGATATAATTATGTATATGTAACTAATTTTCAGGAAATGAGAAAAGAATGTTCACTTCGTTTTCGAGTCACCGTATTTCTCTTTCAGAACATTCCAGTGGCATACTTTCGTGGGCAGTTGCTCCTTTATCCTCTGCAGACTTTTCAGCAGTCTTTTCCTTACTCTGGACTCTTTAGCGGTGGCTTCCGCAGCCCTTTCAGCTTCATCTACTCACTTATGATCTATGGCAGTCAGAGCAGCTATAATATTGTTTCCTGGATGGATGCCTAATTTGTCCAATACTTTTGTCCTGCTAATTACACCATCATTGAAATAGATATAAGCATCCATCACTCCTATTTTGAGTACTGCCCATCCAACAAACACTGTTTTCGGCACTCGTTGCCACACGCAGCTGCTGAAACGCATTAGGATTTTTTGTAGCCATGTAGACATTTGCTACGTAATTTTTGATCTGCAAGGTCGCTGTATATTGGATTTATTGTTTCTATGACTATGGCAGGTATGAAATGTTTATGGTGATATTGCTTGGCTGAAGCATCAGCCTGACCAGTGTGCAGACATTTGTTCAAAGAGCGTTTAAGACTATAATAACTATTCAAAAGCAAATAAAACATACATTTTTGAAAACGGGAGAAATTCGTCTTTCAGATGGAGGCAATTTTGTTTTCGATTTTACAGTCATTTTCACGTCCAGTTCCCCTTAAACGTAATCACCAAAATACAGGGTTATTCAGAAAGAAAGAACAGATTTTAGACATGTATTTCTTCCAAACTACAAAAGATAGGAACATGATTCCAACGTTAATAGATTAAGAAAAGTTTACAATTTAAACAGCCGCATTTGCGCTGTTTGTCGTTGGTTGTCTGTAATGAAATGGCGGCGCCACCACAGGAGAAGTCATTTTGTTTGCTGCAACTGGCAAACCTAGAGTCAATTGTTGCAGTTAACTGAGCATTTCGCCGTCAGTCTAATAAACAACCACCGCGTCATAACCAAGTTTACGAGAGGCATCGAAAATTCGTAGAAGATGGTTGCATCTGTAAAGGAAAAAGCACGGGACGTCCACGCACATGGAACGAGAATGTCTAGAGTATTCGCACACTTTACGAAAGGAGACCAAGGAAATCCACATCACGAGCAAGCAAAGAACAACATTCCTCAACCAGCGGTATGGCGAGTTCTAAAACATTGTCTACACATGAAGTCATACAAAATGCAGTTATTGCAAGCATTGCAACCTGACGACCGCAACAAAAGGTACGAATTTTGCGTTAGAATGTTAGATGATATGGAAGAAGACAATTTTGCTCAACGATTAATTTTTTTCCGATAAATCCTCTTTTCATCGTTCTGGTAAAGTTAAGAATTTGGACAATAGAAAATCCTATTACAGGTATTCAACGTGGAAGAGATTCACCAAAGATGAACGTCTTCTGTTCGATATCTGTAACCAAAGTTTATTAGCCTTTCTTCTTCATGGAGATTACTGTGACAGGATTAACCTATCTAAACATGTTTCAGAACTGGTTATTTCCCCAACTTGAAGATGATTCAGATGACTTCATGCAAGATGGTGCCCTGCCTCAATTCTCTAAACACGTTCGACGTTACTTGAATATTCCAGGATGTTGGATTGGAAGAGGAAGAGCAGAAGATCAATTTTATCGCTAGCAGCCTCCCAGATCTCACTCCGCGTGATTTTTATCTATGGGGTTACGTAAAATACCATGTTTTTATCCCTCGTATGAGTGACACTTGTGAAGGTCTACGACCTAGAATTGTTGAAACTGTGTATTCGATAACTAGAAACCAGCTGATACGTGTGTTTTGATATCCGTCGTATAGCACACGGTGCTCATATTGAATGGATACTATAATTACTAAGAATACATTGTAAACTTTTCTCTTTCCATTAATGTTGGAATCGTTTTTCTATTTTTTATAGTCCAGAAGAAATAAATGTTTGAAATCTGTTCTTTCTTTTTTAATAACCCTGTAATTGAGACACTCGTCATATCGCAGGTTCAACTTTTGCTTTCCTCTGTCGCAGAAGTCTTCCAGCTCCGAATGGAAACAGCGTGTAACAGTCGTCTTCAGCTCTTCATCGTCGACATAACGCTCAGTGGAGGAGAGAAACTTCTTGAGGTGCAGTAAAAGAAATCTCTGTGGGCAACAGCAGGACTGTTTGCTGATCAAACATCTTCCAGTCATGTGTCGCCAAACAGTTGTTCTGCGTCAAGACGTAAGGGGACGGGCAGTGTTATAAAGCAACGCAACACCTGCAATAAGCATTCCACGCTTCTTCTCCAAGTGTATGTCGCAGTTTCCGCATTGATTCACAGTAAATCCGTCGGAACACGGAGCGTGTATCTGAACGTGCTTCTGACGTCATAACGTATGAACCGCATTTGGGTTGGCTTTCCCAATGTGTGGGGCAGTATCAAGCATGCCAGAAAATTTCCACATGCGTCTTAACGTTCAGCAATACGATGCGAGAATACTACCGGCGTCACACCACGTGACTATCCGGGGGAGGTGGGGCAGCTCTTTCCGGTAGGGAGATGAAGACGCCGTATTGGTCGTTAGTAGCAGCTCGTATTGGACGGGTTTTATATGTCAGGGGGAGTTGGAAAATAAGTTTTCCCTGTCGACTATGGTCAGAGCTGCGTATGAAAGGAAAAAGAATGAGACATTAAAGATAAGAAGACATATCTTTAATTTCTACATAATTTCCAAGTACATTGAGACATTTGTCAGACCGCTTTATAAGCTTCAAAAAGCAGTCCTGGAAAAAATCAGGGCGTTGCATACGGAAGAAGCGTTGAACGGCTTGTTTGACGTCAGCATTACTTCCAAAGCGCCTTCCGCCGAAAGTCTTCTTCAAAGCTAGAAACAGATGGGAGTCACTTAGTGCGAGATCAGCACTATATGGCGAATGGTGTACGCGTTCCCAACTAACAGTCGCAATGTGGTTTTGCGTTGCCGTCGCCGAGTGTGGTCTCGCATTTTCATCCAGCAGCAGAACACCAAATATGAGAACGCCAGGCCGCTTTTTCCGAATCATCTATTTCAGTTTCGACAGAGTGGCATAGTACCGCGCAGCATTGGTGCTTGCATCCTCCAAAACGTCCAGCAACAAAACTCGTTGGGCGCCCCAGAAAACGTTGGGTAGCACTTTACCTGCAGACGGAAGGCGTTTGAACTTCTTGCAGATTTCGATTCCGGCATGTAATGGTGAATCCAGTTTTCACCCCACGTCACAATCTGAAACAGAAAGTCATGTCCATATTCATGGTCGACCTCTGAGTCTTGCACGTGCGCGTTTACTTGCTGTGTCGTCTTTCGCCCATAGCCTTTCAACGCTTCTTCTGTATGCAACGCCCTGATTTCTTCCTGGACGGCTTTTTGAAGCTTTTAAAGCGGTTTGACAAATATCTCATTGTACTTGGAAATTATATCTTCTGTATAATGTCTCATTCGATTTTATTTATTTTTCGTTTCATGCACAACTCTGCCCATAGTCGACAGGGGAAACTTATTTTCCAACTCCCTCTCGTTGTTGTTGTTGTTGTTGTTGTTGTATTCTTCGGTCCAGAGACTGGTTTGATGCAGCTCTCCACCCTACTCTATTCTGAGCAAGCATCTTCATCTCCTCATAAGACTTGCAACCTGCATCCATATGAATTTGCTTACTGTATTCATCCCTCGTTCTCCCTCTGCGATTTTTACCCCACACACTTCCCTCCAAAGCTAAATCCACTATTCCTTGATATCTAAGAATGTGTCCTATCTGTATGGGGTATGCCATAAATTCCTTTTCTCCCCAATTTTGTTCGGCACCCCTTCATTAGTTACGCAATCCACCCACAGCATTCTTCTGTAGCGTATATAATTACTATATTTGCCTGTAGTCAACTACAATATATGACATTTGATTTTAATTCATTTGTTTACCGCGTGAAATAGCCTCGTGGTCTAAGGCGTTATACTACGGATTGGGCAGCCGTTCCCGCCGGAGTTTCGAGTCCTCCCTCAGGAATGAGTGTGTGTGTGTGTTGTCCTTAGTATAAGTTTAAATTGTAAGTCTAGAGACTCATGACCACAGCAGTTTGGTCCAATAGGTATAGAAACATCTCAACATTTGATACATTTATTTCTATCTGTTCATAAAATCTCTTAGAATTTCTTGTGATAGCAGTCTGAATTTCTTGAATCCATATTGTTGTCGGTCTTCCTTCTGTTGGCTCCCATCCGTCATTTTGTGTGGTAATCTTTCCTCTGACATCGTTTTTGGATATCCATTCGATAATAATTTTATTTCTTCTATAAACTATGGGATGTAATTTCTAACGTCCATTTTCTCTAAGTGATGACTTCATTTATGATGTTTTCTCGCTTAGATATCCTTGCGGATTTCCTCCAAAAGTCCATCTTAGTTGCCATCAGTCTTCTAATTCCTTACGATTTCACTGGCCATACTTCTGATCCATATATCATAATATTTGCTTTGAAGTCTTGTATAAATGGTTGTTCAGCAATTTTCTTGTGAACGCTTTAAAGGCCTTTAGATATTTCATTCAGGGATATCCAGATTAGGTACATCTGCATGATTCAGAAGAGGGGGGGGGGCGTTGGGCTGGTGGGCTCGATAAAGTGTTTGCCAAAGGTCTGTAAGAAAGTTCTGAATCCGACTATTTTTATTGTAATACTAAAGAGATATAGATGATTCAGAAAATATAGGGGTGATCAAAACAGTGTATACATCCTTTCATGAAGGAAAACGTATAAGTTATCATAGGTATTACAGAAAATAAATATGAAAACATGACACTAACTGTGACAATAAGTTTTCAAACTGTAATCCACATGCTTACAAACATTTATGATTACTCAAAGCAGTTTCAGAAATTTCGTAACTAGCCGCTTCAGTTTCATGGCGCAGTTTCACTACTGAGCGCAGTTTCTTCCTGAATACCTCGTTTCTGACGTATCCGCAGGAGTAAAAGTCAGGTGAACGCGCTGGGCACTTAATCGGACCCCTACGGCCACTCCAATGACCGATGCAACAGTATCCAGATCAGGTACATCTGTGTGGTAGTTGACTGGAGTGCCATTTTGATGGATGAAAAAATAAAAAAGGATCGTTACCAAACATAGACCGAATGCAATCTAAGTGACCTCTTCTAGTAATTGTAATCTCACTTGGTGATGTGCTTGGCCGGTTGCATCCTCTCTTTAAGTATCATCGTCATCATCATCTTCACTTCAAGGATTAGGCAATACGGCCGTTCCGACTTAACGTCGTTAGCTCCATCTCGCTTCTCCATTATTGTCCAGAGTCTACTTTTGAAGACAGAGTCCAATGCTTCCTCGAAGTCGATAAAAGCTACTGGTGTTTCTAAATTGAACTAATGTCGTTTTTTTTTTCTAAAATTCTTTTCATGATAAAAATATTTGTCACTGCATGAGCGTCCTTTCCTGAACTCGCTTTGATCTTCTCCCAAACATGGGTCTTTTATTACATTCAAGCGGTTATTTATTATTTTTGAGTAAAATTTGTAGATTGTGTTTGTAAGACGTATGCTCCTGTATTTATCACATTAATTTCCTTGGCCCCTTTTGAAAATAGAGACTACTTCGGCTATTTTCTAGTTCTCAGGACTTTAGAGCTTTGCCAGCTTTCAATGAATAGAAGTCTCTGTTCCCACAGTTTCCCTCCATATTCCATAAGTTCAGCCTTTATTCCATCTGGACCACAGCTTTTGCGGTTTTTCAAAGTTTTCGGAACCTATTGAACTTCATCTTACATTATTGAGTCAACTGTTTTGTTGTAGTATGCTGTTAGGTATTCTGTATTTATTGCAGCTCTTTCACAAAACCATATTTTCTCATAATGTTGTATCCATTTTTCCTCATTAATAACATTAATCCTACCATTATCTCATTCGCGTTGATTTAACTTCTTTAATAATTTACATGCAAAGTTCTGTCATCCATGTACATCATGTTCAATATTCGTGATTAGTTTGTCCCAGGATTCTTGATGTGTATTCTCTTAAGTATATCAATTATGAATCCATTAGTTTCAAACTTATCGCGAAGGCGAGCAATTTATAAGTGTTTCTCTTCACGGCGACACTTCTGTATAAAACTTTCTCGGACTTCTTGCCGCGTCAATTCTTGATGAAATTTCAAGCCTTCGAACATATCCTCCATCTTCTTCGTCAGGAGCCGCTGACTGACAGTGCTAGTGCTGTGGTGGCCTTAAACAGCCCATGGACGGCTTCTGATTGGTCGGCCGCTACGTCACGCTGTCACAGATTCAGTCTACGTCTGCGCTGGTGGCGCAACACCACAGTATCGAAGACGTTGCTCGACGGGTGTCTGCTGCATTTCTGTATCGAGCGCTCGTTTCCAAGCACCGCTAAGATTATACCCGCTATCACGGTTGAAATTGTTCTCACACATTCTTATTTATACAGCCTCTTTGATTACAGAGTCCCAGTATGTAGAGGCCTGGGACAAAATTTTTGTTTCGTCGAACAAAATTTTATGTTTGTTCGTGAGGCTGTGCTCAGCGACCGCTGATTTCCCCAGTTCTCGGTTTTTAATATGCCACTGGTGTTCTGTACAGCGTTCGGAAACGGCACGAATGGACTGACCAATATAATTACTTCCGCACTCAGACGGTATGTTGTATATCCCAGGAATCCTAAGGCCGAGGCTATCCTTAACATGGTGCAGCATCTCCTGAATTTTCCTAGGTGGTAAGAAAATCGATCTTATACCTTATCTCCCCAGAACTCTGTCTTTTTTGCTCGATGTGGCTCCACGGAAAGACAAGAAAGCCGTCGGTTGCCCATCACTTGGATCTTCAGTATTATCCCGTTTCTCGGCTCTCTTCTGAACTGGATGGTGGAAACTCTGTGTGCTGAGATACAAATCCGTGTGCGTTGGTTTCCGGTATACAGAGTGGCCGAGACGCCCATCGGTTTTCCGTTGTATTAAAACATTTAGGAAAGGTCTTCGTTCTTTCAATTTATAAGCGTGTTGGTGGTTCCGATTCATATCGTGAACTCAAATGTCGTTGCATTTCACTGATAGTCTTAAACAACCAATAGCATTTCAAAATGATTTTTCGCTGCTTGAAAGTCAGACGTACTTGCGCCATGGTCTCACTTTTTTTACTAAAGCACTAGTGCCATCTGTTGCAGAACACATCGAAACACTAATGTCAGCTGTTAATACCACAGTCTAACATATACAGTCCCGACACTCACTGCTGTAAAAGTTGTTACCAACTGACAGTTGCTGCGACACTAGCGCTCCTAGCGGTGGGCAAGCTGCCGAAGTTGTGATGTTTGTTTATAATCGCTTTTGTACGTAATTAACGAAATACTTACTATAATTTTTGCGTTACAAGCATTATTAAAATATCGAGAGACAAACATAATACAGAAATTAACATAAAAACAGCCTCATTTAAATCATTCAAAGGTATAAAGAACAACACCATCATGAACAAATACTTACGATTATGCGTATATTTGCAGCTTATTTCGCTGAAAGTAAGTTGCATATAAACATAATGGTATAATAAATTTTTATTATGGTCTGTTCTTACTATGACAGTCAGTTTTTGACGTGTATCAATTCGGTACGGAGTCTAATGATTCACATTTTTACACGTCACTCGTCTTTCTTCTACGTGTATATTTTTTTAAGTGTAATTACTTTAGCTTTAAAAAACCAATGTTTTGATGATTCTTGCCGTTTCAAAAATGTGCAAATGTTTGTAAAGTCTATGGGACTTAACTACGGGGCTATCAGTCCCTAAACTTACAAACTACTTATGAACTACTTACGAACTAGGACGGCACAAATATCCATGCCCGAGGGGGGGATTCGAACCCCCGACCGTAGTGGCCGTGCGGACCGTGACTGGAGCGCCTTAGTCCCCTCGGCCACCGCGGCCGGCTCTTGCCGTTTCAGATGGTTCTTATGTAGCAACAATTGTGGAATTGGGTTCTTCTTTGTTGGAAAACAGTTTGGTTGCTTTTATCGTTATATTGCTACAGCTTTGATGGTTGATTTGGTATGTCAAATCTCCTATTTATTGCATTCTATATACGTTTCCCATGTTCCACCCTCACCGATTTTACTGGAATTTTAATGAAGAATACTTAACGTTCCTGCGTAGATATTGACGTCAAAGAGCATGTCTCCTGGTGTTTCCTAGGCATTTTTATTTTTAATGTAATATGAAATTACTCACTTAAAGCCTGTATGTTATAGGATGCAGGGCCGGCGCAAGCCCAAGTGCCGCCCCGTGCGAGCTGCTAAATTGCCGCCCCCCTCCCTCCAACCCCACGATTTTTTGTTTTTCAGAACGCTTGTGGAATTTCATTTAAACAAATCTATATGAAATGTCAGCAATCAATCGCAATTTTTGTTTTTACTTTTCATATCTACCTAAGTTTCGGCCGCTGAGTGGTCAGTCTCAAAAACTTTTAATATGTGCTTACATGTAAACCGACAGGTTGACAGTTACGTTCAGCATGACGGTATAGATGTAAACATAAAGCATTGAGAATAGCCACACTGTACCCGAAATATATGTACATCTGGAAAATAAAAACAAAAAATGCGACTGATATGTGACATTCTCTACAGATGTGAACAAAACAGTCGCTGGGCACCAGTTCAAAATTAGAGTTAAACCTGATTGAAGAAATATAGCTAATTTTAACAAGCCTTGGGAATTTACGAAAATGTTCAAATGTGTGTGAAATCTTGTGGGACTTAACTGCTAAGGTCATCAGTCCCTAAGCTCACACACACACTAATCAAACCAAATTATCCTAAGGACAAAAACAAACTCATGTCGGAGGGAAGACTCGAACCTCCGGGCGCACTCGGACCAGGCGCACAGTCCATGACTGCAGCGCCTTAGACCACTCGGTTAATCCATCGAAACACGAACTTACAAAATTAACGTAAATAAGCATTTTTCAGTTGTTGTGAACAGATAATGTATTGAAAACCGTATACAGTAAATGAATGTTGGCAAAGTGGTAGTGTGCGAGTAGTATTGTCAGACTAGTTGCGGTCAGGGTTTAACTGTTGTTCATGCAGGCGCAGACAGGTGTTTCGACGCTCAAAAACCAACACGTTTGACTATCACTCAGAAACAGATAGCAAAAATTTTGAAAAATACGTCGAAACCCAACTTATGCCAGGCTTACTACCAATGTCTTTATCCCTTGTAATTACTCGCTGCGTATTTACCCATTCGGAATACACCTAGTCATTGTAGGTGTTGGACATGTTTGACTAGTAATGTTCAACCATTTTTATCCATAATGCGGGAAGAATAAAACACTCGGAAACTGCCATTGAAGGGCTTAGCAAAATTGCTTGAGGCTTAACACATAATCGCAGTATCGAACTTTGCATTTGAATTTCCAAATTACATTTCGTTTTCTGCAATATTAGTTATGAGTAAACACAAGGCGCGTAACAGACTGGCAACTCTCCATGAGAATACTGGCGTGTACGCCAGACTGCTTCCTCCTCTGCGTTCCTACGGCGTAAACACGACGGTTCTGCCACAGTGGCGAGAAACAAATTAGACCTCCTCCCTCCCCTTATTCAAGAGGGGCGGACGGCAGGTAGTCGAAGCGCCTCGCCACAGATCCCGAAGCCGCGCCTTCCGAGGTTTGCTTTCGAATCCCCTGTTAGGCATGAATGTTGAGTTTGTCCTACAAAAATAAAAAAAGGGGGGCGTCAGATTTGCCGCCCCCCCCCCGGAAAGTGCCGCCCCGTGCGGCCGCACGATTCGCACGTGCCTTGCGCCGGCCCTGATAGGATGATTGTAAATTAACTGTCCTGTAATGTAACGTTTCGAATCTTATCAGGGATCTTATGAAACTTAAGAAAGACAAATGGGGAGCTATTTTTAAATCTATACTAATAATAAATCTGTCAATGTAGGCCTGTCGCTGTTCCCTTAAATCTACAAAACTATTGGACGAATCTTCATGCGGTTTTTACAGGAAAAATGGGAAAAGTTTGGGTCAACATAATAGGCATAATTTTATCAAAATCAGAGTACGGAAAAAAAGATATCGTAAATTTAAGTGTTTTCAGTAACCGCCATGTCTGTTTGTTCAAATATTAAAAACCTCTTATCTCGAAAACTACTTCACCAATTTGCATGGGGTTTTCACAGGTAACATATAAACTTCGGTTCATAAAAATCGGATCACGGAAAAAAAGAATATCGTAATTTGAAATTATTTATCTACAGCCGTCATGTTTGTCTCTTTGAACACGTTTATCTCCAAAACTACTTGACGAATTTTCATGGGGTTTTCACACTAACTTGAGCATATCGTGCGGTTATATAAAGGCTTCAATAATTAAAATCGGATCACAGAAAATGAAGATATCATAATTTAACCATTTGTTTGAAAGCCTTCGTGTATGTCTATTTGTTTAAGGTAATCTCCAAAACTACTACACGAACTTTCATGGTTTTCCACAGGTAAATTTGGAATAGTTTGGAGAGTAGCATAGGCTACATTTCATCAAAACCGGATCAGAGGAAGGAAAAGATATCGTAATTTGAAATTTTATGTGTATTCTATGCTTGTAAGTATGTTGTAGTTCAGCAAATCACCAAGAATACTATACGAACTATCGTGGTGTTTCTTAGGCCAAATGAGAGTACCTTGGGGCAAAATATAAGCTTCATTTCATTAAAATCGGATCAGGAGAAGAAGAGATATCGTAATTTGTAGTTTCTGGTGTACGCTGTGCTTGAATTGTAGCGTAGTATAACAAAGATCCGATAGAGGCGCTGTTCGTAACGTAGTATACCAAATAACTAATAGATGGCGATGTTGCGGTTTTTTTTTTTTTTTTTTTTTTTATTCACGTAATACACTCACACAAGGGCTACGATTTTCCTTATGGCAGCGGTGTTGTGTATTGATGTTGGCAACTGCCGTTGAATCCTTTTTGAAAAATCAGTCATGTACAATGAGGGGAATAATTCTTTGTGTTGATGATGAAATAAATAAATAATGTTGTTTCGATCAGTAAATTAATGATCCCCCTAAAGCGAATATTTAGTTACCAACGTTAACATATTAAACCGCTGTCACTGCAAGTAAAATTTAACCCAGGTACGACACAAAAAAATCATTTTTTTACTAGCTGTATCTCGCATGCCTTGCAATGCCATGGAAAGAAAAAAGTGCTTCTTTCCGCGGTAATAATTTCCTTTCTGATTACGGTGCGTACTTATTACATCTTGAATCCATTCTGTTTAGTAATGCCTACAAAACTGGATAGTACAGTACAGAACAAACAGAGGCCCTGTTAGTTACGTAGTGCACCAAAGAACTAATAGCTGACGCTGCTGAATTTTTCAATTTTTTTAATCTTTTATTTCTTTTCGGAGATTATGCCATTGCTGATAACACTTTGTATTTCACAGTTTAACGATGTATCTTTGCTTCTTTTGACAGGGGACATTTGAATTAAAAACAGAACGACATTCCTTCACGTCTATCGATACTGTAATTTACATAACAATTCTTTGCAAGATAAATCGAATTTATGTAGCCCCCCTTTTGATTTCGGTGTATCCTCATTACATTTTGAGTGCGTTCTCTTTAGGAATGCCTCGCAAACGCCTTAGTACAGGAAAGGACAACGTGAGGCGACGTTAATTACATTGTACACCAAAGAGCTAATTATGGCGTTGCTGCGTTTTTCTTTTTCATTCTCATAACTATAGTGTAATACACTACAAGAAGGGGTAAAATTTTACTTATGGCGGCGGCGTTGTGTGCTGATGCTGGCAAGAGCCGTTGAATGCTTTTTAAAAAACTCAGCCACGTAGAATGAGCGGAATAATTATTTATGTTCATGATGAAATAAATAATCTATGCTGTCCTGGCCAGTAAATTTATCATCCTCCTAAAGCGGATAGTTAGTTGCCAACGATAGCAAACTAAATCGCTGCCACTGCAAGTAAAATTTAACCCGGGTAGGGTACAATTTTTTTTTTATTCCTAACTGTATCCCATATGCTTTGCAATGTCATGGAGAGAAAAGAAGTGCATCTTTCGACGGGTATAACCACTAAATTGTGCATGGAAGAAATATCTATGAAATGATCATTGCGTTCTGTTCATATTCTCAACATAAAGTTGGAATTACCACGTGATATTAAGACCAATGCACTCTTTCTACAAATTTATTTGCCCTTACGATTGGTTTGTACTGCATTGGCTGCAAAGAAGCCCCCCCCCCCCCCCCACACACACACACACCATTTCGAAGAGCAACCACGTAACAATTTTAATAATTGTGTCACAGAAGCAACAAGGAAGTTGAGGAAGCGTCGCTAAAAGTGCCATTTACACGTAGTCATCTGTCTTAACCGAACAAAAAAGGACCAAGATAACGTCAGCGATTCATATATTTTCTCATTATTACGTGACATTTCCACCCTAATGTTCAGGGCACGAAATCTGTTCTGCGCATTTGAATGCTCACTCCAGAGATATTTCTGCTCTGAGAGATAATATACACACGCGAGCAACAAACTCATCAGAAACCTCTCTGCTTTCATAATTGTTCCGTACAATATTGCGATTAAAAATTGAAATTACTTACTTTTGGTAAGGACTACATTAAGATAGATACAGACGTCTTCTTTTGCAGAGAACATTGTACTTAGTGTTCTGAATATATAGTTCTATTACAGAAGGTCGATACCAATTTCGGGCTTTACGGAGTAGTCACTGCAGGACGTGAGGACATGTATTATGTGAAAGAGTGGCCGATGTTGCTAACACGTCGAGACAATTCACTGGAAATACTATATTTAATGGAATATTCCACACAGACGATCAGCTGATGGCATTCCTTCAACGATTACCCAGACTTATTTTATCGCACATTGACAGCACCATGACGTCTTATTTATACTGACATGAACTGCTCTGTTGATTTAATTACCAAACTTTCAGCATTCGTCGAGTTTTCGATAATAGGGAGCACTGCATACAGAATAACTACAGTGTTCCCAGTGCAATACTGCAACATACTAATACTTCAGCATACACTTACAGTTTAGTACTACACCATAGAACCAATGCCTGGCGCTGTTATTATTATTACTATTTTTCATCTCAACGCTAGAAGTGTTTTCAGAAGTTTACGCCAAACAGACAATTTCACACCGCAGTGAACACAAACTAACATTAAATTTACATCGTTCCGGAGTACGGACATCAATTAATTTCACTTTTTGCATGGAAAACTTTATGAACATTCAGCGTTTTCGACAATGACTTCTGTTTAAATTTGACATCTTGGCTAGGAAAACTGAGTTTATTGACAGAGCGATCCAACAAGGATTCTGATTTTGCTGACCTAGGTCCGGAACCCTAGAAACCATACAAAGGTTCCTCTTTAACAACCGTTGCGAAGCACGGGCATATAAGCTAGTTGAGAATAAGTGGGCTTACCAGTACCGGCATACTCCTTACAACCAAGGACTAACTCCAGAAAACCTTGGTTGAAACTAGGGGGTTGAGACCAATTTAATTTATTTCTTGGACATTTTTCTCTGAGTCCTCCCTCTACACATTTTGCCACTGCATTTGGTTCGGTCTAGTTATTACATATTTATAAGGCACTACATACGTTCCCTAATGTAAAAAGTATGCTGAAGTCAATCTAAACGGTACTATTCGCACTCATCAATTACCGTATTCAGGAACATAGCTTGCCGGCCGCTTGGAGCGCTGCTATCGCAGCGTATAACAAAAATCTGTGGGAGTGTCGTGACTGTATATGTTAGAATGTGTTAATACCAACGGTTACAACATTACCCTGCAGCCATTGCGATCTCAAAATTACAGTGTTAACATATTACACAGTCTTGACCTTTATGTACATTTTTGAACACCTCCGTAATTTCTGTAGAAGCGTCTCTCGTTATCAGAATTTTATTTGCTGCGAGACAAATTCTCATCGGTAACGATGACGACAAACCTCCCTCGTTGCAGCACCCCATTCCACTACGGTTAGCACCGCTCTTCAGGGGAATCCGCCTTTCAGCAGTTGAAGTGATGGCATCAAAGCACTAACACTGCCTAATTTTCGCCGAGGAAGCAGGGCGCAGAGTGTAATTACAATGCGAAATGCGTTGGAGTGTGCGGCTTTTAATCAGAGAAATTATGTTTCATTAGAAGGAGAGAATTGCCGGAGATAACTACAGACATTTATGCGATAAATTGCTGCATATTGTGCGAATGACTCTTGAAAAGCAGTGAATGTGGCTAGAAGATTCGTTTCCATGTCAAAATTTTGAATATAAAGCCGCAGTGAAACAGCCACGGAGGATATTAGGACTGGAAATAAATTACGACGTTAATAAATTTTCATTCATTTATTACGCGCAAATGTGTTGGAGTAGTTCGTCCGAGAATTAAGCCTTTATTTCTGTTCCTGCAAGTATTGCATCCCTTAATAGATTACAGTGCTCGATTTCCAGTTTATAAAATTTCTTTATATGATTTATAAAACTGCACCTTCACTAATGATCACGGTTTTGACGATACGTTAAAACTTAATATTCCTTCCTTTTTTTAATATCAGTTAAATTATCTTTATTGTAACCGGTTTCGCGGCCGTGCGCATTGAGGCGCTACGCTACGAGCCGGCCGCGGTGGCCGAGGGGACTGAGGCGCTTCAGTCACGGTCTGCACGGCCACTACGGTCGGGGGTTCGAATCCCCCCTCGGGCATGGATATTTGTGCCATCCTAGTTCGTAAGTAGTTCATAAGTAGTTTGTAAGTTTAGGGACTGATGACCCCGTAGTTAAGTCCCATAAGCTATACAAACATTTGAACATTTGATTTAAGCTACGCTACGATGCACGAGGCCGTTCCCCGTCTGGGGTTCGAATCCCCCCACCTCGGGCATGGATGTTTGTGCTGTCTTTAGTATAAGTTAGTTCATAAATAGTTAGTAGGTTTAGTGCCCGGTTTCTGGCACTTCAGCCTCTCTTCAGATTTATATTGGTGTCCTTACATGTTCAGTCTGAACATGGCCATCCTCCAACCACGTTCATTTTGAACATTTAAGGGTGCTAATAAGTATCTAAGGGTGCCAATACTTATCTAAGGGTGGCAATATATACTAAGTGCCTGAAATCGATTATAATAAAACCAATTTAACAGCAACTGGACGTGCTAATCGGATATCGAACGACAAGGACTGTATGTGAATAGTTGGCAGGAGGGTGTGCGGGAGACTGCACATAAGTTCATCACTCTAGATGGCGTAACTTATGCGTTATGAAATTTGCAATATCGGGAAGTACGAGGAGCAATTATCAAGTTTCTGTATTTTTTTTTTTTTTTTTTTTTTTTTTTTTTTTTTTTTTTATTTTTTTTTTTTTTTAAATCAAAGACAAACAATACGTATAGTTATGGCCTAGGATGTCTTGCATTCTAGGTCGATTGACACATGATGTATTCCAGAGAGAAGTACCTAGAAGGTCCTTCCACGTGAAAACAGACGGCAAATCGTTTAGGTAAATACACACAATACATAATGTTTTGTGGCTCAACCAGATCTTGAAGTTAATTTTAGACTGAAAGTCTTGGTATAGGTATGCAACCTTCATTGTAAAATCTTAATAATGATTTTAAAGTTGCTGGAGATTGCTTGAATAATCAAAAGTTGTTATCAGTAGATTATTTATTTCAATTCACAACATGTTTCGGGCATAGCCCATCATTTGGTGATCTGTCAATAAGATATATATACAGCCAATGAAGTATATACAGAAAATTATTTGCAATTTATAATTAACATATGTAATATTTTTATACTTTTACATAATTTGGAATGACATACCGATATTATATAAATTTAGATTTGATGTATTCAAATTTGTCATATAAAATACTGTTGTTATATATTGACAAATAAGAATAAACATCAGTTGTTATTAAGATAATATTTATATAAAATAAAGATATATATATATATATATATATATATATATATATATATATATATATATGGTAAATTTTTATGTGAGTAACATGGAAGTTAGAGTAGAGGCTGAACAGTTGCCTTATTTATTCAAGCTACAAGGTCAAAATAAAGTGCATCATTTTAAACAAATATCAAAGATAAAATAAATACCGTATTTGCAACAACAAAAAAAGTGAAAAACCTCAAAATCAATTACTGAAAAATTTTGCTTCTAAAATTTAGAAAAACCAGTCTCTTGTGCTGCTAACTTGTTCGTTAATCAATTGATCCTTCAAGGTGTATCTAGGCACAAAAATTTCTAAATCTTCAGAAATGTCTAATGAAGAATTTGCAAATTGTTTTCGATATTAAGAAGTTGATGATGATTTTGACACAAATGGGTACTTAGTGCACTGCCATGACTGGGGTAGCTATGTTCTCTGTCTCGTATTTTAAAATTCCATTCCTATTTGCCGAATATAGAAATTGTCACATGTCCCACATTTAATCTTGTATACTCCACCACAACAAAATTCGTTAACAGGTTTTTCAACACTATGGCGGAGGAATTTTCCCACATGATTACATGTGTTAAAACCTATTATGACATTATGTTTTCTAGATTCACTACTAATTTTTAATGATTACTGGCGAGACAGCAGACTGCTCATATAATTAATAAATAATAATTAATAAATAAAAACAGCGTCGTTACATGATAAACTATTTTGGCAATGTTTTATATTTCGACATATTCAACAAAAGAACTGGGGCTCATATCGTGAGATCAACTTTTGAATTCTTATGTCGTAGAAGTGTGTGTCTCTGAATGGAAACCACGTGTGACCGTCTCAGCTCTTAACCCTTTCATTCCCAGTGTTGTTCCTCAACAACAACGTATTAATAGCTGATTTACACTGTATTTTGTGTATCAATGCTTAAAGTTGGATTGTATTTGATGAACAAGAAGCTTCTAGTACGATATTTTGGCAATTGGTACGGCGTGTAGCCACTTCTGAGGCTACAATGATGCTACAATGATAGCACAAAGAATATGACCTCTACATAGAAGTAAAAGAGGAGAATAGATTCGACTTACCTGAAAGCTTCAGAAATGTTGACATATTTGCGTTTCTTTACTCGTTGATATTGTTACCTTGTCACATGTTAAATTGTGTCTCAGGTCTTATATGCATCATATCACACGGTGCCTTATATTATTCCCAATTAAAAATCTTGTCACGCCAATTCTTATTGGCCTTATAATGTTACATCTGACATTTACTGTATCATGTCATGACAATTTGTTTTCTGATGTAACGCTGTAAGTATATCATGGTTTACCGTCCTATATCACACTGTAACAAAATGTATTACATCCTATACATATTATAAATGCGAAAGTTTGTATGTTTGTTACCGCATCACGCTAAAACTACAGCACTGATTTAGATGAAATTTCATATAGAGATTATTTATGTCTTGGATTAGGACATAGGCTACTTTTCAAAATATTTATTACAAGTTATTTATTTGAAATAAATCCACAGAAATACGTAACGGTTGTAAGAAGCTTCTAATACAACAGCAGAAGTACACTGTAGGGTATGTTATGTTTAGTCGCGAGAGTTGACGCGTCATGTCATAGACTTCTGATATTTTGGGCAATGGTTCGGGTCCTGCTATAGTGAAATTTTTTTCTTTGTTATTGTTATCTTTTTTACTTTCGGATATACAAAAAGATTCTTGGATACTGCCAAAACGGCTTAACTGATATACAATTACATACACAAGAAATCTTAATGTTGGCGTTTATGCCGCATTCATTTTCATTTGTTGTAACGTGAACTGTCACGTATAAACAGCGTACGTAAACTGCAACGAAAGTAGTAGGAAATGCACTCAACAGATGGCAGGCGGTACGCTGCAGTTAACATATGAAACGTTGTGTGTTCCGGCCAACTGCAACGAAAGTAGTAGCAAATGCACTCAACAGATGGCAGGCAATATAACACTAATGAAAATATTTCTCAGGACGTGTAATGTGTATTCAATTGTGATATTATCCAGGTTCTTAAATATTGTTTTCTCCTTGGTTTTCGATGACGTGTATTGGATTGTCACCTTTAACTATAGATGTTCGAACATTGTGATGTTATCGTAATTCTTCAAAATTGTATTCTCTTTGGATTTCAATGAATAATAGTTTCTTTGGTGATTTCAATTATTTATAGCATTCGAACGTTTGCTTTCAGTTCTTTTTCTGGTTCGCTTTGCATTTGTACGATATCAACAGTTCGTTTCTCTGTTAGATGTCTTTTTTTATCTCGTTACTTTTCTCCGTTAGGTTTGTTGTTTATTTTGTTAGTTTTCTCCGTTAGGTTTGCTGTTTATTTTGGTCCTTTACTTGGCATTTGTTTTCGATTACTGTATTGTTGTTATTGTAGTTACTTACTGTCAGGGGTGCCATCCCACAAGTTCAACCTGAAGGTGGGTGTGCCTGTTTTATTGATGCGTAACTTGGATGCACCATGGTTGAACAATGGCACCAGGTTGCGCATCACGGACCTGAGAAGGCATATCGTGCAGGCCACCATCATCACCGGTGGAGCCAAGAGAGAGAGAGAGATTGTATTAATACCACGAATTCCCATCATCCCAACAAACTAGCCATTCCAGTTTAAACGGTTACAGTTCCCATTGCAAGTGGCCTTCTCGGTTACTATAAACAATAGTCAAGGACAAACAACATTCAAAGTGGCAGGTATTCATCTGTCCACCCCATGTTTCTCGCACGGACAGCTCTAAGTAGGCTGTTCCCGTGTATCGAGAGCTAGAAATCTCTACGTATACTCAGAGAACAAGAAGTCTCGAAACGTCGTTTACAGGGACGCATTGCAATAGATTTTTGGCTCTCCATCCGTTCCAAGACAATTATATATTCCGTGCTAACAATGTCGCAAACAGTCATTTAGTTATTTATGCCCTTTCTTGGCACTTTAATGTCTGACTATTGAACCGCGGGTAACACCGCGGGAAGCAGCTAGTTGTGTATAATGAATTAGTACGCCACTTCCTTTCACAATGACAATTTGTTTTCTGATGTAACGCTGTAAGTGTACCATGGTTTATCGTCATATATCACACTGTAATAAAATGTATTACATTGTGTATAATGAATTAGTACGGCACTTCCTTTCACATAGTATATCGTGCTGTGTCATGTTAAATGACATATTTCATGTAATATTTTGCATTATGGCAAGTGACGCGATAATGTCATTTCGTATAACTTGATATGTGGCATAATATCATCCAACGAGACACTATATATCACAAACATTTTGCATACATGGATCCCAAAAAAGGACTTGTTTCTATGTATGTACCTCCCGCCTCTATCTAATTGCAAGACTCTAGTGCAATTCCTTTACGAGATATCGTATTGTGGAAAGTTTCCAATCCAACACTGGTTTTCCTCATGGAATAGCCAAAGTTGCTAGGTATGATGTTATGTTTGCTTATAACATGCTGCCCCTTAACAGACCATTTTCCATGGTTGCTAGGAGATGTTTCTCTGCATACTAGAAGGAAACAGAGGTACCAACATGGTTGCTGTGCAACCCATAGTGCACGCATTACTACAGCATGTTTGCACGAGGTGTCTGCAAATCGTTGAATTGGACCTCAGGGAACCTGAACCTTGCCAACCCCCGCCCTTCCACTGCCCGGCTTTGACACCAGTAGATCTTTTTCTTCTGGAGCAAGCTGCAAGAAGGTTTCTATAAAGATATACCAACTACTCCCGATCGTATGCAGCGACGTTCTACAGCCTGCTTGGACATCTCCACTGACAAGGAAAGTACATGGGCTCGAACAAACATATTTGTATGAACGTTTGGTTACAGGATCTCTACGTACACCTCAATGTGCTGGTGCGTGTCGTTTTTCTGCAAAGCTCTGCAACCTTGCTCTAGATAGCACTGTAGATTTAATTGTATACGTCATTCATAATGCAGATATCTGAACTATAACTTGTGTAATAATTCTCTAGCGAATTGTCATTAAAAGCCGTGATGACAGTTGCAACTTTAACCTTCTTCCAGAAAGACTGCTGGTATTCACTGCCACTGCTTCCCGCACTTACCGTAGCACTACCGCTTGCAATGAGTTGTTCATCACTATCATGCCTATTATCATTATTATGAGTTTGTAACAACAGTATCTAACTTATGCTCATATTTCTGTACCATAACAGATACGAGAAAGTATGCAAATGATTCATCTTCTACACTAATACCATCTTCACGAAGAAGGGTTCTTCGTAACTTCATTTCAACTAATCGCAATACATTAGCAGGATTGATTAGCAATTGCCGCCCCATCTGACGTTTCACCACACAAATAACATCACAAAACGCAACTTCGGAGGCACACTGCACAGTCCCTACTGGCGAACCGACAGGTCAAAGTGCAATGCGGCATGGCACACGCATGCGGGAGTATCAGTAGTGCAATAAGGGATCTTTACATTATCTCTCATACGATTTTGGTGTATATGTGTTTGTTCGAGCCCAAGTACTTTCCTTGTGAGACGCGAACACGTATGTATGCAGCAGTTTTTCCATACCATACAGTTATCTTTGGTGCAATTGTCCGTTTCTGGTCAGAACCCACATCACTAGTGTATTGCCTCATATTGTTCTTTAGTGTGTTCTACCACAGGTTGCAGTGGTAACTTTTCAGAACATAATATCTCGTAAACGGCTAGCACTAGTCATGCAATGAACTCCATCGACAGTATAATTCACCCTATTTTCAGGTTTTTTTTTCATCAATAGGCATTGTTCCTCTAAAAAAGGAGTACGTTATGCAGTAATACGAAGTCCTGACAGTCACCCCATTCCTTAAAGATTACATACCAGTAGCACTTTCCATTTCCGCAATATTTGCAGTGCAAGTTCTAGGTGATTCTGTATATGAAGATAGATGCCTTTAGTAAAATATTATTGGTGGGACAGGGAAAGGGGTTATATGTGCCCTCATCACTTGAATCTGCGCCTTCATCAACAGTGAACAAGGAGATTCTTTATTGACTGTGTTGCTGTTTTTCACGTTATTTACGTTTAATTATTTCGTTCTCAGCACACAATACCGGCACACCCACAACACTTTCACCACGATTTAAACAGAAAAATGTTGTTCGATTTAGTCGCTCGCTGTATCTGGCGGCGTTGTTCGAGTTGACAAAGAAGGCTACACACGCAACACGGCCACCGTGAAGCACTCCATTAATCCGGGTCTTCGCTAAAGTGGAGTAATTCGTCAACCTGTCCACGCAGAAATCCTCACCTACGTGCCACACTCCTCCAATTGCATACGTCATGAACAATGCCGTTACATTCATTCTCGAGGCCGCAAACGACAGCAATTTGCTTTGATTAACGGACGTTACCTGTGAGTAACGATCTTTATCGTCAACGTAACAACAGCGACCCCAGAGTAACGTGGAATTTCACTGTTCTTCGATTCAGGTAGGCTAAAGTTGAGATACAGTGTGAGAAAGCATTATTTATAGGTTGAATTAATATAGTGACGTTACGGACGACCACTCGACTTGTCATGGGATATGAGTTAAACTGGATTCTTCTGTTTTGCTGCGGCTCGCTGCTAGCTAGACTCCGTCCACGTCCACATTACTTAAAAATTAATAATTGATTTCGAGGTATTTCTACTACAGGAACTGTATACTAATGATTGGCTACATCATGTTTGACGTTTCACTAATGAAATTTATTTTGTTTTAAGAACGTCGACACGGGAGAACGACAAAAGCGAACTAGGTTCCGTAAATAAAATTAGCTCGTGCCCCCAAAATAGAAGAAAAAACTCGTTGGCCTCGGCTAACAACAGTGCGTAGCCCCTCCCCTCCCCCCTTCTCCCTCCCCCTTCATGCAAATGTATATATTTTACACGTCTAATATCCCAGACCTCAGATAGACTAATATCTTAGATAAATATGGTCATTATATTGTAAAGTTACGATTGGTGGTCGGATTTATGGGTGGTTTGCGAGGTACAGATATGTGGGAAATGGGATGCAAAGGGAAGGGGGTGGATTGATAGGCCCCTCGTAACAATTACTGAAACGTGCCCTAAAAGAGATTTGCCCTTTTGACAAACAAATACCCACCAAAATATAATGAAATTGGGGAATCTAACTACTGAATCAGATGCAAGTTAAGAATGTACTTAATTTATCTCACAAAAAGAATCAAATCAATTAACTGACGAAAATAGGAGCAGTTCTCAAAACTTTAAAAATATCATACTCTTTGTTCAGAATACATGAACAAATACAAAGTGACACTAATAAATGACTGGAAAGTTCCTACTATAACTGTAATTTCGAACAGTGGCAAATAACTCACAACACGGAGAAGACCAACGAAGCGTGATATAATTGCAAGCGCTTTCGACATAAAATGATATTTGTGGAAACGGTCAAAAGGAAGAATCCTAACTCTTGACCAGATAAGCAGTTGCAAGCAATCCTTAACCATATGCTTCTGAAGCCGGCGTCGCTGGAAATAGGACGGGGATGCCAGTGCGTTGGAGTGCTGCAAATCGCGATCCGATTGAAAGAAAAGACTTCTCAAGACAGAAGCGTGAATGCCCTACTATCAGCCTCTATGTCCACGGAAAGCACACACTGTCTAACGAAATCACAGGATCGGATATGTCTCGCCAATTCAGACTATGTGTACTATACACAAGATTGTCGAGTGCGTGACACCAGAGCTAGGAATAACGTTATCAGTGCGTCGGTGCTGCTGATTCAAACTGACTGAGCCTATTCACACCTCTATGATACTCGACAGACACAAGTTTCAGACAGTGTCTGAAAAGTGGATCTTAACTCCAAGTCCACAAAGCGCAATAGGTGGAAAATAACCGATGTCTCAAAACAGACACAAGTAAGCACCTAAGTCGAGCCGACTGCACTCATCGGCTGTCTAAGACGAAGTCCCTTCTGGACCGCTGTTTCACATTCTGCCTGCAAAGCGCGAGGCTACCCCCGTCACTAGAAAGCACGAGTCAATTGCTCTATAGGCGCCAATTTTCCCGCTCAGTGCAGTCCAATGACAACCGTTCCCGCGCAACACGCCCCACATAGCCGTTTACGCGGTACGCATTCCTCCTCGGGTCGGTCACTGACCTGAACTTAACGGTACGTCTTGGTCTCGCTCTGTAGCTCACAGGGTGAGCACGACCACAGAGTAACATATACAGAGAAGAAGCCCCCCCCCCCATAAACCACTGCCCTAGTTCCGGTGTCAGACGGTTTCCCGGCTTAGTACCGATAGACGACACTAGAGACGCTTCTGGGGGTGCCTCTCGCACATCGGAGGGTACCGTGCCCTCGTAGTTCCGGTGTCAGACGGTTTCCCGGCTTAGTACCGATAGACGACACTATAGACGCTTCTGAGGGTGCCTCTCGCACATCGGAGGGTACCGTGGAGGCGAGGCTGAGGGGAGATCTAGTGCCGCCTGCCAGGAGGCCACGGCTGTGTCCGGTGTGCCGGAGTTTGAGGGCAAGTGGTGGTGGGGACAGCCGCTACCTGCCGCCTGCTCTGGCCAGTTTAAATGGCTGCTTCTGAACGCAGCGCCATCAAGGGACATCTTACGGAACTGATGGTAATCCTCCCTCACCTCACCCATGTGCGTCAGACCTGCCCCTTACGGAGGTTTCCCGTCTGTATATTTTTGTCTGTGGCACGACGCAAATACCGACGCCCCTTGGTGCGCGCCACACCGACGCCGCAACCCGCAGCCCGAGGGTCGGCTACTCTGTGGCAGCAGGTATCAGCGCAACGGGGTCCGCTGGCCGCCACTGCGCGGCCCTCACGCTGTGTAATGAATTCTACCTTCTCCGAAGGCTCGTTCTCCGTCTCGGCACCTCTCTCTCTCTCTCTCTCTCTCTCTCTCTCTCTCTCTCTCTCTCTCTCTCTCTCTCACACACACACACCCTCTCCCTCTCTCTCTCTCTCTCTCTCTCTCTCTCTCTCTCTCTCTCTCGCTCTGGTGCCATCCAGAAGCACTTTAAAAACACTCAGGATTCACTGGTTTGGCCTCCCCGTGCAACTCAAATGAATGAAAATATCAATACCCCGTAAAATTACACTACTGGCCATTAACATAGCTACAACAAGAAGAAATGCAGATGATAAATAGGTATTCATTCGACAAATTTACTAGAACTGACATGTGATTCTATTTTCACGCAATTTGGGTGCATAGATCCTGAGAAATCAGTACCCAGAACAACCACCTCTGGCCCTAATAGCGGCGTTGATTCGCCTGGGCATTGAGTCAAACAGATCTTTGATGGATTGTACAGGATTGTAACACATCTGAAATGTAACGGCCACTGTTCAAAGTGTCATCGATGCGAACAAGAGGTGACCGAGACGTGTAACCAATGGCATCCCATAGCATCACGCCGGGTGATACGCCAGTATGGCGATGACGAATACACGCTTCCAATGTGCGTTCAACGCGATGTCGCCAAACTCGGATGCGACCATCCTGATGCTGTTAACAGAATCTGGATTCATCCGAAAAAATTACGTTTTGCCATTCGTGCACCCACGTTCGTCGTTGCGTACACCATCGCAGGCGCTTCTGTCTGTAATACAGCGTCAAGGGTAACCGCAGCCATTGTCTCCGAGCTGATAGTCCATGCTGCTGCAAACTCCGTCGAACTGTTCCTGCAGGTGGTTGTTGTCTTGCAAACGTCCCCACCTGTTGACAGGAATAGAGACGTGGCAGCACGATCCCTTACAGCCATGCGGATAAGAAGCCTGTTATCTCGACTGCTAGTGAAACGAGGCCGTTGGGATCAAGCGCGGCGTTCCATATTGCCCTCCTGAACCCACCGATGCCATACTCTGCTAACAGTCATTGGATCGCGATCAACGCGAGCATCAATGTCGCGATACGATAAACGTCAATCGCGATACGCTACAATCCGACCTTTATCAAAGTCGGAAACGTGATGGTACGCATTTCTCCTCCTTACACGAGGCATCACAACAACGTTTCACCAGGCAACGCCAGTCAACCTTTGTTTGTGTATGAGAAATCGGTTGGAAACTTCCTCGTGTCAGCACGTTGTAGGTGTCGCCACCGGCGTCGACCTTGTGTGAATGCTCTGAAAAGCTAATAATTTGCATATCACAGCATCTTCTTCCTGTCGGTTAAATTTCTCGTCTGTAGCACGTCCTCTTCGTGGTGTAGCAATTTTAATGGCCAGGAGTGTAAAAATAAAGTTGGCGGGCAGTTCTCGACGCCTTTCAATATTACTAAATTTCCTCCCTGATCCCACCCCTTGCCCCACGTGTATTAGTACATCCACTGCGGTTTTTAGAGCTCAACAGCATCTAAGTTTAGGAAGGTATACATTTTTGGATTTGTGAACTGTCCTTCTTCGGGCATGGGTGTATTTGTTGTCCTTATTAGTTTGTAAACCTAGAGACTGACGACCAGATTAATTAAACCCCATAGATTTTTAAGAAATTGAACATTTAGCCACTAGATGCAGGAGTTGTTCTTTTCGTCGGTTGCAAATGTATGACCATCACCACATAAAGCAAGTAAAATCTTCAAAAACATAGAACATAGAGAGGAAACAGAAGTTATGGAGATGCCAGTTTGTGCCTTCTAAGGTTGTCATTCTCATTAAGTAGGTTATCTGATTAGCTGTGTTGGCCTGATCTGGAACCCAAAAATTTAAATCTGATCACAACATCACACTACTATTCTTCTCGTACCGTACTTCTATCCTTACGAAATAGATCGTATTCCATCGCGTACTGTTGGATTTTTTCTACTATCCCTACAACATGGTGCTCCACTCATCAGATATGAAAGAGGGGTAATTATTTTCATACATTTTCATCCTCTAGCTGAATAGATAGTCTCAAAAGTTCACAAAATGCGTTTCATATTCTTCATCACGTTTTCAGAAGTACGGGGGGGAGTTGGATAATAAGTTTCCCCTGTCGACTGTGGTCACAGTTGTGTATGAAAGGAAAAAAAATAGAATGAGACATTAAAGATAAGTACATTGAGATATTTGTCGTACCACTTTATAAGCTTCAAAAAGCCGTCCAGGAAAAAAATCAGCGCGTTGCATACGGAAGAAGCGTAGAACAGCTTGTTTGATGTCTGCTTCCAAAGCGCCTTCCAACGAGAGTCTTCTTCTAAGCTGGAACAAATGGAAGTCACTTGGTGCGAGATCAGGACTGTATGGCGGATGGTGTAAGCGCTCCTAACAAAGAGTTGCAATATGCTCTAGCGTTTCCATCGCCGAGTGTGGTCTCGCATTGTCATCCAGCAGCATCCAACAGTCATCCGAGAAGGACAGGCCGCTTTTTCCGAATCACCTCTTTCAATTTCGACAGAGTGGCACAGTACCGCAGAGCATTGGTGCTTACATCTTCCAAAAAGTCCAGTATCAAAACTCATTGGGCGATCCAGAAAACGGTGGGAAGCACCTGCAGACGGAGTGCTTTTGAATTGCTTGCAGCTTTCGATTCCGGCATGTAATGGTGAACCCACTTTTCATCCTCCGTCACAATCCGAAACAGAAAGTCATTGCCATATTCATGATCGACCTCTACCCGATGGTGTATCGGTGTCTTGCACGTGCGCGTTTACTTGCTGTGTCGTCTTTCGCCCATAGCTTTTCAACGCTTCTTCCGTATGCAACGTCCTGATTTTTTCCCGGACAGCTTTTTGAAGCTTGTAAATCAGTATGACAAATGTCTCATTGTACTTGGAAATTATTTAGAAAAATAAAGATATGTCTTATGAATAATGCCTCATTCTATTTTTTCCCCTTTCATGCACAACTTTGCCCATAGTCGACAGGGGAAACTTATTTTCCAACATTCCCTCGTACATAATTACCTTGAAATATACTATCTATCAGCTACGTCTTACGTTTAAAAACTGATCCTCGTATGAGCAAATCCTTCTCCTGCCAAAAGTCTCATTTTCTCGTTAAATTTTATGTTTCGGCCGACAGTGTACTTGTATAGCACTAGGTATTAAATTTGAGTACTTTCTTTTACGGGTTTTATAGAGGAACGTTCTTTTCTAAGTATTCTAAGGTAATTAAGTACTTTCACGGGAGATACGAAATTGTTTAAATTACTGATGGGAAATGTGCCAAACTATTGTACTACCTTCTGAAGGTGTCAGAAATTATGTATCGTGGAAATACAGAAGTAATTTTTCATATCAACGATCATTGCAATAATAAATCTTTGATTCAATAATCATTAAAGTTCGCAAAAAGGTTTTACAATTTATTTTATAACAAAGTAACCGGTTTTGATCTATCCCAATATCATCCTCAGATCGATTCGTCTCATCGCTTCGGCATAAACTTTGAGACTAATCGGTCTGAGGATAATCTTAGATGGAAACCAGTTACCTTATTATAAAAAGTTTTGCGAAAATGACTGATATTTTCATTTTCGAATCATATACCACTTCTCAACCTTCCTAATAGGAAGCAATGTTTTCCAAATCCATTAAAGCTTTAGTTATGCTAATATTCCGTTATAATGAAATAGTTCTTCACCAATGTATAGAAAACGAGCCGGAAACTGAATAATGTTTGAACATGGAATCACCCGTCGGATTCAATACGACATCGCTATATGTATCGACAGCATTTGACACTAACAGAACAGATGTAGCAACAAAAACCGTATCTTTACGGGAATATAGAGTTAACCCTTTACTTCATGGTGTAGCTGATCAGCTACATATCTTATTTTTTTCCATTATCTGATCAACATTTTACCAAAAATTCATTTGTAGCTGCTTCTGTACATAGTGTTACAAACTAGCTCGTCCTAGAAATAATAAACTGCAGAGTGCTACATAATCAGTTTGACAGTTATTTGCATTGAGGTACTCTCAATACGTGCGTTTGTTTACTTTAGTATTTCTCCTTTGCCATGTAAATGTAGTCAATCACATACTACTGTTGCATTATGAGTTACTTTCGGGAAATATTAGAGTGACATTTACTGCATTGGATACATCATGTAAGCACTATACAGGGTGAATCACCTAACACTTGCACCTCAAATATTGCGAAAACGGAAAGTGCGATTGATGTGCGGTTTTCACAGAATGGATTGGTAGTCAAGTGCTCGTATTTATGGCCAACAAACAGATTGTAATATTACTTACAAAGTGTATTTTTATGCAATTATACAGTCTTTAAATGGAACAGTTGTTGTTTCTATCATGCACTGGAAATTTGTGGCACCAGCTGTGTACAAAGAATTTTGAATGACATTTTTATCACATTTAGTTTGGCAGCTACAAGCGTTCAAAGTTTCGGGGGCGGAGGCTGCGATAGCGTAGCTGACTGGCCGAGTGGCTAGCCCCTGGGGCACGGCCCACTGTCTCATGTCCACCAGCTAGTTTGCTACGCTGTCATAGCCTCCGCCTCAAAACGTTGAATGGTTGTAGCTGCCAAACTAAAGACTTCAGAAGGTAGTACAATAGTTTGGCAGATTTCCCGTAAGTAAATTAAACAGATTTGTATCTCTTGTGAAAATACATAATTACCTTACAATACTTAGAAGAGAAGGTTGCTCCATAAAAACTCTAAGAGGAAGTACTCAAATTTCATACCTAGTGATATACAAGTACACTGTCGACCAAAACATAAAATTTTACGAGCAAATGAGACATTTGGCAGGAAAAAGATTAGCTCATACGTAAGACGTAGCTGCTAACTAATTATGTACGAGAGAATGTTGGAAAATAAGTTCCTCTGTCGACTGTGCTCAGAGTTTCGTATGAAAGGAATGAGAAATTAAAGATAAGACATATCTTTATTTTTCGAAATAATTTCTGTGAAAACCACACATAAATAGCACTTTCCGTTTCCGCAATATTTGCGGCGCAAGTGTTAGATGATTCACCCTGTACAGTGCTTCCATGATGTACCAAATGCAGTAAGTGTCAGTATTATGATTGTAATATTTCCAGAAAGTAACTCATAATGTAGTATGTGATTAACTACATTTACATGGCAAAGGAGAAATAATAAAGTAAACAAACGCACATATTTAGAGTAACTCAATGCAAATAACTGATTAACTGATTCAGTAGCACTCTGAAATTTATAATTTCTAGGACGAGCTGCTTTGTAACAGTATGTATAGAAGCAGATAAAAAATAATTTGTGGTAAAATGTTGATCAGTTTGAGAGATAATGGAATAAATAATGTATGTAGCTGATTAGATACATCATGCAATAAAGGGTTAACTATATACCCGCAAGGATACGGTTGTTTTTGCGATTCACCCTGTATAGCTGACCAGCTATGAACTTTTTGTTGCTAGCTGTGCATAATAATTGTAAGGGTTTTTTTTTCAATACTTTCCTCAGTATATACGCACTATACATTAATCTTGGATGTTTTTTAGCTTCAAATAAAAAGTCATTCATTAACCGGTGGGACAGTAGAGGGGGGGGGGGGTAATACATCAGAAGATTGTGGCAGTGGTAGTTTGAATCCGACGGGAAACATCCTGCAGCAGGTAGCATCATAAATTTGTCGTTTGTTAACGTGACACCTGTTACAAGTTCCCGACTGAATTCCTTCGCCTCGTCGGCGTTTTCTCGCTGGGGAGACGGCGCGTTGCGGGCTGCATGCAGCTGGGACCAGGGGCAGTCGTCAGCAGCCAGCAGCGCCGGCGGCAGTTGCTGATTGCGGTCGCTGCAGCGCTGACGGCCCAGTCTGACGCAGTGCCGCGCGTTGTCTCCGACAAAGGTCACGTCCGCCGCCCAGGAAACGCTCCGCCGTGTCGTGGCTCCCGCCAAGATGGCGAGATAAGGTGCGTACCCGCTTTTAAAAAGAGTTGCTCGGTAGGGAAGAATGACGCTTGCAAATGACGAAGCTAACTACGATTTCGCGTGCTCGTATTCTGTACAGTCAGTGCTACCGTATCTTACCAATGCTTTGCTATCTTACAGTGATCTATTCCAGTACTTACATTGTTCGTTAAAGCAGCTCTATAAGAATTTTTAGCTACTGTTCTATCAATTCATTGGATCTGGTATGTGAATGCTGAATCACACACACACACACACACACACACACACACTGCTGCAGACATTATAAGTGGTAAGACGCTGAACGGACCGACTTGAAGCAGGACATTTTAATTTCTACTGTCTATATTTTTACAAATAAATTCATAAAGCTTTGTCAGTATGATCGCCGCGGTGGAGTAGCCGAGCGGTCTAAGGCGCCTCGCTGCGGAGCGCGCGGTTGTTCGCCGTCGGAGGTTCGAGTTCTCCCTGGAGCATGTGTGTGTGTGTGTGTGTGTGTGTGTGTGTGTGTGTGTGTGTTGTGTGTGTGTGCTTGTCCTTAGGTTAACTTAGTTTAAGTAGTTTGTAAGCTACGGACTGATGACCACGAAGTTTGATCCGATATATTTACAATAATTTGAACAATTTATCAGTATGACCAAGAGGGATTCAGGACCACAGTCTTAGCAGTAGAAGTTCAAAAACATAAAAAATAGTGTTTTTACATGTGATATTTCGTAATTATTTTCACCTACTGATGGCGAAATTTTATAGTTGTGAAGAAAATCATATTCTTCACAAGTAAGAGAAATTCTTCGACGACAACACGACAGCATACAAACCATGCAGGTGTGTGAAACTAGAATTTTCCATTTTACAATTATATTAAAAACTGAGGCAATAATTGAGGTAATGAAATATAAAATTATGGTTTTTCTAAACAGGTAGTTTAAACGGTAACTGCTCAGTCATTTTTCAGAAATTAAAGTAGTTTCATACACCTATAAATATGGTTTGTATTTTGTGCAAAAGTCATCCAAGAGTCTTTCTTACGAAGAAACGTGTACTTATAACAACAATCCAGCCAATGGTAAGAGAAAAAATCATGAAATTTCACATTAAAAAAATATTTTTCTCTGTTTGAACTTCCACTGCTACGAGTGTGAATTCTGAATGTTTCCTGGTTGTTGTTGTGGTCTTCAGTCCGGAGACTGGTTTGATGCAGCTCTCCACAATACCCTATCCTGAGCAAGTCTCTTCATCTCCACATAAGAACGGCAACCTACATCTGTCTGAATCTGCTTACTGTATCCATCTCTTGGTCTTCCTCTGCGATTTTTACTCCACACACTTCCCTCTAATGCTAAATTCACAATTCCTTGATGTCTAAGAATGTGTCCCACCAATCTATCCCTTCTTTTAGTCAAGGTATGCCAGAAATTTCTTTTCTCCCCAATTCTGTTCAGTACCTCCTCATTAGTTACGCGATCCACCCACCTAATCTTCAGCATTCTTCTGTAGCACCATATTTCAAAAGCCTCAATCCTCTTCCTGTCCGCACTGTTTATCGTCCATGTCTCACTCCCATACAAGGCAACACTCCATACAAATGCCCTCAGAAAAGACTTCCTTAGGCTTAAATCAATATTCGATGTTAACAAATTTCTCTTTTTCAAAAACGCCTTTCTACCCATTGCCATTCTGCATTTTATATCCTCTGTACTGCGACCATCATTTGTTATTTTACTGCCCAAGTAACAAAACTCATCTACCTCCTTTATTGCTTCGTTTCCCAATCTAATTCCTTCAGCATCACCTGATTTTCTTACACTGCACTCCATTACCCTCGTTTTGCTCTTGTTAATGTTCATCTTATATGCACCTTTCAGCACACTGTCCATTCCGTTCAACTGCTCTTCCAGATCCTTTGCTGTATCTGACAGAATTACTATGTCGTCGGCAAAACGCAATGTTTTCAATTCTTCCCCCTGAACTTTTATTCCTTCACCAAATTTCCCCTTGCTTTCCTTTATAGCTTGTTCAATATACAAATTGAATAACATTGGAGAAAGGCTACAACCCTGTCTCACTCCCTTCCCAACCACTGCATCCCTTTCATGCCCTTCAACTCTGACAACCGCTGTCTGGTTTTTGTACAAGTTGTAAATAACCTTACGCTCCCTATATTTTACTCCTGCTTGCTTCAGAACTTGAAAGAGTTTATTCCAATCAACATTGTCAAAAGCCTTCTCCAAATCTACAAAAGCTAGAAATGTAGGTTTGCCTTTTCTTAATCTATCTTCTAGGATAAGCCGTAAAGTGAGTATTGCCCCCCGAGTTCCTACATTTCTCCTGAACCCAAACTGATCTTCCCCGAGGTCGGCTTCTATCAGTTTTTCCATCCTGGTTATGCTGACAAAATGTTATTAATTTAATTGTAAAAATATAGACAGTAGCAACTGAGTGTCCTGTGGTGCCTCACCTGCTCCACATCGGCCCGTTTGACGTCCTATCCCCTTTAAATACAGATATTTCGTGACATTTCTGGTTTTTTGTTTTAGACACTTCAAAATTTAATTTCCAAACTTGGTTCGGATACAAATGGTAGAGAAGGGCTGTCCTAACAGGTGGAATGAGCAGATGGTACAGTAACAGTCGCATGGGAAATTCTACCAAAAGAGTAACTGTTACTCAGATACGTTCTGCGACAAATCTTTTAATTTCATTAATCAGTATTTAAGAAACTGGAATTCACATTGTATTTTCCATCAGTCTCATCAATAACATCAATCTCTCAATAACAAGCTATCTTAAATTTATTGCAACGTTAATTTTATTACAAACTTAGAGAACAAAAAGTCAGCTCTAACAAATTCGCTTGGCCGATGCGGAGTAATTTGTTTGGCACAGTGGCGAAGCCAGGGTTTTGTTCTGATGGAAGGGAAAAAATGGTGAATATCGAATCTCTCTCTCTCTCTCTGTCTCTCCCTCTCCCTCTCTCTTCTTAAGAAAGGATAAGAAGAAGCAAGTGTATTCCTGTCGGGATGCAGCCCCGTAGCCTTCTGCCCTGGCTTCGTCACTGGTCTCGCAGTCAGTCGAGTATGGGCAACGGCATAATGCGATGCCATTGAGTCGAATGCGAGCACTGCCCAGAGCGGTAACATGGAAATGATTGGGTAGTAGGACAATGTAGCACCAGACAAAGACCGTTGTATAGAGGGATAAGTCTGTATCAGTCAAGTAATAAGACGTTTTGATTAATTTTCTTACAAAGTTGTTCTGCAGATGGTGTTTTCCTGTAAGGCTACCCATACAACTAAATAAATCATAAAGCACCTACCATCCAAAAACTCGAGTGACGGAATTATTTAGTAAAAGCCTTCGCCACCACCGCTTACGATTTTTAGTCTCAGTTCAAGAAGTACGTATCTACGAGCTGAGTGCTTCCTCTGCGCTGGGGCAACGACATTTCAAGGATGTTTCAGTTTCGTCAGTGTTCCTACCTAACAATGAAGAATGCATCACGGCCCCTAACAATAGACTCACAGACGTCTATGCTCATAGTAATAAGAGGGTAAAGGAAGGGAAAAACAAAACGAAATTTAGTGATTGTACAATGTGATGTACTAAAGTGAATGAAAGTAATATACACCGACCGCTTTTAAAGAACTAATTCCGCTCGCAGTTATACCAACATCTCAAAACATCTTCCTCTAGAGCAGACTGACTACAAATACTTTTACATTCACATTATTTTTTCCCTTTCCCCATCCATTACTGAATTATTCAAATTATTGCTGGCTTTATGATCAAATCAGTGACTAGGTCCTCCAGCGATTCAACATCATTATTAAAGGAAATGGATTCAAAAACTTTACAATAGATTAGACCTTAAAAATTACGAATTATTATGAAAGAAATGTTTTAACCGTAAGGCTATGAAGATGCTAGTTCGTGTATTTTAAGATAATTATGTATATCTCAAAACGCGCCGAACAACCCGAAGCATTTTATTGCTAACCTTTGAGACTATCTGTTCAGAACAAATTTTGAAATTCTTTTTCAGCCTAATCTAAGATCAGCTACATACTTGAAATTTTCAAATGGATTAAAATAATTAACTCAGTTTCATATCTGATATGTGATGAGCGGTATTTTGTGCACCACTGCCGTATCCCTCAGTTCCTGTACCAGCCGCCAACAGTAGCTGGTAAGCCCGTGTCAGCTCAAATACTTTAATAATACAGAGTGTACCAAAAAGAATGACCAGATTTTAATTTGTAACAATACTGAGACAAATTCACCAAGTAACTGAAACAGCGCTAGATGTAACCGGCATGGTCTAGAGTTGCAGAAAATAATCCGCTAGATGCCGCTACGAGCGTTGACCTCAATGTCAACGTGCCTCAACGTTTGATAGCACAGTTCGCCCCGAGACGCGACAGAATCAACATCGGCGCGCTACTCGGGCAGTGTTCGCGACGCGGCAACAGAAATACTTTCGTACCGGAGCTGATATAACGCTTGCGTCGGCTCTGATATATAGTTAAAACTTTCGCTACGCTGCATTCACCACCATGAACGGTGGCGATTGCAGCTGCTATACAAACGTTGCAACACCAATTCGTCAGTGACACGATGGATACTGTAAGGTAACCCTTAACATTGTAACGAGGAAGGAACTTCATTTTGAAACATATTATTCGTTTGAACCTGTTTATAGTGAATATGTAGTAATTAGCTTCTTATGTGACTTAACTAATTATCGTGATGCACAATGTATGTAGGTAACTTAACTGTATACATTACCTGTCATTTATTTATTATCTGTATTGCAATTGTTTATGTATATATTATTTTATTTTATTTGTACTTTGTATGTTTTCTATATGGCTGTGATTACTTGTTATGTTTAATTTGTCAATGTAAAATATTTCTCTGTCAACGAGATCAAACGTCGATCTGAACAGTTATCGATGTGGCTCCTCAGACTTTATTGTACAGCAGCGCTCGACTGTGGGAGAGCAGGCAAGCAGCAGTATCTGCCGCCCCGTGACGTAGATCAGACGTTCGTACGCGGTCCGCGGAGTGCTCAAACAGTATAAGTAATTAAGTTAAAACAAAGTGAAAGTTATAATTTGTTATAAGTGCAACGATATGAAAGTTTATGTGAAACCAGTGTACATAAGTAAAGTAAGAATTGATGTTAATTAAACATTTATTCGTTCGTTCTGCTGAGACAGAAATTCGTTACGTGTTCGGTAACCGTCCCAGACGTCCGAAACGCGGTAGCGTCATCGTGGACGCTAACGGTCGTGATTAATTACGCGACTGCGAAGCATCACGGCGAACTGCTAGCAAGCTGCCAAAGGAGGAGCCACCATCGAAATGATTTCTGTATGAATTTATGTACCATTTATATGACTGCAGAGTACCACGTCGCTGGACTGATAAATAAGTTAATTTACTGTGAATGCATGTTTAAGTTTTGTTTAAATACAAGAACATTAGACAGTACTTTTGCTATCTTATTTGAACAACTAATTAACCCTTCATGATTAGTATGACAATCCTCAATAATGCATTAATATATCACGTGAGTGTCATTAATTATTAGAGACTGTGATAATCACTCAGTTGAGACAATTTTGCTAAAATTGATGATAGAATATAACAGACAGTTGCATGCCAGTGTTACGTTAACAAACCTAACAATTAGCAAAGAATCAGATTAGGTCAAAAATTGAGAACAGTAATTGATTATCATCATATTAATTATTGCAGATTAATGAATAATTTTTCTATTTCGTTTCGCACTGAGTTCAACAATAATATCCACCACCACATTTATCCTATAAAGAACCAAACTCGTACAATTGCCGTATGCATAGCATCAATTAAGACCGATTTGCTTAAGTTACCTATCTGCTTAACAGGATTAATTTTATCAGATACTTACTTTAGTGGTTGGACAGCACCCACTTGCCAACCACATGGTGTTAAATATGCAACTATTCATAATTCTATAAATTATAATTTCCATTGGCGTACTAATTGAGCCGTACGTATTGCACATACTGAGTAGTTTAATTTCTGCTATCTCTGAGTGCTCAGTCTCCGTAGGAGATTTTCTAAGGAAAGGAAATGTGAGTGATCTTTTGAAACGTTTGTCAGATAGGGCCATAGTATTTGTTAATTACACTAATTGTCTTACTAAATATTTTTAAAATTTAAATTACACCACTTGCATTAATCACGAGTTTTACGTAACTAACCACGATATTAAGGTCAGGTTCGTTATGTTGCTCAAACATTACAACAACAGCCACCACAGTTAATAACACGTAAATCAAAATTCAGTTCTTTCTTCCACTCACACCTTTCATTCTTCTATAAAACAAACACCTTTCACCCAATATCCCCAACAAATATTTTCTTTCCTTACAATACTAATACAGCAAAAGTGGCCCTCAGTGAAGTGATTAGTGCAGCTATCGTCACGTCCCATAACGCACAGACATTCCAGCCTGTTCAACCCGTGGATGCTCCTGCTTCGGGAGACCTGCAGTCATCTCAGAAACCGCAGTAGGAAGGAAGAACGTGGCGAACAACGCGACAAACAGGACAAAGTACTGCGTATCGACGCCTCCCAGGAAGGAGGTGGCAGCCATCAAAATGTAGGCGCTTGTTCTGCTAACCTATATGCACCTACAGGCAAAGAGCCTTTTGTCTTATTTGTTGAAAGTTGAGGCAGGGACGTAGGCAGGCTATGGCGATAGGCAAAATTATTCGCCATGCATGTGGATCGCCGTACAAGCACATCATCAATATTAAGGCAGCATGGTAAAACAGAGTGAAAATCGAGACTGTAACAGGTGTAACTGCAAATGGCTTGGTCCAGCACCCTTTCATAGGCAAAATAGATTTGGAGGCATACATTCCGAACTTTTTTACTGTTAAACAAGGAATAATTACTGATGTTGAAACCTCAATTACAGAGGGAGAACTGTTAACAGAAATGACATGCTGCTGCGAGGTTCTTGCCATTAGGCGTTTCACTAAAATTGTAAACCTAAATGGCCAAACGGTGACAAGGTCGTCACCAGTTTGCGTTGTGACCTTCAGATCACAGCGGCTCCCACAGTTTGTGTATATTGATGGAGTTCGTTGTCCTGTAGAAGTGTACGTACCCCAAATTCAAATGTTCAAATGTTTGTTAAGCTTATGAGACTTAACTACGGGGTCATCAGTCCCTAAACTTACAAACTACTTAAGAACTACCTTATACTAAGGACGGCACAAATATCCATGCACGAGGGGGGATTCGAACCCCCGACCGTAGTGGCCGTGCAGACCGTGACTGGAGCGCCTCAGTCCCCGCGGCCACCGCGGCCGGCTGTACGTACCCCCTCTACTGCAATGTTATAATTGTTTGAGATTTTGACACGGTAGCAAGATGTTCAGAAATAATACAAGATGTGCGTACTCGCAGGTCCGGAATTGATGCCTGTGGGAGAGTCAATCAACCAACATGTGTTCACAGTGCGGGTGGCCACAGTTCTCTATCCCGATTCTGTCCTGCGTATCTCCAGCACAAGGGAATTAACCAAATTAAGTCCATCAATAATATTACTTTCCGAGAAGCAGCAGCTGCGTTTGAAAACAGGTCTTACGCGAATGCAGTCGCTTCTTCCCCAAACATTGCGAGACAATCATCAGAATTTCCGCACCTTCTACCCAAACGGCAGCTTTTTGAAATTACCACAACGGCTACCTATGGTCCGCAACAACCACACCAAAGCACGACGGAAATCTCTCAGCCGTCAGGAACTGTGCCACCGGCAGAGCCACCGCCCCCTCCTGCAGTACAGCAAACACAACTGCAACAGCAGCAACGAGTCAGCTCTCTACATCTACATAGATACTCTGCAAATCACATTTAAGTGCCTGGCAGAGGGTTCATTAACCACTTTCATAACTTTTCTCTACCGTTCCATTCTCTAATAGCGAGCGGGAAGAAAGAACACCTAAATCGTTCAGTTTTCGATCTGATTTCTCTAGTAGGTGGGTGCTAACAAAATATTTTCACATTCAGAACTAAAAGTCGGTGATTGAAACTTCGCAAACAGATCACGCCGCAATGAATAACGTCCCTCTTTTAATGATTTCCACCCCAAAGCGGGCACCATTTCCGTGACGCTTTCCCCTCCGTAACGTGATAAAACAAAACGAGCTGCCCTTCTCCGAACCTTCTCAATATCTTCCGTCAGTCCCACCTGGTGAGGGTCCCACAAGGGGCAACAGTACCCCAGGAGAGGGCGCACAGGTGTGATGTAGGCAGTCTCTTTGTGGAGCTGGTGCATATTCGAAGCGTTCTGCCGATGAAACGTAACCTTTGGTTCGCCTTCCCCACAATATCTTCTATGTGTTCTCTCCAGTCAAAGTTGTTCGTAATTGTAGCTCCTAGGTATTTGGTAGAATTTACGACCTTAAGGTTTGACTGATTTATCTCTAGACTGCAGAGGACCCCACCACATCACGGTCCCCAGAGAACGTCTGCCCAACCCGGACATTGCCTTCCTCTTCCTCTCCTCCACAATTCCACAGACTCCACCAACCTACTGAGGTTGCAAACTAATTTAACAACATTTTGCATATCATTATGGCAGCAGACGCTCGATGTGCCCACTCCAGTCTTACAAACAGATTCGATTCGGATGTCTATCCAAAACATGTTGACCCCACTCGTAACACCTCAAAATGGCCTGCAAAATAACTCAGTGGAATGCAAGATCGATTTAAGGCAAACAAAGATCGCCTTCGACATTTAATGTTAGAAACTGCCATAGACATTTGTTTTGTTACCGAAACATGGCTACTACTAAAAGAACCGTTCGCTCTCCCGGGATACTTTGTCGTCAGAGACGACAGAGATGACGAGTACGGCGGTGCCGCGTTACTGGTAAAAGGAGGTATCCACTTTTTCATTGTCAATACTACCACTCAGCATGCTACACTGCAAATGGTTGGTATTCGCTTACAAATCGAGGACTTCCCTCTGACCATAGTCGCAGCATACAGAGCACCAGGTGACAGACTGTCGAAACAAATGTTAACAGCAATAGTAGAATCAGTAGCAGACCTCCTCCAAGGCGTCTTTAACGCACACCATTCCCTGTGGGGCTATGGAAATGATGACGAAATGGGAAAAATAATAGTGGACGTACTTGACTACAAAACCTTTTAGTACTCAAAGATGGATCACCGACACGAATATCTCGACCTAATGAAGTACCGTCGGCAGTGAACCTGAGCATCGCATACCCTGCACTGTCTACCGCAACAATGTGGGCAGTAATACCCGATAATCTAGGTTCGGACCACTTCTTAATTCAAATCGTCATCAATGCAAAACCTCCGACGACACTCAGTCCTGCTCACAGTCGGAGGTGGAATACAAAGACAGCCAATTGGGAGCTATATGAAACACTGCTGACAGAGAAACGGCAAACGTTCAGTGTCACGAAGATCCAGGAAGAGCCTGTGCGGAATTAGTAACGCTTATCGACAATGCAGCAGAAGTCTCGATCCATAAAATATCCCATAAACGGACTACTTTTAGCCCTTCACTCTGTTGGTGGGATGCAGAATGCGACGTTGTCCTCAAGGACCGCAGGGAAGCACTAGAACAGTGAAAGTCCCTCTCTAACGAAACAAACTTTCTTTCTCTTAAGAAATCGCAGGCTACTGCCAAGAAATTATTCAAGGACAAAAAGAAAAGCAATTGTGGCAAAAGTTTTTCAGAACAGTGGGCAAAGCCACACAGTTAAACAGAATTTGGAACGTAATAAAGAACATCAAAAATGGTTTGGCGTTGGAACCGTACCCCCGCCCCCACCCATCGAACTGTTAGAATCGTACCTTTATATGATAGACCCACCCGACGTATTGGAAAAGGAAGATGAGACGGCAAGTGAAGTGGACAACAGCGTACTTACACATCCCTTCAAGTTGGCTGCACTGCGCATTGCGCTATCCCCCGGATTATACTGACTACCTAAAGGGAAACTTTTGTATCCAATCCTCGTCGCCACTTTTGTGTCCCGTTTACGTTGTTAGCCCTGGCTGTCGGTGGCCGAGTAAAGAGATGCCGACACAGGAAGTAGGATGCACGCGTGTGCAGGTACGGAGGTGACCAGCCAGTGGGACAGCAGAAACTAGAAACACTAAGTTTAAATTAGAACAAATTGTACATTTCGTAGAAATAGGTTAATACTTAACTTTTACAAAGTTCAAGACTGCAGAATGCTGATACGTAGTTAATCTAGAGAGAGGCCTGCCTACTGATGAGTCCTAGTGCCTATCCGATAGCCAAGTCTTAACTGGTGCCTACTTAACAGTGTATTTACTCAAAACATAAAAAAAAGACTCAATGAAAACTTGTCGTGTCGTCCCCATCCACAAATCGGGGAAAAACCATGTAAACCCCGAGCTCTACGGGCCTATCACCTTATTAGCGTGTTCTACGAAAGTACTAGAACGGATTATTAAGCGGCGCTTAAAATGGTGATGTGAAAACAAGAATATTTTACCGGAAAATCAAGCTCAATTTCTCTCTGAATAATTATATTATTGCCGCATTCATAGACTTGACCAAAGCGTACGACAACGTTGTCTTAACCGTCTTGGGGAATAAACTAGAGAAACTTCAATTTGCTAAACACTTCGTGCGCATATTCTGAGTAATTATAAGACTATAAACTTCCAACACGGAACACAACTGGGACCAAGAGTAACCACCAGGGGACTCCCGCAAGGGTCAGTTCTGGCCCCTCTACTATTCAATGCTTCATGCTCTTTTTCCCTTCAAGATTCACATATTACAATACGCAGACGATATATGCATCTATGCCGAAGACAGTACACTTTTGTCGTCAGAAAATGAACGGCGCTTCCATACGCCTGCATGGTGTGTAGAAAATGGGCTCCAAATATGTGACGGTAAATCTACTCTAATTATCTTTACTCGACACAGGATTCCACATACTCAAACAATGCAAATGGTGCAACATAATTTTCCAGTTGCGAAAACAACACATTATCTTGGTATGATTATAGATAACAAACTAAGGTGGGCACACCATATCCGGCATATCGTCAATAAAAGTGAAAAAGGCTTGTAACCTGCTAAGAGCTACGGCAGGAGTATGGTAGGGCTCCAATCGGCGTCGGCGGACGGCGATGACTTTACACCCACGCCCTCATAATGTCACACTTTGACTACGGCCACATGTCCTATGGAACCGCATCAGACTACACCCTGCGAAAACTTGACGTCATGCAGTATAAGGCATTGCGTATAGCTACTGGGGCGTTTTTGACTACCCCAATCAACGCGATCCTGATTGAGGCAAACGAACCACCGTTGATACTGCGAAGAATATTCCTCTGCAAGAAATTCCTCCTACGGCTGTACTTCAATGAATGTGGGCACTTTGACGAAAAAATTCGGGAATTAACAACGTTCTGTGTAATTTCACGATACTCGATGAATAAGCGGCTACCACCTGTCGCGGCTGAATATATAAAGATGCAGATACCCCTACACGAGTTGTGGAATAGCCCTCTCACTCCGCTCTTCCACAGACCATATGAAATATCGACTCTGCAGATTGAAGCCAACATTAATTTATCATTTCATTCCCAGTACATCAGTAACGCGACGGCCATGGAATTTCTGTCTCACAATCACGACGCATTCGTGGTGTACACAGATGGGTCAAAGTCTAGAGATGGCGCTGGTAGTGCTTATTGGGTACCCAAAGGTAAACTGCAAAGCTTATTCAAACTTCATCCGACGTCACTATTGTGACAGCTGAACTGATTGCAATTTTGGAGGCTCTGTTATTCGCACAAACAGTCGTAAGTGATACAGTACTCATATGTGATAGACTGCCGACATTCAACTTATTAGAAATCATCATAATAGCTGTACTAACCCCATAGTTGCCGCCATAATAGACGTCGTGTTCAGCATGACACAGACCTGTCGCAATGTCACGTTGGTATGGATGAAAGGCCACTCAGGTATAGCAGGAAATGAACGTGTTAACGTTCTAGCGAAACAAGCATTCTTCATGGAAATGTTAAATATGATAAACTCTCTGTCATTGATGTGCTCCCCTTTCTCAGAAGGCGTTTGATATCGGATTGGCAAGAAGACTGGTCGAGAACATGTACTACCAAAGGCAGTGACTACGCGCTAATCCGCCCGACGATTCCACGAGACCCCTGGTATAACAAGACTACAACATCGAGCAACTTCACGACAGCCGTAGCAAGACTGAAATTTAACCACTGCAAGTACAATAAACAGACGCGGTGGAGTAGCCGAGCGGTCTAAAGCGCCTCGCTGCGGAGCGCACGGTTGCTCGCCGTGGACGTTCGAGTCCTCCCTCGGGCATGGGTGTCTGTCCTTAGGATAGTTTACCTAGGTTTAACTAGTTTGTAAGCTACGGACTGATGACCACGCAGTTTGGTCCGATAGATTTACAAATATTTGAAACATTTTTACAATAAACACCTCTATCGGCTGAATTTAAGTACCACGCCACTATGTGCCTGCGAAGTGGAAGAAGGCCCAAATAACATTTTCTTCCAGTGTCCTTTGAACATTGCTCACATAACTGTACTTGCCAATCAACTTCGAAATCTGGATGAATACATCAGTTTCCAACCTCCCTCTGAACCTTGTTGGCGTCCGACGAGATAGCAACGTTTACACTGCTCTGAGTTCCAACATCATGATGCAGTCTCCTCAGATGCTCCCCTACTGCTTCTGGTAATTGGCATGGGAAGACCAACACAGAATTCAACTGCCAATCTACCACATGCTCCACAGCAGTACTAAGAACGTTTAGCATAAGTATATGTGCCATTATGTACCACTACCTTGTATATGAGTGTATATTAATGTATCTTCACGTCAGACTGTACTACATTAATCAGTTGTTTTCTACTCTCATGTTTTGTTGTATTAGCAGTAAGAATCTTACCATACTACCTCTATCCATCTTGTGCCACAACATTTTATTCTACTGCAATCGCGTCAATATTCTCTATGCTTAAAAATATTGACTGATGCTGGTTTCATAATGCTGATGTATGTCTGAATTGTAAAAAGCGCCTGTAATGTACCCTTTCATGGTTTGTGTTGGCTGTATGGGCATTTCCGAAAGCCAATTAAAAAAAAATAAACGTTTAATAGGGCGTACAGGACCGAGAGATCAGGCTTTACACTCTTGGCCTCCTAGGTCCCCTGTGCAGTGATACAATACGTTGTCCACGTAGCTAAACGATGTAACTCATTCGTTACGTTGCTGCACTGCTTAATTATTATTATAAAGTTCGATAGTTAACGTTACGTAACGGATCGTACTTCTGCTGCATCCGAAGTACGTAATGTTTTTTATTAGCAGGCTCGAATCAGTTTAAACTGATCGGAATGTGATATGAATATCTATTTTTGTATCGGTTTCTCATGTGCGTTCCTAAAGATTACTGTATTTACTCCGTTCCCTCGTTGCTATGTCCACAATCAAAGATCTCATTTCACTAAATTCTTGTATAGAGCTAATCGACGTTTGACAGGATAACTTTTTTAAATCAATGATTAATGTCCTTCACTTAACCAAAGATTATAGTTCGCCCCTCCCGTAATAAATGTTACCTCTGGAACGTAATGTTATTCAGTTCGTGAAGTCAGAATCAAAATTAATAGTATGCTTTTCTGTTGAATATTAACTTTAAAAATTTTACTTAAAGTTAATCTGCTAACATGTCCTCTATGAATCCATTCACTCGATAACACTATCTTTTACAAAGTTGTAACTTTTTCACCAAACGAGAGATGAAAGTAGAAATATATCTCTCCCAGCCGCTAAATCACTCATAAAATCCTGGCACCATTGAATCTAAATAATTACCAAGCCTATTTGAAATAAAACCAAGTCTGAAGTTAGATTCTGGATTATAACTGAATCCACAAACAAAAGTCAAATCCCACCATTAATATCTTTTACGAGTTTCACATTTAACAACGTAATAATTTACCTGCAAAGATCATATCACATACTTTCCATCACTAAGTGTTGAATTAGTTTTTACTTTAGCGTGAAAACTTTCCAGTATGATCCTCGCGGGATTCTTCATGAAATAAAATACAGAACCAGAATATTTTCCATTAAACACTTCTTTCACAGATTTTATTACTTTAGAAACACATATGATCTTAGTAACCATTCAAAGGTAAGCCAAGAACTAAACTCTTTTTACAAATCAGACTGCATATCTGTGCATTGTTTAACAAAAATACATTGGCCACGGAAGAAACTCGGTGCTCCAGGTGTCTTCTTCCAACCAGAAGCCGCTGATCATGATGCAATACATGATGCAGTTGACAACTGTCGACGGCTACGAAGACGCCCTTCGCGGCCACGTTGCTGCCGTTCCGCTCATGAAACAGAAGAAAACAATTTTTTACAGAAATATATGTACAAACAATACTTACTACCTACATTAAAATTCATATAAAACAAAAAAGAAATTTACCATGTATCGTTAACGTTGGAAAGGCCGGTAGTAACTTCTAAAATATATTCTGAATCACTGCACCTGACATAACACCATGTGATTTCTTCCTGTGGGGATATGTTAAACAATGTGTTTACGTTCCTCCCTTACCTCATGACATTGATGAATTAAAAACCAAATTACCAGTTGCTGTAGCTTCAGTGACAGAAGATGCCTTATGCTCAGTTTGGGATGAATTCGACTATCGGCTAAATGTCATCCGTGCAGGTAATGGAGGACATATTGAACATTTATGATGCTTTTTTTATAAACATCTGTCTTTTGTGAGTGATTTAGTACGCAATTTGTTGGTGTTAAGCCCTTCTTCATACTAAATAATTCTATTTAAATTGGGTCATTTTTCGCAAGATGTAAGTCGAGGGACAGAGATATGTCCATACAGTGCTTGTACCGCGAACACAAGGTATAGATGGCGGCGCAATCGCAGAGCTGCCGTTTGTACTCCAGTGACACATGTGACAACGTTTCCGACTTTATTATGGCCGCACTGCGGAAATTAACAGATACATGGGACGTTACGTTGCGAAAATCGTTGCTTAATTCGTTATTACGAGATCTACAGTGTCAAGAGTGTACGGAGAACACCAGATTGCAGACGTTATTTCTCACCAAGGGCAACGGGAGTAGGGACATTTCCGTAGAGTTGTTGGTGCTATTGGATAAGCAACACTACGTGAAATAACCATTGAAATCAATGTGGTAAGTACGCCGATCGTATCCGTTAGAGCAGTGCGGCACGGTTTAGCGTTAATGGGCTATTGCAGTCAATGACCGTCACGAGTGCCTCTCCACAGGCGTGGAGAGGTAAGGTACTGCGCAAGCTGGTGGTGGCTCATCAATGAAGTTTTTTGTATGGAACTTGTTGGGCGCTCTGGTCCATCTGAACCAATAATGAACTGGAAACGGTTGTGTTCGGCTACTTAGTTTGTAGTTATTGATGGAGTTCGCATTTTTCGGCATTGGTTTGAAGAACTTTCTGGATGATATCAGCAAAACATTTAGCCACCATGTGTTATGTACCACATCAAAGTATCCTTTTAAGTAAATTAGAATTCTGTGGTGTAATGGACAATGCTGCAAAATGGTTCAAGTCATACCTCGCTACCAGGAAACAAAGCGTGTCAGTGCAAGGCACTAGAGAATTAATCCATCTTTCATCATAGCATTGTGAAGAAATGACATGTGGTATTCCAAAAGGATCCATCTTAGAGCCATTGCTTCTTTCTTGTGTACGTTAATAACCACTCATCAGTTACACTGCCAGAAGCAAAGTTCGTTTTGTTTGCAGACGATACATAGCATTTCGAGCATACTTCTCGAGAGGTCTGCTAACTCATTGACATTAAACTTTGAACAGACTCACTACCTGCAGTTGAGAACATGTACGAGATTTCCATCTATCAAAATCACAAAATATGAAGAAGAGTAGATAGAAGTCGTTGAAAGTAGTAAATTCCTTGGATTACAGCTTGATTATTATCAATACAGTTCGGAGGAGCACACCGCAGAATTGCAGAAACGACTTAACAAATCTGTATTTGCAATTGTAGTGTTATCAGACGTACGAGACATAAAAATAGAAAACCTTGTATACCTTGCTTATTTCAATCCGTAATGTCATGTGCTATAATATTTTGGTGTAACGCTTCAAGTCAAGCAAAAGTTTTCAGCGTCCAAAAGCTTGTAATATGTATTATATGTGGGGTAAAACATCATGTAGAAGCCTCTTCAAAGAATTGGTTATACTAACTACTGCCCCTCAGAAAATTTATTCCTAAATTAAATATTTCTTTAACAATATATCCCTTTTCCAACAAACAGCTCGGTTCAAACGCCTAATTCTAGGAACAGAAACGATTTACACCAAGACTTAAAAGCACTTACTTTAGTTCAAAAGGTGCCCACTACTCAGGAAAACACATTCTCAATAATTTACTAGCAACCATAGAAAATTATCTACAAATGAAGATCAGTTTAAGAGGAGCCTGAAAGATTTATTCGTCGCCTACTCCTTCTACTCGATTGACGAATTTTTAATAGAACGATATGACGGATGTATTCATACTATTAGTATTATTATGTCCGCATCAACGAGGGTCTCCCCAATATGTATCTTTGGAACGAACAACTAATCTAATCAAATTTGTGGGACATTATCGAGACCTCAGTTCAACACAAAAAGCCTACACCTGCAATTTTGGATGGCTATAGAGGACGCATGGCTCAATATTACCGCAGGGAACGTCCGACTTTTTTAGTCAATACTGTTCTACGCCAAGCAAAGTGAAGTGCAACTCGGTATTACGACGTTTCCATTATCTATGCTCCCTCAGTGTGTAACATTTTTCCTACAGTCTCACTGATTTTTAAAACCATACAGACATTCATGAAAACTGACAATTCTTCATTTTTAATAGCTATCAAATTACGTGTTAGATTGAAACCAAAAACACCCGAGACACATATAGTAGGTGAAAAACTATGTTCCGCCCAGTTCTCACTTTATATAAAGCCTACTAGTTTAACTGAACGTAATTTACGTATATGAGCTTGATGCAAGTTCATATTTTTATATAGCCAGTAGACAACAGGCTATCTTGACTCACATATTTTTGAAAACATTTTTGTTTCCTTTGGGAGAGCAGCGGTCTCATAATTCTTTTACATAAAAACAGCGTAGTGTGCAAAATTGACTTTTTAGTATCGACTAGTTTAGACCCAATGTTGAACCATTTCAAGGATGTTGTTTCGAGGTGTTACGAGCGTAGCAGGAACTGTGAGTGACTCAGGTGCTATCACTGCTGCGCAGTGCATTACAACATCTGAGTTTTCACAGCTCCTGCTACGCTCCTAACACCTCGAAACAACATCCTAGAAATGGCCCAACATTGGGTCGAAACTAGTCGATAGTAAAAAGTCAATTTTGCGCCTACATTGTTTTTATATAAAACGTAAAGAAATGAAAAATAATTTTCTTCCTCAGTTGCAGCAGTTGCACAATCGTGAGTCACCGGAAGACATTTATAAATGATGATGGGAATGCGGGGACTACTGTAGTGTAGTAAGTTCCATATGTCACATCCTGTTGACTACTGTCTGTTCCATCCTCTTCTTTCGCCAAAAAGAGTGCTGTTACGACATTAATAAATGGTTTAAAGCCACTTCATTGACATTAAACTCACTACATACAGTTCAGAACATGTTTGAGACTTCCATCCAGCATATGCATAATTTTTTAAGAAGAGCAGATAGAAGAGGTTGACAGTATTAAATTCCTGGGATTACAGCTTGATAATAAATTCAGTTGGGAGGAGCACGCCACAGAACTACCAGAAGCGACTTAACAAATCTGTATTTGCAATACGAGTGGTATCAGACATAGGAGACAAAAATAAAAATTCTTGCATACTTTGCTTACTTTCAATCCATAATGTCATATGGTATAAAATTTTGGGGTAACTTTTCAAGTCAAGCAAATGTTTTCAGAGTCCAAAACCGTGTAATACGTATTATTTGTGGATTAAATTTACGGAAACCTTGTAGAAGCCTCTTCAAAGAACTGGGTACATTAATTACTGCCTCTCAGCATATTTATTCCTTAATGAAATTTGTTATAAATAATATATCCCTTTTCCCAACAAACAGCTCAGTTCATACTTACAGTACTAGGAACAAAAGTATCTACAAAACGACTTACTTTAGTTCAAAAAGAGATCCACTACTCAGGAACACATATTTTCAATAATTTACCAGCAACCATAAAAAATTTATCTACAAATAAAGATCTGCTTAAGAGGAGCCTAAAAGTTTTTCTAGTGACCAACTCCTTCTACTCCACTGACGAATTTTTAAGTAGAACCAATGATGTATCTGTATTAGTATTATAATATTATCAGCTTGTAAAAAACATCGCACTGACGTGTTTTACGGACCACTTTAGATTTGTAGTTTTATAAGCTTTTGCAAGCATCTTGGACCAAAATAATAATCTAAATAAAAAATAAATTAATAAGAGTGTCTGAAACTATTTTAAGAAAGAAAAATTTTAGGTAGCGCCGGGATCCGAACCACTGACCTTCAACCTCACAGTCCACTACGCTACGACTATCAGGTAGGATTTATGTTATTTAATCTGATACTATTGATGGTCGTTTTACCTGATGCTTATATGTCATTTGTAGACACTAGATTATAATTTATCGTACGAAGAACGACGTGTTTTTGTTAATTCTTCACTGCGGCATTGCTTTGAAATGACAACGTGTAAGTTACAATAAGAAAATCATGAAATAGGCAACGCAAGATGGCGTATGCCTCAAAGAGTTCTGGGCGAGGAATGTCACGTGACATCTGGTTTTCGTTAATTCAATGGAGGGTGTGGAAACTCCGTTATTTTTGCAAATATCTCTCAAACGGTAGGAGATATGAAAAAAACATAAGTGAACAAAGTTGTAGATAATTTCCTCCTCTACAAATTCGTTCAATTTTCGCGTCAGATGAACGGTTTATTTGCAATTAAAATTACATTACAAACGGCTTTTTTTTGTGTTACTAACGTATTTCTTGTCCACAATATTTCAAAAAGTGAGGTTCTGGACTCTGGTAGCCAACAATTATGTCTACAAAATTTGGTGCCGATCGGTTGAACAGTTCGACCTACAAAGTGGGAACACGTTACAGCCAGACAGACATCGTCAAATTGCCGTTATTTTTGCAAATATCTCTGCAACGATGCAATATATGAAAAAAACATAATAGAGCGAAGTTGCAGAGAATTTTCCCTTCTACCAATTAGGCTACTCAAATTTCGTGTCAGATGAACGGTTCGTTTGCAATTACAATTATATTACAGACGGCTTTTTTTTGGTATTACTACAGTATATTTTCTTAGAAAAATTTGAAAAAGAGAGGTTCTGATCTCTGGCGACCCACAATTATTTCTGTAAAATTTGGTGCTAATCGGTTGAACGGTTCGTCATAAAAACAAGGAACACGTTACGGACAGACGGATGTACAGACAGACATACATCCCAAAATCGCCGTTATTTTTGAAAATATCTCTGAAACGATACGAGATATGAAAAAAAAAACATATGGGAACAAAGTTGTAGAGAATTTTCTCCTCTACAGATTGAGTTATTCAATTTTCGTGTCAGATGAATGGTTAAGCCCTTATTTTCATTTTTATTCGAGCTGTCAAAAACGATCGCAAAGGCCCACTTTTAGTGTTACTATCGTATCCTAAAGTGGGCCAAAAGTATGTATCTGTATTAGTATGATTACATGATCTTATATTATCAGCTTGTAAAAAATAAAACAAAATAAAATAAAAATTTGACAAGTTCCACATCCACTAGGACTCGCCAACGTGGTTCTATGGAACGAGCAAGTAATCTAATCTAATTTCTAATCTAATTCTTGCAGACACTGTATCTCATATAGAACACAGTTTTTAAATCACTATCCTAGTTGACAATATCACAATTGAATGATATTGCAATGCATCTTTGATGAATAAATCCCATTTGTCAGGCACAGTACTTTTATCTGTTTGAACAGACCAAGTTTTCCAACAGGTATCTGTTTCCATTTCAGTTCAATATGCTATGTGTTATTAGTAATAATACATCAAGAGGTCTAGGATGTAATGCCTGGACACGATAACATGACAAGAGACCCTACCACGATCCACAACATTTGTTCCAGAGGCAAATGATTGTCTCAGCCATTACGGGCGATGGAAATGAACTTTTGGTCATGAACCACAACCTCCATGTGTAGGAAATTTACAAGAATGTTGTCACATACATTGACTTAGCTGATGAATAAAACTTATTTAAATAGTAACTGACTGTACAGACTTTCTGGCCAGTGAAATATGTCATTAACCACAGGTATATTTAGTGATGATAATAACTTTTAATCAAGCGTAACCTTGTAAAAATTTTTGATATTACCTAAGCTACCACCTTTGCTTATCTCAAAAAATGTTCAAATGCTTGTAGATCTATCGGGCCAAACTGCGTGGTCATCAGTCCGTAGCTTACAAACTACTTAAACCTAGGTAAACTAACCTAAGGACATACACACACACACCCATGCCCCAGGGAGGACTCGAAACTCCACGGCGAGCAACCGCGCGCTCCGCAGCGAGACGCTTTAGACCGCTCGGCTACTCCAACGCGGCTGTCTTATCTCAATATCATTTTAGAGAAGAACACTTCTCAAACAAGATCGCAATATTTTGATTTTATTTTTTCTGACCAGTTTCAGTAAACCGTGTTGCTTTCTTCGGATCTTCTGTTCTTTTCTAACTTGAAACCAACTATCACAACTATATGAGTAAATTACGAAATTGTGTATACACTTTAGGAGAAATAGATGATCTACGACACTACCCTGGGGAACGCCAAATATTTCTGTATTATTCGACTCCTTCCATCAGTTACTGCGAACTGTGTCCTTTCTGACAGCAATTCACGAAACTGGTGATACAACAGATGACAGCCATAAGCATGCAATTTCATTAAAACCCTTTTGTGAGGTGATGTGTTAAAATTCTATTTTCAGTGCATGCAATAAAAAACCTGTAATATGGTAATGGTAACAGCCTTGGAAACTAACTTTGTGAAATTTTGTAATAAAACACTGGCAGTGTCAGGGAAGTTTGTTTGGTATAGATTCAAGAGAGAAACTAGGGCAATAATAGCGAAAGCACGAGCTCATGCAGAGGCGTGGAAACTGAAGTTTCTGTAATAGTGTGGTGGACGCAGTACGACGGTACTAGCTACCGTAATGAAGAGTATGTTATATTTATTCTGCGTTGAGACTAGGACGGCATTGCGAACTTGGTAACGGACACTAGTATGAGCACTGTTTTAAATATGCAAGAGAAATGAAACCATAGAGGAGGAATGTGGTGTGACCAAATTTATGTAACGTGGGCCGTTATAAAAGACGTGCCTGTGACAATCATTGCTGCCACACAATGTACTACTTCAAAACGGCTTACTAAAACGTAAGATCGTATTAGTCAGCTTCTTAGCTCTGTATGTGGCTTGCCAGAGAGGTAGTAATCTTAATCTGATCATTATAGTAATTTTGCTCCAACTACAAGTTACCTACTATCCCACGTTATTGACCATCGTTAGAATTCTATTACTACATTGTCATTACCGAGTAACCAAATGTAAAATAGGATTAAAGTAAATTACTTTATTTGTCAGAAAGAAAGTAAATTCTAGTTATGTCTTTCATTGGTTACTGATAAATTTGGTAGTTCGGCCAGCAAATAATTAACACATTCTAAGATATATAAATTAATTACCACTAAATCTTAAACTTAGTGAATAAAGGCTTACAATGAGTTCTGTCTTCAGCTTTTGCCATTATTCTAATTGCTTTTTTCTGAAGCACAAGAAGTTTATTACTTTTTATTTTTTATTTTTAAATTGTTATTTTTATAATCAGTTTGGAAAACATGGTTTCCGTATTTGGAAAAAAAACAGCGAAATGATAATTTAAAGATAAAAATAACAGTCTGCTTCCGAAAATTTGACAATTGATTACTACAGGTAACCGGTTTCGATCTAAGATTAGATCATCTTCAGACCTCTGTAAAATACAATAAAAGACGATATGCTATAGAGGGAAACAGGTACACCATTAATATCTATGATAAATTTACAAACAGGATTAGAAAATACGTAAAACAGTATACCTCGCTGTAGATGTTCAAGCGGTGAGCGTGCGGCGACTGCTAACCAGCGATAGAACGCTGTGCGTTATAAATGATAACCCCACCCATAGCCTGAAGCATCAGCACATCATAAACCAATGAGGAACGTCATACAGTAAAAGTTAGATAAATGTATATGTATATATAAATAACCCATAATGGGTATAAAGAGGCATTTCGTTAACTGTAAAAAATAGCTGCCATGTCTATAATAAAGAATAATTGAAGCAATAGACAATAAAAATAAGTTGCCTGTGTAGGAAATACCGCCATCTATTGGCAGTTGATGATAATAACATTCAAATCGAAGGCAGAGTGTAAGTCAAAGATAAAATACAGCGATGACGATGGTTGCCGTGGATACGGCGTCGTGGAAACATCGATAAGTCGTGCCAGTGGTGAAGCAGACCACGTGCCAAAGATATAGCTGCCAGGGACGCGGTCGGTCACCGTGGAAACAGGCCGCGATAGCAGAGGCGACCGGTGTTAGCACGTACAGCAGCGAAGCAGACGGCGTGCCAGAGGTGTAACGACGTCACAGCGTACAGCCGCACTTTGGTATTCCATCTAAACCTAGTACAGTGAAGCCATAACTGATCGCAAATTGCGATTTATTTCGTTAACTGAACGCTGTAACGTCGTCAAAAATATGTAATTTTATTCGGATTAGAGTAGTAACAAATGGTGCCTGTTTCTCTACAGCCGAATAATCGTCGTTCCCTCATCTGCAGAGAACGTGGAACATTCCTGCTTATGTACAGGAAACATCAACATATCAAGGTGGTGGGCGAATAAGGTGGGCAAGAGTCAATATTGGAGGACCTACGAACCTGTATGTCGTTGAGAATGGCGTCTTGACTGTTCAGAAATATAGAGACGAGATCCTTCGACATTTTGTTGTACCCTAAGCTCGTGCCTTACAATATGGCTTCCTTCTAGTGGACGATAACGCTCGTCCCCACAGAGCTGCACTTCTGAACAACATGCTTGAAGCTGTGGGCATTGAATGAATGGATTGCCCAACTTGTTCGTCGGACTTAAGCCCGATTCAGCGTCTTTCATGTAATTGGCAGACGCAATGCAGCTATACCAGCACCTCCGTCAACGGTTGCAGAGTTGTTCAAGTGATTGTAGAGCTTATGGGACTTAACTACGGGGTCATCAGTCCCTAAACTTACAAAGTACTTACGAGCTAGCTAATACTAAGGACAGCACAAATATCCATGCCCGATGGGGGATTCGAACCCCCGACTGTGTGGCCGTGCAGAACGTGACTGGCGTGCCGCAGATCGCTCGGCCACCGCGGCCGGCTGCAGAACCGTATATGCACACATGGAAGAATGGCCAAATATCCCTGGAGAGCTGGTTGATAACCTCATACTGACCACGCCACGCAGGTGTCAACTGTACTGGGCATCCGAGGTGATCACAAACCATATTAGAGGGCAACGAGAATGACATTTTCACTATTGCGGTAACCCAATTGTGTCTCGCCCTAAGTGATCAAATGTTCAAATGTTTGTAAATCTATCGGACCAAACTGCGTGGTCATCAGTCAGTAGCTTACAAACTACTTAAACTAAGGCAAACTAACCTAAGGACAACACACACACACCCATGCCCCAGGGAGGACTCGAACCACCGATGGTGAGTAACCGCGCGCTCCTCAGCGAGGCGCCTTAGACCGCTGGGCTTCTCCACCGCGGACCTAAGTAATCGCTACGTGAACCTCAGTTATATATTTGATACAGCAAAATATCATATTGTATCACACACAAATTACCATATGTACCACAGTACATGATATCTAACCTGATCCCCTAATTGTTTTGAGCAGTGTACTTTGGCCTGAATATAAGGTATCCTATGAGCTTTACTGTACCCCTCAAAGCCGGTGCGTACAATTCCATTTTATCGGCTGAATAGTTATAGCGTGAAAGCTTAACAAAGAATCAAACTCACATTCGCATTTATAATATTAGTCAGGACACATTAAAACAGTTAGAGACTTCTAAATTAAAACAGAGCTACTGTTTACATTGACACACATCCCGTGCTACGCTGAGCACGTAAGAAAGGTTGTTTAGCGAATCGCAGACGCCTTGTTACCTCAAATACCAGGAATGGCCTGAGGCGCGAGCAGCGTTCGGAGAGGAAACCTCCTGACGCTTTAAGCCGGCACAGTGGAGCCGGAAGGCGGCTTACGGCCACCAAGTTCTCTCTGCTGCTGAATTACTAAAAGACAAACAGGAGACGATGCGCCAGAGCGCCCGTGCCAAGTTTACATCATAGTCTGATCCCTTAATCCTTTACAGTTCCCGGCCGCTTATCGAACGCTAGCTCGTTAGCTAGTAGACCGCAGGCTAGCGGTGCAGATTACGTTGACAGCTGGCGCCACCTTTTGCGTCTTGCATTTCCTGCCACTTTTAACACAGTCACTTTGTCTTTTACCGCAGAGTAAACATCGGACATAGACGTGCCCCGTAAGCTTTTCTTCTTACGCATTTAACGTGCTTCATGAATTATAATGAGGTAAAAATGTTAATACCCTAACGCCTTCCTCTGCGACTTCGAGTGGGTATACGGACATGCTTGTCTTCCCTTTTTTTAATGAAAATATCCGAGTGATACGTGTATTAGTTCGCACACTGCACTCGCATTCGGAACGACGATGGTTCAAATCCGCCTCCGAACCTCCAGAGTTTGTTTCTCCCGTGATTTTCCTAATTAACTCCAGGAAAACACCTTAACGGTTCCTTTCAAATTGTCCATTTCCTTTCCCATCTTTAGCGAAACAATATGAGTTCTGACGAAGTTGTTGACTGGACGTTCAAACCTAATCTTCGTTCCTTCTCATAAAAGTTTGTCATATTTGTGGAGCGATCCGTTCAATCAATTTATTGTAGAAAACAGCCAAGTTCGCTTATAATTTTTATTGGGGTTACCGGTTTCGGTAGATTAATCTTCACCTTCGGATCTTCCGTTTCAATCACTACATCGCAAATAAAAGCTTTAAAAATGTAATTATTTATCAACATCATTGTTGGTTTGTCTTAATACAAATTAAACATCAAAAGTATTTACTATGTCTGAACAAATGGCTGCCCCATCCAACTGCACTGAAGGTTTCAAATTTCCAGCTTGTTCTGTGACCGATTATAGCTAAACGATGACTGTAGGGGCCAATGTAGATACGCAATTCGCTTTATTTCATTGTTGCGTCAATACTTGAGCTCGTACAACAATGAAAATTTTCCAACATAAACTTGAGAGGTTGTTTTTTTTTTGTTTTTTTCTTTTTTTTTTTATTCTGATTTAAATGTTCAAATGTTTGTTAAGCTAATGGGACTTAACTACGAGGTCATCAGTCCCTAAACTTACAAACTACTTATGAACTACTTACGAACTAGAACGGCACAAATATCCATGTCCGAGGGGGGATTCGAACCCCCGACCGTAGTGGCCGTGACTGGAGCGCCTCAGTCCCCGCGGCCACCGCGGCCGGCTACTCTGATTTAATGAAGGTGTCACTTTATACGTTGTTTCGTTGCCTTTCTGTGACCGGTTAGAACTTCACCATGACTTAAGGGACACGGTACAAATTGCAAAAAGATGAAAGAGTCTCATTCACTTCCCCAATATCCGCACCATTACATTCTGCCAATTAAACTATCTTTCACAACAGCTGCATAGAATCACAGGAACAACTTTCGTGTGGCAACTCAAACACCATGCACAAATGTTTCTTGTACAAATTCCTTTACAAGATTTAGGTACGTGATAAGGATAACTACAGTGCACAGGTGGCAATAACGGTATATAGGACAATAATATTATTAGTACCGTTACGTAATGAACTTAAAATTTTGTTACATCACTAGCGAACTCGGAAATCGGACCTAAGGTCACAAACGTGTAATGCGGACTTTATCTGCACCCCATTTCCCCTTTGCCCACCTCTTTCTCCCTCTCTGGTTCCCCCTCCAATTTCTCATCTTCTTCCGCCTACCTCAATCTATCTTTAATCTCTTACTGGCCATCTGATTCTTTTCTTCCTCCTACTCCCTCCCCCCCCCCCACTCTCTCTCTCTCTCTCTCTCTCTCTCTCTCTCTCTCTCTCTCTCTCTCTGTTACTTAATAAGTAGTTTGTAAGTTTAATGTCTGATGACCCCCGCAGTTAAGTCCTATAAGCTTAACAAACAATACGATTTCGTTAGACTGCACTTCGCTGCTGGCGTGCTACGGAAATTCTTATGAAGTGTTGTCATTGGAGAGCTTTTTGTGTACTAAATGTAAACTTCGCCTATACCCAAACAAAATACTCAAATTGTTTCAATTAATTACATGAGTAAGATGACCGAAATCACGTGCATTACGTTTATACATAAGAACAAATGTAACTGAAACCTATATAAATTACTTTTTTTTTTAGCCGGCCGCGGTGGCCGAGGGGACTGAGGCGCTCCAATCACGGTCTGGTCGGCCACTACGGTCGGGGGTTCGAATCCCCCCTCGGGCATGGATATTTGTGCCGTCCTTAGGATTAGCTAGTTCATAAGTAGTTTGTAAGTTTAGGGACTGATGACCCCGTAGTTAAGTCCCATAGCCTCTTAAAAAATTACTTTTTATATAAGAAAGTTCAATAAAAAGAATTTCTTCGATGAAGAGTTGTAAGCCATTTATTAATCAGAATCCTGCTGTCGCAAATTTGACAACGCACCCAATAATACAAACGACGTACAGCATTTCTTACATTTGACATTATAAATGGTCTAACATACCCGTACTGCTCAAAAAAAAGGTTTTTTTATTATTATTTTTCTTCTTGCACTAGAAATTAACTAAGGCACTAAGGGGTAAATTTTCATTTTCATATATTAATTTACTTTAATCAGGCAAGATTCCATTCAAATAAGCAGCGCAACAAGTTTATTTGTCTTTAAGTACAATTTACCCGGATTTCGACACCATTTAAGGGTGTTCTCATCAGAAGTATAAAATTATAATCTATGATGAATCACAAAGAGTATATTACGAAATGTTACATGTAATCTTTTCCTTGTAAAGCGGAATTAATGATGACAACGATCAAACTGCGTTGAGTAGTCTCAGATGAGACTATAAAGTTAGAGCATGTTATGCTCAAGACTCTTGTAGATGACGATGCACGTGAAGAGCCACTGACAGCGCACGCAGCAGACTGATGCGCTCGTCACAACAAGCACATAATGGCTAGCTACAATGTTTTTACTTTCGTAAACCCGCAAATATTTACCTTTCATGTATTCTTATTATGGAAAAATATTAATGTTATTTAATGCCTTTGGAGAATAAAAAACAGTGTTCAAATGTTTGTACAGCTTATTGGACCTAGCTACGGGGTCATCAGTCCCTAAACTTACAAACTACTTACGAACTAGGACGGCACAAATATCCGTGCCCGAGGGCGGATTCAAAACCCCGACCGCAGCGGCCGTGCAGACCGTGACTGGCGCGCCACAAACAGCTCGGCCACTGCTGCCGGCTGTTTTGAGAATAGCTTGGTCTTATTTTTATAAGTCTCATGTGAGTACAACTGATATACTAAGGCGTTTGACGCGGTGCCACACGGCATACTTGAAGATACAAGATGATGAAGATACAAGCATATAGAATAGATTAGCAGATTTGTGACTGGCTGGAAGACTTCCTCTGAAGACTTCATCTGTAAGGGAGACCGCGTATAAAACGCTTGTAGACCACGTCTTGAGTATTGTTCAAGTGTTTGGGACTCGCAGCAGATCACTTTAAAGGGAGACATCGAAGCACTTTAGAGACGAGCAGCTAGTTTCGTTACAGGTAGGTTCGACCAATACGCGAGTGTCGCGGAAATGCTCCGGGAATTCGAATGGGGATCGCTGGAGGAAAGACGACGTTATTTTCGATAAATTCTCTTTGTAGTATTACATTGAACTTTTTATTCAGTAAAAAATATATCTGCGACGCTTGTCGCTGACCACCGCTTTCTGTGGCAGCTAATTACGCTCTTCATGTATTTTTGATGTTCATCTATCTTTTATGAGCTGCCCAGGACGCGGTTGTACACTTCGTCTTTCATGTTTCATCACTCGATGAGGATAGTCGAACATCAGGGATTTCTTCACTACCAAATGTAAGTGTATGTGAGATCGTTTTCTCTGTAAAATATGATGAAAATATAATCGGTTAAATTGAAATTTTTTACTTATTCATTACGTCTATTCTTCACGAATGTGACTTTATTGTAATGCCTACAAGGAAATTTTCGGAATTAAACGAAGTTCGTTCGATTTAAACAGTCTTTGTCACTAAAGCTAACTTAATATTATTTCACGGTCATCCATTTAGCACAATTTCTTGATTTCCGGAAGCCTTTTGACAGTGTATCCCACAAGCGGCTTCTAATGAAATTGCGTGCTTATGGAATATCTCGCCAATTGTGCGATTAGATTCACGATTTCCTATCAGAAAGGATACAGTTCGTTGTAACTGACGGTAAGTCATCGAGTAAAACAGAAATATCTGGCGTTCGCCAGGGAAGCGTTATAGGTCCCCTACTCTTCCTTGTGCTTATAAACGATTTAGGAAACAATCTGAATAGCTCCCTTACACTGTTCGCGGATGATGCTGTCGTTTATCGGTTAGTCAAATCAACAGAGGATCAAAGTCAACTGCAAAGCGATTTAGACAAAATTTCTACATGGTGCGAAAATTGTCAATTGACACTAAATAACGAAAGGTGTGACGTAATACACATGACCACTAAAAGAAATCCGCTGAACTTCAATTACGCAATAAATCAGTCAAACCTTAAGGTCGTAAATTCTAGCAAATACCTAGGAGTTACAATTACGAACAACTTAGACTGTAGAGAACACATAGAAAATATTGTGTGGAAGGCGAACCAAAGATTACGTTTCATTGGCAGAACGCTTCGAAGATGCACCAGCTCCACCAAAGAGACTGCCTACATCACACTTCAGCGTCCTCTCCTGGATTACTTTTGTCCATTGTGGGACCCTCACCAGGTGGGACTGACAGAAGATAATGGGAAGGTTCAGAGAAGGGCAGCTCGTTTTGTTTTATCACGTTACGGGGGAGGGGGGAATAGTCACTGATATGTTGCACGAATTGGGGTGGAAATCATTAAAAGATAGACGTTATTCATTGCGGCGTGATCTGTTTGCGAAGTTTCAATCATCGACTTTTACTTCTGAATGTGAAAATATTTTGCTAGCACCCAACTACTTAGGGAGACATGACCATCCCAATAAAATAAGAGAAATCAGATCGAAATCGGAACGATTTAGGTGTTCTTTCTTCCCGCGCGTTAATAGAGAATGGAACGGTAGAGAAAAGTTATGAAAGTGGTTAATGAACCCTCTGCGAGGCACTTAAATGTGATTTGCAGAGTATCTATGTAGATGTAGATAGCTGTAATATTTTCTAATACACTATTTAGAAACAAGCTAGAAACTCTGGGTCAAGCCGCGGGAAAACCATTTTGGAGCGTAATTAGCAATCTTCGAAAGGGGAAGGGAAGAAGGAATTAACAAGTGTTTTGGACAGGTCAGGAAAGCTGCTAGTCAATCCTGTGGATGCCTTGAGGAGATGGAGGGAATATTTTGAAGAATTGCTCAATGTAGGTGAAACGTTCAACGATGTGTCAGATTTTCAGGTAGAAAGGGATAGGAACGACGATGGAAACAGGATCTCATTTGAGGAAGTTGAGAAAATGGTCAGTAGATTACAGTGCAATAAAGCGGCTGAGGTGGATGAAATTAATCCGGAACTCGTCAAATACAGTGATATCAGGTCTCAAATGATTACACAGGATATTGAAAAGGAGTGGGGATCAGGACAGGTTCCGTCTGACTGGACGAAAGCGGTAATCACGCCAATTTTCAAACATGGAAACAGAAAAGATTGCAACAACTATCGAGGTATCTCTTTAATTAGCGTTGTAGGCAAAATATTCTCAGGTATTGTTGAAAGGAGAGTGCGAGTATTAATTGAGAACACGTTAGATGAAAATCAGTGTGGGTATAGGCCTCTTAGAGGCTGTCAGGACCAGAACTTTAGCCTACGGCAGGTAATGGAAAAGTGCTATGAGTGGAACAGGGAATTATATCTATGTTTCATAGATCTGGAAAAGGCTTATGACCCATTTCCTAGGATGAAGCTACTGTCAGTTCTTCAAGATTATGGTATAGGAGGCAAACTGCTGCAGGCAATCAAAGGGCTTTACGTAGACTGTCAGGCAGCAGTTAGATTAGATGGCAGATTAAGCTCATGGTTCAAGGTAGTTTCAGGGGTAAGACAAGGCTGTAACCTGTCACCACTGTTGTTCATACTATTCATGGATCATATGTTGAAAACAGTAGACTGGCAGGGCGGGATCAAAATAGGTGAAAACAAAATAAGTAGTCTCGCATATGCGGATGACTTAATTGTAATGGCCGATTCGATTGAAAGGTTGCAAACCAATATTTCAGAGCTCGGTCAGAGGTGCAAGGAATATGATATGAAGATCGGCATCTCCAAAACGAAAGTAATGTCTGTGGGAAAGAGATTCAAACAGATTGAGTGCCAAATAGGAGGAACAAAGTTAGAACAGGTAGACAGTTTCAAGTACCTAGGATGTATTTTCTCACAGGATGGCAACATAGCGAAAGAACTGGAATCGAGGTGCAGCAAAGCTAATGCAGTAAGTGCTCAGCTAAGATCTACTCTCTTCTGCAAGAAGGAAGTAAGTACGAAGACTAAGTTAGCAGTGCACCGCTCTATCTTTCGACCAACTTTGTTGTATGGGACTGAAAGTTGGGTGGATACAGGTTACCTCATTTCCAAGGTAGAGGTTACAGATACGAAAGTAGCAAGAATGATTGCAGGTACTAATAGATGGGAACAATGGCAGGAGGGTGTCCATAATGAGGAAATCAAAGAAAAACTGGGAATGAAGACTCTAGATGAAGCAGTTAGAGCGAACAGACTGAGATGGTGGGGTCATGTTACACGCATGGGAGAAGCAAGGTTACAGAAGAGACTCATGAACTCGGCAGCGGAGGGTAAGAGAAGTCTAGGTAGACCTAGAAGAAAGTACTTAGATTCGGTGCATAATGATTTTGAAGTAAAAGGCATAACATCAGACGAGGCATCAATGTTATCATTGAATAGGGGATCATAGAGGTATGTGAGATTACCGCCCAATAGAAATACTGGTAATTAATAGCATTTGATAATTAAACAGTATGAAGTTCACTGCAAACATTGACCATGCCAATGCACTAAATGTTACACAATTTTAATCTTATTAATTATGGTAGCAATGTATGTACGCAGTTGGGTGACAACATTTATAGTTAGGCCAAAGGTAGAAATTCTCCACGTTGAGATTTGCTGTGTGCTTGTAGCTGACGGGAGGCCAGCGAGCAGGCCGACGTTGGTGGCTTGTTCCAACTTAGGATTTTCCAGTTCGTTTCCGGTGAGGGGAGAGAGGGACAATGGCGAGTGCCAGGCACAGTGCAATGCACAAATATTGTAATACTACTGGCATTTGAAGTAATACGATGCAGTTAGGAACCTTTCAGGCCCTCATTACAAAATAGCCTGTTGACAAATAAACAATACATTAGCTGATATAGTCACATCTGACGTAATATGTTTAATTGACAATGAAAAGTAATAAATTACCAATAAATACAAGACAGTTACACAACTAGCATGGCAATGTTTGTTTATAAAAATAATATATTAACTATTTCTCATTTTATTTTCAATTAATCTTGTGTATTTTATCTTAACGTATTCAATTAAATCACTTATCTGTGACATAATAAATTGCACGATTATGATAAATAGTACCAAGTATGTTTATACCAATATAAAAACCTAAGAAGACAATTTATTTAATATGTAGTGTAATTATTTTGATTTTAAGTAAAGTTTTAGAAATGGTCTGGCTGAGCGCTGTACGTTGGCAAATCGGTTAGAACAGCTCACATGGGGAAGTTGATGACGTAGGGAAAAAACCCCGGCAGTTGGGCTTTTTGGCGCGCGCGCGCGCGCGCGCGCGCGCGAAGGCAGGAAGTGACGAGACGCGAGCACGTGGTGTAGCTGGCCAGGCGGCGTCGCTCTGCATCAGTCGGTATGTGGACCTCGAGGTGGAGGTTATAGATTGGTGTGTGGCAATCGCCACGTGTGGGTGCTCGTCGTAGACTGCGCCACATTGAATCGAGTGCTACTGTGTGTTTGTGAATATTTGGCCGGCGGAACAAGGTGTGCATCGCATTGAATTACAGTGACTTTGATTTGTTAATGTTACACGTGTCGTCGCATAGGCATGAACATAAACGGTGTTTGAGACAGCCACGTGGTGTGAAAACAATTCGTGACAAATATTCATTTTGTCTGGGGGCTCACGAGCTATAAGTTTATTTGGTAAATGTGTCGACATACAGACGTATCAGCCACAGGGTTCAAATATTGTGAAATAAACAACATAAAGTGAACTTTTATGTGTTTTCAAAAATAGTAGTTAGTACACCCTTTTCTCTCATGAACTTGATTTTATTATGAATTTGTTTTGTTAATCATATGCAGGGAAGGAAAGCTGCGAACGTGTGATATCATCCCCTAGAAAACGAGTCAAACAGTCGCAATCACAGTTCCAGTGTTTTTGCATGTTTAGGAAATTGGTTCGCAGCTGGTGGTTGTGAGTTTTAAAAATTAAACTTTCTCTATTTTAAACTCTCACCCCGACCTTCACCCTCGCAGATACTATGCACCAGACTGAACGCTGAAAGACATATTCAGTCTCTGATGATGATGATGATGATGATGATGACTATTTATGATTCATTATAGATCATAATTTTATACTTCTGATGAAAGCACCCATATATTGTGTATAAATACGGAAAGTGTACTTAACTACAAAGCAAATTGTTGGGCTGCTAATTTGTGTTAGAAAGAGTAATGGTTGCTGCTTTCAAGAATAGCTGTGTTCAAAATCATCAGGTACTAATATTATCACGCGCCATTCCGCGTCTTATGAATTCACAACGTAACATTACGACAAGATTATATGCCACCCATCATGCAGAGATTTTTTATGTTTGTTTCTTTTCGTCTTTGCAAAACGTGACACAACCGTAACGAGAAAACCAACCTCGTGACAGAGATGAAAGCCAGATGTCTCCCTGCGGGCAACGCTGTTCTCTGTGCCCGGCTTGTTCCACTGCCGAGAAGCGGCACTATTCTGATCCACGAATAGAGTGTTTTCTGTCGTGGAAACGGAAGCGCGACTGCTGTCCTTTCCCGGGAATCGCTGCTGTCGGAGGGTGGGAGCCGTTACGGCAGCAGGGGTGAAGGGGTGTGACACGAGCAGCGAGGGCAGGCAGCACAGTGGCTGCGTGGGAGGGGCGGGGAGCTCCAATAACACAATAGGGGCCGCCGCGCAGGCAGTTACGGCTGCCGTGATGGACGCCACCCTTGCTTCCGCGAGGCCGAAATGGCATCTCATTCTGCAGCAGGAATGTGGCTGCCGCACTCATATCTCGGCAGCTGACGCACTTTCCTTTTTCGCTGCGTAGAGATGACAGGTGGTGCTACAAACCACACGTTTTCTATACACTGATGAAAAACGTCTTCTTATTTTTACAAAATGGGATTCCTCGGAGTAATTGTAGCGGGAGTAATCGAAGTAGAAAGCGGCAATTGAATTTTTGTTTATTCACAAGATAAATGTGACTAATCTACAGGACGAATAGTAAATGTTTCACGAGTTGATAGTATACACGGATTACAATGAAAATTCATATAGCGTGTGTCTCTTTTTACTGAGTTCAGAGATTCAACTGAGTTCAATATATTTTCGCTTTGTGTGTTGGTACACCAGTTGCTATGGATTGTTATGGCCATATTTAACGATTGTGTTGATGTTCAGGTTTACATTTTTTGTTTATACTGAAGTATTCATCGTGATTGCTGTGGGCATGTTTATTGAATGTGTTGTTGTCCAAGTTTACTTTGTTGGTTTACAATGAATTATCCATTGTGATTAGTTTTGATTGTTATGGCATTATTTATTGAATGTGTTGATGTTCAAGTTTACAGTGTTACTTTACATTGAATTATTCATTTTCATTGCTATGGATTCCTACAGGCATGTTTATCGAATGTGTTTTTGTTCAGGTTTAGATTGTTAGTTTACATTGAAGTATTCATTGTGGTTGCTAGGGATTGCTACAGGCGCGTTTATCGAATTTGTTGATGTTCAAGATTACATTGTAAGTTTACATTGAATTATTCATAATGATTGCTACAGTCTTATTTAGCAAATGTGATGATGTTCAAGTTTACATTGTTAGTTTATATGGAATTATTCATTGTGATTTCTTGCCCAAGCATACTTTACTGCAACATGTAAGTAAACATGCCGCAAGTGATTACACATGCTGATTGTGTTCAAATGTTTTAAACCTATTGGGTGTAATTGCTATGGACATCAGTCCCTCCAATTACGAACTATTTTAACTACATGTATTATGCACAAAAAAGACAAGATTCCCAAATAGTTTTGACTAGTGTACGTTATTCATGAACTACACCAATACAGAGCTTTTTCCAGATTCACTACCATTTATAAGGAGAGAACGCTTACTCATCATCACCGAATTCCTTCAAGTTTTTAGTACCTATAGGTCGTGATGCAACATGAAAGCACCACAAGATCGCCAGACGGCGAACGGTTTAGTAAATAAAAGAAATTGTGATACGGATCTATCGCCATATGTCCATTATAAATTGTCCCTGTAAAAATTTAGCAAGCGGTGTTTGTCTCACCGCTGAGGGACCATAGTCGTATTCAGAGTGTTGCTGGTTCGATTCCTCCCGGCGGCAAATATTTTTATACTCGACTGATGACACAATTAGCCGCAACATCATATAGCTAATTTTATATTATATGTATGTGAAATGATAGGATAAGTACAAAGTAACAAATATTCAAATGTTTATATGTCTAGTGGACCAATCTACATTGGTCATCACTCCCCAGACCTACAATATGCTTAAACTTACAGTAAGGACAACACTCAAACCCACGCCCGAGGGATGGCTCGAACCTTCGTCGGAAATGGCCAGTCAGTCCGTAGCATGGCAACTTAAAGCATGCGGCAATTCAGCGCGGTGCAGATTATGTTCAAAATGTTCAATGTTTGTAAATCTATCGCACCAAACTGCGTGGTCATCAGTCCGTAACTTACAAACTACTTAAACCTAGATAAACTAACCTAAGGACAACACACACACACACACACACACACACACACACACACATGCCACAGGGAGGACTCGAACCTCCACGGCGAGCAACCGCGCGATCCGCGGAGAGACGCTTTAGACCGCTCGGCTACTCCACCGCGGCTGCAGATTATGTTCGCATTGTTCGTGCTTATGGGATTTGTTATGGAAACACTGCTGCTGCTTGTATATAATATGGTATACAATTTCCTAAACGCATATTACTACATTCGAGAGTGTTTACTCGTATAACACTGGTACAGTGGCTGGCAGTGATACTACATCTGCACGTGTAAATGAATAGACTGTGGAAGACATTATTCAGTCGGTAGAATGTAGTCCTTCAACAAACACACGTATAATTTAATGCATTATTTGTATGCCATAAACAAGAGAAGCGAGAACATAAGGTATGCAACTTATTCATCAGTGTAATTTAGAACTCATTCAACACCTTCGAGCAGGAGATCAAAATAGACGAATAGAATTTTGTCGTCGATTACTTTAAATTAGCCAACTAATCCCATTTTTGACGCAGATGGGTAACCATAGCCAGGACATCGAAAAAAGCGCACTCATATCTCCGGTTGCGCGCATACAAGGGGTCCACCACCAGCGGTCGCTCCTGCCCGCGCCGCGTCTGCGTAGACCATGTTTTTTTTAATGGAACCCGTTAGTTTTGTTTGCACATCTGAACATATAAACAAATACGTAATCAGTGCCGTTTGTTGCATTGAAAAATGTTAATTACATCCGGAGATACTGTAACCTAAAGTTGCCGCTTGAGTACCACTACTCCGCTGTTCGATCGAGAGCACCCAATTAAGTAGGGATCCAAAGGGAACGGTGATGTACCTTATGACAGCACATTACGTCCACATGCTAACACCTGTATTGGTCTTTTTCAATGACGCACATGTACATTACCATGAGGGGTGAGATACACGTACAAACGTCGTTTCCGTTTTCAATTACGGAGTGGAATAGAGTATGTCCCGACATGTCAGGCCGATAGATGTTCAAAGTAGTGGCCATCATTTGCTGCACACAATTGCAATCTATGGCGTAATGAATGTCGCACACGCCGCACTGCATCTGGTGTAATGTCGCCGCAGGTTGTCACAATATGTTGTTTCATATCCGCTGGAGTTGTAGGCACATCACGGTACACATTCTCCTTTAACGTACCCCACAGAAAGAAGTACAGAGGTGTAAGATCAGGAGAACGGGCTGGCCAATTTATGCGTCCTCCACGTCCTATGATATGCCAGTCGAACATCCTGTCAAGGTTCAGCCTAGAGTTAATTGCGGAATGTGCAGGTGCACCATCATGCTGATACCACATACGTCGACGCGTTTCCAGTGGGACATTTTCGAGCAACGTTGGCATCTCATTCTGTAGAAATGCGATGTATGTTGCAGCTGCAATGAAGTGAGGACCAATGAGGTGGACGCCAATGATTCCGCACCATACATTTACAGTCCACGGTCGCTGTCGCTCTACCTGTCGGATCCAGCGAAGATAGTCCATGGATCAGTAATGCATGTTCCGTAGATTCACTGCCCCGTGGTTTGTGAAACCCGCTTCACAGGTAAAAACTGCAACGCATTCTCTGTTAATACCCATTGACAGAATTGCACTCGATGATTAAACTCATCACCGTGTAATTGCTGATGTAACGACACATGAAACGGGTGAAAGCGGTGACGATGCAGTATGCGCATGACACTACTTTGACTCAGTCCACCGGCTCTCGCAATGTCCCGTGTACTCCTGTGTGGGTTCATGGCAACAGCAGCTGACACACCAACTGCACCCGCTTCTCCTCTGAAAGGCTTGTTACTGACCCGTTTGCGTGCTACGACCATAATGTTGCATACAGTTGGCGGTAGATGTTTTGAAATGTGCGGCACGTTGGATGCTCTCTGTCCGGGTACCATTCTGCATACACCCTGCAGGCTTCAGCTGCATTTTGTCGACACTCGCCATAGATGAGTATCATCTCCGCCTTTTCAGAGTTCGAATACACCATGGTCACAGTTCCTACAACACTACACTACACTGGTAACACAGTGTACTACAGATAGTCTGCATGCAAAGACGAATGCAGAATAACAATAGCAGCAAGCGCTACATGCAGACATGCGACAGTTAGACCAAACCACAACAGTGCACTACAGCCACACTCGTAAACACGGTCGTCATCGTAAACATGTCCCTGCAGATGCTGCTCGCCGCACGCAACTGAACGTCGACGGTTTCAAGGGTCAACTTTAAGTTGTAATATCTCCGGATGTAATTAAGATTTTACATTGCAACAAACGGCACTGATTACGTATCTGTTTATATGTTCAGATGTTCTAACAAAACTAACGGGGTTCCATTAAAAAACGTAGGTTTGTGTTAAAAAACATACTTCCGTGCATTTTTTATGGTTTGTATTAACCATCAACACTAGCCCCTCCCCTCACGTTCGGTCTGCGGAATCGGTTCGTCAGTATTTTATGTGGCTTACGAAATATATCAAGCAGTAACGTTAGGTGACTCACCTTGTATATTGGCGAGCAGAGCAGCAACAACGTCAGTAGCACCTGTGATGGCGAGCAGCGATCTCGGTGAAATACTGTGCGATTATTACAATACCATCCGACGTAACTCACGTGAACCTTAAAAAAAATTCCATTTTTACTCTGCACTCCTAAGTGAATCAATAACTTGAATGAAACTTAACACTCTGCAGTGGAATGTGAACTGCTAAGAAAATTCCTGGCAGATTAAAATTGTGTGCCAGAACCAGTATTCAAACCTGGAACCTTTGCCTTTCGCGGAAAATGCTCTACCAACTGAATACCCCGCCACGCTTCATGGTCCGTCCGTTCTCACAACTTCCGCCAGTACCTCGGCTCCTACTTTACAAATTTTACGGACGTTTTCCTGCGAACCTTGCAGGAATAGCACTCCTGGAAGAAAAGATATGGTGGAGACATGGTATGCCCGCGATAGACCCAGGTTCGAATCCTGGTTCCGGAACATAATTTTAATCTGCCAGGAAATTTCATATCAGCGTACACTCCGCTGCAGACTGAAAGTTTCATTCTGGAAACATCCCTTGGGCTGTGGCTAATAATTGTCTCCACCATATCCTTTCTTCCAGGAGTGATAGTTCTGCAAAGTTCGCAGGAGAGCTTCTGTGAAGTTTGAAAAGTAGGGGGCGAGGTACTGGCAAAAGTAAAGTCGTGAGGACGAACCATTAAACCTGCCGGGATAGCTTAGTCGGAAGAGCGCTTGTCCTCGAAACGCAAAGGTCCCAGGTTAGAGTCCCGGTTCCGGTACACAATTTTAATCTGGTAGGAAGTTTCAGAACTATGACAGACTCTCAAATGTAGTCCCTATGGCCGTTGTGGAATATGAGCATGATTTTTCTTCCCTCATACGACAAATTGTGGGAGAATAATTACAACAGTTTATAGCATCCAGGACTGCTGGACCAAGCCATGGATGTCAGTCTTGTGCGTCATGAGGGAGCCGACGCTGCTGAGGAATAGTTTTATCACTATGTCTCAAAGAACCAAGACATTATCAAGAAGGCTGGAGGCAGTGAAAAACATACGTCAGTGAGTTCCATCTACAAGTGTTCAGTAACATTAAAGCTCATATTAATATTGTTTGATTGAACATTGCATTGCTGTAAAATTTGGTAAGATTTAATTGGCCTACATTTCTTTATTACTGTATATGTCTATCAAATACCACTAATTACACAGCTAATAGATATAAATGCCGCGGTGGAGTGGCCAAGCGCATTGAGGCGCTATGCTACGATGCGCGATGCCGCTCCTCGTCGGGGGTTCGAATCATCGGGCATGGATGTTTGTGTCGTCTTTAGTATAAGGTAGTTCATAAGCAGTTTGTAAGTTAAGGGACCGATGACCCCGCAGCTAAGTCCCTTAAGCTTAACAAACATTTGAACATTTTTTTAGATATAAATCAGAGTATTTTTATCATCTATTCACATATAATAATTGGGTTATCAAAATGTATCTATGAAACATTGATATTTAAAATTAAAACTGCTACATGTGGAAGATGTGCGAAAGATCCATCATATATCTTAGCTACGCAGTTTTATTATTCTTTAATAGCTTAAAATATTTAAGAAAGAATGACAATAAGCTATCGAATCCCTTAGAAATTTTAATAACAGCAGTTTGTCTTTTGTGAACTTTCATATTTACTATTGCTATTGGTGGTTTCCCATCGACAAGCAATCGACTGCTAGGGCGATGCTATGCACGTCATAGCAAGAAACACCGCCATTTAAATAATGCACTGCCACTCTCTTCGCGTAGTTGATTTATCGGTTACTCTCCTGAATGGGATGGAGTGCACGTCCTCGCCCTAACAGCGACCGTAATTTCAGAGTGCCGAGATAGCATCGGTCGCTAAATCACTGACGGAGTTGGTCCTAAGTGGTTTCTTTCAGCGCTGCTGACAGTGCTTATCTCCAGATTTTCTGACAACTGGAGCAGCTCTGCTGACTGACGAGGTGTTTATCCAGAAACATGTGCGCAGCTAATAGACAAATCAAACAGAAACAGTTTCGTCATTTCTTCATTAAGAGTAACAGAAGTTCTTTAATAAACTTTGCCTGTCTCGATTTGTAATTTTACTCTCCTATTTCACGAATTACTACCCGCCAATTTCATGAATTGCATTTCGTCTGTAAGACATTAATTTAGTCAGCAAAGGAGATAAATTGCGCTATGTTTTCGCTACAAGAAGGTATACAAGATTATGGAAACAGGGGAGAAAACATACTGGTACATAAATGAAGATACTAACTACACCTGCATTTGGCGCTTTGTATTTCACTATGACGGCAAAAACCAACCAGTTTAAATCGATACGGTTACTTTAGCTGTAAATAACCGATATTTTTCTGGGCGTATTAGTTTGATTTTGGACGTGAGTATTACAAATAAATAATAGGCACATTAATCTGCCACAAAAACAGTGCTGAAAACATTATTCTAAATAAAAACGTTTTAACAAATGGGTAATGTTTACTTATAATATTTTTGTTCCTCTGAAATATTAGAAAATGAATGTTTCAGGAAAGCAGTATCAGTAAAACTGCATGTTACCATACTCAGAGTGGTTGTTGTCTGTATTTTATAGGGATCTAAATTGCTAGCTCATCAGTCGCCTGTTCCTTGCGAAGACGTTACATTGTATTGCAAACAACAGAAAATCTGGCGCTTCACACACAAGGGTTACAGATCAACAAAGAACATTTCACAGACGACACGAAGGAGAAAGCACAAAACGGGAAACCGAGTGTTGAACCGAATTAAAATTTTCCAGCAAAATACCGTGACTGGTTGATCACTAAAATAATAAAGGATGAGCCAGCCACGCTGTACACACTAAAAACCTCAAGGCAGTCTACAAGAAATCTAACTACGACTTAAAAGTGCTGGACAGGTGCGGACCTGAGAATCAGGCTAAGGCATCCTTCATTAAATGGTATGATAAAAACCAGCTGAACGGATAAACCTAAAACATAGAGGCATCGTCACTTAAAAGTAAAGGGAATGCACCTGGTAGATTAAGAGACTGACGCAAGGGGGGTAAAATGAGACAGTAGAAGTAGAAGTAGACCATTCGGGGTTCCAAGCTTGACGCATCTTCCGGTGTAGCGCCAGCCAACATCCCTTTCCGTGAGACCAATGTGTAAAGGTCGTGAGATTGTGGCCTGCTTGGCTAATCAATCAACATTTCCAGTCCCTGGTATGCCAAGGTTGCTCGGGTTCCAGACGAAGTCCACATAATGGCCAGACAAGCACTAAAGGATTTGTCGAGGAACACTAGATGAGTGCTTGCAAACCACTCAGGGACTCACTACAGATGACAAATGACTTCCTGGAGCAGGCTCGGAGATGTTCAAGAGCTCGAGCAATAGCGAGCAGCTCTGCGGTAAAGGCGCTACTCCCACAGGGTATGAAACGCTGATCGGTATGGTCACCATGGATATAATCATACCCAGCTCGGCCATATACTAGGAAACCATCTGCGCCACAACGAATCGAGGAGTGCAAGGAAATGGCAACTGAGATCGTAAAACTACGTGTTTCGCGGGATAAGTCAAGACAAAGCTGCAAGCGAGGAACTGATGAAGGAGCGGTTTGGAAGGAATGGTGGAAAGTCAGAGGGATTGGATAGAATACAAGCGACTAAAGAAGGTAATGAACATGACCCGCAATTGAATAACTCGATGTGGAGCACTGTGGAGTGAAAGGGGATGCAGCAGCTGGGAAAATGAGCCTGTTATTTTGGTGGTGAGGCGAGGCTTTAACACGGGCAACATACAACGAAAGGGGAGGACCTCAGCTTCTACTAGGAGACCTGTAACCAGATCACAAGACTTGTGTGAAAAGCCCCCGTCGCCAAATGGACTGCACTATGTAGAATTGAGTGCATAACCTGCAAGAGGGGGAGGTAAAATGGCACAGTCTACCAGGATATGGACCACTGTCAACACAACACCACAGTGACATTTGGGTGGGGTCTCACGGCTAAGTTGATAGCCGTTGGTTAACCATGTATGCCCAATAAGGAGGCGGCACAGGACGACCGAAGATTTCCACCCGGCCGTGGACAGCTTGATCACGCGAAGCTTTTTCGGCACCCCCGAAGTAGACCATTGGGAGTTCCAAGCTTCACGCACCTTCCGGTGTAGAGGGCCTGAGAGAGATCAGTGAGCCCTGCGACCAGCGGCATGTGGGATGGAGCCCTTCATGGCACTTTAAACCTCAGAAGGGAGTGTCCCGAGGGACCCATTCCTCGTGAAGGGTGCAAGAGAAGGTTATGCTGTGATGTACGCATAGTCAGAGACTTAGTTGAATAAGGGTTATTCAGTCGGTTCCTTACTGGAAGTGGTTAGATTAAATATTAATCATAATTTGTGTTCGATAAGAAATTTGTAGCATTTTACCCAACTAAGTAATCATGACTTTATGAAACACAGAAACTCTGTGCATTTCGGACCCCTCAACATGAAATTGTCACGAGTTCAAAATAGTTTAAGTGTCTCGAACACCAATTCTACACTCGTAACTTCTTGTGTAGAAACATCAACACTTACCAGCTGCACTGACGTACACAAATTTAGAGTCCCGAGAAGCTTAACACACTCTCCGATCGAATCATCCAGGACGGTTCAAGACTAAACATGAAGTTCCTTTTTCCCCAAACACACATTCCCCACTAGCTCTGTCCAAAAAAATTCAAATTTTTGTACAACTTATGGGACTTAACTACGGGGTCATCAGTCCCTAAGCTTAAAAATTACTTATGAACTAGCTAAGACTAAAGACGGCACAAATATCCATGCCCGAGGGGGGATTCGAGCCCCCGACCGTAGTGGTCGTGCAGAGCGTGACTGGAGCGCCTCAGTCACCTCGGCCACCGCGGCCGGCTAGCTCTGTCCCGTCCTCATTGACCGATCGTCATCCCTTCTAAAATCGTATACATATTGTTTTAAGTAAAAACCGACTATCTGAAACCACTTCCATACCATTATTTAATTACAAAAAAGGACTGTCAATAAGTGTTACATAAAATCTGGAGTAAATAATAAATAGCCAAACCAGTTTTCGGAGTTTGACTGCTCATGCTACATAATATTTACGAAAATTACTGACAAATTGTACAATAAATAGACACACTAAATTAAATATACGAGAGGTAAATAATGCTAGTTGCATTTTCAGTGTTACTGTGGAGAATATGATGTTCTGTTTATATTTGCATTTCAGATTTATATCACTTAAAATCAGTCAGTGAATAAAGATATTATACAGGTGTGACGATTTCAAGAAGGTATCATCTAAACCAGAGTTTTTTGAAACTGTATGAGATGTGCGTAATTGTTCCGATATCACAGATGTCTCAAATGTTGACGGTAAATAATTTATAGCTTATTTTATTTTATTCTGAATTATTGGAGTATGGAAGTCACAGGTGTTCTCCAGACACAAAGGAAGCGCTCAGCTAACAGCCCTCATGCAGCGGTCCACTGCCAGTCCTTTATCTTTCCAAGCAATACCATTACTTTTACTAATTGCGCGACTATACGTACATCCTTAAAGTCACAGGGATCGTGTAAAACGTAAATCAGTGTGAAATAAATCGGAATTTGTGATCAGTTATGACTTAACTGAGGGTTAAATGGATTATCAAAGTGCGGCAAATGAAAATTTGTGCCCGGCGGGGATTCGAACCCGGGATCGCCTGCTTACTAGGCCTATTTGTGGTAATAGGAAAGAGACAGCGTGGCGAATGGAGATTTGGGTGTGCAGGGAGACGTGCAGGGAAGAGTCCTCTGCAGTCGGGCTAGTCACTGTGTCCTCGGTGGCGGAGCGCTCAACGCGTCTACCTAGTAAGCAGGCGATCCCGGGTTCGGATCCCGGCCGGGAACCAACTTTCATTCGCCGCACTTTGATAACCCATCTAAACCTAGTACAGTTAAGCCATAACTGATAGCAAATTCCGATTTATTTCATTCATTGAACGCTGTAACATCATCAAAAATATATAATTGTAATTCAGTATGGTCGGGAATAGATTTGATCACTTGTTCTCCTGAATACGAGGTCAAAGCGTTCTGTAGATATCCGTACATGGAGAAAATATTTAAAAAGCAGCAGATAAAGCAGGAGGTAGAAAGAAATACATTCGTCTGAAGTTAATTATGACAGAAATCACTTAGCAGCAAAGTAACACCTGCAGCATAATAAATGGAGATGGTTGGATGACTGCAAGAAAGACAGACGCTGTATACACGAAAAATCACAGAAACCTTTTCAGACAAGTGAACATCATGACTTCACATTAAATGCAAATAATAAACCATGTAGAAAAGGGTGGAAGACAGAAGAAATACGTGGAGAGCTTAATGAAGAAAACGAACTTTAGGTTGTAATATGAGCGTGGAAGAAGAAATGTATGACTGTGAAAACACCCCTAAGGAGAGGAAACTGCAAAATTAATATGTCTTTTGGGAGATAAAATCATAAATAAACTGTTTCCTGTGGTATACAAGACGTATGAGCCAGGCGAAATCTCTTATATCTGAAGTGTGTAGTACCCCTTTGCCGATCCATCAGTTTAATAAATCACAATACTAATACGAATCCTCTACAGCAGGACGAAATTGCTATTAGAAGTCGACATGGGGGAAAAACATTTTCGACAGCAAAAATAAGGAACACGCTCGTCCAGGATTAATTATACACCAAATATGTATTCAGGATGAAAACTACAACAACACTCTATGCTTGTGTAAATTATTCTTTTTGCTGTAGAAAGTTTCAGTCCGGAAATGGTGATGAGAAGATTTTAATGATCACGTTTGTTAAAAAGTTCCATGTAAACATCAGGAAATTATCATCACGCCATCAAACTGCATCTTTTCATTATTTAACTCATTATACTTCACATCCCTGAAATAAGCTCTGTGTTAAAAATATTTGCAACTTGAGATTCGTCTCAGTCTGTGATTATGTTCTTATTGGACTGTCCCTTCCTCTGATGGTGTAAACACGTATCTGGCACAAATTTCGTAATTTTTCGCTATTTCCTTCCGGCGGATCATATTTCCGGGATCTGAGAGGTTCCACGGAAAGTGATAAGCACCGCAGCAATTGTCAAAACGCAGTAAGCACACGAAGCTGCTTTGTAGCACGGAATTTGACAAAACAGGCACAATCTGACTGCTGTCGCAGACGTGGACGCAGCCACAAGTGCCTCGTTAGCTGCCACTTGAGGCCAAAGCGGCCGACACTCTACGGTCCCCAACAAATGCTGGAAAACTGACTTGCGGTTCGCGAACAGCGCTTCAGGCGAAACTGTCAGTAGACGCGTTTGTGCAGGCAAACTCTGCCACTCCAATCCCCAAGTCTGTCCCCCTTCGTCTGCTTCCGTTTCTGTTTAAATGACGTCGCTGTCTGAAACATTTAATTACACCAGATAGTGACAAACTATGTTTTGTTTAATTTGTTTTGCACGCAGTTCAGCTTACTAAACCACGTTCATTTGCTTCCCTATTTAAGTGTGCAATTTTTACGAGATTCAAATAGATTTTTCTGAACACTGTTGTATCTTCTTAGCCACTTAATTTAATATTAAAGTAATAGGGCAGACCGGGGCACGTTGTCAATATGGGCAGGATGGCCCAGTTCATACAATAGGCGCTACATCGTTCGAGCAATCAATCAGCAGATTGGTAACACTGTCGCCCTCCCTCTCTACAGAACCAATATGGCCGGCTGCGCCGTTTTGGACAGTGATACAGTGATCAATTACTTTTGTGTTTGTTTCAGTAAAATTCTATCCGTCAGTTAAATGTGTGTTGTTTAATTTTTGCTTACTTTAGACACATCATCATCATCATATCATCATCATTGATCTGCCAAAAGGAAGGTTTTCACACGGGATTTCTCCAGGATGTCTAATCTTCTACCATGCTCTTCAGGACCACATAATATCCTTTTCACTTTATTTCGTCATCTTGTATCTACTTGTTCCGGTCAATCTTATCCCACAAACCACGTCTTTCAAGGCATCTGCTAGCATGCACTCCCCTCTCAACGAATGTCCCAACCAGTTCTTTCTCCTTTCTCTTATGATCTTCAGCAGACATCTTCTCTACCCAACCATTTCCAACACACTTTCATTACTCACTCTTTCCATCCAGCTTATCCTCTCCAATCACCTTCACATCCACATCTCAAATGCTTCTAACCTTTTTTCATCCTCTCGTCTCAGAGTCCATGTTTCTGCGCCATATGTGCAACACTTCAAACAAAAATTTGCCAAGCCTTTTCCTAAGACCTCAATCCAGCTTGCCACATAACACTCTCCTCTTTCTGTTGACTGCCTCCTTCGCTATGGTAAATCGAGTTTTCACCTTCTGGTAGCATCTCAAGTCTCCTGTTATTGTACTTTCAAGATATTTAAATGCACTTCCTTGGATAATGGTAGTTTCTCCTATCTTAATATTGACAAGTCTGCGTCTCGTAATGATAACCATACTCTTCGTTTTTGCAGTGTTTATTTTCATCCCATATTCCACACAAGCTTCATTCAGATCTTTCAGCATGTTTTTCGCTGTCCGCTCATTTTCTGCCACTAATACCATGTCATGAGCAAGTTTTATACATTCTATTCTCATTCCACCAAATGTTTTCCTCTTTTCCCATCTTAGCCTTTCGCAATAATCTCTTCAAGGTCCGTTAGACAACAGTGGGTAAAGGCAACAAACTTGTCTAACACGTCGTTCAATGATGCTTTCTTCTGACAGTTCATTTCCAATCCTTACATTCTGGTGTAAATATAGATTCTGAATAAGGTGTCTCTCTTTTTAAACTATTCCTTTCCTCTTCAAAATATCCGTCATCTTGTTCCATTGAACTCTGTCAAAAGGCTTTTCTAAATCTATGAAAAAACAAAGCTGTTTCAGAGATCGAAAGATAGAAAACATCAACCTGCATAATTTGTTTTAATCTTAAATAGTGATCTGAGTAGTGAGAATCTGGTTCATTTCCTTGTTTTTACAACATCTGAGTTAGACCTTGATTTAATCCTTTGTTTTATTTGTAGTATCATAAAAACGGTCAGAAATTATAAGAAAAAGTGAAAGAGGAATGATTTCTTAAGGTACGATATTAAAAACAGTTTTAAAAATAAAATGAAAAGAAACTCTGTGAGTGCTGTTAATAAAGAAAGGGGTGGTATTGTGCTGAGTACAAACAGGTCTCAAAGGCGTAAACGTTGGAAAAAAAAATTAAATCACACGCTAGGAAAGCACTTTTTCGAGAAGAAAGCACAAGCAATGGTAGTACGGAATTAGCTAAATAAACTGCAGGAGGCTTAAAATAAGAAAGCAAGGCAAGATGACGATGATGACGATGAAAACGATTCAGTCTGCCTAAGGTGCCTCAAACCTTTGGCAGACAGTCCACCTGGAGCGCAATGGATTAAGTGCACAAACTGCAAACGTTGGCCCAGCTGACATGCGTGAAAATTGAAATTCGTGATTTAAGTGTTAAAACTGTGCTAATTCAGTGATTTAAGTTGACTGGTTTGTATTACCACTCTATAAATCCCAATAATTTGAAGCTTTCCCGTTTTTATAGTAAAATGTTAAGCATTTAACTCATTATTCAACTTGATAATATCTGAAGGATAAAGGTTTTCAACAGAGGTGTAATTATCATCTAGTATTCCAGGCACATATGTATTAATATAGTCTGCCTAAGGTGCCTCAAACATTTGGCAGACAGTCCACCTGGAGCGCAATGGATTAAGTGCACAAACTGCAAACTTTGGCTCAGCTGACATGCGTGAAAATTGAAATTCGTGATTTAAGTGTTAAAACTGTGCTAATTCAGTGATTAAAGTTGACTGGTTTGTATTACCACTCTATAAATCCAATAATTTGAAGCTTTCCCGTTGTTATAGTAAAATGTTAAGCATTTAACTCATTATTCAACTTGATAATATCTGAAGGATAAAGGTTTTCAACAGAGGTGTAATTATCATCTAGTATTCCAGGCACATATGTATGTAATATATAACATTTATTTTGTGCAATAAAATTAGAGAGAACAGTTGCATGTCCTCCGATATCTGTGCTAAATGAGGGATGTTATTAAAAGATTTCAATTTTGTCTCACAGTGTTCTGTTGAAGCTGTGTCATTAGAAAAATTAATTTGATCAGAAGATCAGGTGATGATACCTGTGTAAAATATGTGACAAATCTACTGTAGGGTCAGAGCAAGGGCCGTTGTTTACTGAGGAGTGAGTGCTGAAATTATTGTCATCAGAACAGATTGTAATCCAGCTGCCACATCTTTGTAGGGCCACCGAAACAGATACCGCAGAAACAGAATGAGAAATATTATCAACTAAGGTGTATGAAGCATTTTCTAAATATTCAGCACATTCGGTAGAGCTAGTTATATCAGTCTGTAGCCGTAATTTCAAAGCGACTTCCTTCATATTGTTGGACGTAAGTTTAATCTGTGCAACATCATGGGAGGTATGTTGGTTAGGCTGACAAAGAAGTTAAGATTTTCTATTAAGAGAGAGCGGAAGAGAATAATATTGTTGGCAATAAAAGTCCGTGTGTTGTTTAATTAAGTTATTCGTGTTAGCAATGTTCTCCGAAATTTTTAGTGCAATACACTCGGTTGTATTTTCAGTTTATTGTGAAAGTTTCTCAATGGACTCATAGTATTGTTAAGAGATTTTGATTTTCTGTTTTAAAGTCTCGGCTTGTTGTCTGAGAAGAAGTTGTAGTATCAGTTCAATGTTCTGAGTTTTTAAAACAGGAGAGGAAGCCGTAGTTTTAGTTGTTCTACTGCCCTGTACCTACAAGCTGCGAGAAAGATGTTGCATTTCCCAAGCGGAATTTTGTCCCATTGATACAGAAAATTCATAAAAGCTCCAGAATCGTGAGAGCTTGTATTTTTCGGTACCTGATCTACAGAAGAAATTTTATCAGAAATTGTTAATGTGACTGTATTGGGCTTAGACGCGACAGAAGGTGCTATTACACTGACAACACTCATAGCTGATTCAAAAATATTTTGGATGACGTAAAGAATGTGAAGTAGTATCGTTGTTTTGTATTTTATGATGGAAGAACTACGTATGTAAACGAGTATTATCTCCGACGAAAGGTATCGTGGCAAAGAAATTTTGAAATAAGCAGTGCCAACTTACAATTCGTTAACGCTGCTATAGTAGACACAGTATTGCAGAATCTAATGTGGCATTCAAACATGCAGCTTTAAGAAAACAAACTTCGTATCATGTACTTGCACATTGCGATAAAACGATGCAAACCGCAGCTAAAACGAGCGAAGCAAGCCAAAAATCAGAATCAAACAGACACAAAAATATTGTTGTAATTACCACAATAGTAAAAATAAATCATTAAACAGTATCTTTTAAGTTACAGCAGAGCAAAACAGATTGATTTAATAAAGTTAAAAATGTTAGCATATAGTCGGGATCGAACCAGGATCACGATAACAAAAGACAATCCAGTGTTTACCATTTGCCTTTCGCGGGCAAGTGAAGTGTTGGCAGGAGTAAAACTGTGAGGCTGGACCGTAAAACTCAGTAGATAGCTTGCCCACGAATGGCAAAAGTCCCAGGTTCGAAACTCAGTTCCGGCATACAGCCAGGAAGTTTCATATCAGTACTCATTCCGTTGCGGAGTGGAAATATCATTCCATGCGATAATTGTTATTCTATTAGTTCACTATTTAAGTATCATGCTCTACAGATGCAAAGGAGTAAATTTTGTTACGAACACATTAGTGAATTGGTATTTAAATTTGAGGAACAGTTGTTCACGGTAAGTCACGGTACCAATTTGTTTTTAAAGTCGTTTCTAATGTAGTTAGTGCAGTACAAATTTTATTTTGGTAGTCAGCTTTAATATCTACACCACTGGTGCAGTATTTCAGTATATGATTGATACAGCAACGACTGACTTGTGTCTCTGTTGCTACTAAATGAAAGGTGTTTTTTGTGACATACGCGTTTCGCTTCTGTATTTGTGAAGCATCATCAGTGGCTGCATTAGCAACATTTCGAAAGACTAAGGCCGACACTTAACCTAAATGTTTATTGATAAAGAGGAAAGTCCTCGAGGAGATGCAGAATATTAAAGCAAACCAATTTTAAATATCGATCAGAAAAAAAAGACTGAGAGACGGACGAGGCTATTGAAAGATTTCAAAAAATAAAATGTCGAAGTTGATGTTTTATCTGCCCTACGCACAAAAATTATAATTAATAAGAAATTGTTAGGCGTTAACATGCCTTTAAATACTAAAGAAATGTGTAATGCACTGGAGAGCTTGTAAATAAAATTGCTATATATTTATGTACTGTATGAAGCTGGAAATTAATTGCAAAAACATTTTGTAAGCACCAACAGGCACACAAACAGGAAGAAGAAATACACTTAGTAAAATATATATAGACGTGGCGTCTGTTCCGAAAGAACAGATGTCACTACTGATCCTGCATTTGTTATTCTTTCATATTCACAGAATATATTACATCAGCTGGGAATGGGCAAAGCTGAAAATCTGTACCCAGCCGGGATTCGAACCCGGGTCTCCTGTTTTCTAGGCAGTTGCGCTGACCCCTACACCACTGAGGACACAGTCCTTGCACCTGCAAGGACTACCTAAACACGCCTTCCGTCAGATACAAATTCCCAGCTTCACCCTGCCCACAGTACTCAAACTCGTAGTGGGGAGGGGTGGGCAAGTTTTTGGCCCTTACTCTTACAGGAATTAGTTTCATAAGCACTGAGTACTGTGGGCAGGGCGAAGCTGGAAATTTGTATCTGACGGGAGGCGTGCTTAGGTAGTCCTTGCAGGTGCGGTTATCACTGTGTCCCCAGTGGTGTAGGGGTCAGCCAACTGCGTAGAAAATTGGAGACCCGGGTTACGATTCCGGCTGCGTAATTTTCATCTTTTCCCATTCGCAGTTGATGTCATATATTCTGTGAATACTTAGTAAAATCGTTACCTTTATAGTATCACATAGTAATTAGTGGAAAACAATTGGACCTGCATAACATCCACATAAAGGCGACGAAGGTAAAGCAACCGAGAACACTGCTGGGTGGGTAACAGGTTCTGGATATTGCTGTAGACTATCTGCTCAACCTGGTCTTCTCATAATTGAGACTCCCCACTAGTGTGCTTTCTCTTAATGAGGAGCACCCAGATAAATGACAAACATAGCGACAACGGACGCAAGGAAGAGACGTCCTTACAACGAAATGGACACAATACCGTCTGTGCAGACAAAGCCCTCGTCTGCATGTACCAGAGGAATCGTTTCGAAGAAGCAACGGAACCCCTGCAGATGAGAAGTGTTGTGACCTCGTCGCCTTTTGTTTAGTACTCGTTCAAAATATTCAAATGTTTGTATAGTCTATGGGACATAACTACGGGGTCATCAGTCCCTAAACTTACAAACTACTTATGAACTAACTAAGATTAAGGACGGCACAAATATCCATGACCGAGGGGGGATTCAAACCCCCAACCGTAGTGGCCGTGCAGACCGTGACTGAAGCGCTTAGTACTCGTCCCGGTCTAGCTGTCAGCAAAGGTATTCGTGCAGGATCCTTTGACATCTAAAACATTGATATAGTTAGTATTACAAGATATTTATTGACTGAAATTTACAATACTCAACTTTAGAACATATGTCGGTTTCTTCTCTCTTCTTGCTTGTCGTGGTGTCTTCCGTATGTTGCTAGCTGTGCTGAGATCTAGTTACTGCTAAGTTCGTAGCCGCGTTCTGAGTTAGTACGGTCCTATCACTGAATTCGTAGCTGCCTAGTAACTGTCAGAGTTCTCACTAGAAACTGATGGGCTTTCACTACTAATTGACGGGTGTCCAGATGTATGTCGGCCTAGATATAGCCGCTTGTAGAGGGCGCGCATCTTCGGTTACTCCCTCCAGGATGCGCGGCGCCTGCTTGTGATTGGCTTTCGGTCGATCGCTGCCTTCTCCACGATCGTTCTCTTGCGTCTGGTGTGTGGCGCTGACTTTACGCCACAACAAGAAGAAGACGACCAAACCCCTGCAGTGCACACATGCGTGAGTGACGGTCTGGCGTGGAGTGTAGATAAAGTGGTCCCACGAAAACGAGGTTTCCGGCCAAGGAGAAAGAACCTGATACATGACAATCCAGACAGACTTGCCACAAAGATCTGTTTCCTAGCCAAGAAGAATTGCAGAAGATAGAACAACTCGCTTGAAACGTGGGAAAGACGCCGTTTCGCAAGTCTCATCTCAGCCCAACGAAAATTTCCTCCGGGCCGTGGTCGTGAAAACGGCGATCAGCTATCGGATGACAGTAAAAACCAACCCACCAATCACAGAGCCGAAGAGACACAAAGTTCGAGGAGCAGGTGTAGGTGGAGTGGGACTTGATGAGAGACTGCCGAGGAAGACACTTGATCGGCCCCCTGAAAAGTGAGGAGACACGCAGGCGGCTCCCGTCTTGGCACTTTTACAGTGACGCCACCGCTCTCAGGTCGCGCCGCGACACACAGCCGCAGAGCCGGGCAGCGCAGAGCAGGCTCGTGCTATGCCAACACCACCTGGAAGCCAAGGCCTCACAACTGGACGTGCTACGTCACACTGACCAGGCCGCGGCCGCCAGCTTACTGGCTGGCCGCTACGAGGCAGGAGGCGTGCCCAGCGGGCAGCCATTCAGCTGGCGGCCGCGGCCTGGTCAGTGTGACGTAGCACGGCCAGTTGTGAGGCCTTGGCTTACTAGGTGGTGTTGGCTATGCCGCCGCGACCACCGCCGCCGCCGCTGCGCAGACACACCGCACCGCGCTGATCCAACGCCTGACGCCCACATCAAGTTAATGTTGGTCAGATAGGCAATTACCTCCGCCTTCCGCGTTCACGTCTGAGTCGTGTCCACGCCCAGTCTAATCGGCCCTGAGAGATTATTGTTTTGCAAGTCATGTAATAAACAAAAATAAATCATATTCACTGACTGTTCCGTCGATTATTGATAGAATGTTTGAAACATTATGAATGAAATACACAAGATAACTGTGAGATATTCTGCAAATTTATTGGTTTACGAACCGGTTTTCGGGCTGTTACGCCATCATCAGGTAAAGATTACAAGTTTAAGTTTCAAAGATCTTAACTTGCTAGATATATAACTTTCAAATGAGGCTAGTGTTTTGGTTTATAACTAACCTATGGGAAATATTACAATTCAAGTTGTGGTGTAAATTCTTGACATTGATAAAATACGTGACAATATAATAGATTATAACGTTATCCTAAGAAATATAAAGTGAAACAATAGTAATTGGCTGAAAAATATTGATCAAAACGTATCTATCTTAAACAGGTCTAATGTCTAGAAACATGGAAGAGTTGTGAATATATGTTAAAATTTTAACTCGTTTAATTAAACTTGAACAAAAAGTTTTCTTTAACAGGTCCAATGTGTGGAACATCGAAGCATTTAAGAAAGTTGAATGAAACATCTGTAAATATATGTTAAATTTTTTTAACTGGTTAAATTAAACTATGTCTTATTTTACTAGTATCCATAGTTTAATTTAACTGCGATATGCAAGAAACTTTTTTGTTGCTTTTCACACAGAGCCAGAAAGAACCGTAAGGTGGTTAAACTCAAATGTTTGTGAAAATTGGGACTCAACTATTCTGGTTATCAGTCGCTAGGCTTGCAAACTACTTAAATAATTTATGCTAACGACATCAAATCACCCATGTCCGAGGGAGGACTGCGGCTTGGAACGCTGGGCCACTCCACCACGGCAAAGGTGTTTATCGTGGCCTAACATACAGAGAGGATGTTATTCATACTATAACAGTCGTAGCAAATTATCATCTCCATTTCGAGCTTGGAAGTGTCCTTTGTACTGAAAGTTCATAAAAGAAAGGGCCTGACTGTATTGTACAAACTCTACAATTGTAGTAACAAGTGTGTACATTTTGTAATCTTTACGATACAAATACGAATGCAATATTGGTTTCACCAAATGCAGCAGGTGTAGCGTGTTATGAAACTTAGTATTCCAGTGGAATTGGATAGAATTTAAAGCTCTGTCAAGTGTATGGACGTAAGAAGCTATAGGTCAAAAACAGTAAATTACTGTGTCGACTTTCATTATTACAGTTATTTAATCGGTTGTGGACTTTAGGAAGGAAGGAAGCTTATAGTTTAACGTCCCGTCGACAGCGTGGTCATTAGAGACGGAGCTGACGCTCGGAGGTTTGGGTAAGGATAGTGAAGGAAATCGGCCGTGCCCTTTGAAAGGAACCATCCCGTCATTTGCCTGGAGTGATTTAAGGAAATCACGGAAAACCTAAATCTGGATGGCCGGAGGTGGATTTCAACCACCATCCTCCTGAATGCGAGTCCAGTGCGTTACCACTGCGCCACCTCGCTCGGTATAGGACTTTAGTCTGCGCGACCACTAGCGGTGTGAAAAGTCGCGCGACCACAGCAGGGTTAAGCATCTTCTTGCTTCCCACTGTTGAAGAGCCATTCGGGATGGCTACTGCAGCCGCGATGGAATAGCCTAGCGTTCTAAGGCGCCTTGCTGCCCGTGCCATGATAACCGCAACAGTTAGGTCGGTCAGATTTACAAACATTTGAACATTTTTTGGCGAATGCATCTTTCAACACGATCGGACACCGGTTCATAACGCAGGGCCTGTGGCTGTGTGGTAACATGACAATAACATCCCTGTAATGGACTGGTCTGCACAGAGTCCAGATTTGAATCCTATAGAACACATTTGGGATGTTTTGAATAGCCAACTTTGGGCCAGGCCTAACCGACCTACATCGATACCTCTCCTCAATGCAGCACTCCGTGAAAAATGGGCTGCCATTTCCCGTGGAACCTTCCAGCACTGAACGTGTGCCTACGAGTGTGAAAGCTGTAATCAAGGCTAAGGGTGTGCCAACTCCGTAACCCCATTACAGTGTAGAGATGTTGTATATAATAACTCAACTCATCCCCTAATTGTTTCCAGTAATGTTTTAAGAAAACGGTTCGATGAACCCTCTACCATGATCTTAAACGTGAATTGAAGAGTAATTATGTAGATGTGGATGTGGGGACCCAATCTCGTCGTGCATGTTTGGGTAGGACAAGAAACACCGCATGGAGGAAGGACAAGGATAACATGATGAAGTAAAAAGTTTCAGCTTGGTAGGCGATGTGAGATTTTATTTTATTAAAATTCACAACATATTGATTTCGTCCCTATGATGTAGTCAGACATTAACATCAAGATAAAATTACATACACCAAGAATGTTACAATTACATAATGGCATTACATACTAGATTTGCAAGTCATGATGACCTATGTGCTCTGCTTAAAACATTTTTCGTCATATCATAAAATACATTTAAAAGGTCTTGCTGGTACAAGTCACAAATATAAAATGAGGTAGTTGCTTACGTACACCTACGCAGCTTAGTCTGTAGCCCGGCGCCCTCTTTGTTTAAAAATCGATTACATTGTAACATTTTTTAAGAAGTTAAATCTTATTAAACGCATAAGATGGTAAAAAATGGTAATTCTTGGTGAATTAGAGTTTAACAAATAACATACACACATTAAGCAATAAATCATAAAAATATAAAATTGAAATTACCATTTCTCGGCGCCCTCGGGCGGGTAGGTATTGAAATATATCTTAAAAAATCAAATGTGTCTACATCGAGTGCTAAAATTTAAGGTACATTGTATCACGTACTAAATTCTTTCTGTTTAAAAAAATATATTTTTAATTAAGACTAGCATAAAAGATAAAATCATTACGAAGCACCATTGCATGTGGGTGTGTGTGCGTAAGAGAGAGAGAAAAAAAGAGAGTGTGAGAGAGAGAGATACACAGCAGTCCACGCCATCTAGTGTTTCTGAATAATACTATGCTGGCCGTCTTTGTTTACTTAGTACAGTGCGTCTAAGAATAACATGACCTTAGCACTCGCCATCCTTGAACATTTATGAAGGTATTACAACAGCTATAGGTATACCGATGTTACGATAATATGCATCTTAGGTTAATCACACGCCGGCCGCGGTGGCCGAGGGGACTGAGGCGCTCCAGTTACGGTCTGCACGGCCACTACGGTCGGGGGTTCGAAGCCCCCTCGGGCATGGATATTTGTGCCGTCCTTAGTCTTAGCTAGTTCATAAGTAGTTTGTAAGTTTAGGGACTGATAACCCCGTAGTTAATTCCCATAGACTATACAAACATTTGAACATTTTGAATCACACGATTTCACACACACCAGGATACATTAGAAAACACATAGTGCGAGGTAAGCGCGTCTGCGTAATGACATCTGATGGGCACAGCAGCCTGGGGCAGTCTTCCAGCAAAATAACGCATGTCCCCGCACACAGCATCTGTATCCATGGACTTTCTTCAGCGACTGTTTTGTAAAAACTGCATCGCAGAAGAAAAAAAAATTATTTGGCCGGTTTCGACCTCTTATAGGTCATCGTCAGAACTAATGATGCAGGCCACGTGGCCAGTGCTGAGCTGTGCAGGGCTACCGTGTCTGCTCTCTGGCTGCACGTTCAGCAGTTACCAACGTGCAATCAGAGAGCAGTTAGGGCAGCCCTGCACTCTGCCACGTGGGTTCTGAGGATGACCTACGAGAGGTCGAACCGGTCAAATAAAAAAATTTTACCTTCTGCGATCCAGACTGTTTTTACAGCATAATTATTAACAAGGAAGATCGCTGGTTACTTCCAGGACAATGTTGTCCAAATTAATTTCGCCAGCGTGTGAGGTCCTCCAGTATCTATCAATGTCCCCGGATCTCTCCTGCATTAAGCATGTGTGAGATGACATTGTAAGGGGTCCTCCGTTCCAAAACGAACGCGGGACATCCATTATTTTTATTTTTATTATATTTGTCCGAAATGTTTTCAAAAGTCATAGAACTACAAGAAAACCCAAAGTGGGTCGTAAAACACGCCAGTGTGATATTTGGCGAGCAGTGTATTTTTCTGATGTAGTATTTATCAACTTTCTGATTGTGTCCTCCGACTGACTAAGTACGTAAGTTAAACTAAATAATGACCCTTTTTTTAAGTTACTGTTAATGGCAGACCAGCCACAGTGACCATTACGATGAGGTTAGTATTTTGCAATAATCACACGTGCATCTAGTTGCTTCATGTTGCCACGTGTTTACCGTAATGTTCATTCTGAACATATTTGTTCAACTGTCGTACATTATAATGACTGTTTATTTCCGTCTGTGCTTCTTTTTTTGGCCGTGTTCCCGCCCTATCATTTTCGGTGGACAAGCAGAAATTCTTATTAGTTAATTTTCCCATTTACTCTTTTGCTCAAAAAAACTCGTTTCGAAACACAAAGTTTTCGCTGATGGGGGGAAAATCCACTTCTGTATACTTTTCTTTTCAAACTTCAGTCTGTCGTTGCCGAATTGAAAGTGCAGCAACAGTTTAGTTGTAATTACTACTCCATTATTCAGTTTAGTTTTTCAGAGCAGATGGGTTTCCCAGGCTTATAGGGACATTAAGTACACGGGTCAATTAACCACTCTAATCAACGGTAGTAGTAGCGGAGGGGCTGTTCGGTGTCTACCGGAACAAGCCCGTTGCACTGGGTGGCATCTGGGTCCATTTCCGCTGCGACACTTCAGGATTTGGTGCGTATTTCATTCCTCATTTGCTCTACTCTAAAGCGATAAAAATGTGCTACGATTACAGAAAATGCTTGCAGAGGACGACTTTGATGATGTTCGCCGATATACTAGCTGCATAGCAGACACCACAATTATTTTGGCAGCTTTTCAAACTATTTCGCAATTATCTAAAACTTTTGTATAAATTTCTTACAGCTATTACAGAAACATGCCTGTTGGTGCACTCATCTGTCGCTCTCATTTTTAGAGATAGTTGTGAAATCACAGATGCCTTAGCAGGACGCCCTCTATATACACGGTATCATATCGTCACTCTCTTCTTGTCCCAAATGAAAACTGATTTTAAGATGAGTGTTACAACACGAAAATCGTGAAATCTACGTAGCTGTCCATTGTTGTGTGGTCGTCGCAGTACAGAGGATATAAAATGCAGAATGGCAATGGGTAGAAAAGCGTTCCTGAAAAAGAGAAATTTGTTAACATCGAATATTTATTTAAGCCTATGGAAGTCCTTTCTGAAGGCATTTATGTGGAGTGTTGCCCTGTGTGGGAGTGAAACATGGACGATAAACAGTACGGACAGGAAGAGGATAGAGGCTTTTGAAATGTGGTGCTACAGAAGAATGCTGAAGATTAAGTGGGTGGATCGCGTAACTAATGAGGAGGTACTGAACAGAATTGGGGAAAAAAGGAATTTCTGGCATACCTTGACTAAAAGAAGGGATCTATTGGTAGGACACATTCTTAGACATCAAGGAACTGTGAATTTAGCTTTGGAGGGAAGTGTGCGGGATAAAAACCGCAGAGGAAGATGTAGCGGTACAGAATTTTTTGGAGTATTTCATGACTTATGGACGACAGGAAAACGAGAGTATATCGCATACAACTTAGGTTGACGTAATTGTTTTGTTTATATGAATGGTATATTTATACCTAGTGATTACTTATTGTTGCATGTTTTCACGTGAATGCACTGGAGCAGCAGAAGATGACCAAAGTAAAATGGTGTACGCTTCCCTGGACATACTAACAGCGCGGAAGCAGAGAATAAACGGGTCTCCCGCGGAGCATAGAAGCGCGTTACTAAAAATAAACTTTATGTTAAGGAAAAAAAATGAATGTGTCCGTAGGTCAAGGTTTGATACCAAAGTATTGTCGAATATTATAAAAAAAGTAATTCAGCCATCCAATAAGATTTACATCATGAATTGATGCATTCTGGAGAGCCTAACGGCGAATTAATGGAAAAGGCATCCACCTTAAGATGATGTATCAAGGGTAAAGTGCCGTAATTTAATGTTTATCGAATTCTTGTTGCATACTGAGATGCGCCAGTTAGTAGTTTATGTGGTATCTTATGTGGTTTTATTCCACGAGTAATTAATCAGCAATCGATCATAATTCTTGGTCTTATTTTACGAGAATTTGCTCGTGAATCAAGGGAGTATCAAGTCATGAAAGTTATATTTCATGCATATGGTTGAATTTTTTTGTTATGTTTGATGGTACACAGAGTGATGAATAACTTCTCTTAGCCCGTTGTATAATTACGATCTATTCGTTATGGGATATAATAATTACCCTGTATAATAGAGTGGTAAGTTGATTTTATTATAATTTTTGGACATAGCAGATAGTTCGATTTTTTTGAAGTTGGGAGTCAGTGTGCATGGTAGATACTGTCGGAATACTGTTGTCCGAAGTATCGTGAGTGTGACGGAGTTCCACTTATATCTATTATTGAGAAGTTGGATCTATACTGCTTATGTTCCATATTTGAAAAGAAGGCGTGGAAATAGTATGATTCACCGGCTAAGAGTAGGAAGAGTAATTAAATGTAAAATTATTTTCATGACAGATACAAAGATTTTCTTTTTAAAGTGAAAAGTTGTTTTTGTTTATTAGATGCTGCATAAGGTCTACTGAACAATATAACAATTTAATAATTATTCTTATTTGAAGTGATTACGGTACTTCATTGCCGGCCGCGGTGGCCGAGGGGACTAAGGCGCTCCAGTCACGGTCTGCACGGCCACTACGGTCGGGGGTTTGAATCCCCCCTCGGGCATGGATATTTGTGCCGTCCTAGTTCGTAAGTAGTTCATAAGTAGTTTGTAAGTTTAGGGACTGATGACCCCGTAGTTAAGTCCCATACACTATACAAACGTTTGAACATTTTTTGGTACTTCATTTGGGTAGTGGCTAAAGTAAAACCTTACCTATTGACGACTACATTCATTTTCTTTCCAAGGCTGTAATTAAAGATCAACAGGCAGACTCTTATGGGTAGTGGAAAACCAGACCTTTTGAATGATTAATTTTGCCCACACCTGAAAAACGGCTCTCGCCTTTATTTTGTCATTTTAATCATGAGAGGTGTCCGGAAAGTGTTGGTGGCACTGTAGGTTATTTTCTGTTTTTGTTGTAAAAAGATAGCATAACCAGTGAGGATAAGTATTTGTAAATTTAGAGTCTGGCCAGGATTTATGTTGAAAAATATGACATTATCTTTTCAATAAATCGATCCCTGTGGTCGAATTTAAAGTAAACTTGCGGTGTAACATTGTAGTAGATGCAAATAGTTGACTTACGATCGCTCATGTTACCCGGGAGTACATTAGCGAGCGTAATTGTAAGAGAAATATTACTTGTCTATATTAAAAATTTATTATTGTTTGTTACTGCGACCGAGAAGTATTACTGACCGACCGCAGCAACAATAAAGTGTGTGGAATTGCAGAATTTTTCTACTTCATTAGTATATAGTACTCTTTGAAGATAACGACCAACTGAACTATGTTCGAGTGATTAGTCATGATTTTTTTCGTGGACACACACTACGACTGTAATCCTTCGAAATGCGTTCTTCTGAACCATTTACTTTCTTTAATGTCAGTTTTTTTTTTTTTTTTTTTTTGGGGGGGGGGTTGTCGTAGTAAATTATATTTCTGTGATCACTGACGATATACAATATCGGGAGTGGCGACACAGGGCTGACAACTTCTTAAACCGAGTGATAACTTGAGTAAAATTTTACCCATTCTAACAAGGAGTACGGATAGTGTGGTCATCAGGCATTTGTGAGTAGTAACATTTTATCTCGATTGTTTCAGTGGAACAGATATTTGTAGTAGTTCAGAGATTAATACCACAGAGGATATTAAAAAATCAACAGGGTCTTACAACGACACGCAACATATTTGTCAATGTATCTACTAGTATTAAAGAACATTTATTTTTGGTGACGGTAGAGAAATCCCAATGTGTCTTTGGCCTTGTGGGCTACATAAAGTATATTTATGATAAAGGGGACAGAGATCCACTGATAGTTAACAGAACCACCCGATAACCGGTACTAGTCTCCGATAAGAGCTGCTACAAAGACCAAGAGATGGATACAGTAAGCAGATTCACACAGATGTAGGTTGCCGTTCTTAGGTAGAGTTGAAGAGGCTTTCTCAGGATAGGGTATTGTGGAGAGCTGCATCAGACCATCTCCGGTGTGAAGACCACAACGACAACAACACAGCTAACTTGTCATCAACATAGAGGAACCACAAAGAAGAATTTAGTCCCGCATAAAAATGCTTCATAAAAACGTCAGCTGCTAGTGCCGACAAAAGGGAGCTCATACCAGCACCGTCAGATTGTTCATAAAACTGCTTTTATTTAAAATATTAGCTTGACCCCGTGCTAAATAATATCTCGCCGGATTCCAGTCGACATTCACTGGTTTCCAACCGTTCAAGCGTTTTCTTTTTAATATTACACCTCAGAGATGTGTCTTTTATACGCACCGTAAGTACTGAAGGGAAACTGAAACTGTTGATTCCCACTAGCCATCCGTGTAGAACAACTCACGATTGAAAACTGAAATTGAAATGGGGCAGCAAATTCAATTCAATTTTTTCCAACCAAATTCGTGAACAAAGATTGGTTTCTAGAGTGCGGTCTTCAAAATATCATGTAATAATGCACAAAGTATAAATACGGAAAATAAAATTGTTGTAGACAAATATGTATTTTTCTACTACAAACCAAATATTTTATTTTTACCAGGGCCCCATTCGAACATTTTAGGCAGTGATTTTATCAACAGCACAATTAAATGTAAACTGATAAGCAAAAAGGTACTGGTAAACATGCCGCCAGTGTAACAAGCATCCCCAATGATTGCTTCGTGTTATTTCGTTGACGGCTTTATTGCGAACTGAATACTTAGCTTGGATCTCGATAATTGATTTTGGATGATTAACCTCGCATATGCTACGCTATAATTTGAAATAATCTCTAACGGTCAGGTAATCCGTGTTTCCATTACTCTGATGAGAAGATATACCGCGACAGGCAGCGAAAACAGCTAATATCCAACTGCGGAATTCATCAAGGATTGTTAAATCGCGTTATACAGCCGTTGATGCAAAAGTTATGGATCAGGATTTACAAAATAGAAACGTGCATCACTGACCTTTTCTGGCTGTCTCTGTAACGCGTAAGGAATCTGTAGTTGATATATTATGTAATGCGTCATACGTTCGCGTGAACAGTCAGAAACTGATAGAAAGAGACACCGATTTTGTGGAGAGTGGAGAGGACTGACTAGTTGTACTCTGAAAGTCAAACACATTTTTAACCTGGCCATCTACGGTAGCAAAGAACTTAATTAATTTTGGCCTCTATTTTCCTCCAAGAAACTCTCCATTCATTCGATTCTTTCTTTTTTTTCTGTCCTCAGAAATTATTCTTCTGGGCATTGTTTTGGTGGTTTCTCTTTTAATGATTTGATACTGTCAGTTCTGCTCCTCACCTCTCTTCTATTGTTGACCATCTGTGGTGTAATTCCAAATGCCGAATTCTTCTTCATCTCAAGTACCCATTTAGTTGTAGCCTTTAAACTCACGATGTAACTGAAGATGCTTTTGGTCAGTCTGAATTCATCCATCCTTAATAGGTAGCCATAGAAATTTAACCGTCGCTTTCTCATTGTGCCCGTCATCTTTTCAGACTGGTCGTAAAGTTAGTCAATTTTCTTGTTCTTCCAAGTCCCATCGTCTTTCTTTTGTCCGATTATTTTCATCAGAATCTTGTATTTTATCATCGCAATAAAATAACAGAAATCAGATGGGAAACAGACATATTTAGGTGTTCTATTTCCCGCATCCTTTTACAGATTGGAACGATAGAGAAATATCATAACAGCAGTTCGAACAACCCTCTGCCACGCACTTCTAGAGTATTTATGTACATATTTTCTTCCCCCCTTGTTACCACTTTTATTCTTTTACTAGCTGAAAACCCGGCGTCGCCCGGGTAGTTATTTTAGCAGTATTAAATTAGTCCTCTTTTCTCTCTGTCCACCTTCTCTTTCCTTCTCTTACTGTCCATCTCCTACTTTCCTCTTCTTTTCTCTCTCTCTCTCTCTCTCTCTCTCTCTCTCTCTCTCTCTCTCTGGTCATCTGCTTTCACCTGTCTGTCACCATCTCCCCTCTCTCATCCTACTCCTCTACCGTCTCTATCTCTCTCTCTCTCTCTCTCTCTCTCTCTCTCTCTCTCCGTCACCTCCCTCCTCTTCCTGTCCGTCTCCTCCTCCACCTACTCCTTTCCCTCCTATATATATGAAAACATACCTATATGAGCCAGGTTTCATGATGACTGGTCAGACAGTGTCAAAGTTGTAAGGCACCCCCCGCCTTGCTAAATTTACTGGCTTGCAGATTATAAAAATCTACTTCAGGAAAACATACATTTATGTACTACCTTCCATGGTTACCAGAAAAACAATCTGGATGTTTGCTCTAACGTACCCTGCCCCATGCACCTGCAGAGGCTTAGGAAAAGTAGTCCATTTATTAATGCAGGCTATATCTCCATTCCACATTCCATTCAAATCTGACCATTCCTTTCAGCATGAAGGAGTAGGAAACATGTTCTACATCTACATGAGATACTCTGCTAATAACATTTAATTGCCTGGCAGAGGTTTCATCGAACCACCATTATACTATTTATCTTCCATTCCAGTCTCGAATAGCGCGCTGGAAGAAAGAACACCTAAATCTCTCCGTTCGAGCTCTGATTTCTCGTATTTTATTCTGATGATCATTTCTACCTATGTAAGTGGGTGTCAACAACATATTTTCGCGTTCGGAGTAGAATGTTGGCTAAAATGCATTTTACGCCACTGGAGAGCGATCAACAGTTTATATAAAACAATTCATTGAGTCAAGTGACAAAAAAAATTAGCGATCTTCGCTCAATGAATTGTTTTATAGAATGTTGGCGATTGGAGTTTCGTAAGTAGCTCACGCCGCAGTGATAAGCACCGTTGTTGTCCTCTGTACCGTGACAGTACAAAACGAGCTGCCCTTCTTTGGACTTCTTCGATGTCCTCCGTCAAACCCACCTGATAAGGATCCCACACTGGATATGCAGTTTCTTCATTAGTTCTGTTGTATCTTTTAAGGGTTTGGAGTTCACAGCGTTCACTTTTGATTGATTTATCTTGTAAACAAAGTTTAACGGATTTCTTTTCGTACTCATGTGAACGACTTCACACTCCACATTATTTAGAGTCAATTGCCAATTTTTACACCATAGTGATATCTTATTCAGATCGTTCTGCAGTTGGTTTTGATCTTCAGATGATTTTACTAGACGGTAAATGACGGCGTCATCTGCAAACAATCTAAGAGAGCTACTTAGATTTTCTCCCCAATCGTTTATGTAAATAAGGAACAATAGAGGACCAATAACACTACCCTGTGGAATGCCCGATATCACCTCTGTTTTAGCCTATGCCTTACCATCGATTACTACGAACTGTGTCCTCTCTGACAGGAAATCCCCTATCCAGTCACAAATTTGGGGCGATATACCATAACCACTCAATTTGATTAAAAGCCGTTTGTGAGGTACGGTGTCAAAACCCTTCCGGAAATCTATAAATACGGAATCGATTTCCGAACCCTTGTCGATAGCACTTATCACTTCGTGTGAGTAAAGAGCTAGTTGTAAGGTAACCTCCGCCACACACCATACAGTGGCTGCGAAAGGTAGTCCACGTATTAATCAGGCTGTAAGCTACCTGTTCCAAATTTCACTCGTACCCGTTCAGCCATTTCACCGTGAAAGCGTACGAAACGAATTAACTAATTCTAAAGCACCCTCCACCAACCACCATACGAATTTTAGTATGCCTATAACCTTAGAGCAAGCAATGACTTGACAAAGTTTTATCGCATTCACGTGTACTGTATTGTCGTACATAAAATAAGAGGAAATAGAAAAACAATATATATTAAATGACAAAAACCCCTGTTGCGATAAAGGAGTCCGATGCTGGCAACGGTCACAGCAACAGGTGAGTCTCCTGATAATTAGGAAGCGGAAATCAGGCAGGTTAATTAATTCCACAATCTCGTTACATTAGTTATTTTTCTACCACCCAGCCACGAAGAGCAGGCGCCACCTGATATGTAGTGTGAACGCTACGCGCTGCTCAGCTCTACTGTGCTGCGTCACTTGTGCTCCAGGCCTTGTGCGAATGTAGGCTCAGCAACGACGTATATAAACAACATCGACTGGCTAAGGTGCTGCCATACTTGAAACAAATTGAATGCTCGGCCGCCATGTTTTTTCAACGTCACGTAGGCGTAACGAGTCGTCTGCTATAGCACTAAATCATGTCCCTTTCACTTTGTGCAGTGACTTAACAAACCATTCTCTACCTGCTTATTGTTACTTTTATAGCCAAGCTAATATGGATAAAGAATAAATAGTAGACAACAAGTGTGTGGTAGGCAAAGCGGAAAGTTTAATTACAAATGCCACATACACTGGATCGGCTAAACATCGTCTCATTCATACAAAAACATGCCTTTTCACTGCCATTTAAGTAATATTAATTTTGTGTACATTTGCCTAATCTGCTTACCTCTTTCCTCCACAGATTAGGTTTTACATAAATGTATTCTACAACTGAAGTAATGTTTTAGTAACAGTTTTATTATGCTGCAGTAATGAGATTCCTGGCAAAATTCCGAGGATACCATTAAGTGCTCGTAGTTGGTAAATAAAGTAGGTCTGTTTCCCAACATTCTAAATACAGCTACATACATTCGCAAAAGAAACATTTTTCTACAAGATCATTAGATCTTTAGCTAATGTGGCTTTGCCACACAGTTACTGCGAACGGCTGAAAGCAAGGGGAAACTACAGCCGTTACTTTTCCCGAGGACATGCAGCTCTACTGTATGAAAATATGATGATGGCATCCTCTCGGGTAAAATATTCCGGAGGTAAAATAGTCCCCCATTCGGATCTCCGGGCAGGGACTACTCAGGAGGATGTTGTCATCAGGAAAGACAATACTGGCATTCTACGGATCGGAGCGTGGAATGTTAGATCCCTTAATAGGATAGGAAAATTAGAAAATTTAAAAAGGGAAATGGATAGGTTGAAGCTAGATATAGTGGGGATTAGTGAAGTTCGGTGGCAGGATGAACAGGATTTCTGGTCAGGTGAGTACAGGATTATAAATACAAAATCAGTTGGGGGTATCACAGGAGTGGGACTGATAAGAAAATAGGAATGCGGATAAACTACTATGAGCAGCACAGTGATCGCATTATCATTGTCAAGATAGATACGAAGCCAACACCGACAACAGTAGTACAGGTTTATATGCCAACTAGCTCTGCCGATGATGAGGAGATCGAAGAAATATATGAGGAGCTAAAGGAAATTATTCAGACAGTTAAGGGAGAGGAAAACTTAATTGTGATGGGAGACTGGAATTCGGTAGTAGGAAAAGGAAGAGAAGGAAAAATAGTAGGTGAATATGGACTGGGCAGAAGGAATGAAAGAGGAAGTCGCCTGGTAGAATTTTGCACGGAACATGATTTAATCGTAACAAACACGTGGATCAAGAATCACAAGAGAAGGTTGTATACGTGGAAGAGACCAGGAGACACCGGAAGGTACCAGATAGATTTTATAATGGTAAGACATAGATTCTGGAACCAAGTTTTAAACATACCCAGGGGCAGATATAGACTCTGACCGTAACTTATTAGTCATGAACTGTAGGCTGAAACTGAAAAAACTGCAGAAAGGTAGGAAAATAAGGAGATGGGACTTAGATAAATTAAAGGAACGTGAAGTTCTGGAGAAATTCAGAGGGAATTTTAGGCATCAATTGACAGAAACAGGGGGAAATAAAACAGTAGAAGAGGAATGGGTAGCACTGGGAGATGAAATAGTGAAGGCAGCAGAGGACAATATATGTAGAAAGGCAAGACCTACAAAACATCCTTGGATATCACAGGAAATACTAAATTTAATTGATGAAAGGAGAAAATATAAAAATGCAGTAAATGAAACAGGCAAAATGAAGTACAGACGACTAAGAAATGAGATTGACAGAAAGTGCAAAATGGCAAAGCAGGAGTGGCTAGAGGCCAAATGCAAATCTGTAGAAGAATGTATAAGAAGGGGAAAAGTAGATACCGCCTACAGGAAAATAAAAGAGACATTTGAGGACAAGAAAAGCAACTCTACCAATATCAAGAACTCAGATGGGAAACCATTTCTCAGCAAAGAAGGGAAAGCTGAAAGGTGGAAAGAGTACGTAGAGCAGCTCTACAAAGGAAATGAAATTAGAGACGATGTTGTAGGAAGGGAAGAGGAAGTAGATCAAGATGAAATAGAAGATACTATACTGAGAGATGAATTTGACAGAGCCCTGAAAGACCTAGGTCGGAACAATGCCCCAGGAGTAGATGACATACCCTCAGACCTACTAAAGTCTCTGGGAGAGCCAGCCATGACAAGACTATTTGAACTGGTGTGTAGGATGTATGAGACAGGCGAAATACCGTCAGACTTTAAGAAAAATGTAATAATCCCCATTCCAAAGAAAGCAGGCGCAGACAGGTGTGAAAATTACAGAACCATCAGTTTGATAAGTCATGGTTGCAAAATTTTAACACGAATTATCTACAGGAGAATGGAAAAGCTGGTAGAAGCTGACCTCGGGGAAGATCAGTTTGGATTCAGGAGGAACGTAGGAACCCGGGAGGCAATACTCACTTTACGTCTTATCTTAGAAGATAGATTAAGAAAAAGCAAACCTACATTTTTAGCTTTTGTAGATGTGGAGAAAGCATTTGACAATGTTGACCGGAATACACTCTTTCAAATTCTGAAGTGAGCAGGGGTAAAATACAGGGAAAGGCGAGTTATTTACAACTTGTACAAAAGCCAGACCGCAGTTATTAGACCCGAAGGGCATGAAAGGGAAGCATCAGTTGGGAAGGGAGTAAGACAGGGTTGTAGCCTTTCTCCGATGTTATTCAATTTGTACATCGAGCAGGCGGTGAAGGGAAGCAAGGCAAAATTTGGAATAGGGATTAAAGTTCAGGGGGAAGAAATAAAAACATTGCGTTTTGCTGATGACATTGTAATTCTGTCAGAGACAGCAAAGGACCTGGGAGAGCAGTTGAATGTAATGGACAGTGTGTTGAAGAGAGAGTATAAAATGAACATTAACAAGAGCAAATCAAATATAATGGAATGCGGTCTTAGAAAATCAGGCGATGCTGAAGGAATTAGATTAGGTAACGAAACAATGAAGGTGGTAGATGAGTTTTGTTACTTGGGTAGTAAAATAACATGCGATGGTCGCAGTACAGAAGATATGAAATGCAGAATGGCAATGGGAAGAAAAGCATTTTTGAAAAAGAGAAATTTGCTAACATCGAATATTAATTTAAGTGTAAGGAAATCTTTTCTGAAGGCATTTGTGTGGAGTGTTGCCTTGTATGGAAGTGAAACATGGACGATAAGCAGTGTAGACAGGAAGAGGATAGAGGCTTTTGAAATGTGGTGCTACAGAAGAATGCTGAAGATTAGGTGGGTAGATCGCATGACTAATGAAGAGGTACTGAACAGAATTGGTGAGAAAAGGAATTTTTGGCATACCCTGACTAAAAGAAGGGATCGCTTGGTAGGACACATTCTTAGACATCGAGGAATCGTAAATTTAGCATTGGAGGGAAGTGTGTGGGGTAAAAATCGCAGGGGGAGACCAAGATACGCGTATAGTAAGCAGATTCAAGTAGATGTGGGTTGCCGTTCTTATGAGGAGATGAAAAGGCTTGCTCAGGATAGAGTAGGGTGGAGAGCTGCATCAAACCAGTCTCCGGACTGAAGACCATAACACACTTTAGAGAGATTGAACAGACTGTTTTTTATACCTTATAATCCGATTAATCCTACTTTACTCTCATTTTTAGGAGCAAAGAGAACTTACAAGCAATCTAAACACTCAAGTTTTTTACTCACTTGCCTAATGATGCTTCCAGAAATATATGCAACTACTTTTTTCGGAATATAATGTCAGCATTTCGTATTCTGGCACATAATCATGGTCACACTAAATAGGCCTACTGCTGCCTGAATGACTTGAATCATCATTTGCAATAGGTAATAAAAGAGGTTCCATGTCCCCTGCTTGGCTACATGACATACCTTCAGATAAAGCTGATTCAGCTATCCGATGTTTTTTCGGAGATCTCCTTGGTGGCGTTTTTGTTGTTTGACGATGTTCAGGGAACGAAAATATCGTCGGAATCGCATTAGCCAGTAGCCGCTTTGTATCATTTGTTGCATACATGATTTCTCCTCAAAATGCGACGAACAAATGCAAATGTATCCAGTAGGTTTCCAATTATCTCGCCTCATATTGGCTAACCATCGTTTTGTAAGTTCATTTTTCAAAGGAAAAGTGAAAAATATAATTGCAGTTTACTTTAGCTACAGTAGAAGTATTGTATGCAGAAATGTGGTAGGACAAAAGAAGAGTATACGAAAGTTAGAAACGAAAACATACAAATACTTACTGAAAAATACGATATTCCAACAGTCTTATTATTGCGATTGGTACAATTACATGCTGCGCATGCACTCGGCACGATTTCAGCTTAATAAATAACCTCTCAAGCTTACTACGATACATAAAATGTAAAACCAAAACACGTAAATAGCATGCGAACTAGACGTTGAAAAAAATGGCTGCCACAGTTTCTGGTCGCTGCCACAAGCAGCGCTGTTAACCCAGAGATACCCATTCTATGTACCTTATATAGCTCGTTGAGTCTCAGTAAAGCCGATACTGTTCTCCCTGCATGCAGCGAATGACAATACTGCATCATTTTCAACGGTCTCTGGAATCGATCGGAAACATTATCTGGTGATCTCGTTTCATACACGATTGTCATCTAGCATGTTTCTGCAGGTTAATCAAAGGCAGGCGTAGACGTGAACGACTTGCACGTTACCCGTACCATAATAAACGGCGATGAAACGTCATCCCTGATAGTGTATGATGGTTTACACCACAGTCTAACATTTACAGTCACGACATTCCCACAGATGTTTGTTATACACTGCGACAATAGCGCTCCAAGGAGCTGGAAAGCTACATTTCTGAATACAATATAGGACGAGTGCGAATAGTATGTAGTGCCATAAAAACAGGTAATAAAAACAGCTTCACATTCGTCTTTCTTATGTTCCCTAAGATCCCTGGCATGCTACGAAACAGTACATAACAGGACAGTTTATTTACAATTATCTTAAAACCTACAGGCTTTTACCGAATAATTTCATTTTCTATTAAAAATAAAAAATGGCAAGGAAACTCTAGGAGACCTGCCCTTTGGCAGAAGGAAGTCGCTTTTCTACTGAGGAACGTTAACGTTTCTTCACTACAATTGCAGTAATATCGGTGAGGGTGTAATTCAGGAAACGTATATAGAATGCAATATCTACATTATTTAACGTACCATATCCGCCGCCATAGATGTATCTGAAAGAAAAACGTCACAAATGTGGCAATAAAACCACTTAAGCAATCAAACTGTTTTCCAACAAAGAGGAACCCAATTTCACTATTGTTGCTACAACTGATTCTCAAATGGCAAGAATCTTCAAAACATTGCCTTTTAAGCTAAAGTAATTAGACTTAAAAGAATATACGCGGATAAGAAAGGCGAGTGAGGTGTAAAAATGTGCGAGACGCCACAGTGAATTGATACGCCTCAAAAAACTGCCTGTCATAGTAATAACACACCATAATAGAAATTTATGTTTCTCTTATGTTTATATTCTACTTCCTTTCACGGAATAAGCTGCAAACATACACAGTATTTCTTCATGACGAAGTTCTTCTTTAAACCACTGAATCAGTTAAATTGACTGTTTTTACATTAATTTCCGTATTATGTATGTCTCTTGATATTTTACTAATGCTTGTAACACAAAAATTATATTAAGTCTTTCGTCAATTAAGTACAAAAATAATTATAAACAAGCATCACTCCTACGGCGGCTTACCCATCACTAGAAGCGCTAGTGTCGTTGCAACTGTCAGTTCGTAACAACTTTCATATCAGTAGATTAGATTAGAATAAATTAATACTTGTTCCATAAATCATGAATACGACACTTCGTAATGATGAGGAATGTGTCAGGTTAATGAATGGTGTCTGTATAAGGCGTTTCATTACACAAAATATTACATGACACATTTTTGTTCATTTACTTTTTTTTTTTTTTACATTTACTAATTTATATCTAAAAACTCATCCTGTGAGTAAAAGGAGTTGTCATGCAGAAATTCATTTATTTTATTTTTAAATGCTAGTTGGCTATCTCTCAGGTTTCTCATGCAGCTTGGTAGGCGACCAAAGACTTCTGTGGCAGCATAATTTACCCCTTTGTATGTCAAACTCAGATTTAGCCCTACATACTGAAGACCATCCTTTCTAAAAATGTTCAAATGTTTGTAACTCTATATCGGACCAAACTGCATGGTCATCAGTCCGTAGCTTACAAACTACTTAAACTAAGGTAAACTAACCTAAGGACAACACACACACACACACACACACACACACACACACACACACACATGCCCCAGGGAGGACTCGAATATCCACGGCGAGCAACCGCACGCTCCGCAGCAAGGCGCCTTAGACCGCTCGGCTACTCCACCGCAGCCCATCCTTTCTCCTGGTGTTACAGCTGTGCACACTGCTATTACGTTTAAACTGGGTTGGATTATTAACAAAAAATTTCATAAGTGAATATATATACTGTGAAGTTACTGCGAGGATACCTAAACCGTTAAATAGATGTCTACAGGATGATCGTGGGTGGGCTCCAGTAATTATTCCGATTACATGCTTTTGTGAAATGATACTTTTTTTACTCAATGAGGTATTACCCCAGAATATGGTGTCATACGAAAATAGTGAATAAAAATAGGCATAGTAAGTTAATTTACTGAGATTCTTATCGCCAAAATTTGCAATAACCCTAACAGCATACGTAGCTGAACTCAAACGTTTCAGCACACCGTCTATGTGTTGCTTCCAGTTTAATCTCTCATCACTGCACACACCTAAAAGTTTTGAAAATTCTACCTTAATAACAGACTTCTGTTCAAATTCTACATTTGTCATTAAATTTCAACATGTTGGATGGTTGCGGCAAATTATTAATAATTTCAAAAACAGCCAAAGTAGCAAACAGCTGGTTCTTTTTATTGGAGATCAGTCAAACCAACTCATTGTCATCACCAATATACAAACGATACATCACATGTATAGAATTTTTTATATTTTTTTATAATTTATAAATTTATAATTTTTTATATTACTTTCTCCTTAATTACTGTGCAGAACTGTATATACTGTGTTTTATCAAAATTTAATGAGAGTTCGTTTGCAGAGAACTACTTAATAATTTTGTGAAAAACATCATTTATGATTACATCACTTGGATCTTGTTTTTTGGATGTGATTACCAGATTTGTATCATCAGCAAAAAGAACTGACTTCGCATCTTCATCAATGTAGAATGGCAAGTCATTTATGTATATCAAGAACAGTAAAGGACCTAAGACCGAACCTTGTGGCACTCCCTCCTTGACAGTCCCCCAGTTTGATGAATCGGCTGATGTTTGACATTACATGAACCACTTATTTCAGCTTTCTGCATTCTTCCAGTTAAGTATGAATTAAACCATTTGTGCACTGCCCCAGTCAAAGCATAATGATTAAGCTTGTCTAGAAAAAGTCCATGATATACACAATCAAAGGCCTTCATGAGATAAAAAAAAATACCATTGGGTGATGTCCAGTTATTCAGAGTGATGTCTGTGCCGCGACTATGATTACATTGTTCCATTGATGCAGCAGAGCCGAGGAAGACGCAGATCTAATCCGGCATGTCATTTGGATGAGATGTCGATCATCACAGAAGGAGATCTGGGGAGTGTTCCTCACCCATCTCCTCGTGTTCTACGGACTTTTGGGAACCATTCTGTACACACCCATTGTGCACACTCCACCCACACGAGGAACAATTACCCAAATATATCACATCCTCCCATGCCAATAATATGTCGTGTTTCAAACTCACTTATTTGATGACAAGCTTCCTGCATATGTCGGCAACGCGCCCTGCATGTCTGTCGACGACACTCTGTCCCAATACCTTCGGTTTGAAGTGACAGCCAGAACCACGGGAACAATGTAAATATATGAAATTTTCAATCTGGAGCTGAGTGTGTGCTGATATGAAACTTCCTGACGGATTAAAATTGTGTGCCGAAACCGTGATTCCAATCTGGGACCAAGTGCTATGCCGTTTGAGCTATCCCGGCACGCTTCACAGTCCGTCCTCACAACCTTACTGCTGCTTGTACCTCACCTCCTACTTTCTCAACTTTACAGAAGTTTCCTGTCAAACTTGCAAGGTCTAGCACTCATGGAAGAAAGAATATGGTGGAGACATGGCAATTTTAACCTTCCAGGATGTTTCATATCAGCGCACACTCCGATGTAGAGTGAACGTTTCATTCAGGAAACATCCCTGAGGCTCTGAATAAGCTGTGTCTCCGCCATACCCTTTCTTCCAGGAGTGCTAGTCCTGAGAGAATCGCAGGAGAACTTTTGTGAAGTTTGGAAAGTAGGAGGCGAGGTAAAGTTCACGGAGCGTAAAGCGTGTCGGGATAGCTCAGACGGTAGAGCGCGTGCCCTCGAAAGATCCCACGTTCGAATCCCGGTTCCTGCACACAATTTTAATCTGCTAGGAAGTTTCAATGTACAGCTAGATGACGTTGCTCCAAGATACCGGTGTGGACTTTGAACACACTAGTTGAATATCATTTTGTCCCTAAACTTACAAACTACTTATAAACTAACTTACCCTAAAGACAGCACAAACATCCATGCCCGAGGGGAGATTCGAATCTCCGACGGCGAACGGCCTCACGCATCGAGGCGCTATGCCTCAATGCGCACGGCTCTGAAGAATATACCATACATATTGTCTGCGAATATGAACTTCCTTTCTTTAGTCCTTGGTGTGTTTTCTTTGAGTGTATTTCGTCCGGGGAAGGGAAGGAAGGAGGACTACACGAAGGAGGACAACACGAAGGCTGGCTTCTACTCTTTAAACGAAACATCGAAATTCTGTTAATAACCACGTCGTCCGTGTGGAAAAGCGGAACAAACACAAAGAGATATCAGGGTAATTATGTCGAGATACAATCACGGATGAATCAAACACATCTATCCAAAATATAGTAGATTCAGTATTCAATATAGACACCTGGAAGTGACAACATCCGGTGCATAAACGTTGAATAGAAATCAGTAGCTAAAGACCTATACAAAGTCATCGATGCTTTGCCAACAGTCTTGTTAAGAGAACGGAATGGCACAAACAGGAGAGACGCAAAGTAAGTTGTCCTCAAAACGGTCTGAGTAACTGACTGAGAATACGTTAAAATCTTCGTAATGTGGCTGTTATTGAAAAAGCGTTAAGACGATATCTACAAAAGATTCTCGATGAGACACTCTTCCTGATCATCGGATTCTCAAAGAAGTGGTGATCAGGGGAACAGACTGAATAACAAAAAAAGGAGCAACATTAGATGACTCACGGCGTAGAATGTTAGAAGCGTGAATGTAAAAGACAATCTATGACAAAACTCAGGACAGAGACAGTGCACGATCTGTGAAGTTACACGAAAAGAAGGTAGCAAATTTTGGTGAGATGAATATACGATAATATCAACAATAGCAGCGGCAGTGGGTTTGTAGGTTTCTTATTGATAAGGGATGTATGGCATTAAGTTACAGTGAAGAGAATATTGACTGGATTAGTCTCATCGTAATCAACACAAAACAGTGAAAAAAAACAAAAATTGAGGTACACGCCGGCGTCACAGGCACAAGATAAAGAAACGGGCAAGTACACAAATCATTGAAAGTATACCTCAGTACACAAAACGGGATGAAAATCTAATTGTCGTTGATTACATCAGTAGAGGGAGGAACCGAATGCTATTAAAGGAGAACATAGGCTCGGTAAAATGGATGAAATTTATTGTAGAACTCATCACTCAAAAATCACTACAGGACGAAAAGGCCAAGAGAGGCTAAGTCCTGCTGTAAAGGACAAAAGAGACAGGAAGATACCATGTGGAACACGTTATCTGACACAGAGATTCCGACATCAAATATTCCACTACATTGCATATCCAAGAGCAGACATAGATCTAGATCATTATTTCGTAATTATGAACAGTATGCTGAAGTTATCAGATCCGTCTGAAAGAAATGTGATGATCGTCGGGAAGAGAAATGGAAAAATAAAAAGTAATCCTCTAATTCTGTAGACAGTGCGATTGTGAGTACCAAAGTATACCATTCTGTTAAAAAGAAACCAACATCTTTAAAGAGATTTGGATAGACAAATGCATGTAAAAGGACAGTGACTATGAAGAAATCTTGGATTAGCGGAAAATAGTGGACACAGTATCACAGTACATATTGTTAACGGAGGTACGAGCATACTGAATAGATTGTCGGATATGTGTGTACCGAATTTTCATCGGAGCAGAAGGCATCGTTAGGAGAGCCCTAGGGAAGCGTGATGCGATCTGACGAATGGAATGGGTAGTAATCTACAAATGTTTTTAACGATGCTTTTGTGTAATATCACAAATTTACACCTGAACTCCCTCTAATTTGCATAGTAAAGTACAGAACATAGAACAGATTGAATCAAACTGTCGTCCATAACACACAGCAAACGACTTATACGCACTCATTTCCATTACTGAGCAAGTATTTAATCTCCACAGTTCGATGAAACATATAACGAAGATATCTCTGCAATTTCCTGGTCTCTTTATTCCTGAAATAACATTTTTTAACGCTGCGATGCAGATATTTACTGTAATAGACTCAATCTAATGTCGGCCGCAACTAATGTGCTCGGTTTAATTGCACTGTTAACGTTTCAATCGGTGCAACAAATTTTAATCTGCAAAACAGTTGCACGAAAACTAGGGTTTAACTGCATTAAAGATAGACAAAGACCATCATAAATTAGGACTTGGACCGTTCAATATAAAATCCCTTTGCATGCATCTATTAGATTTCAGCTTTGAATAACTAAGCTATAATCATGGCTGTGTTCTTCCTCATGAACACAGAAATCAAATATAATTAATTGACTTTTGCATCAATACTCGACAGAACACGATGAAATATTACAAAACGCTGTCAAATGTTCTGTAAATAGTATTTATTTATTTTCCCCATCACTAAGCGGTTTTCCGCGTCTTGGGCCATATTCAGGTGACTGACATCTGAATGTCGCAGACAGAGGTAAAATATGCGAATTGCAAATATATTAAGACATAAGACACAAATTTTGACACTGTAATGTTTTACATCAAATGTTTACAGAAATAATTTTATTAACCAATAACGGAAAGAATGTTGTTTATCTCGCTATACATTTAACAACTGATGAAATATATTAACATATTATTTTGACAAACTTAGTTTAAGAAAGGGGGAAATAGAAATTAAGTCTTATCATCCTGTGTAATATGTTTGTTAATTTACAGTATTTCCAGCATGGTCATATTTCTACTATTGTTTGAGTATTTATTTACAATTTATTCACATGTGGGTCATTTTCTGGCAAGAGATAATTTAATGAAATAGAGTCTGTCTTCTTTAACATCCAACTTCCCACATATTCTGATAATCTAACTGCCACAGCTTTGCCTGACTGCCTTATATATACTTTTCTACATTTTACATGCAGTTTTTTATATACCACTTTCAACCAATGTTGCAGTTTATTTTACTGTTGAATAAATATTCTGATATATTGTTGGTGTTGTAAAACGTGTAAGAGATCTACTAAGTCTACAGTCTTCAGTAGGAAAATTAGATACATTTGTAAACAAGATAGCGACATTAAATATTACTATTTTTGAAAAAAAAATGTTCAAATGTTTGTTAAGCTTATGGGACTTAACTACGGGGTTATCAGTCCCTAAACTTACAAAGTACTTATGAACTACTTACGAACTAGGACGGCACAGATATCCATGCCCCAGGGGGGATTCGAACCCCCGACCGTAGTGGCCGTGCAGACCGTGACTGGAGCTCCTCAGTCCCCTCGGCCACCGCGGCCGGCCTATTTTTGAACTATAGACCCGTGTCGAACGTGTGTTGCCGGCCGCGGTGGCCGAGAGGTCTGAGGCGCTCCAGTCACAGTCTGCACGGCCACTACGGTCGGGGGTTCGAATCCTCCTTCGGGCATAGATATTTGTGCCTCCCTTAGTATTAGCTAGTTCGTAAGTAGTTTGTAAGTTTAGGGACTGATGACCCCGTAGTTAAGTCCCATTAGCTATACAAACCATTGAACATTTTTTGAACGAGTGTTCCGTGAAGGTATTAGAGGGCCTGCAAGACAAGTACGTTACACGGGATGTTTGCATATCAGACGGAACGTAATTCAGGTCGTTTCTGTTTCTTTCGGCTCATGATTTCAAATGGCAAATACTTACCCGCTGAGTAAGTCGTGTGGTCTAACGCACCGCTTTCCGAGACGGGAAGGCGTACCGGCCCCGGTTCGAATCCGCCCGGCGGATTAACGAAGGGGGTCGGAGTGCCGGCCAGCCTGGATGCTGTTTTTAGGCAGTTTTACACATCCCCCTAGGTGAACACCGGGCTGGTACCTAAGTCCCGCCTCAGTTACACGCTTCGCAAACATTTCATAACACTTTACACTTTCACACATATAACACATGTGGGGTACATATTTACTCCCGGGAGGCAGAGGGTGGCGGTAGGAAGGGCATCTGGCCATCCCGTCAATATTAACACGCCAATTTCGAGTAACACAGCCGACCCTGCATCTGCGGGAAAAGGGTCGAAGAGAAAGAAAGATTTAAAACGGCAAATACTAAGTGAAGGAGCGTATCTAACGATCTAGAGAAAAACTAAAACACGCTTGCATACAAATAATGGAATAGGGCTCCTTTAATTACGATATTTTGTAGAAATCTACAAACACAGAACGTCGTTTAATGACCTCAAAACAAATATAGCAGTGATCCATAACGTACCAATTTTGTCTGTACCTTCTAACTTGTAAAAGTTGTTAGATATGTATCGTGGAGTTAGTTGAAGCTAATTCGTTAGAAACGCGAAAAAGGAACATAGTGCGCTCAGAAGAAAGAAAGGTACACACGGAGAATTTCGGAAATTAGTATAATTTTATTATTATTATTATTATTATTATTATTATTATTATTATTATTATTATTATTATCGACTATTCCTGATTAAGAGAGCGAATGAACTTGAGTAGTCATGATTTTTTCTTCTCCCTCCTTTCTTCCCAAGTTCTCTTCATACGCTCGCTGTGTTCTTTCTTGCGCTCTTCTGACCATTTTTTCTTGTTATTTTTCAGTTTTTTCTTGTTTAAATGTATGTTTATTTGTGATGTTTCAGAATTTCTCCTCTTTGTTTATGTTGTCCTGTGTGATTCCCTGTTCTTTAACGTCTTCTTCCGTTCATTACCCATTTGGTGTTGTTTATGTTAGTTTTAACTATCTCAAAGATTGGTCTTGTAAGCCTGTTCTTGCCCATCCTGCTGATATGTGCATAAAATTTCAATCTTCTCTCAGGATGTTAGTTATTATATCTCTGTGTTTGTAAATCTCTCTTGTCGGTCTCTTTATCCAAATTCCTTCACGAAAAACTGATCGAGTAGTTTCCTTAGAAGTTTCCTTCCGTGACCTTAGTTTCTGTGGCGTTGACTGTTTCGGGTAGAACTACTGTTTTCTAATGTCTTATTTTTGCGTTGACAGAAATAGATATTTTATTGTAGTGATTCGAAGTGAGCATATATGCTTTTTGTAACTTGGACATGCTTTCTTGATTTCCTTATTGTGTTTAGTCCTGACGCTTCGATAATCTCTCCTAGATATTTGAAGTGAGTAACTTGTGCCACGTTCACGTACTGGGTTGTGATGGATAGATTATTTGCTGCCTTGATTTCCATGTACTTAATTTTAGCATAGGAATTTGTGGACCGGCTTTCTGGGATATTTCGTGCAGCTTTTCCAGTGCAAGTTTGGCTTCTCCACTTTTGTTGGTTACAATGGCAAGATCATCTGTGACAGCCAGACAATTCACATTGATTCTCTGCTCTTTTATAATCCCGAGTTGAATTCTCTTCATTTCCTTTTCCCATGACTTCACAATTTTGTCCAGAACCATGTTAAATGAAATGGGAAAGAGTCCAAATGTTCAAATGTTTGTAAAGCTTATGGGGCTTAACTACGGGGTCATCAGTCCCTAAACTTACAAACTACTTATGAACTAGCTAATACTAAGGACGGCACAAATATCCATGCCCGAGGGGGGATTCGAACCCCCGACCGTAGTGGGAGTGCAGACCGTGACGGGAGCGCCTCAGTCCCCTCGGCCACCGCGGCCGGCGAAAGAGTCCATCTCCTTGGCGAACACCGGTATGGATATGAAATGCTTCTGACGTTTCTCCCATGAATTTGGCTGTTGTATCTGTTAATGTCTCTTGGATAATCGACTTTGTTTCCTGTCAGTCTTGAATTCCTCTAAAATATGGAATCATAAGCCATTTTAAAGTCCACAAAAGTAACCACAGCTTTTCTGCACTTTCTTATCTGTAATATTGTCTTTAGATTTCCTATATGATCTATACAAGATCGACTTTTGCGAAATCCTGCCTGATACTCTCAAATTAATGGGTCTGCCTGTTTTTCTAGCCGACCTGTCAGGGCGTTTGAAAGAATTTTGTATACTACTGAGAGCAGAGAAATTCACCTATATTGCTTGGGTCAGTTTTGTTACCTTTTTTATGAAGAAGATCAAATAATGCACATTTCCACTCTATAGGTAACTGTTCTCTTTCCCAAATGTTTGATATAATTCTGTTGGTTGCTTGTGTGAGTTTGCTGTCAGTATAATGATATTCGATATGTAAATGATCCATGTTCGGTTCCGATAATCATACCCATAGCCCCTGCAATTAAGTTGCAATGTGTCAGAGGATCCTGTTAAAATGGTGCATAGTGGATGATTCATACAGTATCACACCCTGCCTATGGGAGTAAGTTAATAGTCGCAAAATGTCAGGCAGAAGAGTCATATGACATTTCTCACACTTTAACCGGTTTGAGAGTCTCCTAATCATCGGCATGAAAACTGCTAAACGCACATTCGTTCCGTGCAGCTCGCCAGGTTTATCGGAGTGTTCCGCCAGGTAGCAGTGGGCACTAGATGGCACTCACATGCGGCGTACCCCGTCCAGAACGATTTGGAACGACATTGTTATTACCCAAGAATCCCTATTCTGTCTCCATCACCTCCGTGGTCGGATTACAGCCAGGAGACACCGTGATGAGGTTCAACTGTTGCTTTTTACATCGCCATCCAGGTCCTGCGCCCAGTGCTATATTTTTGGGTGATATTGGATTCCACTCCTCTCTGCCTTCCCCTGTACGCTCAAGTCGGTATTACGCGGTCAAAGTTTTGATCAAATCTTTGACATAAAAAATATGTTTTGATGTAAATGTTTGACGTGACACTAAGGGGTATTACACTGTTCAAAAATGTTCAAATGTTTGTTAAGCTTATGGGACTTAACTACGGGGTCATCAGTCCCTAAACTTACAAACTACTTATGAACTACTTACGAACTAGGACGGCACAAATATGCATGCCCGAGGGGGATTCGAACCCCCGACCGTAGTGGCCGTGCAGACCGTGACTGGAGCGCCTCAGTCCCCTCGGCCACCGCGGCCGGCTATTATATTGTCGTCATATTTTTGATCATATTGCAAGATGGCGGACAGTAAACACATATCATGCGCTTTCATTGCTACTACGAAAATGCATTTTGAAGAAAGAAGAGGAGCTTACTTGGGTGAAACTGTGGAAATCATTTCGCGTTGCGGGAGCTGCAAAGGGAGGACGCTAAGCTATATATAAATTACTGGGTAATGGGTGATACAACGAATCCGTATTTACTCTTTAAAGTGGCTCCACATATTAAAAAATCAGTATACGCACATGAGAAGACAGTAGCGGCAGAAGACAGATTTACAGTGACAGCACTTTCTTGCTACTGGGGTTAAATTTTACTTACGGCTCAGCGGCGTAACGTGCTAATGTTGGCAACGAAATGCTCGCTATACGAGAAGGTTTAACTTACTGTCGGACAAGAGCGGATACGAGAATCTGTCAGCAACGGCGCAGGAACACCATCGATTACTATTAGATTGAGAAGAGTGGAGAGCTTATAAAAATCTGCTTCATATATTTCTATTAATTTTGTGGTTCATACAACACTCGAGACCATTAATCTTCTTGTTAATATCCTCGGCCTCAGACCCAGACCGAATTCCTCTTTTGAGTACCTCCGCCATTCTCTTTGTAACTTTCGAGCCTCCTTAATCTGTTCTTATATTCAGGATGTCTGGGATTGTACAGTACTTCGTCTTCATCATAAAGGTCGATTAATTTTGTCGTAGATGGCACACACCCACTGACGTCATGTTTTCAAACAACGACGTCTGTTTTCAAATAAGCGCGATACAAGAGCTACAGCGATGCTAGAACTCCAAGCGGTTACATTTCGCGCTGCAGTGAACAGAAGACAAACGACTTTTATGATCAAACTAACTGAAAACCCGACGTTTCCCGGGTAGATATTTGTTTATTCAAGCCTTGAGTTGGTATTTCCCCTCTCTCTTCTCTCTCTCTGTCCATCTCGGTATTTTTTTCCTAATGGTATGTTATATTTATTAGAGAATACATTAAAAATAAGGCTGTCTTGAAGAACATATAAAAATTTTTAAGTGCAGTATACAAACAAGGAATGATAGTATTCAAAATAGAAATGATATGTAACATTCATACATTCATTTAATTCACAACTTCACTATAAACAATATTGCTTGTTAATTCTCCAGGATGTAATATGAATAATTTCTCTGAGTAAGTGAGATAAAGTTGTCCGTGTCAGAAACATGGGCATGACAAATCCACTGCTGCGATGGAGTAACCGAGCGGACTAAGGCGACTCCGTGCGGAGCGCGCCTTTGCTCGCCGTCTGAGGTTCAAGTCCTCCCTGGGGCATGGGTATGTGTGTTGTTCTTAAGTTAGTTTAACCTAGATAATCTGCAACGTTGTGTTAGCTTAGCGGTCTGAAGCGCCTACCTAGTAAGTAGGAGGTCCCTATTTCGAATCCCGGCCACACCACAAATTTTAATTCATTGCCTCTCCTTGTGTTTAATACCTTTATTTTAAGTAGTTTGTAAGTTTGTGGTCTAATAAGTAATGCAGTTAAGTCCCATAGGTTTACAAACATTTGAACAAGTCCACTCCACAGTTTTGAATAGACTGCCCTGTGGTTTACTAATCGTAATAGAAAATGCAAGTCTCACTGGAAATTCAGTCTCTTGAAGATAAAAAACAGGTCTGTCGTAAATAATGGGTATTCGTTGGATGTACTCAGTTTCATTCTCTTCCTTTCCTTATAACTCTAAAGACGTTTATTGCTGTCGCCTGCATCTGTGTGCGCTTGAGAAATCAAAGTTGTCAACATCACTTTCAACTTTCCATAAATTTCTTTAAGCTGACTGAAATACGTGTTGCATGATATGCCAAGGTTTTTACCCATCGCAGTATATATGATTGATACGTGCCGTTAGATACGCCGCAAAATTGTCTGGGCAGAGATCTTAATTTTCTCTTGGAGCACGCTTGTGGGTAAAGCAGCACCAAGCCCCCATAATCGCGTAAGCGGCGACTGCGAACAGCGGAAAAATTGAAGAGCGCCTCGGCAGCCATTGTAGTGGCAAACTTTTGCGCGAACTTTAAATGTGCGTAGGATTCTTTTGGTTAGAGGGAGTATTCTTTTGAGTTAAGTCGCGAAAACTATGTCTAATTGAAATATATAACTACAAAACAGTTTTAGACACCTTGAATATACAGCAACTATCGGTTGTGTGTAAATTTATTACACATACGATGTAGAAATTGGCCAACAGCGTTTCTTCTTCCTAACAAAACTGAACTATAACATGTACTTTTTTTTTCGTTGTAAGAGCAGCATATGAACGGAATTTATCGTCAGACACGATTTTTTGGCAGTTTCTCAATATATTATACGATTGTGAAACTTTTCTACAAACATTAATTTCGGAAGAGTTTCGCACTTTACGTCTCTGCTTTAATGCTGTATTCTCCAATACTTAGATTTTTCATAGCATCAAAAAAATGAAACAGGGCTGACTGAAATAGCTAATGTTAAATATCGATTGTGAAAGTGAAATATGCCATCAGATACATAACTGAAAAATAACTTCTTACGTTGTGAATACAGCAATCAGCCACCATCAAATTCTTTTAAGAACACGAAGTATACCATACCTTTTTTTTAACTAAGGCATCTAACAATAGCAATAGGGTATCCAGCAAGAAGATTAGCATTTTTAATGCTGTAAGCCAAATACCTTATAGCAGAGTGAACTGCTCAAAGGTCAGCAACTATCGTCACAGGGTTGAATTTCACAATGTGCATCCACTGTGGCTATGTGCCGTTCATATATGGAACTATACATAGGTCTGCAAACCCCTTTCAGTTGTTATAACTATATGTAAAGCAGATTACTTTTCAATTCTGCGTTACAAGTTGCTAATATTAATTTCATAAACAAAAATTCGAACTGCAGTGACGCAACTAATTTCGTGACCCCAATAGTTATTTTACACAATCATAAAATGAAACTTTTTGAACTTTCTGTCCACCAGAACTGCCTAAAGTATCTCCTTTTTAGAGCTATCAGTGTTATAAAAGCCTGTTATTTATTTCATTCAATCCTATATTGTGTTGATTAACAGTCTGTTTTGCAAGAGCAACTATCTCTGAACACAAGTAGTAGGGCTACTTGTATTCCTGAGAAATATAAATGGGAATACAGTATTCGATCTTTTATTCCTTTCAATTGATTTATGTATTTAAACGCTGAGAAGCTATTCAACATCTTGCTTCACGTACACTGCGATAGTCAAACAATACAGACGTGACTATCAATTGCGTATATATCCCGCAGTAGCTATTTAATATACGATTTACCTGCTAATAACACTCGTATTTATATGACGCTTGCCACTACTATGACGGCCGGGCGAGGTTCAAATTATACCGCGACAACAGCGCCGTCAGGGAGTCTAGTTATTTTTACAAGGTCTTTCAGCAGCACGCGAGCGTAAGCCATATCTATGGTTTCCGGCAACGGTCGGCGGCAGTGCATCGATTCGGGGATCAGGTCGATTACGTGGGGTGTTTTTCCTCTTTGGAGGAGGCTAGCGCGAACGGCGAGTGGGGCAACGGCGACCGACCGGTGTAGATACGGAAGGGAGTAGCCAGCACGATCGTGTCCATGAAGTTTTGGAGCTGGTACCGGTTGCTGATCCGGGTTTGTGTTGGGACAGACGGGTTTGAATTATGGTGAGCCCTTTCGTGGAACTCTGTTGCTGATAAACTGCACGATACTCTTAGTTTGGCTGGACTTGAGTGGGTTAAATTGAAGGAAATGTTCTGTTGCACCTTGAAGTTTCGAGTAGACCTTTCATATTAAATGAGATTGCACTGGAGCTGTAAGACTTTCCGTATGTTATTATATGATTATCTTGGGTATAGTTGCGCGGGAAGTGACCATTTAATATTGTTTGTGGTCCAGTTAAGCCGCCTGACGCTTTACGGCGTTTCAAATTGCAAGCAGATATCAGGATAAGTGTTATTATTTTGAATGTTGGAACTGTCACTTGCTTGTCACTTGGTGGGAAGACGCTGCAGTAGTGACCCTGTTTACCTCTGTGTCGCATGGCTTAGGTGTCCGGCGTCTCCGAGAGGTTGCAACGTAAAAGAAACAAAGGGGAAAACTAATAGTGCTTCTGGCTGTTTAGAAGCTACTCTTGTTGTACTGTTGGTTGTGGGAAACTCAAGGTGGGGCACGCGGACAGAGGAAGTAGCGACCAACCAGCAAGTGTTTGTCTCCGCTCCGTCCAGTTCAACGAGCCGCAGCCCAAGGTCTTAGTGGCGAGCATGTTACGCTTTGGTAACATCAGACCAGGAGGAAGATTTACTATTAATATTGTATGTGATTAGAGCTAGTTAAACTGTAGGTTCTTCTTCAAAGCCTTACCTTATATATATATATATATATAAGGTAAAGCAGTCAACAATCCGAAGATTGAACACCACAGTGCTTTACTAGGCATGATCCTGTTTGGAGGTGGTATGCCGTTGCCTTCCTCCGACCTTCGAACTGACTTCCCAACCAGTTACAGGGGGGACCTACAGTTTAACGTGGTTTCCGAACCACGGTGCTACTCGGTATTTTTCACATGAGCAATACTGCCAGAGGTGAAAGAAGTGGAAAGGGACAGATAAAAATCCTAGGACCTGGCGGGGATCGAACCCGCGACTTTTGGATTTGTAGTCCGCCACTCTACCACTGTGCAACCAAGGCGCATATATATAAAAAAGAGGGGAATTTATTCACCGGCAGTAAATCATTGAACTCTGACAGTGGAGTTAATTACTATTACAGTTCATAGGAAGGGCGCTAGTTTTCGCACTCTAGTAATACTGGTTTCACAACTTTTAGTTTATTTGCAATCAATGTAGTGAATTCCTTTTAAATTTCATGTAATGTTTGTAATTCTGGGTGTGTTCAATATTGGAAATAAAAATAAAAAAATATATAAAAAATTGTTGCAAACTCAGAAGCTTACCACTCCAGGACCCTTGCGTCCAAGCTAACCCGCTCAATGGTTTAATCTTGCTAAGGCAAGTGGTAACAATGATCTCATATTTACTGAATTATACGTTGTATAATTTTGCAGTTATATATTCATTTGTATAAGTGCTGTATGTCGGTAAAATCCGTTGCGGACAGAGTTAATTGTAAAGAAGTAGTACATTAAAACCTGATGATTGATGGGGTGCTTTTACATGGACGTTACTGTTATTGTCCTTATCACATGAACTACGTGTCGTACTGTCATACAATTTCTAAAGTACATTCATCTGTATTTGTGTATACTATCTGCAACATTTCCTGCTACTACAATTTGTAGAGTAGAAATTACAAACTGCAAGGAATGCCGTAGTTTTGATCCATCAACAGCGGAAAAGTTTCTTTCTTTCATTATTTTGATGTGGTAGTCAGCGAGAAAAAGTTTAATAAAGGTTTGAAAGTATGTTTAACGTTTGTTGCACATCGCTAGGTACTGTCATTCTCATATACTGCATTCATAAAGTCTCGTCGTATTATGTGGGAGTTTCTTGCAATTCCTATTGTTTATGACGTTATATCTTCTGAACCATATTTCGTATGTGATTCTTACTCCTACAGCAATTGTTATCTCACGTAAAGAATATGGGTACCAAATTTGGTTGAAATCGATGCAGTGGTTTAGAAGATGAGAAGCGTTGTCGCTTAATGCAGCAGTTTTTCGCGCATCTCATTGTTTATGACGTCATCTCGTAAACTATGTGTTGTACGTGATCGTTACATTTACGCCAACTTTTCTCATGGATTGAAGTTTACGTGTGCAAAACCTCATAAAGACTGGAACAAAATTGTAGATTTGTACGCAATACGTACACAGAAACACACAAACATACGGACACTCTGCTTGATATATAAAGATCCACTGCGAGGCACTAGATATGCTCACTCTTTTTGACGAAAGCAGAGATTTGTCAAAATTACCTATTACTCTATCAAATTTGTATGACGTAAATATGTTATTTAAATTTTTGACAAAGAAATGAGACCTTATCCGAAGTGTTTTTTTGTCCAATACCTTCGGAGCCTATCGACGATATTGCAAGAGGATTATGCCCGACCCTTCAGACTTCATTGCAGACTTGGCCTCCTTGTGCTTCCGATCACTTGCATGTCGAAACGTCTGGTCGACGATGATGAACGACTGTTCCGGGCTACTACTGCTACACCAGATTAACTTTGGTGGTGTGAGAATATTAAACATGTTTTTCCTTCTCTTAATAGCAGTACAACAGTGCGGGTTTCTCGAAACAGAAACAAGCATTGGCGAGATAGCAAAGTTTTGCATACAGTGTATGGTAATGTCAGGATCGATATAATACTTATTAGCTACGTGAAGATCATTTGTCTCTAGTGATAAGCATAATCCGCGAAAGAGTAGTGACCAAACGGCCACATCGCGTGAGCAGATCGTTTTATTCGATATGTATCTATTTCCGATAACACAGAGAACGTTACGTTCACCTAACGTGTTTTCTGATATCTCAGCACGAACTCATTCATAAGTACAAGTGATACCACTGATGTAGCATGCCATTCTTTCGAGGATCTTTATGTGATACCGAGAATGTATTATCAGGGACTCGCGTGGCTGTCTTAGAGATCATTAGTAAAGGCATGGAAATAATTTCACAGTTAAAATTTTAAATAAAAAATGACTTTAGAATATGCGCAATATATAAAAGAAACACGATCATGAGTAAGTATATATTTTATCCTCAGGAAAGCGTATAAATGAAGTATACGGAGTTATTACCAAAAGATAACAGATACAAAGGGATCAAGACGAGTCTGGAAGGATTGTAATAGTGCTGCAGGAAAATTAACAATAAATGTTACTTTGCGCCATTTCCTATGTAATTAGTACTGAAATTAGTCACTTGTTATATGGGCAGCATGACTATTTGTAGAAATAATCAACCTTACGTGTGAACGATGGAGATCACAGAACACACAGAACTTCATGAAGATCATAATTTTATACAGGCTGTATGTATGTGTAAGACATAATTTGAATTTTGACTGCAGCAATTTATCATAAATATTTTTCTTTGGTGTTAAACACGTACGACTTTGAGACATTCAGAATATAGGCTGACACACATGATAGGCTACAGTAAATAGTCGTTCGACTCCCTTGCGTTTAGCGATATGGCGTTCTTATTCACTGTGACTTGGATGTGATTGATCGTCTCACTACTTCTGCAATTATTCCAGCCAATAAAATCATATTTATACATGGAAAACTTATAAAATGGTAAATTCCTTTATTTTCAGCTGTTATAAAAATATTTTGAATCGTATACTATAGGTTTTGGTCAGTGATCAGCATCTACAGATGTTTTAAAACATGTCATAATTACATGAAGCTATGTTGATGTTAACAGAAAAGAAGCACAAAATCATTATGTTAGGAAATAAAGTAAATCTGTACTTGGTCATCGCTAACCGTCAGCGGTAGTATAACGACCAAAATTTTGTGAGCATAGAGAATGTTATTCTCCACCTCCTTGATCATCGTTCCATTCACGACTATGCAGTACTTTCAATAAAAAGGTGCCATCAATCATTTTAGCAGTGATAAGATTGTTGAAATTGGCCTATAGTACTACAGAAAACATAAAGTACGTAGGTCTATTGCTTTTCTGCGACTAATCACTCCAATATCCCAGAACTGTAACAGGAGTGATTCGTATAATATGCCCATATCATTCGAACCCGCGACCCTTCAGTTTCCAGTCGAGCACTTTATCGCGAATGGAAACAAAAGGGTCGCGGGTTCGAAACCCTGTCGGACCTCGGATTTTTTCAGTATACGCTTTAACCCATCCTTCACCTCTCAACTATGTGAGGAGTCACCAGAAACGACACTTGGTTCGGAATCCACGTTAAGCTGTAGGTCCCCTTTCCTTTCATTTTCCCGGTTGGATAACTGGGGTAGGCTAGAGACACGCAAGTCACCGAAGTGGCGTCCAATTGAAAGACTTGCAGCGGGCCAATGAACCGCACGAAATTATTATTAGTATTTGAAAATTAAGGATAAACCTACACTATGAATGAGTAATAGTTCTAATTTATACTTATCACTATTCTGTATTAGACATAATTTAGAAGGCTTCAAGTACTTGATGTAAAACTGGAATAAAAATACATTTTTATAATTTAGGCTTGATTAATAAGACACCGCATAAGTCAGAAATATAGTTTTTGACTATTCAAAACTACTACGTTCTCTACATTCTGCACGTGCCCATTTCAAAAAAATGTATGCATCTGTTACACTTCATTTTTGCCTAAATTCTCCACCATGGCGTCATTGCCCCAGTTGGAAAATATGGCTAAGAACTTCAATTTAAAGCCTAAGATTTTGCGAAGCAATTAGGTTAGAGAGACGAAATCGAAGCTAAATATGTACAGATTACGTCATTACGAGTATTAAAAAGTACTCACGGCCTATAGAGGTACTTATTTCAATAAAATACAAGCTCGAAAATTAGATCCAAATCGTAGAAACTAACAATTTCTTTCACGGGATTAATGCCTGTCAACAATCACGGTGACCACAGGAATTAGTTCCGCGGTAGGTAACTGTGATAAACACTGGCATGCACACTCGTACTGCCAGTTGTTCGTCATAAAACTGGGGTGTCGCAGTTACCCTGGTCTCCCCTAGGTTTCAGCAACTGCACATCGACCTTTGGTAACCCAAATTACCGGATATGAGCAAGCTGACAGGCGACAGTTATTAAAAAATTCCACTGTCGCCTCTTATGATAGACGTCCGTCACTACTTTGTAATACTACTTTGTTGAAATGACTCTTTAGATATTACGTCATATCAGTGTGTATTTACAGTAGTGGAACGAAGGTAAGGTTGTTTCTTGTAAGCATAGGATGGAGGCATGACTAGTTAAAAAATACATTTGTCTGTGTCACGTACAAGTTCACCGCCTTACTGTAGCAATAACGTTAGATCACTGAAGCTGGAAGCATTGGTGAACGTAAGACACGGTGACCTTCGTGACACGCTAGGCAAGCCTGGCGCGGTATTTTAAACAGTCTGTGAAGTGTGTTTCTGGCTAGAATTAAACAACACTAGATCATTGTTACTGATGGTTTGGTGGTGGTTACCTGATCAATTATTTTTATTTTATTTATTTTATTATTATTATTATTATTATTATTATTATTATTATTATTATTATTATTATTATCATTATTATTATTTGACAAAATTTACTGTGTTGAAAGTTGTGCGCGACGCTTGCCTAGGCCTCACGAAGGCCACACAACACATTCGAGTCAAGTGTCTTAACAACAAATAAGAAGCCATAGCTCAACTAAGCATCGATTACAACTTAGACACCCAGGTACTTCTTTGACGGCAAAGTTTTCAATCTATCATATTCATTACACAAATTTATGCCATTTTTTAAATTTTAGCACGAGTGACCAAAAAAAGTTCGGAGGAGGGGGGTATTTGAACCACCTCGTCCCCTCCCCCTTCCACCGTATCTACGCTCCTGCTGCAACGTTTGAGTCGTGAGAAACAATTCAGGCAAAGGAACGTCTGCTAACCGTAGTAAATTGCAGTCACTACGCCGGCCGCGGTGGCCCAGGGGACTGAGGCGCTCCAGTCACGGTCTGCACGGCCACTACGGTCGGGGGTTAGCTAGTTCATAAGTAGTTTGTAAGTGTAGGGACTGGTGATCCCGTAGTCAAGTCCCATATAAGCTCTAAAAACATTTGAACATATTTACACAACGCTTTTTCTTAAAAGTGCACTTGTTCTATTTCGTGAACATGCCGTGAAATATGGTCCAACAAATTGTAAACGCTGTCTTCTGAACTACAGTACCTGCACATAAAATGTGGACGCATTGTTATAGTGAATGTTGCAAATGAGAAAGCGCTTGTATACGTAAATGTCAAAATATCGCAAAATGTAAATTCCTTTTAATTAATAACAGTGTAAGAAAACTTTTAGAAGTCAAGGCAAAAAAAGGAAAAATATTAGCCGTGATCGGGAAGCGAACCACCGCCAACGGTCAGTAGATTCTCAACATGATGCGTTCATCCGCTCCGCTATAAGGATCACATTTCCAAAAGCTTTCTTTTTTACATAACCAGTAATATCAAGGGTTACTCGCCAATATGGCATTTATTTAGTGTAATTTACAACTAATTCTACTAAGAACTACATGATTTTGGCACCTCTTAAGATTGCCGTAACTTCGAAATAGCAACAAGCGAGTTATAAGAAGAAAAGCATGAAAATACGAAAGGGAAATGGTGTCTCTTCAGAACATAGCTTGCGACCGTAGAGACATCTATTTACATCTAAATCTACATACATACTCCGCAATTCACCGTAAGGTGTGTGGCGGAGGGTACACTGTACCACTACTAGCCATTTCCTTTCCTATTCCACTCCCAAATTGAACGAGGAAAAAAAGAACGCATATATGCCTCCGTACGAGCCCTAATTTCTCTTGTCGTTGTGATCTTTACGCGAAATGTAAGTAGGCGGCGCAAGATCGTACTACACTCAGCTTCAAATTCCGGCCCTCTAAATTTACTTAACAGAAATTCACGAAAAGAACGTCTTTCTTCCAGCGAACCCCAATTGAGTTGCTGGAGCATTTCCGTGACACTCGCGCATTGGTCGAACCTACCGGTAACAAATCTAGCTGCTCGCCTCTGAACCACCTCTATGTCTTCCTTCAAACCGATCTGCTGCGGGTCCCAAATACTTGAGCAATACTCAAGACGTGGTCGTACAAGCGTATTATAGGCGGTCTCCTTTACAGGTGAAGTACATCTTCCCAAAATTCTCCCAATGAACCGAAGTCGACTGTCTGCCTTACTCACAACTGTCCTTACATGCTCGTTCCATTTCATATCGCTCTGCAATGTTACGCCTAGATATTTGAAGACGCGACAGCATCAAGACGCTCACTACTAATGCTGTATTCGAACATTATAGGATTGTTTTTTCTACTCATGCGCATCACCTTACATTTTTCTACATTGAGAGCTAGCTGCCATTCTTCGCACCAACTAAAAATTTTGTCTAAGTCAACCTGTATGCTATTACAGTCAGTTACAGACGACACCCTCCCATACACCACAGCATCATCAGCAAACAGCCGCAAATTACAACTTACTCTGTCCATCAGATCATTTATATAGATAGAAAATAATAGCGGTCCTATCACACTCCCTTGGGGCACGCCTGACAATACACTCGTCTCTGATGAACACTCGCCGTCGAGAACAACGTACTGCGTTCTATTACTTAGGAAGTCTTCCAGCCAGTCACAAATCTGTGAACCTATTCCATAAGCTCGCATCTTCGTTAGCAGTCTGCAGCGTCGAACGCCTTTTTGAAGTCGAGAAAAACACAATCCGCCTGTTGCCCTTTGCGCTGAATTAAAGATTCGCTGTAAAATCAAGCTAAGTAGTGGGCCAATGCCGCAGAAACCGAACTGGTATTCCATCCGGACCAGCAGACTTTTCCGTATTTAGCTCTCTCAGCGGTTGTACAGGTAACTGGGGTCCGACGCACTACTGTCCCTAGACGCTATAGGAATCCCACCTCCCGCTCCTTACAGCTCCCGGGGACATCCAATCCCTTTCCTGTCTCCCGGCCCTGCGGCCCCTCCTCTCTCTGCCCCCACCTGTCGCCCCTCGTCCGCTCCTTCCCGCCTCCCCCTCCCCCTCTTCCTCTCCCCATTTGCTCCACCTCCATCTACGCCTGTCACATTCATCACCACCTGCGTGTGCCTCGTCTGTGTCTCCGTCGGAGTGTACTTAATCAGTGCCGCGGCGGATTAGCCGCGCGTGCTGGAGCGCCGTGTTGCGGTGCGCGCGGCATTCCGGCGTCGGAGGTTCGAATCCCCCCCCCCCCCCACGGGCATGGATGTTTGTGTCGTCTTTAGTATAATATAGTTCATAAGTAGTTTGTAAGTTTAGGGACTGATGACCCCGCAGTTAAGTCCCTTAACCTTACAAACATTTGAACATTTGAAATAATCAGTGTTTTTTAATGCAACGGCGAACGGCCAACCCAAAGCCGACGCCTGTGTCTTTTAACTGTCTGTGTGATTAAATGCTTCTGTGCCGGCCGCGGTGGCCGCGGGGACTGAGGCGCTCCAGTCACGGTCTGCACGTCCACTACGGTCGGGGATTCGAATTCCCCCTCGGGCATGGATATTTGTGCTGTCCTTAGTATCAGTTAGTTCGTAAGTAGTATAAGTTTAGGGACTGATGACCCCGTAGTTAAGTCCCATAAGCTGTACAAACATTTGAACATTTGAAATGCTTCTGTGTAGTGTTTCCCCGTTTTCGTTGCCATCTGATTTTATGTAATACTGCACACTAACACTTCATTTCTGATGTTGCTCCTCTTCCATTATGTCGCTGTGTTTTGTGTATTGTCTCTTTTTGTACTTTGTGTTTTGTTTGTGTTCTTCGTTCCATGTACAAATTCTGTGTGCTGAAGGACGCTTCTGGTTTCCCTTCAAAACGAATTTTAAAAAAATCAGGTGCTGCCAGCAGCCCTACCCGGAGAATGAAATAACAATAAAGGAAAAAAAGTCATCCGTATTAGATCTAAAAGAAATCAGTTACATCACTCAAATCTAGAGGTCGTATATTCAACTAAATACCTAGGAATTACAATTAGGAATAACATAGATGTGGAAGAACAAACAGAAAATGTCGGGGAGAGGGGAGGGGGGAGGCGAAGCAAAGGCTACTTTCATTAGCCGAACAATAAAAAAATGTAATAGTTGTACTAAAGACACTTGTCCGTTGCTGCGCATTGTGGGGTCCTCGCTAGGTTGGGCAGAGAAAGTTCACAGAAGGGCAGCTCGTTTCATATTAACGCGATAGAAGGGAAATAGTGCACAGAAATGAAGCAACAGTTTGGCTGGAAGTAGAGTTCCGACGATGTTTAAAACCATGTCGGTATAATTCGTATAAAATGACAACCTTATTTTTAAACCGTTTAATAATTGTTAGAATTGGTATAACGGGTTAGATCGCTATATTCAGTGTGCAAACCGAAACATTAGACATCCGAAATGTTACAATGGGTATTTTATTTCTTATATACATTTCATAGTTCACAATACAGAAATATAGTACATTTTTATTCGATATGTGACTATAAATTTTGTTTAAATCACACCTGACAAATTAAGAAACGTAATTACACTACAAGAAAACATTGTAAAATGTCTTCTTCATTTATGACACTGTAGATGACTGCAAAATATAAATTAAAACCTTGCATTCCAAACAATATTATTAATAATATTAATAAAAACGAAATTAAAATCTTCTCTATGGAGGAAACAAACTCTTCCTGTTACTGGAACAAATATACATGCCGGTATTCTTTTTTCATAATATTGAGATTCCTCCTCCCACGATGACGATAACGTGTCGATGTCTTATGAGGCACCCATGTACTTGAGGTTGCACTGTATACACACCAGTGTTTCGGTTGTATTTGGAGGTCTGTGCCGTAATGGTGTGCGGATTCGTCAGTAAGCTGACCAGTCACGCTCCCTTGCCACAGAGGAAGGCGGTGCATAGAAAATTCTGGAGCAGGTGAACTCAAGGGTTGTTTAGTACATCAGCCTTTCTACCATACAGACGGAAATACACGTTTTGATGGAAACCATAACTAGTTTCTGCAATGTTTCCCCACCAGTATTTCGAATTCAGCATAGGTAATGGAGCAGATGAAACGTATATTGCCCTAGTAATGGCTTCATCATTATCACCATCACTTGCTGGATGGGTATCTTTATGCTCAGATGTAGAAGGTACTTGTTTTGATTCTTTTGTAAGCTGTTCGCTGAGAGCAGAACCAGAAGGCAATGCGTAGATAAAGACTCAGTCCCTGTTGCGTCAATATTCTGCACCCCCACGTATTTGCTGGAGTTCCGCTTTGCTCCTGTTCACTTGCGATGTATCATCTGAAGCTATACGTTTAACAGACTGAGGGCACAGATCGCATCTGGTACGATGTTCCTTTAATCATTATGCCAAGGTGTTACGATATGTGGTGTTACAATATTTACTTGTTGCTTGTCTTTCACCATCAACTTGCCGTAAATCGAAGAGTTGCCACACCTTTGATCGAGGACTTATTCCAATAACTCTCCTATCCTGTCTGATTACATATGATAGCTCAGCGTAACAGCATCTGAGGAGTGTCCAACCTGTCTGGCTTTATATAAACCTGTCGGCTATGACGCCAGTTGTCATCCGTTCATCCCAGAATGGTGGCGCCTGTTGTGTAAGCATTTCACACAGCCGTGTAGCACTGCGGGTTGCCTGACAACCAGGATGAAATGAACCTCTCTCCCGAATCATACTGGTTTTAAACGGTTTTAAACGACAAGTTTCTGAATTCAACCGTATGGAACCGTATTTCTAAATATCTAGCTGGAAGACATTAAACGAAAAGCGTTATAAGTCGCAGCGTGATCTATTTGAGAGATTTAATTCACCGACTTTCTCCTCTGAATGCGAATTTAATAAAATAAGAGATCGAAAAGGGCAAGCGTGGTATTGGAACGGTTCGATGAACTCGCTGCCATGCACATAAATGTGATTTGTAAATATGTCGATGTAGATGCAGGAGCACTTATAAAGCCTAATCAGAGAGGATGAAGTACGCAGAGGGTAATGCTGAGACAGTCTCACTGTATGTTTAGTAGCTGCTTCCATGTCCGCGAAGATCGGCTCGAAATTCTAGACAGGTGTCTGTTGATATCTGACGAGTGGAATTACGAGACGCCGGCTGGTTTATATTTCCGCCATTCAAAAATCAGTTGAACGGTAACTGAATCGAGTGTGGTGTCAAGCAAGTACCTCTAACAGGTTGATTACGTTTACAAAGATGTAAAAATTATACTTGACTAGTAATAAGAGATACGAGTTGCCTATAACGATGTCTTCTGCTTGGTAATCAGCTCCGGACAAAGGAAAGATGGAAATTATGGAGGAGGCAGAGAGAGAGGATGAGGAAAGAGAGTTGGCATTGAAAATTTGGAGGACGGGAGAGTGTTGTGGTGATTATTACATGCTGTCTGATTAGGGGCTATGGGGCTGCTCGGAGGGTGGACTTTGGAGGTATCAAGCGATGGCGTCTACTCGGGAAAACAGGAAGTGGTTTTGAGAATACATGAAGTGGTAGTTGAAGAGGAAGAATTTGATTGCTGCCTTGTCTAATCGGTCAATAATTGGAAGTGCAACGTCTTACGTACAACACCTACATATTCGATAAAGTTTCGGAAATGTATAGACATCATGGTACGACATATCGGCCGCCAATCGTTCGGCCAATCCGTGCCTGACACTCACGTGAAGATGACTGAATCATAGGCACACGAAATATTGTGCCAAAAGTCGACTATATCCAATAATCATTACACAGCGAAAACTTCAAGAACAACATCTACATCCATTGAAGACTGTAACACCTGCCTAATTTATGTGCCGCCCCCGCGAGCAAGGGGAAGTGCCGCAACATGATGCGACATATACTCGACTAATATCTCATAGTGCTGGATGGAACTGGCAGCATGCATTCTGCAGGATTGCTTATAAAACCAGAAGAGCACGAGGGGATCAAGATCTAGTCCGAACAGCACGTTGCAAGGAATCCTAGATACGCTCAAAAATCTTCACATCTAGGGATTTCTCTTATCTGATTATGATGATCATTTATCCCTATGTAGGTGGATGCAAACAAAATGGCATTCGGAGGAGAAAGTTGGTGAAAGTAATATCGCAAATATTTGTCGACGCACCAATAAAGCCTTTCTCTGCCGCGCGGGAGTATCAGAGCGGTCTGGAGCGCCACGTTGCAGATCGCGCGGCCTCCCGCGTTGGAGGTCGAATCCTCCCTCATGGATGTTTGTGTTGTCTTTAGTATAAGTTAGTTCATAAGTAGTTTGTAAGTTTAGGGACTGCTGACCTCGCAGTTAAGTCCCATAAGCTTTACAAACATTTGAACATTTTTAAAGCCTTTTTCTTTTAAGATTTTCAAACCAACTCGTGTATAAACTCTACCCGCCGTATCGTGATAATACAAAACCATCTGCCCTTCTCTAAACTTTCTCTATGTTCTACGTCAGCCCCACCTGGTGAGGATCCCACAATATATATTCTAAAGTAGGACGAACAACTGTAGTTTCTTTAGTAGAACTGTTGAAGCGTTCCAATAAAGCGAGCCTTTGGGTCGTCTTCCCCAATTTAAGTTTTTCACAACTGTAACTCCTAGGAATTCAGTCCAACTTAAGGTCTTTAGTTTTGACTGATCTATCGTGTAAATAAAGATTAATGGGTTCTCTTTAGAGCTTATACGAATGACGGGACACTTTTAATGATTTAGAAAAAATTCCCAGTGTTCGCATCATGCTGATATCTAAATCTTTTGCATATCCTTTTGATCCTTTGAGGCTTTACTAACCAATAGCCGACATCATCCTGTAACGTTTCCCGGAGGAATACCGGATGCCACTTCTGTTTTAATAGATGACTATCAGTCAGTTACAACTCGTGCTCTTTGTGAAAGGAAATCACGAATCCAGTCGCACAAGTGAGTCGATATTACGTAAGCACGCAATTTGTGAGGTGCAGTGTATATTTTTTGAATGACCTCAGCGCTAAAAGAAAACAGAACAAACACACACTTTTTTTTTCAAAAGTTTTGAATTTACTTTATGTTGAGTACTTATGGGACCACCCTTGTACAGCATTCGCCACATGTGAGATATTTGCTAGCTTTGTTACACAAGAATATTTTCTGAATATGTGTTGACTATGGGTCAACAGGTTGTTCTTTTCGAAGAAGTTCACAATGTCCGACAAATGTACGAAATTCGAGCTGTAACCCGATATCAATGGTATGGGCCTGTAATTTTGCGGATCACTCATATTCCATTTATTGAATATTGGAGTGACCATCAGCCGCTTTACTGTAGTCATGGGTGTGCCTACACTATTTTAACAATGGGATCACTGACTTTCGGTGCAGTTAGAAACTTTACGTGGGAAGAAACTGAGCTGTAAAATTTATAATTTCGCATTAGTAGTAACGTGAAGCACACAATGCGCAAACGTCCAAAGTGTGGTATCAAAATTTCGGAAATCTATTTTTAGACCCAAAAATAACTACTAAAGAGTCATTTCTCAGAGCTAATATCTCTTTATAGTTAGCCATAATGAACTACCGGCCTAATATTGAGCAAGAATACTTAACAAATGTTTCCTCTATTATTAATTTTTGAAATTTGAAAATTTTTATTATTCTCTAAGTTTGAGGTTAGCTATCTCTGGTGGGACTGAATTTAAAAAATCTTATTTTTGCTCCTATATGATAGCAAACTACTGTAAAAATTTCAACATTGATATTTTACTGTGAACAACGATATGAATTTTTGAAAATAAGGTAATAATTCGTATTACACTACAAATGGCCTGATGGCTGTTGTCTATTTTAACTGTTTATCGTTTCATTGTAATAAAATTTAGTTAACACTATCACTCCATGTTATTTTAACATTACTTACCTTAATAACTAAATATTAAACAGCAGTAGCTGTGTATATCAAAATTTTAAAGCTGCATATGGGCATATGATTGTTTTATTTAACAACTTTTATGATTAGATAATTTGTAACTATATTCTCATCTCGTAATATACTTTTAATTTATTACTTATTTTATCAACTTCATGTATCCGTATGACTGCTCGGTTTATCATTTTTGTCGGGTAAATCTTCTAAAGAAGGCAAAATTATTTTTTCCGAAACATAGGTCAAGGTTTACGTAATAAACCAGATTATGCAACTGATCGACTGAAATTTATTCACAATTTAAGCTCTGTACATGTTTGTTTATATCATAAAAAGCTCAAACTGATTATTGTGGATGCAAAACTACTAGATTTAATGGTCTGACGCTTTCAGTTAAGATTCCATGATGAGTTTGTGTGATAAATGCCATGGTAAATAAATTGTTCTTGGAAAGTTTAACGAATATAAGAAATGCTCGACAATGTAACCTTCAGTCATCGGGTCAGAACGGATAGAGCAGAAATGATAAGTCATCAAATCCCAGTAAGATCACTTCGAATATTCTTTCTCTTTTTCTTCTTCCTCGTCTACACCTATCTACAATTTCGTCTGCGTCTTCGTCTGTCTGCAGTTCACCGTCTTGTCATATCATCACCATGGTCTCCACCCCTGTAACCATCATAATCTGAAACTCCCCATCCAAAGTATCCAGCACGACAGCCTCCTCGTACCAACCACTCCTTACCCTCCCGTCCGTCCCCATCATCTCCTCCGCATCTTCTGATGCACAGCCCAACTCCCCCAGTCCCTCTTGTCCATTCCCCTCACATTCCACGAAGAATACCCACTCTCCTCCCCTAAGCTCAATTGCTCATTTTTTTGTAAATTTGTTTGACCAAACTGCTATGAACGTCGATACCTATACTTAAACTACTTAAACTAACTTACACTAAGGACAACGTGCACACACACACACACACACACACACACACACACACACACATGCCCGAAGGAGGGCTCGAATATCCGGCGGTAATGGCCACCCAGTACTCAGCATGACGCCTTAGACCTCGTGGTCTCTCTCCCTTGCCAGGATCACTCGTCCCTAAACCACATTGGCCGCCGATTCACCTCCAGCCGCCGATTTACAACAGGGATGTTCTATACCCGGCCACCTCCCCATCCGGTCACTACTTCAGCAATTATCTGCCCCAACACCTCCAAGAATACCTACAACTGCGGACCTCCCCCTAACTATCCCATAAGAGTCACCTTGATATGCACCGTGGTTCTGGAAACCATCCTATCTCGCCGTATTCACCAGCATCTTCTTCGACACCAACTCCTCTCAATCTGCCAATGTGGCTTCCGACCTTCCTTTCTGCCGATGACCAACTCTTTCGCCTCACTCTCCTCCTCACTCCACCATCTTTTTCTGCCTTGACCACGTATGGCGTTTCTCTTCAAACTCCAAACCTACGCACTTACCATCAATTATGTCCCACTCGTCGTCTCATTCCTGTCCTGCTATGCCTCCTACGTCACTGTCTTCAATTTCTACACCTTTCACCCCTATCCGGGGGTACCCTAAGGCTCACCTATATACAGCAAATATGTCCCAACCCCTTGCCCCCGGTTTACCTCCAATAAACCAATGACACCCCCTTCCTTCCGCTCGTCCCCACTCTCCGAAGATGCCAAGGTCTTCTAAAGGCTATCTCTCCCACTTCTCGTTTGGTGTAACAAATAGCACCATAAATCCTGACAAATCCCAGGAAATCCTCTTAGGTCGTACCACCCTGTCCTTCTGGCTCCATGACCTACCTCATCGCCGGCCGCGGTGGCCGAGGGGACTGAGGCGCTTCAGTCACGGTCTGCACAGCCACTACGGTCGGGGGTTCGAACCCCCCCTCGGGCATGGATATTTGTGCCGTCCTTAGTCTTAGCTAGTTGATAAGTAATTTGTAAGCTTAGGGACTGATAACCCCGTAATTAAGTCCCATAAGAGCTACAAACCTTTGAACGTTTGAACCTACCTCATCCTCAACGACCCCTCACCCCTATCTGCTACACTTCCACTGTCAAATACGCTAGATCGCTTCGTTGCGTAGACCCCTCTCCCCCCACCCCCACCAAAAAACATTCCAGCGGAAATCCCGCAACTGAATCTCTCCTCACACCCCTTTCTGGCCGAAAATGGAGCCTCTAACCATCCACCATCCTTCTTTACGCCTCACTGATGTTTCCCACGATCTGCTGTTTAAATGTAGCCTGAATCTCCATCCCCCTTCCTTCTACAAATCCGTCCAGATCATTGACTGCCATGCACTCCTCCTCGCATATTGTGTGAGTATTGCTTCCCGTGTTCATACATTTCTACTGAATCCAATCTTCCCGAGGCCAGCATCTTCTCCTTCCAGCAATTAAATGTATTTCCTGTGATATCCAAGGATTTTTATATGTGTTGCCTTTCTACCTATTTGGTCCTCTGCAACCTTCACTATTTCTCTCAAAGCTACCCATTCCATTTCTACTTTTTTTATTTTCCCTTGTTTCTGTCAACTTCTGCCTAAAACTCCCTCTGAAACTCTCAAGTTATCCATGTCCCATCTCCTTATTTTCCTCTCTGCACTTTAGTCGGTATCTGTCTACAGTTCATAACCTACAAGATGTGGTCAGAGTCTATATCTCGTTCCGAAATCTGTCTCAAAATCATGAAATTTACCTGGTACGTTACGGTGTCTCCTGTCTCTTTCACTATTCTTAAAGTGTTCGTCACGGTTAAATTATGTCCTCTGAAAAATTCTGCGAGACGGCTTCCTCTTTCATTCCTTTTCCCCAGTCCATATTCGCCTTCCTTCACTTCCTTTTCATACTTCCGAGTTCCAGTTCCCTATTACAATAAAGTTTTCCTCCCCTTAACTGTCTGAATAATTTCTTTTATATCATCATACATTTCTTCGATCTCCTCGTCATTTGCAGAGCTACTTGACATATAATCTTGTACTACTGTCGTCTGTGTTGACTTTCGTATCTATGTGTACTATGGTAATGCGATTACTGCGCTGTTCATAGTAGTTTATTCGACTTTTTTTTTTTTTTTTTTTTTTTTTTGTAATAACCCAATAGATTTTGTATTTACAATCCTGTACTCATCAGAAATCCTGTACCTCTTTCCACCTAATTTCACTAATGCCCACTATATATTACTTCAACCTATCCATTTCCCTTTTTTAATTTTGTTGTCTTTCCTGATGACGTCATCCTCCTGAGTAGTCCCCACCCTGAGATCCAAATAAGGGACAATTTTACCTCAGAAATATTTTACCTGAGAGGATGCCATCATCATATACTGATACAGTTGAGCTTCACGTCCTCAGAAAAAGTAAAGACTGTAATTTTCCCTTTCTTTCAGCCGTTCGCAGTGACTGTATAGCAAAGCCACATTAGCCGATGTTACAAGGCCAGCTCAGTCAATCATCCAGACTGTTGCCCCTGTAACTACTGAAAAGGCTGCTACCCCTCTTCAGGAACCACACGTCTGTCTGGCATCTCCACAGATACCCCTCCGCTGTGATTGCACCTACGGTGCGGCAATCTGTATTGTTGAGGCACGCAAGCCACCTCACCTCGGCCATGTATGTGGTCCACGGGGGTTACTTTTTGTAATAATACCGTACATTCAAGGTAAACAACAGGTTAACGAGCTATCGAGATGCATCATAAATGATAGTGAATGATAAAACGGAATAATATGAGACAGAAAATCTGGAGTCTTTATTTCAGCTCATATTTGAAACAAGTAACTCCATATTATATGCTGCATATTACGCAGCAGCCATCTAAATGCACCTCTTATTGACTCCAAAAAATTTCCTGTATGGTACATCAATTACATAAGCTAATTAACGCACGAAGAGCAGAAATGTTTCTAATACGTTAGCTGTCCCGTTTGTGCATTACAATTATACCAAAGAAACGCATTGTATTTTTCTCACTCTTAAATTGAGTTTGGGAAACGCACAATGCAATTCTATACAAAGCACGTAACAAACCATTTAGCTCCAAATATTAAATATACTAAAGCAAATGCTGTAACAAGCCATCGAGTTGCAAATGAATGGCGAGATATAATCATTAAACTGAGGATGAAGCAGCAGGAACCTTTATTACGACGCCTAATTAGTTTGGAGTGCAACGCTTATTGGAAAACTTGCAACTTTACAGTCCCATCAAGCAACGGACAACCTGTTGCAGGACATATCGACATCCGTAAACAGCAGTTCCCATCCCAGTGAAAAGTGATAAAACATGGAAGATAGAAAGCATGACATTTACTGTTATAGCTAGATGAGTGGCCGTTTTCAGAAAGCTACAGCATGAAAACACAAAAACGTTGATTATTCAAACGTTATTTAACTTTTGACTCCATATATATTTGTAAAAAACGCTGGTCTTCTGACAATCCTTCGATGTTTATCATTGAAAATGTGATTTTTCCATCATCAACTTTGACCTTGATTAGTTTCAAAAATTACTTTCTAGCAAAAGGCCGAAACACTTGTCTCTTTATATTCAATATAGAACGTCCATGCCAAATTTGATCAAAATCGGTGACCCACATGTTGGATCCCTCTTCGTGTTACAGATATACTGCATTTAAGAAAACTGTAATGTAAAGTAACAGTTTCTGTAATATGTTTATAAGATGTCATGACCACCCCCATGAACCACAGACGTTGCCGAGGTGGGGTGGCTTGCGTGCCTCAACGATACAAATAGCCGTACCGTAGGTGCAACCACAGCGGAGGGGTATCTGTGGAGAGGCCAGACAAACTTGTGGTTCCTGAAGAGGGGCAGCAGCCTTTTCAGTAGTTACAGGGGCAACAGTCTGGATGATTGACTGACCTGGCCTTGTAACATCAGCTAATGTGGCTTTGCCACACAGTTACTGCGAACGGCTGAAAGCAAGGAGAAACTACAGCCGTTACTTTACCCGAGGACATGCAGCTCTACTGTATGAACTTATGATGGCATCCTCTCGGGTAAAATATTCCGGAGGTAAAATAGTCCCCCATTCGGATCTCCGGGCAGGGACTACTCAGGAGGATGTTGTCATCAGGAAAGACAATACTGGCATTCTACGGGTCGGAGCGTGGAATGTTAGATCCCTTAATCGAGTAGGAAAATTAGAAAATTTAAAAAGGGAAATGGATAGGTTGAAGTTAGATATAGTGGGGATTAGTGAAGTTCGGTGGCAGGATGAACAGGATTTCTGGTCAGGTGAGTACAGGATTATAAATACAAAATCAGTTGGGGGTATCACAGGAGTGGGACTGATAAGAAAATAGGAATGCGGATAAACTACTATGAGCAGCACAGTGATCGCATTATCATTGTCAAGATAGATACGAAGCCAACACCGACAACAGTAGTACAGGTTTATATGCCAACTAGCTCTGCCGATGATGAGGAGATAGAAGAAATATATGAGGAGCTAAAGGGAATTATCCAGACAATTAAGGGAGATGAAAACTTAATTGTGATGGGAGACTGGAATTCGGTAGTAGGAAAAGGAAGAGAAGGAAAAATAGTAGGTGAAAAAGGACTGGGCAGGAGGAATGAAAGAGGAAGTCGCCTGGTAGAATTTTGCACGGAACATGATTTAATTGTAACAAACACGTGGTTTTAGAATCACAAAAGGCGGTTGTATACATGGAAGAGACCAGGAGACACCGGAAGGTATCAGACAGATTTTATAATGGTAAGACATAGATTCCGGAACCAGGTTACAAACTGCAAGACATACCCCGGGGCAGATATAGACTCTGACCATAACTTGTTAGTCATGAACTGTAGGCTGAAACTAAAAAAACTGCATAAAGGTAGGAAAATAAGGAGATGGGACTTAGATAAATTGAAGGAAAGTGAAGTTCTGGAGAATTTCAGAGGGATATTTAGGCAACAATTGACAGAAACAGGGGGAAATAAATCAGTAGAAGAGGAATGGGTAGCATTGAGAGATTAGTGAAGGCAGCAGAGGACAAAATAGGTAGAAAGGCAAGACCTACAAAAAATCCTTGGATATCACAGGAAATACTAAATTTAATTGATGAAAGGAGAAAATATAAAAATGCAGTAAATGAAACAGGCAAAATGCAGTACAGACGACTGAAAAATGAGATTGACAGGAAGTGCAAAATGGCTAAGCAGGAGTGGCTAGAAGCCAAATGCAAATCTGTAGAAGAATGTGTAAAAAGGGGAAAAGTAGATACTGCCTACAGAAAAATAAGACATTGGGAGAGAAGAAAAGCAACTCCACGAATATCAAGAACTCAGATGGGAAACCATTTCTCAGCAAAGAAGGGAAAGCTGAATGGTGGAAAGAGTACATAGAGCAGCTCTACAAAGGAAATGAAATTAGAGACGAAGTTGTAGGAAGGGAAGAAGAAGTAGATCAAGATGAAATAGGAGATACTATACTGAGATATGAATTTGACAGAGCCTTGAAAGACCTATGTCGGAACAAGGCCCCAGGAGTAGATGACATACCCTCAGAACTACTAAAGTCTCTGGGAGAGCCAGCCATGACAAGACTATTTGAACTGGTGTGTAGGATGTATGAGACAGGCGAAATACCGTCAGACTTTAAGAAAAATGTAATAATCCCCATTCCAAAGAAATCAGAAACTCACTTTACGTCTTATCTTAGAAGATAGATTAAGGAAAGGCAAACCTAGCTTTCGTAGATTTGGAGAAAGCATTTGACAATGTTGACTGGAATACACTCTTTCAAATTCTGACGTCAGCAGGGTAAAATATAGGGAAAGGAGAGTTATTTATAACTTGTACAAAAGCCAGACCGCAGTTATTAGACTCGAAGGGCATGAAAGGGAAGCATCAGTTGGGAAGGGAGTAAGACAGGGTTGTAGCCTTCCTCCGATGTTATTCAATTTGTACATCGAGCAGGCGGTGGAGGAAAGCAAGGAAAAATTTGGAATAGGGATTAAAGTACAGGGGGAAGAAATAAAAACACTGCGTTTTGCTGATGACATTGTAATTCTGTCAGACAGCAAAGGACCTGGAAGAGCAGTTGAATGGAATGGACTTTGTGTTGAAGAGAGCGTATAAAATGAACATTAACAAGAGCAAAACAAAAATAATGGAATGCGGTCTTAGAAAATCAGGTGATGCTGTAGGAATTAGATTAGGTAACGAAACAATGAAGGTGGTAGATGAGTTTTGTTACTTGGGTAGTAAAACAACTTGCGATGGTCGCAGTACAGAGGATATAAAATGCAGAATGGCAATGGGAAGAAAAGCATTTTTGAAAAAGAGAAGTTTGCTAACATCGAATATTAAAGTGTAAGGAAGTCTTTTCTGAAGGCATTTGTGTGGAGTGTTGCCTTGTACGGGAGTGAAACATAGATGATAAACAGTGCGGACAGGAAGAGAATAGAGGCTTTTGAAATGTGGTGCTACAGAAGAATGCTGAAGATTAGGTGGGTAGATCGCATAACTAATGAAGAGGTACTGAACAGAATTGGTGAGAAAAGGAATTTTTGGCATACCCTAACTAAAAGAAGGGATCGCTTGGTAGGACACATTCTTAGACATCGGGGAATCGTAAATTTAGCATTGGAGGTAAGTTTGTGGGGTAAAAATCGCAGAGGGAGACCAAGAGACGCGTATAGTATGCAGATTCAAGTGGATGTGGGTTGCCGTTCTTATGAAGAGAAGAAAAGGCTTGCTCAGGATAGAGTAGGGTGGAGAGCTGCATCAAACCAGTCTCCGGACTGAAGACCATAACAACATGTCATGTACCACCTACAGATGTTTGACAAAATAATTTCAAATGATTACAAAGCTAAGAGATCAAGTTTCTACGGTCCCTCGAAACTCCGGGAGAGGGGAGGGGGAGCAGTCCATGACATGGCGCCTTAACCCGCGGAGTCATTCCAGAGTGCCAGAGTTTTTGCAATTTGTTACATACCTCTATAGGATGTAGAGGAAACTCCGCTAATCACATTTAAGAGCACGGTAGAGGGTTCATCCAAGCACCTTCATAATATTGATATATAGTTGACAATGTTGAAGCGATGGGGGTCGCATTATTTGTTGAGAATATATATTCCAAGATCGCTTGTTGAATATTTTACTTTAGATGATCTGTTTCAACAATCTTAATCTTCAGATCTCTAAAATTAAAAAGAATTATGATTATGATAATGTCTCCCTATGTAGGTGGTTGCTAACAAAATATGTTCGTATTCGCAATAGGAAGTTGGTTACTATCTAATTTCCATAGTCCGGGAGGAGATACCATAAAAAAATTAAAAAAATAAAAATAAAAAAAGCATACTTCATGAGCTTTAACACTTGGCCAGTAAAATGTGTCCCACAATAACAAAACAAAACAAAAAGAACTGCTCATGTCTCCAATGACTGCAATGTCCAGTGGCAACACTCTGGTAACATTCTGTACGGCGTGAGCCAATCTGGGCACTCGTATTATGAAGAAGTGTTAATAAGTTACAAGTTATTGTATATCTTCGAAAGTTACGTTGCAATTTTATACTACATATAGTTTTGGTATCTCAGGTTCTTGTTAGTTTTCAAAGTAATTGTAACATCTCTCTTTGAATTACTGCTAGGGTTAAGACTAGGAAAACATTTTCTGTTGGTATTGATAGTCGTCTATCAAATCGCAGGGAGAGACAAAAGGTGACTAAATTAAACAGGTACAAATATATGCGGGTTGCTGTTATTATTTGGAAATGAAGAGTCTTGCACAGAATAGAATAGCGGTTAGAGTTCCGTATCCACGGTGGAGTAGCCGAGCGGTCTAAGGCGCCTCGCTGCGGAGCGCGCGGTTGCTCGCCGTCGGAGGTTCGAGTCCTCCCTAGGGCATGTGTGTGTGTGTGTGTGTGTGTGTGTGTGTGTGTGTGTGTGTGTGTGTGTGTGTGTGTGTGTGTGTGTGTGTGTGTGTGTGTGTCCTTAGATTAGTTTACCTCAGTAGTTTAAGTAGTTTGTAAGTTACGGACTGATGACCACGCAGTTTGGTCGGATATTTTTGAAGAAAAAAAAGAGTTCCGTAGCAACCAGTCTTCAGAATGAAAACCCCATCCACAACAACAGCAACAACAACAACTGGAAAGGAATCAGTACACAAATTTCCTCCAAAACTAAATTAATGATCCGTGGATGATTCAGAATGTTCCTGAAAATTGATTCCTTCTTTTAATCAAGTTATACATCGAAATTATTTTTACTCCAGTTCCGTTCATTATCTATACATTACATACAAGTCATACCAAGCATTTCCAAATTTCAAAAGCTTTTTTCTTGTCGAAACTGCTTGTCGTCCACATTTCACATCCGTAGAGGGGGAAACTCCTGATAGATGCCTTCAAAAAAGATTTTCAAACACTTAAATTAATAATCGATATTTTCAAAATTATATTGTTCAGATAAACTTTGCTTCTAAGTGTCATCCATTAGTTTATAACTTTTTTACTTCCTTATTAAATTTGTAGATTAAGCAAGCTGTAAAGGAAAGCAATGAGAAATTTGGAGAAGGCATTAAGGTTTAGGCTGAAGAAATAAAAGTATTGCGTTTTGATGATGATGTAATTCTGTCAGATACACATATGACCTGAACCAACAGCTGAACTAAATGGACAATCTCTTGAAAGGACCGTATAGAAGAGTATTAACAAAAACAAAACAAGGGTAATGAAGTGCAGTTTAACAAAATCAGGTGATTCTGAAGGCATTACATTAGGTGACGAAACAATAAGGTGGTAGAAGTGTTTTGTCACTTGGGCAATAAAATAATATGAGGGTCGCAGTACGGAGGATGTAAAATGCAGAATGGCAATGGGAAAAGGCGCTTTGAAACAGAGAAATTTGCTGATATCACGTATTGATTTCAGGGCAAAGAAGTCTTTTTCTGAATGCGTTTGTATGGAGTGTTTCCTTGTACGCTAATGGAACGTTTAACGTAAAATAGTTCAGAATGTGGTGCTACAGGCTAAAGAATAGAAGGGTAGATCGATAACTAATGAGGAGGTACTGAACAGGATTGGAGAGAAAAGTAATTTCTGGCATACCTTGACTAAAAGAAGTGATCGATTGAGAGGACACATTCTTAAACATCAAGGAATTGTGAATTTAGCGTTGGAGGAAATTGTGAGAGAGAAAAAATCGGAAAGGCTTGCCCAGGATATAACAAGGTGAAGAACTGCATCGAACCAGCCTCCGGACTGAAAAGCAGCACAATTGCTACTACTGTTACTACTACTTTCTTCTCCAAAGGTTATTTATCTGTCAAATAACAAAACTCGTCTACTACTTTTGTCTCGTTTCCTAATTTCATACCTTCCGCATCACCTGATTTACGTAATTGACTACATTTCATTACCATTGTTGTGTTCTTGTTTCGATCATCTTGTACCTCGTTTCAAGACAATCCGTTCAGTTGATCTTCCACGTATTTTGGTGGCCTATCTGAAGCACTATATCACTGCAAAACGGCAAAGTTTTTATTTCTTCTCTCTGATCTTTAATCTCACTTCAAAATGTCTCCATGCTTTCCTTCACAGATTACCCCATGTACAGACTGAATAACACTGGGCGAAGGCTACAATCCAGTCTTACACTCTTGCCAAACTCTGTCTGCTTTCCGTAACCTTCTAACCTGCTGTCTTGTTTACATAATAGTTTTATATAAGTGTTTCATAAATTTTATTCCTGCTACCTCCAGAATTTGAAAGTGTATAATCCAGTCTGTCAAAAACATATACCTCGACCTACCTGCGAAGATAAAGTTGGTAGTCCCAGTAATGCTTGCCGCGGCAAAATTGCCGTGCGCACTGAGGCACCGTGCTGCGGTGCGCGCGGCCGTTCGCCGTGAAGTTCGAGTCCTCTCGCGGGCATGGCTGTGTATGTTGTCCTTAGGTTAGTTTAACTTACTTTAAGTAATTTGTAAGCTAGGGACTAATAACCAAGCAGGTAAGTCCCACTAGATTTACAAACATTTGAACCAGTAATGCCTCGGGAGATCGAACATTTCTCCTAAACCCAAGGTTGCGTTCCACCAGTTTTCATATTGTGCTTCAAATAATTCGTGTCAATATTTTGAACAGTTACTTATTAAACTGATGGCTCTGTAATACACCTGTCTGCACTTGCTTATTTTGGAACTGGAAACATTACATATTCTTCTTGAAATGTGAGGGCATTTCGTCCGTCTCATAAATATTGTACACTAGGTGAATCAGTTTTGTCTTGGCTGGCTATCCCGAAAGGAATATCATCTACTCCAGGAGCATTCTTGTGCTCTATCAAATACTCCTCGCAGTTTCATCTACTTTTTCTTTCCGTTTTACACTAATGTCTTTCAGTTTCCTTAGATAGCCCCTCCGCATACAATGTCCCCGTGTCTGCTTTTCTATTACGTAGTACTGGATTCCCAGCTGAGCTCCTGATTTTTATAAAGGGTGAATCACATAACACTTGCACCGCAAATCTTGCAGAAACTGAACGTGCGATTGATGTGCGGTTTTCACAGAATGGATTGGTAGTCAGGAGCTCGTATTTTAGCCAAAAAACAAATTGTAATATTAGAAAGTGTATATTTTATGAAAACATGCAGTTTTTTAAATGAATCAATGGTTGTTTCTATCATGCACTGGACTTTTGGACACCAGCTGTGAACAAAGTATTTTTAATGACATTTTTATCACGTTTAGTTTGGCAGCTACAACCGTTCAAATTTTCGGGGGCGGAGGCTGCGATAGGGTAGCTCACTGGCCGAGTGGCTAGCCCCTGGGGCACGGCCCACTGTCTCATGACCACCAGCCAGTTAGCTACGCTGTCGTAACCTGCGCTCCCAAAACTTTCAGTGCTGCCAAACCAAACGTGATAAAAATGTTATTCACAATTCTTTGTACACAGTTGGTGTCAAAAATTCCAGTGTATGATAGACACAAACAGGGTTCCATTTGAAAAATTGTATGTTTGGATAAAAAATACACTTTTTAGGTATTTTTACAATACGATCCCTTGACTACCAATCCATTCTGTGAAAACCGCACATAAACGCAATATCCGTTTCCGCAATATTTGTGATGCAAGTGATAGGTGATTCACACTGTATTGATTGATTGATTTTTCTCAGGGAAGCCAAAACATTCTTGGTCCAACCCGCCACTTCCCGCACCGAAACTAAGTTTATTGTGCGGTATCGCTCCCTGTATATCTAGTAAAGCCAAACAATGCCCTTGAACAGCGCAAGGTCCAATATTCTACGTGCTGTCTTCTGAGCCAGTTACGTAGCTCCAATTTGATCATTGCCTTGGTGATTGTCAGGACAGGTTCCGGTCCAATAAATGGAGTCTCTGCCCCCCCATCCTGGCTAATCTGTCGGCATGTTCGTTGCCACTGATCCCCGAGTGTCCAGGGACCCACTGTAGTTTTACCCTATTGCTTTCCCCTAGCTCCACCAGAACCCTGTGACATTCTGCAACAATTGTAGATCTTGTTGCAGGAGCTGCCAGTGATCTCAGGGCTGCCTGGCTGTCTCAACAGATATAGATGCTACGGTCTTTGTAGCACCTACGCAAATTCTCCTCCACACACGCTCTGATGGCAATGATTTCGGCCTGGAATACTGAGGCCAGTTTCCCTAGAGAGATGACGCCCTCCAGTCTTGGCTGCACCCCGTATACCCCGGCCCCAGCGCCTTGGTCGGATTTCGACCCATCAGTGAACCAGACAATATCCCCTGTACGGTGTCGAACTATTTTCTCCCACTGCTCCCTACTTTCAATTGTTACATTGAAAGGCTTGTTGAAGCAGTATGGGGTTATAATATAGTCGGCTTGCATTTCCCCAACCTTTCCTATATTTACCTCACTCACTATTTTAGTGTATGATTCTGGATATCCCAATGAGTTCCAGTTTTTGCCAGTTTTGAGTCTGCATGCACCAGCCGCTGCCTCCATCTTGACCCAAAGGTGAAATGGGGGCATATCTAACATGGTTTCCATCCCAGCAGTTGGTGTGCTGCTAATTCCGCCTGTTATGGCTAAGCAGGCTAATCTCTGCACCTTACCAAGCTCCTTAGCAGCAACCTGCTGATCTACCTTCTTCCACCACACGACCGCCCCATAGGTAATCCTGGGTCTAATCACCGTGGTGTATATCCAGTGCATACCCTTAGGGCTCAGGCCCCAACTTTTTCCACAAGCTCTCCTGGTACTTAACAGACTACCTTTTGTCTTGGAGCAAATATTCTTAATGTGAGGAATCCATGTCAGTTTCTCATCTAAAGCAACCCTTTGATATTTCCCTGTCCCCTTCATAGGTAGCCCTTCATTGAAAAGCTATAGATTCCAACTTGAATGTTGGATATGCTTCTTTATTAATGGTACTAACCCCCAGATCCTGTTTTCTGCACCAGTCTTGCAAAAGGTCCAACGCACCTTGTGCCTTATTCTTGACTGTGTCAGCAAATTTGCTAAGTATTACTATGACAAGATCATCTGCATATCCTTGGCAAAAGTACTGCCTAGTGTTTAATTCTCCAATGAGATCATTCACCACTAGATTCCACAATAAAGGGGAAAGAACTCCTTCTTGCGGACAATCCCTAGTGGTGTTGATTACCATTTTTTCATTCATCATGGTAGTCTCTACCTTTCTTCCACTGAGCATGGCCCTAGTCCACCTACAGTGGTCCCTAGGCCATGCACCTCTGCTGCCCTAACCATGGAATCGAAGGTCGTGTTGCTAAAAGCCCCCTCGATGTCCAGGGAGATACAGAGGGCTATTTCCTGAAGTGTAGTGCTTTCTCCACCTTCCCAACGAGTTGGTGGAGAGCTGTCTCACATTTTTTACTTGGCTGATATGCATGTTGGTTTGAATGAAGAGGAGCCCTACTTAACCTCGTTTTTCTAACATGCACATTAACCAGCTTTTGCAATGTCTTAAGAATGGAGGATGACAGGCTGATTGGTCTCATATCCTTGGCCTTGGTATGATCAATTCTCCCTGGTTTTTAAATAAAGACAACTTTCACTTCCCTCCAGGCATTGGAAATGATACCTGCTGCTAGGCTAACCCTGAATAACCTGCATAGGAATTTAATAAGATTTTCTCCTACTTGTTGCAGGAGAGCTGGAAAGATTCGATCGGGGCCAGGTGACTTGAACGGTTGAAATGTTCCCACCGCCCTTAGGGTCTTTCTGAAATCGACACACTCCTTGGCCAAATCCCAGTCCTCTTTGCGAATACCTGAGAACCGTTGTCTCTCAGGAATCGCATTCTGGTCTGAGGTATCCACCAGAATATATTGAGGAAAGTGAGTCTTGAGTAGGTCCAGCGTTTCATGTGCTGTCTTTGTATACTCCCCATCCTCCTTCCTCAATGTTCCTCCTGGACTAGTTGGTACCCTAGTGAGGATTTTATGAAGTCTCACTTGAGCAGCCGTGCCCTCCACTTCCTCACAGAATACCTTCCAGGATGCCTCCTTTGCCCGTCTGATGGAAAGGTTGTAATTGACAAGGGCCTCACGATCCTTTGCCCATTGTCCTTTGCGCCTCGCAAGGGTAAACAGTCTTCGTACCTGTTTCCTTTGCATTTCCAGATTCACACTGTATACTTGCTTTCCTTGGCTCCAAAGACACTGACATATTATTTTCAGTAGAGCTGATATAGAAATTTAAGTTTGAAAATAACTTCAAAAGCAAATAAGTCCTGACATTAGCCATACAAAAATTTATTTTAATAGCAAGCAACAAAATTTATTAAATACAGGACGCTAGTGGAATGTAATATTTCAAAATTGGTGGTGCAAGCTGGAAGGAAACTACGTGTTGAAAGGAATGTCATTTAGCTGAAAATTTCAAGCTGTAATTACCGGAAACTTGTATCACCTAAATTCTGCATGGATCTTTACCTTACTTTTCGTGGCCGGAAATTTCAAAGCTTTTCAGTCCAACTTCGGGCCAAGTCCAATGCTTCTCTCTTCTCGAGCCGTAGTTCATTAAGGATACACCTAGTGGGGCAGATGGAACACGGTAGAAAATGATCCATATCTTGAACTTCATCACAGTCGCATTGGCGCCTCCTTGAAACTTCCTGACAGATTAAAATTGTGTGCCGGAACATGGGACTCGAACCTGGGATGTTTGCGTTTCGCGGGCAAGCGCTTGCTCGCGAAAGGCAAAGGCCCCAGGTTCTAGTCCCGGTTCCGGCACACAACTTTAATCTGCCAGGAAGTTTCATATCAGCGCACACTCCGCTTCAGAGTGCAAGTTTCATTCTGTTGTCTCCTTCTTTGAAACCCCATTTGACTAGATTTGAATGGTGCTGCACTTGGTCTGATACGATTCAATGTTCTGCTTTTCCTATCTTGGAAGCATTGGCTGCTGCCATTTGTTGCAGCGTTTCCGGGGGACGCCGGCATTATCTGACAGGTGATTGTTGGTCTCATATCTCAGGTAGTGCACACGTGGAGGTTCCTTCCTTATCCCACAATGTTTACCAATAATCGTTCTTACCAGACTGGAAAGTCACAATGGTACACAAAGTATTCTCCACCACACACTGCAAGGCGGCTTGTGGAGTATATAAGTAGTTGTTGTTAAGCTTATGGGACTTGACTGCGGTGTCATTAGAACCTTCACAGTAGATTGGAAATAAAATCCGTGGTAAGTGCCAAATATGAAAAATTTTGTTTTATTGTGAAAATGTGGGCTACATTAACACTACTCAGTAAAAAGAGGGCTATCTGTTATTCGATGTGGAAGAAGTTCTATTGTTTCTCACAAGAATGCCCGACGATCTATGTGCCACCTGTTGTGAAGTAAAATCTGGGCTATGTGCCAGTGGCCAGAGTTGCACGTGAGCTTCGTTATTACTGTTTGAGTTGAGGTTCCATCGTGTATCAAGCAGTAACTATTCATTTTGTGCTTTTTCTGTAATGGAAATGGTAAATAAGCTTAGAGCAGAAGGGAAGTCCTACAAGAACAGCCGAAATGTGACAGTGCCTGAGAAACAACTTCCACCTGTCGCGGTAGGCTTAAATACCTCTATAACGTCATATACCTATGTTGTCGTTTATTAATAGCTTAAATTTGTATTCCTTCGGCTTTTAATGTCGCAGTTGTTTGTACATGCGTTTTAGTTCTGAGTGCAAAGTAGTGAAAAACAGGTTATTAGACGCAGTGTTTACACTTCTAATGGCCTTCTTTTATGTAGGTTTCATGCCGATGCCCATATCTACATTGCCTTCAAACAAAAACTAAACTTCTTCAATCAGTTTTATGAACTAGGAGATAACGTTAAGCAAAATTCATATCTAATGGGAAACATAAGTACTAAACGTAGGCGACATGGGTCGTACACAGATTCGACAGAAAAGAGAAGTCAGGCCAGTGTATTTTATACGATTCCTGGTAGCAAAGCTGATCATAAACAAGTGTGCAAGCAAACATTTATGGAAATCCATGGCATCACATAGCATAGGGTTGAAACATTGTTTAAATCGAAAAATCGTGGTGGCGTTACGTATGTTGAACGTAGGGGAAATAAAACCAAAGAGAGGAAGTACACAGGTGATGATGCACAGCTTATAGTTGAACACACAGCAATTTTCCCCCCATGAGGAAAGTCATTACACAAGGGCCAAAAGCTCACTTTTGTGTTTAAGCCAAGTTTTGAATTATCAGAGAATGTATGACGCCTTTGCTGACCTTCATCCAGACAACAAAGTCCAATACAGCATTCCATTTACTCTAATTTTGGTCATAGCCCAGTTTTTACAGTAGAAGATATTGCACATAGCCCATTTTTTACAGTAGAGGGTATGGCACATAGCCCTATTCTTATTGGCCCACTTTAGGTTACGGTAGTAACACTAAAAGTGGGCCTTTGCGATCGTCTTTTGACAGCTCGAAATTTAAATGACAATAATGGCTTAACTATTCATGTGACACGAAAATTGAATAACCGAATTTGTAGAGGTGAAAATTCTCTACAACTTTTCTCTCTTATGTTTTTTTTTCATATGTCGTAGCGTTGTAGAGATATTTGCAAAAATAACGGAGATTTGACACCCTCCATTGAATTAACGAAAACTAGCCGTTCAGAGATGTCACGTGATATTCCTCGCCCAGAAATCTCTCTGCGTTGCGTATTTGATGATTTTCTTATGGTAACTTACACGTTGTCATTTCAAAGCAATGGCAATCTAGTGTCTACAAATGCCATATTAGCATCAGTTAACAACGGCCATTAATAGTATGAGATTAAAGGGCACAACTTGTGCTTGATAGCCGTAGCGTAGTGGGCAAGGCGTTTGACGCTGAAGGTCAGTGGTTCGGAACTCGCCACTACTTAAATTTTTTTATTTCATAAAAAGGTTTCAGACACTCTTATTAATTAATTTTTTATAATTTAGATTATTATTTTGGTCCAAAACGTTTGAAAAAACTTATAAAACTACAAATGTAAAGTGGCCCGTAAAACACGTCAGTGCGATTTTTTTTTTTTTTTTTTTATCGGGAAAATATTTTTTTCATAAAGTTCAATGGTCAATTCAACTGTAATAAGTCTTTAAAGATTAACGGTAGACATAAATTAAGGCGAAAAAAACTGCACATAAAGACAAACAGTTCATTTTAGGAGGTTTTTTGCGTTTTACTCAAAACGTTCATTTTGGTACTTAGCACGGATTTTATAGTCAGTCTACTACAAACTACTTATAATCTAACTAAAACTAAAGACAGCAAAAACATTCAAACCCGAGGGAGGATTCGAACCCCCCGACGGGGAGCGGCCTCGCACATCGGAGCGTAGCGCCTGAATGCGCTCGGCCACTATAGAAGTAGTTGCAGATGTAGATGCAAATACTTCAATGCAACTACACGGTTAGCTTCAGCTTCGCCCTCCTATTTCGAATGCGACCCACGAATCTGTCCTAATATCGAGCAAACAGCGGAGAAATTGCGGGTTAGAAAATTACGTGATCCCGGAGGAATAACCGTCTCGGGGGAAGTGAATTATCGGTGCCGCTGGCCAGCTAGCAGGTATTCCGGGCACGGCGGGCGGGTAGCCTACATTATTCATCGCAGGCGCAACCGTTCGCGACCGCCGTGGCTGCGGCGGCAGCCGACCGAAACGGAACATCCCCACCCAACCTGCTGACACATCGCTTGTAAAGATGGAAAGGCGGGCCGGCGTTTTCAGAGATGAAAGCAGGTTCCGCCTGCACACAAGTGGTGGTCGTTTGGACGTACGACGTAGGTCTGGCGAGAACTGTATTCGTCCACACTGGCCCTACATCAGATCTCACGGTCCGGGGTACGATAAGCTACAGTACTCGCAAACCTTTGGTGTATTTGGAGGTAACGCTGGTCAGAACAGAATGTTGGAAGATACGTTTCTTTCAATTTTTATAGCAGGAAGATAATTTATTTATATTTTTATTATTATTTATTTGACATGCCCCATTACATAGTAATATTACATGTTTGATGATTAAATTCAGGTGGTTGCATCAGGTACTTTGACAAACACAAATAAGATGAAACGATTTACAAAAGAATGCATTTTGGCTACCCATTATTTATCGTTTTACATAAAGAAATCAAACGATTTTCGACATCAGGAAATCTTATTGAATTACGGAAGTTGTAAAAGTCGGTAGTGAATTTATGTACCAAATAAAATTTACTGACGGGCCATCCTTTTCCTTTGTCAGCAATATTTTTCCTGAGATTGTCCCTCTTTTTCAGTAAGTTGCAGCAGTCAGAAGCACGTGGTCAATAGTGTGGACAGCTCTGTTACATGCGCACTGTCCGTCTTCAATTATTCTGAACCGTTGATAATAGGCTTTCAGTTTCTCGTGACCCGTTAACATTGCTGTAAAATTCGGAGATCATTAAACATTGTCGGATCGTAGCAAAATACGTTTTTTGCTCTTTGCCACTCAAAGTCCCATTCGTTTCCAAACCCTTCTCGAAGTTTCTTCCTCACCGTTCCGTTGTAGCGTCTCAATTGTAGTGATCGAGCTGCTCTTGTAGCGAGATTGTCAGCTAGTTCATATCCCCAGATCCCTCGATGTGCTTTAATCCAGTCGAAATGCATCTGCCAGTTGTGTGTGTGTGTGTGCGACCTTCAGATTTTACATTTTATTTCTTCAATGTTCAAATGTTTGTGAAGCTCATGGGACTGAGGGGTCATCAGTCGCTAAAATTACAAACTACTTATAAACTAACATATTAAAGACAAGGGAGAGGGGGATTCGATCCCCTAAGGGGAAAGGCCCTCCGCATCGGAACTTAGCACCTCAATGCACTCGGCCACTCCGGCGCGGTTCATATTTCTTCAGTCAACACGTTGTGGTTCTTCGGATTTCGTAACGAGTCCAAAATAATCCTGCTATCGGTATGAATTACCGCAGTTCTATCATATTCGATCAGCAGGAACGTGGTGTGTTGTCCCAATGGATGCTTCACAGGATGCGAAAATTTAGGAGGCATCAGCGCAGTCACGCTACTGTTTTTAGGTCTACTGAAAATATATTACATTGGTGACGTTGCAAACGGCAATAAGGAGAAGAATAAAGGTACTACATTTAAGGGAATACTTCATGCTTCCTCGGTTTTTGTTGTCATTTTTTTCTGTTAATTTTCCAAAACGGTATTTCCGCGATACTGCACTACAGACTGCTAACGATGAAAGCAGCATATGGAATAAAGTATCAAAATGTTTGTAAAATGTATGGGACTTAACTGCTTGGTTATTAGTTCCTAGCTTACAAACTACTTAAACTAAGGTAAACTAACTCAAGAATAACACATACACCCATGCCCGAGGGGAGACGTGAGGTCCCGACGGCGAACGGCCGCGCGCACCGCAGCACGGCGCCTCATTGAGCACGGTTATTCCGCCACGGCCATATCGAATAGGTTCACAGATCTGTGACTGGCTAGAAGACCCACCAAGTAATAGAACGCAGTACGTTGTTCTCGACGGCGAGTGCTTATCAGAGACGAGTGTATCATCAGTCATGCCCCAGGGAAGTGTGATAGGACCGCCATTATTTTATATCTATATAAATGATCTGATGGACAGCGTAAATTGTAATATGTGGCTGATTGCTGATGATGCTGAGGTGTATGGGAGGGTGTCGTCATTAAGACTGTAGTAACATACAGGATCACTTAGGCAAAATTTCTAGTTGTTGTGAAGAATGTAGAAAAAGGTAAGGTGATTCTTATGAGTAGGAAAAACAATCCCATAATGTTGGGAGCTTCTTGATACAATCGCGTCGTTGAAATATCTAGGCATAACACTGCAGAGCGATATGAAATGGATCGATCATGTAAGGACAGCGGTCTTAGGTTTATTGGGAAAATTTTGGGAAGATGTACTTAATCTGTAAAGGAGACCGAGTATAAAACGCTTGTACGATAACGCTTTAGTATTTCTCAAGTGTTTGGAACCCGCAGAAGATCTGTTTAAAGAAAGACATGGAAGCAGTTCAGAGGTTCAAATGTCCAAATGTTTGTAGAACTTATGGGACACAACTACGGGGTCATCAGTCCCTAAGCTTACAACCTACTTATGAACTAGCTAAGATTAAGGACGGTACAAATATCCATGCCCGAGGGGGGATTCGAACCCCCGACCGTAGTGGCCGTGCAGACCGTCACTTGCGCGCCTCTGTCCCCTCGGCCACCGCGGTCGGCAATGTTGGTAGGTTTGTTCAAAGATATTGGAAAGCTTTATCATTATTGGAATTTGCCTTTTCTTGTAATAACTGGTAGTAGACGTAAGGTAGATGGACATAAGAGTGCATCCTTTGAGTTAAAGATGCTGCCTTTTTTTGAGAATTTTAAGTTCAGTGGAGATTGTACATTGGATTTTCATAAATGAAGTGTGAAGCTGAAAACGAAGAAAACTACAGACTTATCTTACCAAAAGTCTAGAAGTTATTCAAATGTTTGTAAAGCTTATGGGACTTAACTACGGGGTCGTCAGCCCCTAAACTTACAAACTACTTATGAACTACTTACGAACTAGGACGGCACAAATATCCATGCCGGAGGGGGGATTCGAACCCCCGACCGTAGCGGCCGCAAACACCGTGACTGGAGCGCCTTACTTCCCTCGGCCACCGCGGCCGGCCTAGAAGCTATTATTGGTGTTAGCTCTCAGGGACACCCTAGGATGCTCTCTTTGTGAGGAACCTCTGAGCCGCGGCACGATTTGCGCGTGCGCAACACTGTGTCGTATGTAGGCTTTGAGAGTTGGATGTATGGACAGACGGGCTCGCACCCTAGTTTTGCTAGGTACAGACGCGCCGACATTCTGAGGCAAGGAGTGATAAGTGCGACCCGTTAGGCAAGATGTGCAGCAACTTCGCTGGCTAGCACAATCTCCTAACATATCCCCCACAGCCCACATAGGTGATACGATGACGACGGGTCGAGCAAGCGTGGTATAACGATTCGAAGTATGATATTACACAATAGTGCTTAGCCCCTACGCCGCGGCACAATAGCCGTGCTCACTAAGACGCCCAGCTGCGCTGCGCGTGGCCGTCCGCCGTTGGGGGTCGAGTCCTCCCTCGGGCATGGGTGTCTGTGTTGCCCTTGGCATACGTTACTTTCGTGTAAGTAGTTTGTAAGCCTAGGGACTGATAATCAACGTTGTTAAGTCCCTTAGATTTATAAACAATTCCACTTTTTCCTTTCTTTTTTGTATGCCAAGACAGCATTCGCCATCTGCATGATGGATACCCGAATAAGTGCCTGTATGGCCGCCCGTGGAGGTCACAACACTTAATAAAACGTTTATTTCAGCATGGTTAATACCTCAGTACCGTCTGTGACATTTATCTATAAATCTAATCATTTCATGTACTCCATACCCACTGTTTCAAAAATATACCTTGACTGCATTGGAAAACTCTAAGAGCGTGTAATAATTTTTATTTCAGCTACAGATATTTCTGTTGGAAGCACTGGAAATAAATATTTAGCCAAAACTCCCAGTCTAGTTCTAAATTACCAATTACAGCCGAACACACCCCCATTATTTTAAGCTTCATATAATGCGGTCAACCAGCCATCTACCACAAACCACTCCAAATTTCACATTCCTACATATAACTGTAACAGGTCCCATTATTTCCTTGTATACTGTATAGACTTTATCACTAAGCAGTAAATGTAAGGAATTGTCATATGTTATTTAAGTAAGTAAACTGTATCAAAGTTATCCATTATCGAATGTAAACACAGTGTAAAAAAAAAACGTGTATAATGCACACCCAAGTTGACCTCAACGTAAGTCACAACCACAGTAATAGTACCGTAGCATATGAGTAATATTAAGTATGTAAAGTGTTGCATTTTGTTCAGTTCTAAATAAGATGATAAAATATAAAACAGTCATTTACATCATATGTACAGCATTTAAAAAGCGCACTAAAAGTGACAAGTTCAATAATTTCACCACAGCTTAGACTAATGTGAAATATATGTAACGTGTTTTACTGTGTATAATAATAAATTAGAAGTCATTTAGCACACTGTTGAAACCTACATCACGAGAGATCAATTTGACTACTGCAACTAGTGTCATAAGCAAAGAAATACAGTTTTGGTGAGTTGTATCTTTATTTAACATGTTTTCAACATAAGCACTGCTGTTTTTGTCGACGCCTGTCAAATGTTTACCTGAAGATTGCCGAAAAATAGTTCGTAAATAAACATAAATTAGTAGTACAACAACAGATTGTTTTCAACCCTAAATATTTGGAAGGTATTTTTCAGTCTTCAGTCCACTTTATACACTTTTAGAGATTTTAGATGGGACTTGATATATCAAGTTTTACATAGGTACACATATGTGGAAATTTAGAATGACGCCATGAACACTTATTCCATACTGCAGAAACACTGCTTAAAACAATTAGATCAGGTCAGATACCATGCACAATATACATAAGGATCTTTTATTCAGGTATTGGTTACAAATGTATCTAGTGTACGATACAGTGCGATATTTTGCTGTCTCAACGCTTTATATGACGTTTACAGGCATTTACATGGAGCGAGACATTTATTTATTTATTTATTTTATTTATTTATTTTATTTATTTATTTATTTATTTATTTGTTTTTTTTCTGTTCCATAGGACCCAATTGAGGAGTGAGACTCCATGGTCATAGAACAAGTCAATACATTAATTGTTACACAAGAATGGTACTAGAAAATTTTAAGAGGCTCTTTGCACACGACAATCTTAAGACAAAGTGAAAAGAATCAGTAAAGAAAAAAATTGAATTAGCTTAATAGTTTAACTTTCCTAGGAGTTCCTTGACAGAATAAAAGGATTGAGCCATGAGATAACTCATCAATTTAGATTTGAAAGCGTGTGGATTAGTTCTAAGATTCTTTAGTTGTTGTGGCAGCTTATTGAAAATGGATGCCGCAGAATACTGTACACCTTTCTGAACAAGTGTTAAGGTGGTGTGATGCAAATGTAGATTCGACTTCTGTCTAGTATTCACCGAGTGAAAGTTACTAACTCGTGGGAATAAGCTGATGTTATTAATATTAATAACAAACAACATTAAATAAAAAACGTATTGTGACGCCAGAGTCAAAATTCCCAGACTACTGAAAAGGGTTCGATATGACGTTCGCGAACTTACACCAGATATTGCTCGAACCGCCAGTTTTTGAGCCAGAAATATTCTTTTTGCATCAGGCGAGTTACCCCAAAAAACAATGCCGTACGTCATAAGTGAGTGAAAGTAAGCGTAATAGACTATTTTCGTGTTGAAAAATCACTTATCTCAGATATTGTTCTAATGGTAAATATAGCAGAATTTAGTTTTGGAACAAGATCCTTAACATGGGCTTTTCATGACAGCTTACTGTCTATATGAACACCTAGAAATTTGAACTGTTCACTTTCACTTATCGCATGGCCATTATGTGTAATACGAATGTCAGATTTCGTCAAATTATGTGTTAGATATTGTAAGAACTGACTTTTACTGTGATTTAACATCAACTTGTTTCCTACAAGCCATGAACTTATCTCTTGAACTGCATTATTTGATACTGTGTCAATATTACGAGCAACATCCTTCACATCCAAGCTGGTATCATCAGCAAACAAAAGTATTTTACAGTCACCTGTTATACTCGAAGGCATATCATTTATATAAATAAGAAACAGCAATGGTCCCAAAACAGACCCCTGGGGCACCCCATATTTAATTGTGCCCCATTGGGATTGCACGTCATAGCCATTTTCTACACTGCGGAGAATTACCTTCTGTTCTATCATCAGGATAGAGGAATATTTGTCCATTCTTCCACGAGTGCAATATCCAGCTCTGGAACCGTTGTGGAAGGTACTGGTCTGAAGGCAATACTTCCGCAAAGTGCATCTCAGACATGTTCAATCTGGTTTAAGTCCACTTAACAAGCCTTCCCTCCATTCGTTCCGTTCCCTCATCTTAAAGTGTTGTGTTCACCATTGCAGCGTTATCGTCCACCAGAAGCAACCCATCTCCTACGGCAGCAGAGTAGGACACGAGAGGTCGAAGGATCTCATCTCGAAACCTCCGATCAGTCAAAGCGCCATTCTGAACGACGTAGAGGTCCGTAATTCCGGCAATATTGGCTCCTGGTCACACCATTCACATAAGGAGGATTGTTACGAGTTTCACTACTGAGAGTAACCTTACAGATTTCCGCGTCATTTAAAACCAGTACTAGATGAATTCTTAGAACAACACTTAGAAAATGGAATTATAAAACATTCTGACTCAGCATATTCTGCCAATACAGTAAAAATTCCAAAGAAATCCTCAGTGGTACCAAACGTTATAGATTTTGTTGCGATTACATACACCTAAATAAACAAACTATTTCAGATGTTTACCCCGTTCCAAACATTACAGATATCATTGACTTTGTGAAACAGTAAATACTTTTCCACAATAGAATTTCACAGCGGTAGTGCGTTTCCATCCATATGACGCATATGCCCATCCCATCTCAGCCGCTGTGTGGGAATTCGGTCTTGTAGACTTGAGCGTGGTTACGGATTTCCACATTCCGAACTTTATCTCTACTTGTCCATTCTACGAAAGAATCTCCTTTCCGCTGCTTGGATTCTGCTGACATCCTTCTTTCTCATGGTCTATGATTCGCAGCCATATGTCAATACAGCCATATGTCATATGTCAAAATAGGTATGTAATATGTTTCATAGGTGAGTCCCTTGCATTTTCGTGATATTTTTTGTGTTCCATATTAGTTCTTTGACTATTCTGTACAACTTGCTAGCTGTTTGAATTATGTGTGTGATTTCTTCATCTATAGAACCATTATTGGAGATAACACTACCAAGGTACTTAAACTGATGAGTCATCTGTAGTTGTTTCCCTTCCAGTTCTGTGTCCCAAGGTTGTACAAATCTTTTCATGAGCATAACCTTGCTTTTGTCTTGGTTGAAGATGAGATCATAATCCTTAGCAGCTTCTGTCCATGTATTTAGGTGTGTTTGGAGCTCTTCTCTAGAATGGCCCCACAGACACACGTCATCAGCGAACAAGATTGCTTTCAATAATTCACCCTCAATGCTGTTCTTTCAAAAATAATTATCATAACTGTTATTCTATTGCGAGTCAAGACTGTCAACTTCTCCATACAAAAATGTTAGCAATTGACTGCAGAGCAAGACTGCAGCAGCCGTGCAACTCTCCGAGCAAAGCAAGATGACGAGAATGGCCGTACTTCTTCAGTGCTCTAGAAATCGTTTCCTCATAGAAGAGTCGCAGAGCTGGAAAAAAATCGCTTTTCGAAAGTAAATTTGGTAGTTACGCTTTGTTTTAAAAATTCTGGCTTCATATAATTCAAGGCAAAGTCACAGTCACTTTATTTATGCTAATTCAAATTACCGTTTTCAACAGGCTATGCTATTATTTTCAAATGTACAATTCGTCTACAGTGGAAACAGAAACTTCCCATACTTTCAACCAATATGTATACATACCTTACTAATAGTGGTTAATAGCATAATTATGTCAACAGACTTTTTACATGAGAAAGGGAACTGTAATTAATTATTAGTTAAGAATGAGACACGTAATGCTCTGTACTCAGCCATCACGTTCTACACTCAAAAACCGTTAGGTTTGTGTGTCTACCCCCACCGTCTTTTGATATTCATCAGAAGATGGTGAAACGTTTATATCAAAAGCAAGTATGAAATGTTAAATTGCGAACTACCCCTTTGTCATTTATGTAAAAACCTAAACTGAGAAATAAGGGAGGTGGCTAGAATGTACTGCAGAAGAACAAATAGTAAATGCAGCTTTCCGACGATCTCGTCCTTGTTGCCTTACCTTTCAGTAGCTCTTGCAGTTTGCTGAAACCTGATAGAAAATATTGTGTCTATTGTCGAAGTGACAATATTCTGTCATTACAATAAAAATTAATCGCTGTAAAATCACTGACGTTAATTATCGTGTAAACGCTGGAAAACAGTAATTAATTTCGTTGTGTGAAATATTGTTAGCAATGTAGAACAAGTGACGTAAAATAAACGCCTGTTGGTTTCACACAATTATTCCTGCAACTCCGCTTTCTACAGTAGTAAAAATACTGAACCCCATACTTAATGCGGTTTTAAGCACTTCTCTCTAGGCATTCATCCTACAGTTAAATTTAATGCGGACAGCCGCGTGCTCCGCCAATGATTCCAAACCTTTGAAACAATCTCTTCACCAAAGGAATTTATTATATAATTATAATTTATTATATATGACATTAATATCAATATCGTACTGAGCTGTATTGAATCCTGGCAACTGCTACTAGTGATTCCGTGACAACAATCAGCATGAAATACTTTAAATAGATTTTCAAAAGTAGTTTCCCACATCTGACTTAGCACTGTTAGAAAATTTTCTACCTTTACTTATCTTAACTTTCTCGTGGCAATAATCCTACTACAAAAATCACTTTCAAAACCTAGCTATCATCATACGTTACACAAAATTTCTGACGCAGTTGAGATCCTTTCGTGCTAATGCTACTCTGTTCATGCAACAAGATGACATGTAATGAAGAAGGTGAAGTTAATTTTTCTTTGTAAGTTTTCTATTCAAAATTCAACAATTAAAGTTTTACTTAAAGCTTCCGGGCTGAGATGCCGTGATCCATATATGAAACTTTCCCCTGACGTTTCGCCCTCGTCTGCGTATGCCGCTTTACCTCCGAGGATGCCTTCCGCAGACGAGGGCGAAACGTCAGGGGAAAGTTTCATATAAGGACCACGGCATCTCAGCCCGGAAGCTTTAAGTAATGACGACACCTGCCGTGAAAGCCTTCATTCTATGATCAATAAAGGTTTTACAAATACTACCAACAAAATGATTATATCAATCGGTATTAATTATGATACGCTCTACTGTGCTACCATAATGCCTTTCGTTAATTATCAGCAAACTCAAATACAGGAAATTTAGATAACCTCGTAGTACCTTATCACTGCTGACATCAATTGTGGGAAGTAACATGAAATTGTTCCCACAGTAAGCAGTCTCGTGTCGACCACAGCTCGCGGACGAGACAACTTTCCAGTCGAAAGCTCAAACTCTGACTCTTACTGTCCACACTAACAGACCTCAAAGATATTACACTCTCAGGAGAGTAGTGCCAAATTTATACCAACATGACAGATATTAATTACATTATAACTCTCCAGAGCGCCTCGGTTGCACAGTGGTAGAGTGCCCGACTACAAATCCAAAGGTCGCGGGTTCGATCCCCGCCAGGTCCTAGGACTTTTATATGTCACTTTCCACTTCTTTCACCTCTGGCACTACTGCTCATGTGAAAAATACCGAATAGCACCGTGGTTCGGAACCCACGTTAAACTGTAGGTCCCCCTATAACAAGCTGGGTAAGTCAGTTCGAAGGTCGGAGAAACGCAACGGCATACCACCTCCAAACAGGACCATGCCTAGTAAAGCACTGTTGTGTTCAAACCAATCTTCGGATTGTTGACTGCTTTACCTTAACTCTCCAGTCAGAGATCTAATATGACAGGTATTTTTCAACGGACTTCATAGAATGAAACAAACCATAAAATAAAAACAATTCTGTGATCTGGAGAGTTTTTAGTTTTAATTTCAACCATTATATCAACCTCGCTAACTTTCTCCATTGTGTTTTAATTACTTCTAGTAATGACTTGCAAACCAGTTTCGTAGGTTCATAAAAAAGACTGCACTCTGCAGAAAAGAAAACGATATAATTTTAAAAATTTACTAAGAAAAATTCTGGTACAGGCTAGAGGCAAAATGTAAACTGTTACATGATAAAACTCGCCCTCTCTCATTGGTTTTATCACTGTGTCCTGTATGTACGTTTTTCTCTTAGCGATATCTGTCCACCATCAGGTACGTAAATTCCACGCAACCTCAGTTGACACTCGGTTCAGTGGCCTCTAGGTGCGACCGTTAATTCATTTACCATTTACAGTCGTTCCCGTCATCCGGGCGCCGACTGTCAGCTTAGTTTTCGTGAACGCCGTGTATTACTCGGACACTGTATAGTGACAGTCGTCCACGAGCGTAAACAAATGGCGACTACGGTCGCCAGAGAGGAGCGAGGGGATGCTGGGGGCAACCCCCGCCTCCCCGTCGCAATGCAGTCACGACACTACATCAATGTTCTGTACTTCAGCGAAACCAGATCTGAAGCGTGGTGACAGCGAACGCCGATACGTGTTGTACAGTAGGTGTTAACCTGTCGCACACACGTTCAACGAAAATATCTGCTGCTCCGTATGGCGATATGGTATAAGAAGTTACAAGTAATTAAAAAAAAATAAACACAAGACCACTGTAATAAAAGAAAGCATACAAAACATTAATATTTAGCCTAAAACGTTTCTCTGTTAGACACTTCCAGTCATTCTCGGAAGTCTGGGTACGTGAAGATTCACTTTGAGCTGTGTCCATGCGAGATGAGCCGTCTCCATCAACTGTGTCTGCATTCGATGAGTCAACACCGGAGTCATTAGGAGGTATCCATGCCACAATTACATATAATCGTGCTCTACCGCCCTCAAATGTTCAAATGTTTTTTAAGCTTAAGGGACTTAACTACGGGGTCATCAGTCCCTAAACTTACAAACTACTTATGAACTACCTACAACTAAGGACGGCACAAATATTCATGCCCGAGGGGGGATTCGAGCCCCCGACCGTAGTGGCCGTGCAGACCGTGACTGAAGCGCCTCAGTCCCCTCGGCCACCGCGGCCGGCTCTACCGCCCTAAGCAGTCGTTTGCAGTGATAGAATTTAACGCATGGTCAGTATGTTTTTTTACTGACTTACGAACATCACTACAGACGTTGTTCCTTTATGTACTGCTTAATTTTCGCCCCTCCAAATTCAGATGCATTCATGTAGCAATTGTGCATAGTGTGCACTACACTCTCAGCCAATTCGTCTATGTATTTTCAATCGGTTAATATATTTTTATTTATTTTTGTGCTGTAATTTATTTTCATTTTTACCAAGGCATACAATTTCGCTTATACAATGAGTGCTGTAGTTGGTATTGGCTTCGTGTCTGTCTTCACAACCACAATACGTTCACTATGTTGTTCATAGTAATTACCTACATTCCTATTTTCTTATTCATTACTAGATGACCCAGTGAACTTCGTATCACTTACCTTTAATATATATCATACTAATTTAAATCATAAGTATTTTAGACCCAGTAGCTTTAAAAAGGCATTTGCTTTGAACGACAAATGTGCAAAATTTTATCGCAATCGTACGAATGATATTGATATCCCAAAGAAAAGAGCTCTTTCAGTTTTCCACAAATTTTCCAATGTTTTTGGCCAACTATTCCAAACTTTTACTTCACTCAAACTTTCCTCTCACTTCTGTCAAATGATCAAAATTTTATCGCAAGCGGATGAACGGTTCTCAACCTATAGTATTGAGAACATTTAGAAACACATTGAAAAAGAAACTTGGTTCGAATTTTGCGCCTTTCCTTTTTAACTATCTCTATTTTTTTCAGTGAAAACTTTTCCAAGACCACATTTGAAAAAAAAACAACAAAAGAATTACCGCTCTACACCGTGTGAATAGTCAGTAATAGTGCTGAATTCCATAAAAAACAAAATGAAAGAACTCACTTTAAGTTTTTCTCAAATTTTCCAATTTTCCGGTAGATTTTCCAAAAAAAAAAAAAAAAAAAAAAATTATTCAATACAAACCCCGTCCTGTCAAGCCGTACTCAAGTGATGCTCTTACAACCATGTGGCAATTGATTTTTATTCATAGAAATTTTCCTACTTTCCGGGCGACTTTTCAAATTTTTATTTGATGCGAACCTTCTTCTTGCTTTCAACATGAAATGTACAAAATTTTATCGCAAATGGACGAACGGTATTGACAACTCACTGGAAAAAGCTGTTTCAGTTTTCCCGATTTTCCTCTTTTCCGGACAACGTTTCCATATTTTATCACCGTTTAAACCTTCCCTGTACTTATACGAATATTTCAAGACTAAAATTAGTCAAATCGATTCAGCCTTTCTCGAGTTTTAGCGAGACTAACGAACAACAATATATATATATATATATATATTATATATATATATATATATATATATATATATATATATATATATATATATATATATTAGACCTACTCCTGCATTCAGCCCAACTAATTTCGTGGTTATAACCCTGTACGTCCCTCAATAGAAATCCTGTTCTTCCAGACATCGAACTTCATTAATCCCCACCATATTTAACTTAGTTTATATTATGAGGAGGCGATCCAATTATGATATGTTCCAAAATTGTTACAGCCAAGATCGCTGGTATATAATTTTATTTTTATTTGGACGACCAGTTTCAGTGGTCTCTGCCAGCATCAACTGGTCCAAAAATTGTTTTTACATACTACTGTCACTCACAGTGATATGTACACTTTTATTACAATGACATAGTGCACCTATGCACTCTAAATTATTTTATGTAACAACTGTTTGACTTTAGAGATGATGGCTATGTAAAAACAATTTTTGGACCAGACGATGCTGGTAGAGACCAGCGAAACCGGCCGTCCAAATAAAAATAAAATTATATACCAGCGATTTGGGCTGTAACATTTTTGGAACATATCTAACTTAAACAAATGCATTTTTCTTTTCAAATTTCATAACTTATCTACCCTATTAAGGGATAGAACGTTGCAGTATCTGCATGGAAAAGTCACATTTGCTGATATTACAAAGCCAACGCAGTCAATCATCCAGACTGTTACCACTGTAACTTCTGAGAAGGCTGCTACCCCTCTTCAGGTACCAAGTGTTTGTCTGGCCACTTCAGGGATACCTCTCCACTATGGTCGCAACTATGGTACAGCAAGCCACCCTACCATAGAAATTTTTGTGTTTCTTAGGGGCAGTACATCATCATCCCTTCATTGACCACAGTGCCCATAGGCTGATCACATGATTAAGCAGATACATGTCTTGCAAACTGATCAACTGTGGAATCACATGCAATGATGTAACAAGGGAAAAGCAGGCAGCAAACAAAGTTGTTTTGCTTTAAAGCTTGTATCTTGCAGACGATTACGATGTAAAATTAAGTCGATGAAGAATACTTGGGCTTCCAGCCGGGTGGCGGTTCTTCAAACTGCAACATTTCGACGAGTGACATACCCGTCATCTTCTGGCGAAGTGCTGAGACTGGGCAGATGCCGCGCTATTTATACCTGCGTGTACCCCCACCACCCGGCCCCGGGAGGCTGGGTCCAGCGCCGTCGGCGGGAGGGGGCGGGGGAAGGGGGGGGGGCGCCGCTCCTATCCGTGTCCGTGTAGTCTGTCCGCGTCTCGCGGGCTGGACGGTTCCTCGTGCGCTCTCGGCGAATTGCAGCATTTGCTGGATTCCATGCCGCGCTCAATTGGTATCCCTCATTCCTGTTCACAAGATTTTCGTGAACTCGAATTTCCACGGATTCTTTGATGACGCTGTCCCAAAAGCTGTTGGCTCGGCACAGCACCTTGGTGTTTTCGAAGTCAAAAGTATGGTTTTCTTTCTTGCTATGCTCAGCTATAGGAGATTTCTCCGCCTGTCCCAGTCGAACGTGTCTGATATGTTCTTCACACCTTTTTTAGATACATCGCTGCGTTCGACCTATGTATTGCACCCCACATTTGCAAGCAATGCTGTAGATCCCCGGTGTGTTAAGTTTAAGTAGATCTATCGCTGAGCCTAGCAGTTCTTTCCTCTTAGGCGGTGATCGGAAGACGGTTTTGATATTGGATTTCCCTAGTAGTCTCCCGATTTTGGCTGACAGCAATCCCAAAAATGTAAGGAAGGCGAGCCTCTGCTTTTCTTCTTGTTCTTCTCTTTCTTCTTCTTCTTCTTCTTCTTCTTCTCGATTTTTGTCAGTCTGTCTCCTCTTGAAGCCCCTAACAATCTGTGATTCACAGTACCCGTTTTTTCGGAAAACCTGTCTCAGGTGTTTCAGTTCGTCTGAGAGGCTATCTTTGTCGCAAATAACGCGCGCACTATGTATCAAGGTGTTCAGTACTGACTGGCGTTGCGGCGTATGGTGGCAGCTATTTGCGTTTAGGTACAGGTCCGTGTGTGTCTTTTTCCTGTATACTGAATGGCCCAGCGTTCCATCAGCTTTCTTCCTAAATAGGATGTCCAGGAATGGGAAACAGCCATTCTCTTTTACTTCCATGGTGAAGGAGATAGTTGTGGATGCTGTTTAGATGTTCCAGGAATCCGTCCAAAGCCTGCCTGCCATGCTGCCAAATCATGAAGCTAAGATTAAGTCGTCTGAAATAATCATTATAAACAGAACATGCATATATGATTAACATAATGGCGTAATTTCTTAGATATGGGTGTTAACTGCTTTCTGGGAATTAAGAGATGCAAAAATACACCTTTGGGACAAGAGGAGGGCAGAGAATAAGGGCTAAGCACTATTGTGTAATATGCTACTCGTATTCTCAATTCTAAGATTATTGTGTTATCTTATCTGAATTTGGACAATTACCCCTGGGTACAGTTCAGGGTCAAACAACATTCCCATGATGACCTCTGCATACAGATAAAGGTCGTCCCAAATAGTTGCTGCTCTCCTACTTAAAGCCTGTTCCTTTATGAACATGTATACGCATTATGGCGCAAAAACTTACAGGTTGGACAAACCCTGTCGCTAAAAAGTGTGATGGGCTTCTACATATTTCAGAAGTATCTTTCGCCCCTAACAGCCGAGAGGTGATTTTCTGCAGCATCTATTCAATCCCTAAGAAGAAAAATAAAGCCACTGAAGTTTTCAAAAAATGTTCAAATGTTTGTACATCTATGGGACTTTACTAGTCTGGTTATCAGACCCTAAGCTTTCAAAATACTTAAATTAAGGACAACAAATACACCCATACCGAGAGAGGACTCGAACCTCCTAAGGCGAGCAACGGTGTGCTCTGCAGCTAGGAGCCTTAGAACGCTCGGGCACTTCACTGTAGCGTAGGTGTTTTCTACATACTCCTGACGCAACAAGCTAACGAAGTCGGAAGTTAACCTAGTGTCAATCAATATAATTTTATGACACTGTACAACACTTTTGCTGTAGCTTGATTCGACAAAAATGAGTTCATTGTCTTCCCAAACGCATTACAGTGTGTATAAATTGACGTAGACGTCACTGAAGTCCAACTTACACACACACACACACACACCAAGCTACATAGTATTATAGCAACACCATGGCACATTATGCTTATACATACAAAAATGCGCATATCGTTCTCATGACAATCATCTGTGAAGATTAATTTAGAACGCTAGACCGGTGAGACACTGCCACGTTCGCTAAAATGGAAGAAGGGCGCGTGGTGAAGAAGAAGCCGTGGCATATCACAACGGTTTTAAATCTCATATTTAATCCCCAACGAAAGAACCGCATTTGTCCGAAATTATGTACAAACACAACGCAGCAGCTGCTGTACAAGTTATTCCCGCCTTGATTAATTATATGCTTCTTTAAATGGTAAGACAGGGTATTAAGTGCGGTTGTCGTACTACGGCAGATAAATATGTCCCAGTCGCGCAAACAGTTAAACACCACGTGCAGCGAGAAGACACATGGCCAGAGATTATTTCTGAGCTCTGTGACACGCTGCTCGTATTTTGTTCCTCCCTCCACTGTTTTGTTTGCCTCTGGTGCGACTGCGTGTTGTGTGAATTTCAATTTCGGAGTGCAATGTAAAACTTATGTAGATTATATGAATGCAATATTTACTGCGGCTTGCCTGTTTTATGTGCTCCCCTGCGTTAAATTACATTACACATACACAACTTCTAACATTGATTTACATAGACCTGATTATGAAGTAACTGAAATGAAAAATATCGCAATACTTGAAACAGAATTTATTTTACAAGAACGCATTTTAGCGTCTCGCAGTTCGCAAAGTTCCTCTAGGGTAATTGAACACTAGGTCCTCTAACTGCAATGTGTTCTAGGTTGCACTTTATGTGAGAAAACATTCTCAAAATAGCATTAGTTAAAGCGTTATTTCTGTACTGGAAATGCAACAATTTATCTCAAGAACGTCACATGTTAGCCAAGTGTAAAACATGTTACGCTTCACGTGGGATTATGTGTCGTCATGATTTTTATGTAGAAGAAAGCTACTGGTTCACGATTTTGAGTACTTATCGGAACCGAACGTCACTGCACAATACGCTATTGATTACGTATTAGTAACTTCATGATTTCTCTAAGATATCTCAAAACGTGACTGAGGCCTGATTTTGATTTATTTGTCAGAATGTTCTCAATTTAAGCTGACACGATTCGCATCAAACAAGAGAGTTTCCCTATTTAAAAAAAAAAAATAAAAAAAAATTTAAAAAAAATTAAAAAAATTAAAAAATAAAAAAAAACAGAAACAGTTCTTATATTGACTGTGTTGAAAAATAGCTTAAACATTGTAATACGTTGTAATTGAAGCTGTTCGTGTAACTATGTTGTGCTTGTTCTCAAAAATGGAGAACTTACTTCCTGGATGTGCCTCTTATATCTATTAACAGCCTATTACAGTACGTAAGAAGATGTTTACTACAAAAAGAATATTTTCGATTGCACAGACAATATTCTAAACTTATTTCGATGTTTGCTTCAACATATCCATAAAAACTTCCTTTTCTATAATAAACGTTCGGCTTTATAAGATTATAATTATGCAAAACCATGGCATTTTCAGTATCGTGAATATTTTACAAAATGCATAATGAAAACTGGTACAAATTTTCCAACATTGGAACTTGAAGATAAATAGCTTTATGAGAAGCTTCTTTTTTCACTTCCAGGAATTCAAATGTTTGTAGAGCTTATGGGACTTAACTGCAGGGTCACCAGTCCCTAAACGACTTACGAACTAGCTAATTGTAAGGACGGCACAAGTATCCATGCCCGAGGGGGTTCGAACCCCCGACCGTAGTGGCCGTGCAGACCGTGACTGGCGCGCTGCAGTCCCCTCGGCCACAGCGGCCGGCCTTCCAGTAATTACGCGAATTACTGATCGCTTGGTTTATCAAGGCTGTCCACACAAATTTTCTACAAAACAACTTATCCCAGCAAGTCTTCACCAATAATCGCTGCGAAAATATGCAGTAATAAATAAAATCGAAGAAATACTGTAGCTAATAGTATAGTCTATACAAAGTGAACCATCAAATGAAGGAATTCTCGCATACGTGTAGGTACAATCACCAACATAATATATACCGATATGTCGCAGAGGTGCTCAGAATCTAACAAGGAAAGTACATGGGCTCGAACAAACATATCTGTATGAACGTTTGGTTGGTTGAACGTATGGCGATCCGTAATGCAGATATCTTAACTATAACTTATGTAATAATCATCGCACACGTTCTCTAGCGAATTGTCATCTAAAGCCGTGATGATAGTTGCAACTTTAACCTTCTTCGCGAAAGACTGTTGGTATTCACTGCCACTGCTTCCATCGCCTCTTCCCGCACTTACCGTAGCACTGCCGCTTGCAATGAGTTGTTCGTCATTATGAGTTTGTAACAACAGTATTATTATGAGTTTGTAACAACAGTATCTAACTTATGCTCATATTTCTGTACCATAACAGATTCATCTTCTACACTAGATTCATCTTCTACACTAATACCATCTTCTCGAAGAAGGGTTCTTCGTAACTTCGTCTCAACTAATCACAATACATTAGCAGGATTGATTAGCAATCGCCGCCCCATCTGACGCTTCACTACACGAATAACATCACAAAACGCAACATCGGAGGCACACTGCACCGTCCCTACTGGCGAACCGACAGGTCAAAGTGCAATGCGGCATGACACACTCAAGAGGCCTCTAAAGGACGACTGCAGAGTTTTGCAGATGCGGGAGTATCAATAGTGCAATAAGGGATCTTTACATTATCTCTCGTACGTTTTTGGTGTATATGTGTTTGTTCGTGCCCAAGTACTTTCCTTGTAAGCTAAGCACTTAAAACGACACTTCACTGCAAATCCTCAGAAATTTGTCCACAAATAAATCCAAATTAACGGGATAGTCTAACAGGTTCTCTACACAGATCACTACGTTGTTAAGAAGACAAACAAATTTATTTGAACCACAGTCAAAAACACAAAATTCACTTGTACTTACAATTATTTTACACTGTGTATATTCATACCATACATCTTACATAGCTTGGTTTCACTGCTGCCACTGCTGCCACTGCCGCCGCTACTACCAATACAGCACACATTTTCTTTCTTCCTTTGGCATCTGCCAACAGGGTTTAAATACCATTCAATAAGGGGGCTACATCTCCTTTCGTCACGTCTTGTGACATCACGTGACGTTCATTTTTCACTTAAACGTTTCTATTAAGATTATTTTAGATTTTTAAATGGAAAATATGCTTCAAATTACAATATAAATTATCTTTTAGTGTTTAGTAAAGATTTTTTATACAAATGAAATTGAAAGTAACAGTTACAACTGCTACTCACTTTTCTTTTAAAGGTACAAACAAATATTTTAATTTTTAAATAACAGATATTCATGTAATTGTATTATTATTTGATTCTTTGTGCCTACTTATGGCTTTTACACAAAATAACATTTTAGTAGCAAGTTACAATCACTACGTACAAATGTGATAAGATAGTCTTCTATGTTTAAGATCTTTGGCACAGTTCTTATGACAAATCAAAATAAATGTCAATCTCATACATGCCTTGCCTGTGATTTCCGATTGTAGAAATATACTTAACATTTATGTCCAGTTTAAGGTAAGTTTAACCCACACAGATAACTGTGGTAGTTACGGTTCACGTAAAACACGCGAATATTTGCGCGATTTTCTTACGTTACTAACATTGAAAGTGCCTATGAATCGTAACAATACCCTAAGCTGAATACATTGTAGCCAAGATAATAAAAAGACCGTGACTTCTAGGATCGTAGTGTGAGGTGTGAGAGCTAAGCTTTAGCCCGTGCACCGGTCTGTTGGAACGGGGCGCCCCCTTCTCTCCCCTCCCCCTCTCTGAGTGCGTATCCGCGCTCTGCCCTCCACAGCAGCCTCAAGGCCGTTGAAGAGGAAGTCGAAGTAAGTCTTTTCTTCGCTGTGCAACTGTCTGAAGTTCTGTAATTAACGAATTGCACTCCCCGCTTCCGGTCAAACAACAATGAGGTGTACGCTGAATGTCATACCCCCCCCTCCCCCTGTTGAATGCACCCCGTGTACACTCAATTTGTGCGTTTTTCCTTTCACAGTCAACTGCAAGTCTGTAAAATTGGGAAAATGTACATATCAGGTATTGGCGGGGAAGGGGGAGAACGAATGGTGCACTAAATGAATTTTAAGAATTAGGTGGTAAAAATGCCTAAAGAAACTGAAAGAAACGGCACCTCGGTATTATAGACCGAGTGTAAGCTTTGTGCACAGTAAGGGAGTGTATGGGGTGAAGTTTAAGACAGTCACTCCAGATGTTATATATGTCGGTTCTGACACATACAGGGTGAATCTAAATTCGCGCACTCGGGTTTCGCAGCACGATTCCTCACCCGCAAACAATGAAAAATGTCTTCCACAAAATTTTATCCTGCGAATATTTCCGCCAGTAAATGGACGTCAAAAACTGAGATGACTGAGTGTTCCATACGACAGTGTGTTTCATAATTACACCAACAAACTTGTTAGAGATGTGTTAGGCGCCTTGAGGAACAAAATGAGCATGGAAACCCATGCCCGGCAACGCCATTCAACGACGCAACGGAGAGTCCAAGTTACAGGCCGCTAGACATCCCTCCAGCAACTTAGACGTCCGGTAACGTCATTGGATGACGTTTCCGGGCATTGGTTTCTATGCTCGTTTTGTTCCTCAAGATACCTCCCACATCCCGTAGAAGTTTGTTGGTGTAGTAGTGTAATTTTGAAACACACTGACGTATGGGACACACACCCATCTCAATCAACAATTTTTATGCAAATCTACTACCGGAAATATGCACAGGACGAAATTTTGTGAGAGACTTTTTTCTTACTGTTAGCATGTGAGGAATCGCGCTGCGAAGCCCTAGTGTGCGAATTTAGATTCACGCTGTATATATATCGTCAGAACCGACTTGAAAATGGTAAACTGTCAAAACAGCCGTTTTAATTGTAACAGGTCTAAGCAGTGTAATTCGAACGTCCTCTTTTTGTTTTTAACGCACTAAATGTACTTCAAATATCCCATTTTTATGCAAATCTTATGTGATAGATTGTTTGAGGTCATAAGAAGAGCCGATTCGTTAGCAGGTCGAAACAAATACGGAACAGAAATTACGGTAACAAAACTGTATTGCCATTCTCCATCAAAGGAGACATACCTGTCTTCACTGTCCATTTGGAAACATTAATCGTTCTAATCATTTATCTACGTCCATTTATCGTGCAAGTATGCCAATAAGTCGTGTCAACTGCAACAAAGTGCGAAATTAACGATTAATATTGAAGTCAATTATGTATTAAACGTAGAAGTGTGCACTACGAGTATGAACCCAGCAGTGTAGCGTCGTCAATGGCGTGGTTTTGTGGAACTTCACAGGTTGGGGCAGCTGAATAATCCTGTATATACAAGGATAGAACTGTTCAGTACTTACAAACCAGTATCTAACATGTGAGTAGTTACTTAATTAGCAGAGAGTAACTGATTTTAATTAACCAGTTAAACATAGTTTGGAATGAACTTGCAGTAGTCTAGTAGTTCACCAACAAGCTGGCGCTGTGTGATATGCAGGAACAATGCCGTCATGTTACCACTGCTGGTGTGGTGAAGTTTCCGCAACTGATCCGGCCCCACTGCATAATTATGAGCAGCTGTCGCTCGTTTAAACATCTTGAACTTGCTTTTGTATCGCTAAGAGATTAATTAGCATTTCAAGTAGTCTCATAGCAGTATCTCGTAAGGCAAACTTTCGTACTTCGGTTTAACTGGTGGAAATGTATACTCCGGTGTATCTCGCCTCGTACGTCACTCCACGTCCAACAAGAGTCAGAATGCAAACAATGATCAGTTTTTGATCACGTACTTCACGTAAGCACATTTTGTTGCGTTTACAATAAAATGGTGACACGTATTTACTATTTACAGAACCAAAGGTTAATAAAGCCACGATGTCACAACCTGACTAGATCTGACAGGAAGAGAATATGTCGGGAAAGAGATCATTGTAGAGAAGTGGGAACTCCGTTGATATTAGTGATGGCACAATCGACTAGCTTCAATAATCGATTGGCCACCCGCTTGTTTCCTTCGTTCAGTGGGCTTAATCCAGTGATCGCCATATAACCTACATGTATAACTTTGGTGTCTGAGCATAGAACCACAGTTTAACATTTACAGTCACGACACTCCCGCAGATTCTTGTTATACACAGCAACAGCAGCGCTCCAAGCGGCCGGCAAGCTACATTTCTAAATACGTTATTGGAGGAGTGCGAATAGTATCGTTTATGTCGATTTTAACGTACTTTTTACATTATGGTACGTATTTAGTTCCATAAAAATAGGTAATAATTTAAAAATAGCTCCACATTTGTCTTTCTTAAGTTTCCTAGGATCCCTGACAACATACGAAACGGTACATTACAGGACATTTTATTAACAATTAACTTGTAACATACAGGTTTCTACTGAATAATTTGTTTCTATTAAAAATTATAAATGTCTATGAAACAACAGAAGACTGTCCCTTTGGCAGTTTTCTACTCAGGAATGTTAATCTTTCTTCACTACATTTCCAGTAAAATCGGTAAGGGTGGAACCCAGAAACGAATATAGAATGTAATAACTACAGTATTTGACGTACCAAATAAGACACCACAGCTAAAGCTGAAGGAAAAACATCACAGACGTGAGTTTTGGGAACTATTTTTGCACAAATCTTTCTCATACCAAGATCTTCAATAATTATTAGACGAACCGTTTCTCGATTGATGTTCAGTTCTTCTGCGATCATTTTCACGGATAATCCATCAGATCGTACGAGTTCACGCACCCTGGCCAAGTTGATATCCGTCCGTGGGTTGATGGTCGTCCACTGCGATCTTCATCATCAACATTCGTTCTGCCTTCACTAAACATTTTATGCCAACTAAAATCTTGAGCTCTTGACATAACCTTCTCTACAAAAGCCTTCTGAAGCTTACCGTAAGTTGTCGTCGCGTTTTCACCCAATTTAACGCAAAAGGAAATTGCATGTCGTTGCGCAATATTATGCGGATCCAATACCGTGACGAGGGACACAAACATGTGTTAAGTTATTACAGCACAACTTAAGACTGAGCAGTTGCATCGATGTGCTGCTTGGACAAGGTCAAAGATATTGTGCCTACGCAAGCCTGCAGGGCTGCCATGTCTTGCAAAGAAAATCAGTCTCATTACTTTATTGTCGCACCCTGTATTTACAGCGTCAATACGTGCATGAACTTTCGTTCACAATTGTTTCTTTCTATATTCTGTAAAATACCAATTTGATTCATAATCCATGCACTTTATTAAAGTAATTCTATATGAACAATTGCCTTATCAAACGTCGTAACAGCTTCTCTATTGGGAATACGCATCGAATAATTTGAGAGATACCCTGTGACTGCATGAATTCACTCTTAATGGACGCTCAGTTGTCGCCAGTGTGGAAATGTTAGTCTATATTTATAAACATTGCCATATAAATTTCAAATGTGCTCCACATAGAATGCGAATTAGTACCAGTATACTTACTGCATTCACGACAGAAATGCTATTCAAACAGTGAAAAATATTCACATCACAGTGTATTTGTGCCTTAAAAAAATTTCTTTAAGTCTTAACATCGTTAGAAATACCATTTCTGATACTGCAAAAAATTCAAATGTTTGTAAATCTATCGGACCAAACTGCGTGGTCATCAGTCCGTAGCTTACAAACTACTTAAACTAGGGTCAACTAACCTAAGGACAACACACACACACACACACACACACACACACACACACACACACACACACACACATACATGCCCCAGGGAGGACTCGAACCTCCGACGGCGAGCAACCGCGCGCTCCGCAGCTAGGCGCCTTAGACCGCTCGGCTACACCACCGCGGCTCTGATACTGCCTTTAGATTCCTTATTTCATGACAATCAATAACATCACTAGCTGTGCGTACAGATCCGTGTACATGATGCACAACAGTCCACCAGTTGCCAGAGTGTGGTACAGCCGATCAACTCGCTGCCATTACCTGGAGGGGGGAGAGGGTGGGGGGAGGGGGAACCACTCTTCTACCACTGGTCTACATCAGATCGACTAAACAACAACAATACGTCGTCCGTCGGAGAAGGCCGTCGATAGAATCAAAACTATTGTGGAAAATACTATGTTATTATCTAAAAAAACTGTGTATGTATAATAACATTTGTTCAAAAATACTGAAACGACGAAAGACACACGAAATGTGGGCAACTTTATATCCGGTATTGAGCTGGATAATTAATTTTCCAATTTATTGATGAACGCCGTGTTATGTTTCATATCTTATTGATCAACAATTTAATGAACTTTTGATTAACAATTTGACGAATTTTTATAGCTTGTGAAGTGTTAAAATCATTCGAACTTTTGAGACCTTGTGAACTAGCAAAACCATTCGAAATTTTGAGAACTTGTGAAGAGTTTTTAGTTATGAAAACCAATGAACTATAACATGTGTGTCACTGGATTCACTCAGTTTTTTTCGGTTTTCATAGTCGACGAAGCCCAAATGGGAAAGCCATAAGTTAGTCAGACAGAGTAGTTTAGGGTATAGTGTATACACTTTTAGCTTAGATTTTGAAACTAAAACTTTAAAGTGAATCTAGACATAATATTGTTTGTATGAGTAGTCAGACATCACGAACGTTTAATGAACGTCAATATCTGGGCCACGGCAGTGCCCCCGCCAAGTTGAACGCACGGCCTTTTCTCGAAGCAGTAGACGGCACTTTGGACCCTCTGTATCTCAGTTGTGGATGAAGCTAGAAGCCTGAATTTTCGGTTTCCAAGAGTATATAGTATAACTAGCTATATTTTCCAATTATACTATTCTACACCGTATTGCTTACGAAATATTAGGAGTCGAAAATCGCTAATTCTGTCACTCACTGACTCACCGATCATCAAAATTCTAAGGTACTTCTAGCAGATACACAAACGTCAAAGTTTGTATTTAGATAGTGTTTAGTCTGTAATGGAGGAAAAAATTCAAACATCTGTAAAAATTAATTCCGTTCTAGAAAACACTTTCGCTTGATAGAATAGTATCTGCAAATTTGTGCTTTCGGGCTGGTGGTCTTGCGGTAGCGAGTTAGGTTCACGTGCGTAAGATTGCGTGTTCAATTGCTAGTGGTGTAATTTTCTTCTTTTTTTTTTTCATTTTAATGTAGCCGTCACCTTTCTGCTAAGTCAATAGTCGTCAGAAATGACATCAGGTACCTGATTAGAGAATGAAGAGTAACTGATAAGATATAGCTTACATTGCTGCAAATGGAGACAGTGCCAGTGACACCTACATTCTACATTGACTTCAGTTATAAATGAGATAACCATTGCTCGTAATTCAGTCAAATGACGCGGGTCAAAAACTTCATACCGGAAGCAAAAACGTTGGATTATGGTTTCAAACCACAACAAGGCAGAGATAGGGAGATACCACCGATGTGGGAGAAGCGTATTCTATGTTATCTACGGTCTGTGCCATAGATTGGAAACTCTGGAGTGAATATTGCATTCTGTCTTCTCTAGGAGGTGCCGGTTCTGCTCATTTTATCAACATTAAGCTAGGATTGTCTCGTGATATCATTATATAAATACGCAACCTTGAAAACTGAAGTGCCAATTTTCTATGATAATTTTATCAGGAGGCCAATGAAAGTTATATAATTCTAAAGATGATTTGCTGCAGACGTGAACAATACAATAATCATTAGTGTAAATTGCCTTGGGAGTAGTAAAACGGAATAGATGTTTTCATATAGCGTAAAAAGATAAGAGTGGAAGCTCTTACCAAAAGAGCGCGACAGCGATTGCAGCATACCCTGGTGGCGTGAAATGCACACTAACTGTGTGGCGTATGTAAACTGACAGACTATAGCCGCTTTGTAAGATAGTTTCGGTTTATTTATGTGCTTAAATGGCTGGTATAGGCGTTATTTGTGCCATATATGGGCGCAAAAACTAGCGACAACAAAGTGATCGAATGTCTTTTACAGATTCCCGAGAAATAAAGAAATGTATATTAGAGGCCATTGCCTGTCATTTCCTTAATGTGAAATGGCGTTACCTGTAACTTGGTTGAAATATTTTGGATTAAATATTTTTTAAAAGTGGACCGGAGCAATTAAATAAATCTCAAGTAATATGCTCAGATCATTTTGTAGAGAAGGACTTTAGAAACAAAAATTTACTAAGCTAGGGGTAAGTATTGTTTTTAAAGCAGTTAGATAGATTTTAAAGCTTGTTCAACGCTTTGTCACGTTATTGTTGTTGCATATAACTTTTTTCTCCTCATTTTAGTAGGCTACATAGCCAGACTCTGTTCCTTCAGCATTGCCTAATCCAAAGTAAATCAGTTTCAGAGCAGGCCCAAATAAAAGAAAGAAGAGAAAGTGGAGCCACAGGAATCCATCAACATTCTGGCGGAAGTGGACGATAGTGTCTGCTCTAAACTTAGAAAAAACTGTGAAAAACGTTTTCCGTTAGTTGCTAGGTGTCGAGCACTACAGAAGACAGTGTGGAGTCAGAGAGGAGTCGGGCGTACTTTAAAAACTGAGTTGTGTAATTTAAAACGAAGTGTAATAATGATAAAAGTATGCCTAATGATTTTAGTTAGAAAGAAATTGGTCCCTAAGCTGAGCAGTTTGTGTGTTGCTGTAGAGGGTGTCTGCGAAAATTGCTTCCTTTTATTGACCAACAAATAATTTTCAGTGCTGATTAAAGAACATGTAAATAAAATAAACACCTTATCTGCAACACGAACTTCATAAAACAATGTGAAGTTGCAAAAAATTACGCATATGTAGTGAACAATTTTTATAATATGTATTGTGTGTTACAGTTCGCTGACTTTTTTTTTTTATTCCACAGCTAAAATATTTCCTTTATGTTAAAATATCCAATTTATGATTCAATAATTTCCCTCCTACAACCTTTATTTTACGTATGACAGCCAAATAAAGTCATATAAAGCTATATTTTACGTAAGGTTTACACAGTAACAGACGACTCGCAGGCGATGAAATTGTAGTTAACATTGCGAACCGCAATGTGGTAGCGCTGTGCAGCTCGGATCACGATTTAAATCTCGAAATCTGATAAAAAGTGAACGTCAAAAATTGATGTGCCACCAACAACTGCCCTAAGGATGATCAATATTAGAAAAACATCAATGTTCAATTCAAAGAAATAGATGTACGATGAGCATCGAAAGGAAAACGTCCGGGAATATTAGTGTTTTGGATGCCAAAACAAACACTTCTTGGCAGAACCACAGACCAACCACTACCGAATACAGTATTATTGTTCTTCCTATCATTTTAATCACTGTATTAACAATTACTTGTGTATGGATATAACAGTCGAAAGAAATAGAGATAAACTGATAAAATGTCGCCACATTTAGAGTTCTGGCGTCAAGGCTAAATTTTACTTACGCTGGTGGCTTAGTGCGCAGATGTTGCTAACGAAATGTTCGCTTTATGAGGGATACGTACAAAAACCTGTCAACTACAGAGCAGGAACAGAATTAATTATCTACTTCATGGTCAACACCAAATATTATGCCCCTAATTCGACGTGACTGGTATCCGAAGTGTCTCATCCGTCAGTCGCTGCCAACGTCAGCACACCACGCCAACACTGCCGTAAGTAAAATTAAAATGAAAGGATTGAACAATAACATTGTAATCGACTTTCCGGATTTTCCAAATACTGTTACATCAAACCAAACGAAACAAAACCAAAGAGACAGGGAATGGATTTTAAGAAAATCCGTGGCTGATGTACAAAAAACTTTACAGAAAAGGACTACCTACAAAATGAAATGATATCCCATCAAAACCTAAAATGTACAAAAATTCAAGTTTCGTGACGAATTCCTTCCACCACAAAAATTCGTGAGATCTTATGGAAAACCAAGTCGGTTATTTTAGTTAGTGTTCATGGAACCATGTATTCAAAACCTTGTCATCAACATCTGTAGTTACTATATCAAAATTATACATCATATTTCTATAATAAATATAATGACTTGGCAGACACATGGCAACGTAAAGTAATATTTAAAATACTTTACGCAGATTTGAGGTATTTCATTCCTACGTAATTACGTTTGGATACACAGTGGAATATAAAATATTTTTATATGTCGATGTGTAATTTCCAACCTGATGTCATTATATTATGGTTCAAATGTTCAAATGTCTGTAAATCTATCGGACCAAACTACGTGGTCATCAGTCCGTATCTTACAAACTACTTAAACCTAGGTAAACTAACCTACGGACAAACACACACACCCATGCCCCAGGGAGGACTCGAACCTCCACAGCGAGCATCCGCGCGCTCCGCAGCGCGGTGCTTCAGACCTCTCGGCTACTCCACCGCGGCTATATTATGATCAGATTACGAAGTTACTGTATGTATTATAGAACTAAAGATGTATTATACTAATATAGTCGCTATAAGTGTTGGTAGATAACAAATAAGTAGTAGATAACTAAAATAACCGACTTGGTTTGCAATGTCGACATACACAAATACTTAAAAAAAACTTTATGCACATGTGAGTGTACTTCATTCTTATGTGAATATGTTCGGTAACATAATAGAATATAAATTATTGTTATGTCATTATGACGATGTGCAATTGCTAGATCATTATATTTATTATTATTTCATAATATTATGGTGTGATTGCCAAGTCATTACATCTAATATATAAAGCAGAGTGTCCGTATATTTGTACGTGTTGCATACAAAACTACAGTTTTGTTCCAATCTTTATGAAATTTTGTACACGTAAGCTTCAATCCATTAGGACGGTCGCCGTAAGTGTAAGAATCAAATACGACATATAGTTCACGAGATGTGACGTCATAAACAATGAGATGCGCGGAAAAATGCTGCCATAAGCGACAATGATGCTCATTTTCTCCTAAACCACTGGACCGATTTCAACCAAATTTGGTACACATATTTCTTACGTGAGATAACATCTTCTATAGGTGTACGAACCACATACGATACATTGTTCAAGAGATATAGCTCCATAAACGATAGGAGTTGCAAGAAACTGCCCTAACGCGATGAGACTTAACAAATACACTATATGAGAATGAGAGTACTTAGCGACTTGCAACAAACTTTAAACATAATTTCAAACCTTTATTAAACTTTTTCTCGCTGGCAACCATAGTAAAATGATGAAAGGAAAAAGTTTCTCGCTTACTACTTTTCCGCTGTTCATGGAGTAAAACTACGGCATTCGGTATGACGTTACAATTTATAATTTCTGCACTACAAATTGTAGCCGCAGTAAATTTTATAGGCAATGTTCACACATATCGTCGAATGTGCCTCCGAAATTGTAGCACAGCTCGACCTGTAGTTCATGAGGTATGAGCACATAAAACAGTATCGTTCGTAGAAAACCGCCCTATCACGCACCAAGTTGTAAACTATTACTTCTTTAACACCAAGTGTATTCCCAAGAAATTTTACAGACATGCAGCACTCATACAAATGAATACAAACCTGAAAAATTATACAATTGTACCACATATAACTGAATAAATATGAAAAAAATGTTCAAATGTTTGTTAAGCTTATGGGACTTAACTACGGGGTCATCAGTCCCTAAACTTACAAACTACTTATGAACTACTTACAAACTAGGACGGCACAAATATCCATGCCCGAGGGGGGATTCGAACCCCCGACCGTAGTGGCCGTGCTGACCGTGACTGGAGCGCCTCAGTCACCTCGGCCACCGCGGCCGGCAAATAAATATGAGATCGTGCGAATTTTATATGTCATTTGTGTTTTGACTTCTATCTTTCTTTGTTTGAATAATGCGCTTATAAATTTGTACCTTATCCAAGAGAGTGTTATTTCTTATATGTTCTCCGATAAAGATAACATTTTTAGAAAAAAGCAGATGGACAGAGAGAGAAGGGTAGGAGAAGTACTAACTCCAGGCAGGAATAAATAAATAATTATCCGGGCAACGCCGAGTTTTCAACTAGTTTATTATAGAAATAAAGATGTATGATTTTCATATAGTCACTACAGATGATGGTAGATAACTAATTAGATAATAAAATTATGACAAGGTGTTGAAGAGGTGGTTCCTCGAACACTAACTAAAATAACCGACTTGGTTTCCCATAAGATCTCACGACCTTTTATTGCGGAAGGAATTCGTCGCGAGATCTGCATTTTTGTACATTATATATTTTTGATGGGATAAACATTTTATTTTTTGAAATGAACTAATATTGTAAGATGAACCTATGAGAAGAGACATTTACCAACTGTGTTTATTGAGGGAAATCACTCATACATATTAATATAAACTGTGCTCGCGTTATTCCTGGGGGGATTTGTTTCATTTGGTTTTTCATTAATAAAATTCGATAACATTAGATAAAATGTGTTTACATTGTGCCACTGATATAAACGCGTCATGCCACCAAAGTCTTCATACAGCAGAAAAATCTGTTATTGTAATTAATAATAGAAATATTTATTATCTGTGTTATTGTTCATGTATAAATAATTGTAAGCAACGCTTTTAGTTCTTCTTGTTGGTAAGTCTAGGCTGACAAAGGACATCTTTGTAATTTTAGTAGTGTTGTCATTGTTTTATTAAATGCAATCTGAAATATTGATAAGGTATGTATTATGTGTATAAAACTTACTAAAATATACATATCGAACATACTTGTGTGATTTTAGTTTTCAGATAAGTGTTGATTCCCAAATTGAGATATTTCAGCAGAACTGAAGTTGCAGCGACCAGCAGTCACCCGGAACCCAGAATTCCGCTACCAGTGCGCAGCAAATTTCAGATTACTATTCAAATTAAATCAGGGTTGGGCGGTAATAAGATTTCAGATTTTAGCTTTTCCTATGTGCCGCTGTGAACATGGCTGGAATATTTTATAAATTCGACAATATTTTGACCATGTAAGTAGCGTTACTATGCAAAGAAGTGCAGCGAAATATAACTGTGACTTTATTGAATTTCGGTGAGAAAAGCCTGTCGTTTCAATTAATAACTTTTGGTCGGTGAACTTAATAATAAATTGAAGAGATAGTCAATCAGTTATTTCGTTATGGGAGTCTCACTTAGTGCAAATCAGTTTTATTCTTTTAAAGTTTAGATATAGAGACGATAATTTTTACAATTAATTTCTAAACAATGTTGACAGACACTTTGGTTCACAAATACTTTTACAGTTGAAAAGTGTGACAGTGTTGTAAAAATACTTGATCACTGAAGTTTTTTGAATGGTTTGGCAGTGCAATAACAAATAAAATAAAAATTAAAAGTGAATATTTAATATCCAACAGATCACGTTTCTCGATTACTCATGACAAAAGACTATTAGATTATATAACCCCACTTCGAAGCAGGGTACTGATGACCCGGTAGTTTAGTCCCCTTTAAACAACCCAACCAACCACTTCGAAGTTGAGTTTTTTACTGACTCTAGAGTATCAGGAGGACGATCCCATCACATGCAAAAAGATCATGATACGTGGGATGAGCAGTAGGTTGTCGAATGGCAGTGCTGCAGGACGCAAGAACCTGATGTCGCCTAATCTGAAGAAGGTAGATTTCCACTTCGCCAAAGAGACTGCCGATATAAATGTTCAAATGTTTGAAAATCTATAGGACTTAACTATTGTGAGGTTTGATTGCATTTCCTGGAGGTGCTCAACGACCACACAATGATGAACACACCAGATGTATTTCGCAGCATTGGCCGTTAATGTTTTATTTAAAAGAAAACCACAGATCGATTTCAATCACCTAGTGACCATCTTCAGTGTCCTTCAAATCACCTAGTGACCATCTTCAGTGTCCTTCAAACAAGCATTATGAATCAAATTCATAATGTTTGTTTGAAGGACACTGAAGATGGCCACTAGGTGATTGAAATCGATCTGTGTTTTTTTTAAAAAAAAAACATTAACGGCCAATGCTGCGAAATACATCTGGTGTGTTTAACTACTGTGGTTATGAGTCCTTAGGCCTAAAAACTACTGAAACCAACCTAAGGACAACACACACACACACACACACACACACACACACACACACACACACACATATATATAGCCCCGGGCGAGGACTCGAACCTCCGCCGGAAGCAACCGTTCGCTCCGCACCAAGGCGCCTTAGAACGTTCGACCACTCCATCGCGGCTACGCAAGTAGAGTTCTGGATCTGGGTGAACTATAGTATAACGCCAAAAATGATTGATGTTTGTTTTTTTTTTTTTTAGTTGAGAATTGAAAACCAGGAGAAAGAGTCGATGTAGAAACACGCCGAGAATGGCAACGGACCTGGCGTTTAGCAGAGACTACTGAGTGGGAGCCGCGGTGGCCGAGGGGACTGAGGCGCTCCAGTCACGTTCAGCACAGCCACTACGGTCGGGGGTTCGAATCCCCCCTCGGGCATGGATATTTGTGCCGTCTTTAGTATAAGGTAGTTCATAAGTAGTTTGTACGTTTAGGGACTGATGACCCCGTAGTTAAGTCCCATAAGCTTAACAAACATTTTTTACGGCACAGGAGTGACCAGCGGCCCACTGATGACGATTAGGAAAAGTGTAATACTTAACATTGAACCATGTGGATCGGTGCTCTCCTGGAGGGGGGAGGGCTGGATGAAGAGCTGATTGTAACACGAAACAGGCGATGGGATAAAATCTAATAAAAATCGTTAAGGGGCCTCGTAGGTCCCATTCATGGACGGACAATAAAATCTGACCCGAGAAACAGTGGGAAACAGCGAGGAAAGTAAAATCGCATAGACCTTCAGGTACCATGGGAATAGCTGAACCGTCTTAAAGGAAAACACGGGTATGAGTATGAAGTGGGGAGAAGTTAGGAAGGGAAGGAGGGAAACTGGGAAAGGTAATACAGCCTGGGAGAAAAGAAAGAAAGGCTGCAATTGCTAGGGGACCCGTGCGCGCCACACACGTATCCACAAAATAGCTGTGGGCCCACAGAGGGCATCAACAGTTGTATTTTCTATGTCTTCTTTCTATTATGCCGTAACTTACAATGTCTGCCAGAATTCACTCCATAGTCTGTAATAGACGTACATAGACAACACCATCACAACTTGTTGGGAAGTTGCGAACTTAGTACATTGCAGAACCCCGAAACGTAACATCACTGTATTAAATGTACATATCAGTCTAAATAAATAGTTAAAATGGTATATTATGTTTCGCTATAAATAACTCTTGTGCATGCATCGGCTTACGTCCTTTCTGTCAAGAAACTGCTTGATCAGAATGTGTACGAACTACCGTAACGTTACAACATCAGTGGTTCATGAAATCTGGCACTGGACGTTAAGAGACTAGAGAAATAAACCTTAACACAAAGGTTATCTGTCGGTATTTGACATTTGGAGTGATATTTAGAGCGCCTACATCCCACAGAAGCGTAAATGCTGTTAGCACACAACAGCAGTATACAAATTTAAGCATAATATATGTAAAACTATATGTTAATCACAGCTGTTTACAAAATGTTCAAATGTTTGTTAAATTTAAGGGACTTAACTGCGGGGTCATCAGTCCCTAAACTAACAAACTACGTATGAACTACCTTATACTAAAGACGACACAAACATCCATCCGCGAAGGGGATTCGAACCCCCGACGGGAAACGGCCACGCGCATCGTAACATAGCGCCTCAATGCGCTTGGCCGCTCCGTCGCGGCCAGCTGTTTGCGTTATTAACTCAAAGCTACCAGTTTCGGTTAATGTACCATTCTGATTTATAGCAGTCAGTCACTGGAAAACATCTATAGGAAGTGAAGCATGATGCCAAATATTTATTTTAAAGTTTTTCAATTTTGTAACATGATATGTTAAGCAACTGTCTAAGCTCTGCTGGTGTTTTAGAACGGTACATTAACCGAAACCGGTAGCTTTGAGTTAATAAACAGCTGTGCTCAACATTTTAATTTACAAATATTTAAAAGCTGTTAAACCCCACCTTTTCACTTTCTTAAGCAGAATAGTTCCACCAAAGTTTCAAAAGCACGAACTTCCAGTATAATAATTACGCCATCTCATAATCGTTAAGTTTTAAATTAAAATGTTCGAAGTTTAGAAACGCTACGGACCGCTCAAAACCATCCGACGATAACTTAACGTCATACGTCATCCGAAGCAGCAGAATTTCTGTACCTCTTGTCCACCCCCAGGAAGTCCACAGGTTGTTTTATTTATTTATTTAATTAATTTTTTTTAATTTTAATTTTTTTTCCTTTGCGACTTGCTCACACAAACCCCTGAACTGTAGCAGCCTTTCTTGTTTCTCTACCGGGCTGCATTCCCTTCCTTGAATCAAGCCGTTGCTAAACTATCTCCTTGCCCTGCCTTTCACAGCCCTATGTGGGTTCGGGACGCTAGAACTAACCAGCTATTATTACGTGCCTGCGGTAAGAGGTGGCTAAAATGAGTCTCATAGACAGTGATGCTGTTATTTTAGAGCGCAGTCCTTTATTAAATTTCTAGCGATATTAAAGTTTTTTATTGCTGTCTTTTCTGCTTTTTGCTGTTTTAATACTTGTGATGCAAATTGCCGCTAGGTAAATACGCTGGACCTGAATTGTCTCAGGGGATGGCTTATTCCTGCTACCTTTTGGCTCGTTGCTGTCCTTAGAAATACACATTTACTTGTAAAACAACTAAACTTTCAGTCAGGGAATTTTTAACTAGGGCGACATCAACTAAATAACTCACTGCAACACGAGGGTTGCGTTTTTGCTAAAATTGTTTATTGCCCATCGCATGATTATGCCTGGCGAGAAGCACTAAATTCGTTAGACTCCGTTTGATACGATTAGCTCAAGCCCCCAATATATTGCTAAAAAAAAAGCTATATGAAATTTAATCATTTCTAAAATGATTACTATTAAAGTTCATTGTTCTATCCAAAAAAAAACCAAAGTCCACACACGTCCGGAAATATTTTAGCGTCCAGCGCGGCGGATTCTGCGCCTATGTTGAACTCACATAGTCTCACTCAATTCCACTTCACCCGCAACATAGTCTGCCATCAAGATTCAACTCCCTTAGACTGATCCCCGGCCGCTTATTGCAGCCACTTAATACGATCTGTGACGTCATTTCAGTAATACGTCACCAAACGAGGTTCAGTGGTTCTCGCAGCAGTGTACAAAAGGTTGTAAGTAACGGTTGAAATGTTAATATGACGGCATCGTTAGATGCGCGCTAAGATTATAATGCAAGCATATACTTTTACTTTAATTTCTAGCATTAATAATACCCCCAAATTCTTAAGTTTAAATAAATTGATATTTTCAGACTGGCCCATAAATAAGTCTTTCGACCGTTGCACACTGAATATTTAAATAATGGGTAAAGTGTTTTTCAGGTAGATTTTCCAGTCTCTTTCCAGTGCACTGTTCAGAATTCCTGAGCTCATACATTGAAACAAATTACTGGCGATAAACAAAATAATTTAATTTACACCAAGACAACATATTAAAATAAACAAAAATAATATTTTATAAACAAGTCATAATATGTCTGTAGGACACCTGCAACTTATCACTGCCTCGCTGTTTGTGTATCTGTCTTGTATTACTTGTTATTAAGAAATCATTACTGTTTTTCCTTAAAAGTGCATTATTATTCCGTGCAATATAAATGTTGCAGATAATATGGTTATACCAAACTTTGCGTCTCGATAAAATCTTTCATTTGAGCCCTCGTTCGTTACTGTATTTTAATTAGTTTAGTCTCTGGATTTTTCCAAGTGAATAAATATTAGTTTTCTGAATAACTTTTGATATAAAATTAATAGAAATGTTGTCAACACATCATCTGAATCACGCTGCTCTTTCATTTGCTTCTAAGCACTAGTCTATAATAGTGTCAGCTTAGTATCTAAAAACAAAGATAATGCCTTTTTCGTCGGGAAAAATGGCAGTTGGACATGACGTCACGTCCGCCAGCGTGATTTCCATGAGCTCTCCGCCCGTCGATGGAAAACTGGTCGACTCTTACCTCCTCGCAGCGGTTGATTGCCTGTTCACTCGTAGTAACATTAGACTCTCTCCGCTGTCAAACTAGCGCGCTTTGCGCTCCAAATGGGTGTTGTGCGTTGCTGTAACGTCACAGCGTCGACGTGACGTGTTCTCCTATTGCCAATGAGCACTCTACTTTGACTGTCGTAGTCTTGTCAAAATTCAATTCAGTGGCTTTTATTCTATTTGTTTCAAGTTGCCATCGTTGGTGAGACTGGTATGGAACAAATTCTCTAAGTAGGTTTTTTCAAGCACAAATCACTATATAAGCGAACTTCAACTGTCGTTTGAAACTGGCAAAGATGTTTTCCCCACCTTTGTCTAGACATGCGAGAGTCCCTACTTTTCGTGGGTCGAACTATAACATTTAGCGAAGTCAGATTTGTTGTGGTTACGCTAAGATCATTCAGATTTTTGAAAAATATTTGTCATTAGCTTTGTTCACATTTTTAACGGCTGATGGGACTTAGGAGCTATTACTTGGTCCCTTTAAAGACTCAACCACCCAAACATAACCCAAGCTCCTCTACACCCATCAAGTGTTCTGCACACCTTTGTTAAGCATTTTAAAATTGTATCTGTCTAGAGACATCAACATTTTCTCAGCCTTAAGGCTGACCACTGCTGTTCAAGTACCCACATATTTCGCATGCTCACAAGCATGCGCTATAGTAAGAGTACTGACGTGATCGTGTACGCCAATATTTACGCAGTAGTTACATCAGAAACAATTTTTCATTTAAAAAAAGGAAGAAGGAAGCTTGGACTTTAACATCCCGTAGACAGCGTGGTCATTAGAGACGGAGCTTACGCTCGGAGTTTTTGGGTAAGGAGGCGGAAGGAAATCGGTCGTGCCCTTTCAAAGGAACCATCCCGGCATTTGCCTGGAGTGATTTTGGGAAATCACGGAAAACCTAAATCTGGATGGCCGGAGGTGGATTTGAACCACCATCCTTCCGAACGCGAGTCCAGTGTGTTACCACTGCGCCACCTCGCTCGGTTTTTTCATTTAAACATGTAGCTACAACTTTGCAATTTAATTTATAAAAAAACAGCAAACGTCGCGTGTTTAACGTTTTTCTAATTCACCTCAAGAAATTTTTAATTTCTCCTTGTTAACAGATTATATCATTCGAACAACTGCCAATTGTAGAATTTAAGTGTTCATTGCTCCAAATTTTGAAGTGGAAGGAATGCAACAGTACGTATCTAGCTTCTTGTACGTCATGAATAAAAAACAATGTTTTATCGCAGCTGAAAACGGTTCTGCTATGATTCGTTCCTTTGCCGAATTTATTCCGGCACAATCGATCACTATATTTTCTTCGCGTACACAGCAACTTGTAAATATGTTCAATTGTTTGTAAATCTAACTGACCAAACTGCTGAGGTCATCGGTCCCTAAACTTACAAAGTACTTAAACTAACTTATACTCAGGACATCACTTACCCATGCTAGAGCGAGGACTCGAACCTCCACAGGGGAGCGGCCGCGAAAACCGTGATACGGAACCTTAGACCTTAAGTGCCACTGCCGCGCGGCCTGCAACTTATAACTTGTGTAACTATGATCATCCAATTCTGTAGATACAGATCAAGAAATACATAATTTTCAATTTGAGACCGTCTAAGCTGCGACACTGTTTAACTTTCGAGACTCTTACCACTATAACGACGACTAGCCGAAGGTTCAAAGTATCCCACGACTACTCGCTTTCGGAAGGACGGTGCTTCAAATCCACCTCCGGCCATCCTGATTTAGGTTTTCCGTGATTTCCCTAAATCACTCCAGGCAAATGCCGGGATGGCTCCTTTCAAAAGGGCACGGCCGATTTCCTTCCACATCCTTACCCAAATCTTCAAGCGTTAGCTACGTCTCTAATGACCAAGCTGTCGATGGGACGTTAAACTCTAAGCTTTCTTTCTCCTTCCTATCTCACGACTGCGGCGCCGTCAGTGACTTACTTAGTCATTTATACAAGGTCTTTGGCAGTGCGCCCTACCTGTAGTCGCCTTCGCCGGCAAATAGTATCGATCGAGCACATCGCAGTTCTCAACTTAATGGTCGGATACGAGAGGCCGCCAAGATGGCGACTGTTACGTCAGCAGCCTATCGTACTGCGTCTTCTACAGCAAGCGTCAGCGCTGCTCGGCCATTCGTATATCTCGAGTATTGTGAAACTCACCAGGTCTGTAATGGACAGAGGCTTTGTACACTTCCTCGAAAACGTGCCTTCATGGCGCGTTTCTCGTGGCTTCCCAGAGAACAGACCCGTCGTTTACATATATTACAAAAAATGGAAGTTTATGGATGTTCCACGTCTCCTGCTGAACTACAGGACCGATTTAAACCAAACTTGGAACACAATCCCTTGCTGCCAGTGAACAATATCTGTGGGAATAATAACCGCATATAACACATAGTTAAGCAGGTATGACGTCATAAATAATGAAGTGCGTAGAAAACTACCATAACATGTAACAATGATCCACATCGCCGCGTGGGATTAGCCGAGCGGCTGTAGGCGCCTTGCAGGGACCGCCGGAGGTTCGAGTCCTCCTTCGGGCGTGTGTGTGTGTGTGTGTGTGTGTGTGTGTGTGTGTGTGTGTGTGTGTGTGTGTTGTCCTTAATTTAAGTTACTTTAAGTAATTTTTACACCAAGGGACTGATGACCAATTGAACAATTTATTTTGCTTCTGATCCTAAACTACGAAGGTGAGTCAGTAAATTAGTGGCAAACTGTGGTAGACACGCCAGTACTGCGCGCTGTGAAGAGGTTTTTTTCTACCACTACGACACATCCGTCTTGTGGGCTGCAGCAGTTTAAGGAACCAAATTAAGTTACAGCTCAAGAGCGTCGCTTCTAGGATGCAGACGCTGCCACAAAAATTCCAAGCTCCAGGCTTTTAAAGCCTTCTCGAGCGATGGAACGAGTGTTTAAATTGACAGGGTGAAACTGCTGAAACGTAAAGCAATTTTCAGGCTTTTAAACGCAGTTTGGCGTGTGTAGCTCAGTTTTCGACTTATTTATTGACTCATCCTCGTAACTAACGGATTTAAACCAAACTTGGAACACATATTCTTCACCGACAGAAGACGGTATATGAGGGGGTAAGAAATACCTACCACATGTATTCCAGGAGATTTGAGGTTGTAAATAATTAGGGTAGCAGGAAAGTGGTGCAATCATGCGACGCATGCCTAACGATCCTTTATTCAGCCACTACTTGAGAATTAGCCAGTGTACACATAATTTTAAACCTTTACTAAAAAATAATCTTGCTGACAACCCCGCCAAAATGACGAAAGGAAGGAATTTTATCGCTCAATAGTTTGTCGTTCTTCATTCAGTGAAATTCTAACATTCAGCATGGCATTACAGTTTATTAGTTCTAAAGACACTTTATAAACGGTATGCACATACACCATTTTATGTTCATTCGAAACTATATCAAAGTTTAACAGATAGTTCATGAGATACGAGGTCATAAACCGTAAGGTTTATGAAAAACCGCTCATTACGTATGGGATTTCTATTTATTACGTCTTTACTGCATGGATAGAATGAGAATCGAGAACGTGAGGGAAATGGTGAAGGAAAAACCTCTACAAGAAACCATAGAGCAGTCAAGACTGAGATGGTATCGACATGTCAATAGAATAGGAGATGCCTGGATTCCAAAGAAAACCCATGAAATAAAAATAGGAGACAGAAGAGAAAGACCAAGAGATAGATGGATCATGGGAGTAAAGGAAGGAGTGCAAAAGAAAGAAGAATGGGACAAAGTGCAAGAGGAAAAGTGGTGAGAGGTTAGGGAGCGATGGAGAAGAATATGTCCCAAGCAGACCCGGCCAAAGGTTGGAAACTGTAGTGGATGATGATGATGATGATGATGATGATGATGACGTCTTTACTGCCAACACTATTTGCGACATTTTTTCTAGCAAACAGTACGCATATACTCCACTTAATATACCTTCTAAATTACAGTGTGGCACATAGTTCAGGACATACGATGTGATAAACACTGGGATTCAAAAAACCTGCCCCATCACCATGAGGTTTTGATTCATTGCGTCTTTACAATTCCTAACACATTTCGCAGGCAACGTAAATTACATTATTGTAGGACGTATTATTCAAGGGATATTACCTCATAACTACTGAGCCGCATTCACAAGAATGGAATAAATACATGCCCGGCAAGCGCCAAGAACTACTGCAAGTACATGTACAACTCAAGGTAAGGACGAGCATTCCTTGAGTAGGCCATGCGCGCGCGGTCTAGTGGACGGGGCTACTGCCTACTTACAAGCAGGAGACTCCGGATTGGATATTCCCATCCAGATAGATGCTCGATTTAAGGTACGCTCTTCGAGTCGGGTAATTGTGAAGGCCTCGGTTCGTATACCCTCATCCCCCCTCCTTCCCAGAACATGTGTAGGACTGTGCCATCAGCCCAATTGACACAGTAGTCGAGGTCAAGCGATCTTCAAGTCCGATCACGTCACGTCAAAATATTCTTGTATGCTTTCAAACGGCGTCGTTCACACGGTAGACAACGTTACGTCAACGTCAATTTGCCTGCCGGTCATTATGCTTCGAAAGAATAGTTTGACGTTAACGGTAAAGGTCACGTAGCCGATCAAATGCTTACGACCTGCTGTTACGGATTTGTTTGGATTGCTAACATGACTGCTTTTCATTCATAGCTGCGTTCTTGGCATTGAAAATATATTTCGTTACTGAGATTTGGGTTATACGTGTATTAGAAAGTAAACGACGAAATATTAATTCAGCTTGTTGATTGCCTTGTGCCGTGAGCAGTTACAATATTTCAGACTGTATTATTACAGTAGAAAGACAGACTGTAGCAGATGTAGGTCTACATATCATCAATATTTGTGGTATGTTAAACAATATAATTAGCTAGTTATAAAACAGACCCTAGTTAGGACTTTAAACTTACAATGGACTAATCGCTAATGTTTACATACTAGTTATATGGTGTGCAGTATTAAAAATAGATATGTTGTTTTATGAAATACGTCAAAATACGAAGAGAAAACCATAAAGGACTTGACAAAGCTGATACACCAGCCACAGCTCAAACACACCGTGTGAAATTCGTCTTTATACATACTCTTCTCAACCCCTATTCGTTTTGCTTGCCTTACGCGAATTTCTGCTCTCTATTCTCGTTTTCTAAGGCACCTACAGTTATAATTAGTGCTTCAACACTAAATTTAACGTTTGCCGTTCTCTTTGGCGAACAAATACCACCTCTATTGCGTGTGTCGAACTACTAGGCGCAAATGTTCATTTTTGACGTTTGTTGTCGTTCCGTCCAGAGGGAATGCACTACCGTTGACGTAACGTGGCCCACCGTGTGATTCCAGCATTGATCTCTCGATGACAAATCTTTGGTGGCACTCTTGCTCAACGCGTTCGATCAGAGGGCTGGAAACCCTCTGCCAAAAAGCAAATAAATAAAAATGCAAACAAGCACAGAGAAATTTTTTCATCGATAGAACAAACAGGGTTCGGTGACCACAAATATACTACCTGCCCATCGCCGGATGGAATTGGAGGGGGGGGGGGTAGTAAGGGAGAGGGCGAAAGCTCGTCCTGGTTGAAATTTTCACCTTTCCCCGTTGACGTAATGTAGAGCGCACTGGGAATTAATATTTGTAATTCCTTTGCGTCATAGTTCGATAAAGATTATTGGTTAGCAGGGAATCATTGTGAGCCGATTTAAAAATGTGTACTTGCAAAACAAATTTCCATAAATGAAACCCGCAGGATTGATATCAAACTTAAAGGTATCACTGCACCAGGAATCTTGTCATACGATGGACTACAAAATTAACCTTCTTAGAGTCAGTCTTAGTTCGAACAGATCAATGTGATATTTCAGTAACACACAACACATGATTAATGTATTTACCACTCTGTTCATAGTTGCACGTCTTTGTTTTTTCTTATTCTAAAAATAGGTTGGTGCGGACCTCCTCTTACATTTCGAAATATTTCTAAAACCGTTTCACTATGTAACAGAAAACTTCCAACAGACAAATGTTATCCAATGTTGGATTTACATCAAAGTTGCTACGCGATAATAATGCAACACTTCTCACAGCTGAGTACTAGTTCAACACAATAACAAAAGCTGGAATGAAAGTTTGACAGAACATGCTTCATCAAGCTCATTTTATAACGAATCTCAAAATTCCTATGTTTTCCTTTGGACTTTTCAAAAATGTTCAAATGTTTGTACAACTTATGGGACTTAACTACGGAGTCATCAGTCCCTAAGCTTACAAACTACTTATGAACTAGCTAAGACTAAGGACGGCACAAACATCCATGCCCAAGGGGGGATTCGAACCCCCTACTGCAGTGGCCGTGCAGACCGTGACTGGAGCGCCTTAGTCCCCTCGGCCACCGCGGCCGGCCTTTGCACTTTTCCAAAATATGAGAATCCTTTCCTCTAAAGCAGGTATGATCACCTGCTAGTGATCTGTACGATGAAATTTCACAAACTTCAATCGAAAGGTTGCAACTGGAAGAGTAAAGAAGCAGGAAATTCAAGAGAATGGCAACTTAATGTATCACATGTAAACTTCAAGACCGATCGACTGCGTAATTGTTAGAAACAAAAATTCCCAATATCCCACGACCATCAAAGAGCATTTTTTTATTGAGAAAAAGTGTCAGGAATAAATCCTTAAGACGCTGCTGAACTCTCTTTCCTTGATGCATCGCAATGATTTTGAACTGATCGTAAATTTTGATTTTAAAATGCTTTGATGCAAAAGATATTAAATACCTATTTTTACGTCACAGCTGTTTGAGTTTGAATTAAAATTTTAATCAAAACAACTCGGAAACAAATGGAACGGTTTGTGCTGTCTACAAATGATACACAAACCGTATCTTGTAGGGGAAACTTTTTCGGCCTCGGAGCGACGCCAGTAGACTCAAGTAGACCCAAGTAATTTCAGTGTTAATGTTTTTCTAAAGCTGCTTCTTTTTTTCCGACTTCAACCCGTATACGCATGGCACTTGGGTACCAGCCCGGTATTAACGTAGTGGGATGAGGCAAACCACCTAAAAAGCGCACCCAGGCTGCCGGCTCACTGACCCACGTCGTAAATCCCTCCAGATGGATTCGGAACGATTCCGGCACACCTCCCCAGCCCGGAAACTGACGCTTTAAACCGCGCGACCAACCGAGCTGGTTTTACTGTTCTGGTAAATATTCTACTGATTTATATATTTTCTTTCTCCCTATTATATGTTAAACAGGAGAAGCAACAACGAGTTCCTGTCGACTACGAAAATTGTTACGTCAGAGATAGCTGGGCGTTACTGCAGTTCGATCGACAGCCAGCGAGGTCCAACGAAGCTGGACGACATTCCCATGCTATTCTTTTACTGAAAATTTAAATGAAAAAGGAAACTGTAAAAATATCCATTACTTGTTTTGTACATGATGTAGTTAAGAGTTCCTTAAAAGGCTGTTGTTACCAATAATAATGAGTCGTGAAGATTTTAGCGAACTTTAATGTGATATGTTACTTCGTGGAGTAGCCTAGTTATCAGTATAAGCCCATAAAATTACCATTTTATGCAGACTCTTGAAGTACAAGAAGCAACGTAAGAATTTTGTAATTCAGTCCAAGATGAACTTTCCAGAAAATGTTGCATACTTGTGTGTGTGTTAAGCCCCTATTCACTACAGACACTTTTACCCGAAATAGGAACCTTATTGGATTTGAAATGGTGGTAACGATAAAGATAACAAATTATCGATGACTGACATAATGTGATATTGAGTAAGACGAGTAATACGGATTGTGCCTGTATAAGTATACAGGGGATGGATTGTCAGTTGTTGTGTTTAGTGGAAAACAACCATTGGCTAGCGAAAAGTAATTCAATAAAGATATGTAGTAAAAAAAAAAAGTGGCACTGAAGTGATAGAGCTGAGTCCTGATTCTATTTTTAGGGTACCATAGTAATGTGAATTGCTACTAAGTAGATTGTACACAATGTTTAGCCTCAAAATTTTACTAGGCTTTTGAGTGTGGAATAGGAGATGTGAATAACTTCTGAGGAGTCACGGAATTGTATTCACTACTCTACAACATTATATTTGCATGTACAAATGAAATACATTTTATGAAATTCTTATAAATTTTAAAGGGTCATTATATTCAACTTCTCTCCAGACATTATTTTCGTGTGATAACGTTTAAGTGGATAACACGAATACCATGATAAGAAACTTACATAATTTTCGCTTTCATGGGATCTGTGATGTTATCACAGAACCGAAAGAATTGAAATAGGTTTTCAACTTTTTTAAATCTCGACGATTTTTTAAATATATCTTCCAGTTATCACGAATTCTTAATGCCCAGAAAAAAATATCTTTCTGCTTTTCGGTGGCAAAAACCAATTGTAGCATTGTATTTGAAGAAGGATAGTTTCCGGGTTTCAATGAGAAAAGAGATTCCGTTAATAATCGAATAGTTGTAGCTGGCGACACCAGGTTGTCGTTCACGTGTGATTTTCCATTAGGCGCCTCTGTCGTAAGTGAAAGCAGATCGGAATTCATTGACAACTAACAGAAATTTCCGTTTTCTGGGCATGTAAAATTATTAATACAATAAATAAACCTTATTCACTTGCAAATATCATGTAGCTCGCTCCATAGTAGAAAATGTTTTTCTATTTCACAATAAAAGATGGTTCGCGACCGAGTGCCTATTCCTCAATCGCGCACACCTTGAGTAACTAGTTTTAAAAATATGCGGAATTTTGTTCACATTAGAAGAGTGTAATTAAAAATTAATAGAAAATATCGTTTTGATTTATTTTTATACTGCACTTGAATACTTAGAATTCCTTACAAACGACATCTACGGACTGATGACCACGCAGTTTGGTCCGATAGATTTACAAACAAACAAACGACATCATGTGTCCTAGATACAATACCTTACTAGGACAACACTCCCCACTACTATTTCGAGAATGCTGGGGAGGAATTGTTACATTTACCTTCTCGCTTCAGTAGAAAGAAAAAGTTTGAAACGCAAAATCAGTATAACACTCAGGTTTGCAGGAACCATTGTAACAGAGTTGCGGTACATATCGCAGTCCTTTGAGTCTGGGCATCTGGGCAAGTATTTCTGTGGCATAGTCAGTAAATAACCGGAAGTTAGCGGCGCTAACTACCCAGCCCAGCTTATGTTTCGCTATTGTGTTCCTACCGAACTCGCGCAACATTTATAACGTGCCTCCCAACGCTTCTTTTATGGCTATTCGCGGTGAGCGTCCACATAAATCTTCCATTAATTCACCTAGCGACGTCGTATAAATCTTTTCCCCCGGCCATTCTTATTTTCACACTTTATTCCATTACACAGGCCTCACCCTAATTTATGACATCTTGACGAACAGTTATTAAAAGCGTTGTCTTCCGTGAGCAGTACTGCCCATTGGATATTTTTTTTAAATTCAAAAAATGTTCAAATGTTTGTTAAGCTTAAGGGACTTAACTGCGGGGTCATCAGTCCCTAAACTTACAAACTACTTATCAACTAGCTTATCCTAAGGACGGCACAAATATCCATGCCCGAGGGGGGATTCGAACCCCCGACCGTAGTGGCCGTGCAGACCATGACTGAAGCGCCTCAGTCTCCTCGGCCACCGCGGCCGGCTTTTTTTAAATTACAAATTGCATCGTTTTGGTCTTATGCCCCTTGGTAAGTCAGCTTCATATCTTCACTAGTTTTACGTAAGTAACGATAATGTTTTGGCTTGTTTATTTAACGTCATATGATACCTGGAATGAGATTTTTAATTCACTTTTGCAGTTACAAACAAATATATTATCAGGTTAACATGTTTTTAATCATATTTTCTGGAAGGATCGCGTTGTATTTTATGATTTCTTTCAATTCCACACAACCGATTTCAACAGACAAACTGGTATCTTCAGATCTTGTGAAATAATTTATAAAGACCCGAAGATGACAGCTTGTCTGTTGAAACCGGTTATGTGGAAGAAAAGGAAATTATAAAATACACGGTTATTATTTTTAAAGTTAAACTTCCAAACGCTGTAAAAGTAACAGTACTAGTCAGAATGACGTCAAATTGCAACATAATATCATCGGTGAACAGGGAAAACGTATGGCAGAAGGAAAATGAAGAGTATGAAAATTGATCAATAGATGTCGCAGCAAGCATCATAATAGTGGTCGACTAAAAGTGACTAGCTCATACGACAGACGTTAAGCAAACTGTACTACTCAGTGTGCATGGATGTACACTTGACAGCAAAAAAAGTGGATCACCCCTGAATTCCAAAGTGGAGGCTGCACCTGACGCTATGCAACTAACATGGCGTAACTGTGTCACAGGTCGTCAAATCATTGCACAGTACAGTTATTACCTACCCACAATAGGTACTAAGTAAGTCTCCTATTTCTCCTTAAGGCATTCAGGCAAGGTGCAAACGAATACTTTCTCACAACAAATATTAGAATACACGTCATTAAAGATGAGACAATAACACTTGTAAATTAAATGTCGTTGCAATAAGTGAAAAGTCATATACGTTATCACACTTCTTTAATGACATGATTTTGTTCGCGATCTGAATCTGAACGCACTGTTAAGCAAACAACAGTTGTGTGCCTGATCGAGATGCGTTTACAGGTCACGCATTTTATCGTGGCCCCTCTCTGACGACTTCTTTTAGAAAAAAGTGGTATGAAGAACGTGAATTCTGATTGTTATTCAGTTACAACAATAAAAAGAGGCAGAAAACGTTGCTATACCCACTTAATAAGCCCCTTTAAAATATTAATATTTCGTAGATATACGTTCCAGTTTTCTATTCATCAAACATTAAAGTGATAATTTCGTGTTCCATTTCTGACGCATTAACACCTTGCATATTGTTTCTTTTAAAACCTCTAATCTATACGCCGTAAGCTGGCGGCACTGGGAGAAGGAGGAGGGACTTGTTCTAACCGCCAATGCGATACAAGCTCCCAACATTCTCCACTCAGGGGCAACGTTTAAGTGCGTAATCTCTAGGCAAAAATAGACGTAAAACACTGACGTTTTCATTAGTATCGGTTTCCAAGACCGATATCTCAACCCAGAAATAAATGATAATCTTAGCACTGCATTAGGAATTTCATGAAGCTCATATTGTTGCTGAGAGGTAACCGCTGAAGATATGTAACATAGTGCAATTCACAGATGTCATACATCATAAAGTTGTGAAATAGACTGCAATATATTGATGATTTGTTAACTAAGCACAATCAGATGTCAGATATTAAATATGTTCACAAATATCGTTATACTAGTACTTGAAACGACGATACAATTTTTTTTTTTTTCCGAAGGAACTCGAACCCGGCACCGTTTGCTATTGTATAATAGGAAGGAATACTGCTGATATATTTATTGTTTCTTCCGGAGACTCCAACCCCGCACATACCGTCACTCTTGACCTTACACGATGAGGCATCAACTATCACATTGTCGTTCACTATTAGTTAGGAACACACCATTCGTAGAGACGTGGAGCGGTTTGATATTTTGGGAAAACTTTGTTTAACTTGGTAGTGCAAGGACATGTGCAATGTTGATTTGAAACAAGGCAGAGTCCTGTGTTGTGCGATTACCGCCTAATAGAAATACCGGTAATCAATAGCATTTGATAATTAAACAGTATGAAGTTCACTGTAAACATTGACCATGCCAATGCACTAAATGTTACACAATTTTAATCTTATTAATTATGGTAGCAATGTATGTACACAGTTGGGTGATAACATTTATAGTTAGGCCATAGAAATTCTCCACGTTGAGATTTGCTGTGTGCTTGTAGCTGACGGGAGGCCAGCGAGCAGGCCGACGTTGGTGGCTTGTTCCAACTTAGGATTTTCCACTTCGTTTCCGGTGAGGGGAGAGAGGGACAATGGCGAATGCCAGGCACAGTGCAATGCACAAATATTGTAATACTACTGGCATTTGAAGTAATACAATGCAGTTAGGAACATTTAAGGCCCTCATTACAAAATAGCCTGTTGATAAATAAACAATACATTAGCTGATATAGTCACATCTAACGTAATATGTTTAATTGACAATGAAAAGTAATAAATTACCAACGAAGACAAGACAGTTACACAACTAGCATGGCAATGTTTGTTTATAAAAATAATATATTAACTATTTCTCATTTTATTTTCAATTAATCTGTTGTATTTTATCTTGAAGTATTCAGTTAAATCACTTATCTGTGGTATAAGAAATTGCACGATTATGATAAACAGTACAAAGGATGTTTATACTAATATAAAAACGTAAGAAAACATTTGTTTAATGTGTAGTGTAATTATTTTGATTTTAAGTAAAGTTTTAGAAATGTATTGGCTGAGCGCTGTACGTTGGCAGCTCACATGGGGAAGTTGATGACGTAGGGGAAAAAACCCTGGCAGTTGAGCTTTTGGCACGCGCGCGAGGGCAGGAAGTGACGAGGTCGGGAGCACGTGGAGAACTAGCTGGGCGGCGGCGCTCTGCATCAGTCGGCATGTGGATCTCGAGGTGGTGACTTGAGATTTATCTGTGGCAATCGCCATGTGTGGTTGCTCGTCGTAGACTGCACCAAGTTAAATCGAGTGCTACTGTGTGTTTGTGAATATTTAGCCGGTGGAACAAGGTGTGCATCGCATTGAATTAAAGTGACTGTGATTTGTTAATGTAACACGTGTCGTCGCATAGGCAGGAACATAAACGGTGTCTGAGACAGCCACGTGGTGTGAAAACAATTCGCGACAGATATTCATTTTGTCTGGGGGCTCTTGAGCTATAACTTTATTTGATAAATGTGCCGACGTACAGACGTATCAGCCACAGGGTTCAAGTATTGTGAAATAAACAACATAAAGTGAACTTTCACGTGTTTTCAAAAATAGTAGTTAGTACACCCTTTTCTCTCATGAACTTGAATTTATTATGAATTTGTTTTGTTAATCATATGCAGGGAAGGAAAGCTGCGAATGTGTGATATCATCCCCTAGAAAACGAGTCAAACAGTCGCAATAACAGTTCCAGTGTTTTTGCATGTTTAGGAATTTGGTTCACAGCTGGTGGTTGTGAGTTTCAAAAATTAAACTTTCTCTAATTTAAACTCTCACCCCGACCTTCACCCTCGCATTTGGGGGCTCGTCCGGGATATGTTCACGTTGGACTTGCTCGGACGGAGAGATTAGGGTGTGTATAGGACAGTGAACAGTTACGAACAGTTGGAAACAAATGCGCGTACGCGACAGACAATTTCAAGTGTGTGTGGCGGCTGGCAGCAGAGAGCGGGATAAATTCACACTGGTCTTGCTCGGACAGAGAGGTTGGGTGTGCTTAGGACAGTGATAGTGGACAAATTAGGATAATTGTGGATGATACGTGAACGCGTCGCGCGTTTAACGACGGTTGGTGGCTGGCAGAGTTCGGGCGCGGGCATCCGTAACCGGCGAACGACGGCGCATCGGCCCGGCAGCAGTGAGCGGCGGCGCGCGGGATCCACGCACTCAAATTTCAACTTCTGCAACGGACGGCAGTGATCGTGGGGACTTCGCAAGTCGCCAACGGAACGTCGGGGCCCAGCAACTTCGATTCTACAGAGGATAAGAGACGCAGTGAGGACATATTCCAACCACAGCTTCTACAACAGACGGCAGCGAGCGTTGGGGACGTCGCAGCTCGTTGCAGCAACTTCTGGGTTAAAAGATAAGTAAAGCAGCTGGCGCTATAAATTCTTGTGTGTTAATCAAGCTTTCTTGTGGCACAGAAAATGGAGCAGGTTTTTAAAAGGTCGTCAAGCGACATAGATTCAGAGAGTAGCATACCAGAAAGTCCAGAGAGGGTAAATACTGGGGGAATGTTGTTGACACCAGAGATATTAGCAGCCATGTTAGCGAGTTTTAGCTCAAATTTAGAATCAAAAATAGGATCAAAAATAGAAAATTCAAACTCAAATTTAAAATGAGAAATAGCAAACTCAAACTCAAATTTAAAATCAGAAATAGAAAATTCAAACTCAAATTTAAAATCAGAAATAGAAAATTCAAACTCAAATTTAAAATCAGATATAGGAACTGTAAAATCAGAATTGAAAGCAGACTTTAAGGCAGACATTGGGGCACTACAAAATTCAATGTGTGCATTAAAGGCAGAAATAATCACAGACATTGACAAAAAGATAGGAAGTCTAACAGAACGGTTTGATAATAGGGAAAAGGAGATACATGCCAGAATTGGTGCTATTGAGACTGAGGTAGGAGATAAGTTAGATGCTGTGAAACAAATATGTGATCACAGAAGTGAGGGCACTATGCAAGCGTTGGCTGAGGTTGACAAGAGGATGGTGGCAGGCATTGAGGAAACAAAAACTTTGTTGTCAGGAAAATTAGAGAATACAGAATGTAACTTTAGGAAAAAGATAGAACAAGTAGTGACAGTAAACAATACTGAGATTGAGAAGGTGAACACTAGAATAAATAATCTAGAATTGTGTATTGCATCAGGAAACACTAATTGGTCCATGGTGCAGACACCTAATGGCAAAACGTTTTCAGGAGTGGGTAATTATCATCCAGTAGATTTTTTGGCTGCATGCAAGGACCAATTTGTGCCTGGTATGTCAGTCCAGTGTAGAGTGAAGTTAGCAAAGAGAATGCTTGACTGTTCTGCTCAAACTTGGGCAAATCAGTGTGCTGATAAATTTGTTACTTTTGAAGCGTTTGAAAAATTGTTTTTAAATAAGTATTGGGGGGAGGCCAAGCAAGCTAAGATACAAAATGAATTCTTGAATGGGCCAAACTATGTGAAAGGGAAACAGAGCATGAAGGAATTTTGTCAGGAGGAATTTGAGAAACTAGTGCATTTAGATACACCTTTGAGTCTTTTAGCAGTAATTTCCACTTTGTGTAGGAGGTTACCTGCAGATGTGCATTGGCAGTTAATTCACCATCCCACAGATTCAGCTGAGAATTTCATTGAATTTGTAGAAAAGATAGACCAGGGTTTAGTTATGGAACGACAGCTCAGGGGAAAACAGAATGCGAACCACAATGAAAACAGAGGCAGTAGAAATGTGGGTCACAACCAGGGAAACCACAATAGAGAGAGGAATTTAAATGAAAATTGGAGAGGTAACAATAACAAAGGAGACAACTGGGATAATAGAAGCCAGAGGGAAACATGGGAAAATGATTGGAGAAATCAAAGGCAGGAAGGTGGAAATAGGAATGGGGCTAACAGTAGGAGAGAAAATCAGAGACAGAATCAGGAAAACTAAGATTTGTTCCAAATGAGGTCCGTTTTGGGACAAGGAACTATTCTAATAATAGGACCAAAAGATGGGATAACAGGGGATCTAATAACCATAATTACAGTAGGAATAGAGATGGGGAGAGAAGGGAGGAAAAACTATGTCACATGGACAGAGATGATGACAGGAAAGAGGAAGTAGGAGTTCACAAGGGCAAGGATAAAGAAAAGAGGGAAGAAAACATAAATAGAGTAAACAAGGAAAGGGAGAAAAGAGAGGAAAGTATGTGTCAGATGCATGCTGTTATAGGTAGTGAGGAAATTTTTGGGGATTGGTTTTTGCAACATGACAAGAGAAATGCAAACAGGAGGAGGAATGATAGAAACAAGGACAAAAAAGGAAAGTATGATGTGGGAAGTTTATGTGATAACAACATTAAAGAGGATAAAAACAGTGTTGGGTTAGCCATAATTTTGGATAGGTCAGAGGCACAAGTGTTGACTGAATGTGAAAGTATGAATGTAAATATTGATGATACTCTAGCCAGCATAGATGTTGTGGAATGTATGAACGAGAGTGAATGTTTTTCTAAATTAAATGTAAATAAATGTGGTCCAGTAGAGACAATAAATGACAATGGACCTACTGTAAATGAAGGCCAAGTTGACAGTGTAGATGCACAAACCAGAAATTTAATTGGGAAAATAAACTGGATTAGGAAATGGGCACCAGATGATTTGCTATTGCACAAATATGATTACTTGGACAGACTAGGCAAACAATATAATAGGGACCAGACTTATTACAATGTGTTGAAAGAGTTTCAGGACAATGAGCATGATCAATTAACGGGATTAGGCATGTGTACCCTAAATCATGATGAGATAAGTGAGGGATAGAGAGTTGTACAGCAGGGGTTAGGTGATGATGAGGAGAAAATACAAGTTTTTATGATTCATAATAATGAACAGTGTCATGAAATAGATATTGATGGGTTAAAGTCAGGTTGGGTTAATAAAGAAGTACATGAGTATGGGCAAGATGATTGGATCCTATTCCTCAAACATTTAAAAACAGTAGAGCCAGTGGCATGGGAAAAAGAAAATTATGCTTTTGCAAGAAAAATAGGGGTGTTAAATGCAGGGAACTCAAAATTTGAAATAATCATTGAGGAGGAGCTGTTTATTCAAAATTTATTGGTGATGAAAGGTCTATGTTTAAATCTAGTGATAGGAAGTGATTTTCTGTGCAAATATGAAGCTCAGTTGGAATATAAGGATAAAGTGCTAGAATTAAGTCTGGAGGGATGCATGAAGAGAGTGAAATTCAAAAATGTTGTAAGTGATAAAGATTTAATGGCATGTTTACACAAGTAACTGCCATAAACCAGTGTAAATTATGAAATATGAGATTCAATGCATTGTAGATAGTAGGTTAAGAATTGGTGTATATTTGTTCTGTGGTCTGTGTTAGTATCTACTTGTGTGTTTAGATTTAAGCTTTGGGGTCAAGTTTACAAGTGTTCTTTGTAAATGTTTTTCTTTTGTTGTTTGTATTAAAACATGTGCTTGTATCAGATTTGCAGTTCAACAGTGGTACATGAGGTAAATATGTATGTATGTATGCCAACACTAAAGGATAGAGGAAGTGGGAGTGTACTGTTTATGTGTGTGTATATGTGAGCAGGCCTGGCTATGTGGTGTGAGTTGTGGGGTGACTCGGAGAATGAGAAAGTGGTGGACATTGATGCAGGCAGTGGGGTCTGTGGCTTAGATAAATTATGATGAAAATGTCAGCTGACAGTGTTGCATATGTGGGTGTGACTGACCATATGGAATCAGTATTGTTATATTAAACTGACTCTGATAACACATTTTGGTTTCTTTAATGTTGCTCAACTGTTGACTGAACAATTGCTGCAACAACAGTTGACGAGAACTATTTTTCTGTCTAGCCTGAGTATCAATAGGGTTTGGTGGTACTTTATTTTAAAAATGTAGATGTTTTGTGAGAAACTAATTTTGAAATTAGACTTTAAACTTAGATATTTTATTGTGGGGAGTACTTGTGGAAAGCACATGAGGCTGATGACAGGGATCCAAATTTAAATCTCACACCAGGAAAAAATTTTTTTTTTTTTTTTTTTTTTTGAGCGAGGGGGTAGGATTTGTATTTATGTTTGTAGGTGTCATTATGATAGAAGAGAAAATTCTCTATGATAACATTCTGATGGGAATGCAGGTATGGTGGTTTGGGTTGATCTGATAATGGCTAACACAAGCCACTTTGAGTTCTTAATTCTGTTGATTTGCATGTTACTGTACATGTCTCAATACTTAGTTTAAATTGCACCAAGTCTGGATGGCAGAGGGGTGGGATACAAATCCAACCAAATCCTGGTGTCCAGACAAACTTTTGTCTATGTTGACTCATGAGTGCCTTCTGCTCTTCCTGTTCCATGTAGGGTGCATATGACGTGTGTGAACAAGAACGCATGATCCAGTGCCATGAATCTAAGCTGCAACAGCATGTTGGTTGAAATGACGGAGACATAGGACCGTACACCATGGACCAGAGTTGCTGCAACGATGACTCTGGGGTTCTCAGTGTCAAAGTGGTGAGAGATTTCCTTTAAACAAGTGGAGTGTACACTGTCAAAAGTTTTTATAGTGAGAATTCTAGTTTTTCCATGTAGAACAAGGTTCTCTAAAGACTAAAGTTGAATAATATTATAAATTTGGTGCCAATTCTGTATATAAACAACAGGCACATTTAAATTTCATGGATGTAATTAGTTATAAAGATTCTTTTCTTAAAAATATGCACACACTATAAGTGGTCTTAATGGTACAAATATCGGGAAATTCTCACTGCCCTGTTTATTTTTTATTTATCTATTTATTTATTTTTTGCATTAGTTGAGGTCATAATTGGCATAGTGTTTGAGCCAATCCGATTCAATAATTTTGTATTTTAAAATTTTGTTCATTTGAATGTATTAATTTTGGTGCTACTTGCGCCATCCTGCACATGGTTTGGATGCCGCAAGTGGGGGTATTGTGAGATTACCGCCTAATAGAAATACTGGTAATCAATAGCATTTGATAATTAAACAGTATGAAGTTCACTGTAAACATTGACCATGCCAATGCACTAAATGTTACACAATTTTAATCTTATTAATTATGGTAGCAATGTATGTACACAGTTGGGTGATAACATTTATAGTTAGGCCATAGAAATTCTCCACGTTGAGATTTGCTGTGTGCTTGTAGCTGACGGGAGGCCAGCGAGCAGGCCGACGTTGGTGGCTTGTTCCAACTTAGGATTTTCCACTTCGTTTCCGGTGAGGGGAGAGAGGGACAATGGCGAATGCCAGGCACAGTGCAATGCACAAATATTGTAATACTACTGGCATTTGAAGTAATACAATGCAGTTAGGAACATTTAAGGCCCTCATTACAAAATAGCCTGTTGATAAATAAACAATACATTAGCTGATATAGTCACATCTAACGTAATATGTTTAATTGACAATGAAAAGTAATAAATTACCAACGAAGACAAGACAGTTACACAACTAGCATGGCAATGTTTGTTTATAAAAATAATATATTAACTATTTCCCATTTTACTTTCAATTAATCTTTTGTACTTTATCTTGAAGTATTCAGTTAAATCACTTATCTGTGGTATAAGAAATTGCACGATTATGATAAACAGTACAAAGGATGTTTATACTAATATAAAAACGTAAGAAAACATTTGTTTAATGTGTAGTGTAATTATTTTGATTTTAAGTAAAGTTTTAGAAATGTATTGGCTGAGCGCTGTACGTTGGCAAATCGGTTACAACAGCTCACATGGTGAAGTTGATGACGTAGGGGAAAGAACCCCGGCAGTTGAGCTTTCTGCGCGCGCGCGCACGCGCGCGAGGGCAGGAAGTGACGAGGTCGGGAGCACGTGGAGAACTGGCCGGGCGGAGTCACTCTGCATCAGTCGGCATGTGGATCTCGAGGTGGTGACTTGAGATTTGTCTGTGGCAATCGCCACGTGTGGTTGCTCATCGTAGACTGCACCAAGTTAATATTTAGCCGGTGGAACAAGGTGTGCATCGCATTGAATTAAAGTGACTGTGATTTGTTAATGTAACACGTGTCGTCGCATAGGCAGGAACATAAACGGTGTCTGAGACAGCCACGTGGTGTGAAAACAATTCGCGACAGATATTCATTTTGTCTGGGGGCTCTTGAGCTATAACTTTATTTGATAAATGTGCCGATGTACAGATGTATCAGCCACAGGGTTCAAGTATTGTGAAATAAACAACATAAAGTGAACTTTCACGTGTTTTCAAAAATAGTAGTTAGTACACCCTTTTCTCTCATGAACTTGAATTTATTATGAATTTGTTTTGTTAATCATATGCAGGGAAGGAAAGCTGCGAACGTGTGATATCATCCCCTAGAAAACGAGTCAAACAGTCGCAATAACAGTTCCAGTGTTTTTGCATGTTTAGGAACTTGGTTCGCAGCTGGTGGTTGTGAGTTTCAAAAATTAAACTTTCTCTAATTTAAACTCTCACCCCGACCTTCACCCTCGCAGTGTTCTTTACTTGGCGTTACTGGAGATGCAGATGGTATTTTTGTGGCCGTTAAAAGCTGTTACCCCAGCGGGAATCGGACCCATGCCTTAGCCATTACACGTTAACCACACCCCGACCTCCAGCGAATTACAGATGAGTTAGCATAATGTTTTGTCATAATGGAGTACTCATTAGACGGTAAGACCAGTCAAAGAGGTCAAAGGTGTCTGGCTAGGTGGCCGACGGGCATGGCGACGTAGTCTGAGGCGCCTTATCACTGATTTTTCATGATATTATACTACGTTTTGGTATGCTGCTTTACGATTTAGTTTCGCATTTTGCTATAAGCTTATTTACTGATGGGCTCATTTTAATCAAGATTTTTGGGTAGCTGTTGCCACGATAACTTGAATATTACGCATTCTTAAGGTTATGAGGAGCGTTGATTATGCATTAGATAAAGGATTCTGAAATTGGGAAAGTAACTTCTTTTTGACGTCTGTTGTTCACCACGTTCAGGAACAGAATCAGACTTCGATGAAGGAGGTTTCTGTGATTTACTAGTACAGTCAATGACAAGGTATCCGATAACTGGAAAGTGTGTCGAGCAATTATTCTTCATGGTGTGGTTGCCTTAATAGTCAAATTAAGGTCAAAAAAACAGCAATGTGGATTCTGATACAATGTCGCATCGAAAATGCGATTACAAGCAAAGCATGATAATCCAATGCGGAAGGATGAGGGAGAACTTCAGTGTCTGCCATTTCAAACGTTGGATACTGGGATTTGTTGGAATAGATGTTCATTTCAGTGGATAAATCAGTACTTGCGCGGTAAGGTTCAGTAGTCCATTATATCCACGTGCTTTTCGAGAGTCAGCGGCAGAGAAATAACGACAGTGATTAAAAAAAAAAATAAAAGCCTGCCAAACACAAAATTGTGAAAAGAAGCAGATAAATATGTCAAGCAATGGATAGCAGGAGGGAGGGCTGGATCTAGGAATGAACAGGAGTGCAGAACTGGAAAATAAGAGTGAAATGATTGCAAAGTACTCCTTACTTAGACATGTATCACAGTTAGTTTTAGGGCCGAGAGAAAAGGAACGAATGTTTTACAGAACGAAGCATAGATTATCGGAGATATAAAAGAAGACTGCTTCATAGAGAGGACCGACGGACAGTAAAGGCAGCAGACGTTAAAAGAGACAGTATTGTTTTAACGGATACCACTTTTTTTACAGCGTTTTGGGGGCATAGACCAAAAGGACAACTGAGGTTATAATGTAAGGGAGGTGCAAGAGAGAGAGAGAGAGAGAGAGAGAGAGAGAGAGAGAGAGAGAGAGAGAGAGAGAGAGAGAGAGAGAGAGAGAGAGAAAGAGAGAGAGAGAATGGAGGAAAAATTAACAACGAATAAATGGAAGTAAAATCGTTTGCATATTTTGTGAAGGACGGAGGGTGTATTAATGCATGGAGGGGAGGAGAGAGACGTATTTGAGATAACAAAAATTACTTCAACACCGTCCATCTAAACTGATTACTCTGTGTGCACGGAAATAAATGAAATACAAATAGGATATTGAGAGAAATGAGAAACATTAAATTAAAATTTGAGCCACAGGTGGGAATCGAATCCAGACTTCCAAACTTACTTTAATTCAATACTGTTCCTTTCACTCTGTCTTTCACATATTGACACGGAAAACTGTCTCTATGTATATAAATTTATAATAAAAATAGGATAAGAAGGGAACTTTATATTAAAAAACAACAATATAAAGGGAAAAAACCTCTATTTTATTTCAGTTGCCAAGAATCTTCCATAGTCTGTTATTTACGAAATATGACAACAGAGACGAGATTAAAAATGAAAAAAACATTTTAAGGACTAATAATTTATTCAGAATCCCTCATTATTTCTTTCTTCCATAATGCATCTCAGCATATAACCCATAACGCAATCGGACCAGCTTCTCTCCAGTAAAACCGATGACTCCATCTCGAGTTGGTTGCTCACAGTGAGACAGCCTAATTTGTATTTCTGCTTTCCGCTCTTACTATGATGCCAGGAAGTAAACATTCCGTATTTTCCTCAGAGACCCGCTTTTTGCCGTGCTGGGGGCTGTTGCCACCACTGCGACTGCCAGCTGGCTGGTTTCCGCCGAGCCTTGCCTCGGCATCAGCTGTGGTTGACCGGCCAGCCCTTAGCTCGTAAGCCACGGCTAATACAGGCTCTGGTCGCAAAGCCAGGCTCAACCCTTGAAGTATCACAAGTTCCTGCAAATCTACCCTAATGTGTAGTAGAAACTATCACAGCTAGAGCTTTTTGCTATAAAATGAGCATCCACGTTATCTTTTGACACTTCATTCAAATATTTAACGAAGTTAATGAATAGAATAATGATAAACGTAGCTCCACATAATGTTTCACCTAGATAGCAATCATATGACACGGGAAACTATCTTTCTTTTCGGCGCTCTGCATTAGATCTAGACATAATAAAATATGTATTCAACCTAGAAAACTATGCATGTTGTAAAATTTAACAGTTTTGGTATCAACAACACAAATGTATATATGTAGTACATCATTGACGTTTTGTGTACTTATAAAGTGTTCTCAATGTTTTTGAAGCAATAATTGCTACACAACGGAAATTACCTTCTGCTGGGGCCCTTCAAAACTCAAAAATGTTCAAATGTTTGTAAAGCTTATGGGACTTAATTACGGGGTCATCAGTCCCTAAACTTACAGACTACTTATGAACTACCTTATACTAAAGACGGCACAAATATCCATGCCCGAGGGGGGATTCGAACCCCAGACCGTAGTGGCCGTGCAGACCGTGACTGGAGCGCCTCAGTCTCCTCGGCCACCGCGGCCGGATGGGGCCCTTCATTTGTTCTGTTATTCGTCATGGGTTCATAGAACCGCTTTAGATTCTCGTCTGTTCCACGCTTATATGAAGATCGAGAAAAAAAAACTACCAACAAGGATATGTGCGAGTTACAATTAACATTTTGTTATTCTTAAAACTCAAACCAAATGTTCGAATGTGTGTGAAATCTTATGGGACTTAAATGCTAAGCTCAACAGTCCCTAAGCTTACACAGTACTTAAACTAACTTATTGTAACGACAACACACACATACCTATGCCCGAGGGAGGACTTGAACCTCCTATGCGAGGAGCAACCCGATTCATGACATGGCGCTTTAGACCGTGCGACTACTATGCTCGGCGTTCTCACAATTGTAACATCATACTTGGTACGGTAAAGAGCATAAAAGCTCTTTGCATTTGTAGGAGAAGGTTGGTGATTGAAATCTCAAGGAAGAATCGTGCTACAGTGAAAACGCGTCCCCACCTTATCCCCCTGCCCTCTCCTCCCCCCTACCCAAACCTTCCTCTCGCTAATTCACTATACCGCGCAATCTGATATCTTTTTCCAACTTTTTCAACGTCCTCCCTCTATCCCGTCAGGTAGTAATTGCACACTGCTCAGCAATACTGCGGAAGAGGTGGAGCAATTGTAGTGATGGCAGTCTCCTTGAGAGAGGTTTTAATCTTTTAATGGTCGTGTCAATAACAGACCGCTTGTTTTATCTTCGCCAAAACAGGCATTTCTTCCGGTTAACGTTGTATTCAGTTGTACCCACCAGCAATTTCGTTAGATGTGTAATCCTTAAATTTGTTTTGTTTATCCATTTCTCAAGGCTTGACGAAATTTTTCTGGTAATCATGTGGTGAACTATACACATATTTATGTTTAGTGTCAATTGTCGCAATTGGCACCGTGAAGATATAACTTCAATGTCATTTTAAAATTGGCTTTGCTTTTCTGAGGTGTTTTCTAGACAGCAGCGTAATCGGCCTCAATTATTTCTCAGTTTGTAGCTCTGTCAGAGAGTGGGTAAAATGTTACTTTCGCTCCAGTTTGTCGTTGAGAGTTGCTGTCTCTTAATCTTTAGAGAGCATCGACATTTTCATGTAGGAAGCGAACAGTTGCAGCGTGAATCGCCTCCTCATTGCCCTTGCGAAGGCTGATGCAGATAATTCAGAAAGTAGGGACCGAGAATAGTTGTAGTTGCTACGTGAAATTCATCACCCTTCTCTGTAATCACAAATGTGATAAGTAAATGACACACCGAAGTTCAATTTTCAGACATTTTAAGTGGAATACCACCAATAAGTGAATCTTGAAAGTTTCTTCTACATATAAGTGTGTTGACCGTTCTTTCTAAAGAACAGACACCACATAAACATAGAAAATTAAGTGGAAGACGACACCAGATCCAGCCATCAGTGCAAATGTACACTACGCCTGAACTCTTGAGGTAATCGGCAAAGTGCCACGAGCACTTAGTGCAAATTGGAAACGGCAACTACGTAAGTAGTGTGAGCAGGTTTGAGTCTTTAGGGAGACGAGGGGGGGAAATGGAGAGGTAGCCCGCGCACCTGCGATGATCGTTGTTTTCTCGCTCGCACAGTGGTTACAGTAACTACTCAGAGAGCAGTAGGAATGGGCCCGAATTCCGGCTGGGCACAACTGTTCAGCTTCCCCAATGCGCGCACTCAGTGGCCACAAGCAGCTTGTGATGGATTATTCTCTATCATTCCAGGAAGCAGTACATCTATCACCAGACATGACCCACCATGTTGTCATTTCACTACCATAATCGTACCAGGATGATCATTTTTCTACAGACAATGTCTTTCTCGAGTGGTCCAACACCTTTTGAGCCTTATACTATATTTGAATGAACTACTGAGTACTCTCAAACTCATTCCGTATTTTTAGAGTGCCAAAACGATTTTTGGTATCTTCAGCTATAATCAACTTCGAACCATATCGCTTTCCTAAGGAGCATAGTCACAGTTGTGTGACTGGGATCGTGATGTCCTGTCTGCAAGGTAGTAGTTTGCACTAACTGACGAAGAGTCATATAGTGAAAAGGAAGTAGACGTCTCCTCTTTCGAATATATATTCGAAATATTTAATGAGCAATCAGAAAATTGCTCTTAGATTTGAGCAGGTTAATGCTGCTGACTACTAAACTTAGAAAAGCAAATCAATTGCGAAATGATTTTGAATCTGTATCTTCGCGGCGCATATGGCGACAATTGACCTTAAACATCAATATGCATTTGGCTCTGAACATGATTACTCAAAGAGTTTCGTCAGTATTCTAGATATAGATAAGCAAAACAAATTTGAAGGTTACACATATAACGAAATTCTTGGAGGTGCAATTAGAAAGAATGTTAACTGTGAATAACACATGTTACGGCGAAGGTGAAACAAAGGATCTGTTATTGACATAACCATTAGAAGATTTAAGCGTCTCCTAAGGAGACTGCCACCCTTACAACTGCTCCACCTGTTATGTAGTATTTCTGAGCAGTGTTCGATTTTTAGTTGACGGGATAGAGGGACGTCGAAAAAGTTGAAAGAATATATGTGATTATGACTCGCATATACGATTTGGCAATTGTATGTATGTAACTACGCGGTATAAGGCATCATTTCGTGGATCGGGATGCTGCTCGCGTAGGTAGTTCGAGACCTCCCTCGGGCATTTGCGTTGTCCTTAGATTAAGATAGTTTAAGTAGTGTGTAAGCTTTTTAGAGACATAATCTTAGCAGTATTTCTACAAATTAGAGCATAGTTAAATAAGCATGTAGATCATGCCATACAAAATCACCAAGGAGCATGCTGAAACGTATTATACTGGCATACGCATTGTTACATAATTCTACATACCGTATATAATTTTTTTGTTGTAGTCCTAATGGACCAAACAGCTGAGGTCATCAGTCCCTACCTAGGCTTACATGCTACATTAATTAAATTACACACACACATAACTACCCATGCAGCCGCAACACCGCGACGAGATGCATCAGACAGCGCGGGTAAGAAATTACTGTTACGTAGACAGATACCGACGAACTATTTTACTTCTCGTACAAAGTGTTCTGCACTCCATTTTGACAAAAGCATTATACGTACTACCACATATGAAAATCGGCAGTTGGCCGGGATGATGTTAGCTTGTAGCGGCTAATATATGGTTTGATTCCTGCTGGGGTAACAGTTTTTAACAATCGCAGACAACCCCCTCCCCACCTCCAGTAGAATTTAGTAAAGAATTTAGGACTGTGGCGTGTTTCAAATCAACATTACACGTGTCCATTCGCTACTGACTACAACAAAGTTGGATCAGTTTTCGTTGTTTCCTCAAAATGCCAAACCCCTCCAGGTCTCTACGAAAGGCGCGATCCTAATTACTAGCAAACGAGATTGGGAGAGTTGTTACCTAGTCGTCAGGGGTCAACGCTGACGATAGGCGTGGGGTTGGAGTCCCAGGCTGCACAAAGTTATTTATAGCGCTACTTCAAAATGTTAGTAAACCTATCAGATTCAACTGCTTGGTCATTAGTCCGTTGCTTACAAACTACTTAAACTAAGGTAAACTAACCTAAGGGCAACACAAACAACCATGCCCGAAGGCGTGACGGCTAATCCGCCTCGGTTGCGCTACTTCTAGCCGATGGTGAGAACAGTAACTGTTTCATCTCTTTGCGAATATATATATATATATATATATATATATATATATATATATATATATATATATATAATAAATAGCGAATAGAGGCGGGTTTGAGTACCTGCCGGGAACGAAGTCAATTCTATCGTCGTTTCAAGTTCAAATATAGCGCTATCTGTGAATTTATTTAATATCTGACGTCTGATCGTGCTTAGTTAGCGATTCATATGGGTACTGCGTTCTATTCCACAATTTTAAGACGTTTGACACCTGTGAGTTGCACTGTATTATATACCTTTAGTGGTTACCTTTCAGAAACAATTTGAACTTCATGCAATTCCTGGTACCATGCTAAAGTTAAGCATACATTTCTGGGTTTCGGTCATTGGCCTTGTAAATCAATACCAATGAAAAGTCAATGTTTTACGTATCCGAAACGCGAGCTTTTTCTGATCAACAGTGCGTCCTAATTCAGAGCATGAACAAAAACTCATTGTGTCATTGGATGAGTTTGGTAAGGTATCCGATTTGTCACTTATTGTAATGAAATTGAATTTACGTTGCTTTCTCGTCTCTAATAACTTGTAATCTAATGTTTTTTGTATGAAGGTATTGAATTACATGTGGACTGACTGTCATAAGGTGCAAAGTTCTCTACTGCTTCTTATGATACCCATAGTGAATAGTCGAACGACTGTACTCCACAGGGATTTTGTGTGTAGAGTACCCGCAACACAGCTACGTTAGTTGGGTTGCATTCAGCAGTGATCCACTTTTTTTGCTGTCAGGTGTACAAGTGTCAAACTGTTAACTACCTAAGTCCATCCACCACGCCAAGGTCATGTCACATCGGGTGGGAAAAAGGGATTTTAATTGCCCTGAGGCCAAAATCCTCATAAAAATATCAATCGGTTTTTTAATTGTCCTGGGGCCAAAAAAACCGCATAAAAAGTATCAATCAAAATCAAATCGGATTTTTAATTTCCGTATTTCTCGCGCAAAGCTTGTTCAATATGCTATCCACCGTTTTCTGCAACAATTTGAAATAATCAACATCTTCTATAATTGATCAAAGTGTTACTGGGGTCATTATCAGAACGTATTGTGCAATGCGTGGCATCAATGCACCCAAGTTCAAATTCGTAACACTGAACACATCTTTCAGATCTCACCACAGCTAAAAGTCAGAAGGATTAAGATGAGGTGATAGTGACGGCTACCTAGGCTGATTGGAAATTGCGGCTGGTAATCCTAGCATTCCCGAAATGGCGCTTCAGCATGTGATTAATTGCATTTGAAACGTATGGAGGAGCGCCATCGTTCATAATAATGATGCCATCCACACGTACACTCTGTTGGAGAGCTGGAACGACGTGCGTGCGCAAAAGACACTCATAGTGCTTAGCAGTGCACTCGTGCACGTGGGTAATTTTGAAAGGATAGCAAAGAAGGATGTTTCGTAGGATTTTACGCACCGTGCTCACAGGTTGGTGAAATGTTAGGCCAACTCTCCGTTCACTAGACGTTTGCACACCAACACTTGACTCCTCCGGTACTTCTTCCACTGACATCAAATCAAATCGTTTCCTCCCTCTACCATGTTGAATACCAAAGGAATCCGTCTTTTCAAATTTCCGAATCATTTTCTCCAGTCCCACGCCAGTCATCGGTCAGACGTGGCGAACGTCTCAGTCGTGAAATGAGGAAAATCCGTATATCCGCCGGGTTTACACCAACTTCAATAGATCGTGCGCATGACAGGTATATCGATTTACATATTTTGACACATACAGCGCCATCTACCGATCAATTTTCGCACTTATTTTAAATGTTTTTATTTACGTCAACAGTTGCAATATAATTGTTTAATTACATGTTTCGATCACTTGGATCATCTTCAGATCTTATAGTTGCGTCCAAAATTAGTACTCATTCAGACGAGTTGCGGACGCCACTATAAGATCTGAAGATGATCCAAGTGATCGAAACATGTAATTAAACAATTATATTGCAATTATTGACGGAAATAAACACATTTAAAATAACACAGTGCAGTTGCGGACACTCTCCAGTCGATCATGTCGACTATAATAAAAATTTTCACACTGTTTACTTTTCTTCTGCTATACATTTTCCCCCTTCTCCGATAGTTACGTCGGAATTTACGTCATTCTGACCAGTGCTGTCACTTTTACCTTTCGAAAGCTTAACTATAATGACACCCTGTACCACGCAATTCTGGGAGAATAATATAATTAATACTGTATAGTACAACTACAAAACGAGCTACTTACGTAATAACATATTTTCCTGAATCATTGATTCAGTAATAGAACCTTGTATGAACGTTCTAGCAAGCTGAGTTTCAGACAAGAGGTGATGCATGGTCAGAAAATTTTTCGTCTCAAGGAAATTCATTACATTACAACTGACGCAATGAGGCACTACGTTCCGCTGCGCGAGGCCGTTCCCCGTCGGGGGTTCGAATCCCCCCTCGGGCATGGATGTTCGTGCTGTCTTCAGTATAAGCTAGTTCAGAAGTCGTTTGTGAGTTTAGGGACTGATGATCCCCCAGTTTAAGTCCCATAAGCTTTACAAACATTTGATTTTTGAACTGACAATATGTTCAGAATTTTTCAGCAAACTGTTTTATATGATGTTGATCTGTAATTATGCCGATCGTTCTTTTACGTTTCATATAAACGAGACTCAACTGCACATTATTCCAAACTGTTGAAACTTTGCGCTAGACGAAAGACACATGATAATTGCAACACACTCGGCCAGTCAAAAAGTCCGATTTGGGCCTCCATCCGAGCCTGTCGACTTATTTGGCTTTATCTCTCTGAGTTGCTTCTCTACACCAGGGATGCCTATTACGACGTCCTGCATTCGTGAATCTGTTGTTGTCATGGTCTTCAGTCCGGAGACTGGTTTGTTGCCGCTCTCCACCCTACTTATCCTGAGCAAGCTTTTTCGTCTCCTCATATGAACGGCAAACCACAGCCACTCGAATCTGATTACTATATTCGGCCCTTGGTCTCCCTCTGCGATTTGTACCCCACACCTCTCCAATGCTAAATTTACGATTCCTCGATGTCTTAGAATGTGTCCTACCAAGCGAGCCCTTCTTTTAGTCAAGGTATGCCAAAAATTCATTTTCTCACCAATTCTGTTCAGTACCTCTTCATTAGTTATGCGATCTACCCACCTAATCTTCAGCATTCTTCTGTAGCACCACATTTCAAAAGCCTCTATTCTCTTCCTGCCCGCATTTTCCTCGTCCATGTTTCACTCCCGTACAATGCAACCCTCCACACAAATGCCTTCAGGAAAGACTTTCTTACATTTAAATTAATATTTGATTTTAGCAAATTTCTCTTTTTCAAAAATACTTTTCTTCCCATTGCCATTCTGCATTTTATATCCTCTGTACGGCGACCGTCATGTGTTATTTTACTACCCAAGTAACAAAACTCAACTACCTCCTTCATTGTATCGTTACCTAATCTAATACCTTCAGCCCCGCCTGATTTTCTAAGACTGCATTCCATTATCTTTGTTTTGCTGTTTTATGTTCATTTTATACCTTCTCTTCAACACAATGTCCAATCCATTCAACTGCTCATCCAGGTCAATCACAAGTTCATCAGCAAAACGCAATGTTTTTATGTCATCACCCTGAACTTTATCCCTATTCCAAATTTTCCTGGCTTTCCTTCACCGCCTGCTCGATGTACAAATTGAATAACATCGGAAAAAGGCTACAACCCTGTCTTACTCCCTTCCCAACTAATGCTTCCCTTTCATGCCCTTCGAGTCGAATAACTCTGGTCTGGCCTTTGTACAAGTTGTAAATAACTCTCCTTTCCCTGTATTTTACCCCTGATGACTTCAGAATAGAGTATATAGAGGAGCTCTACAAAGGAAATGAACTTCGAGACAATATTGTAGGAAGGGAAGAGGATGTAGATGAAGATGAAATAGGAGATACTGTACTGAGAGAAGAATTTGATAGAGCCCTGAAAGACCTAAGTCGAAACAAGGCCCCTGGAGTAGATGATATTCCCTCAGAGCTACTGAAGTCTCTGGGGGAACCAGCCATGACAAACCTGTTTCACCTGGTGTGTAAGATGTATGAGACAGGCGAAGTACCCTCAGACTTTAAGAAAAATGTTATAATCCCCATTCCAAAGAAAGCAGGTGCAGACAGGTGTGAAAACTACAGAACCATCAGTTTAATAAGTCATGGTTGCAAAATATTAACACGAATTATATACAGAAGGATGGAAAAGCTGGTAGAAGCCGACCTCGGGGAAGATTAGTTTGGGTTCAGGAGAAATGTAGGAACACGGGAGGCAATACTCACTTTACGGCTTATCCTAGAAGATAGATTAAGAAAAGGCAAACCTACATTTCTAGCTTTTGTAGATTTGGAGAAGGCTTTTGACAATGTTGATTGGAATAAACTCTTTCAAGTTCTGAAGCAAGCAGGAGTAAAATATAGGGAGCGTAAGGTTATTTACAACTTGTACAAAAACCAGACAGCGGTTGTCAGAGTTGAAGGGCATGAAAGGGATGCAGTGGTTGGAAAGGGAGTAAGACAGGGTTGTAGCCTTTCTCCAATGTTATTCAATTTGTACATTGAACAAGCTATAAAGGAAAGCAAGGAGAAATTTGGAGAAGGAATTAAAATTCAGGGGGAAGAATTGAAAACATTGCGTTTTGCTGATGACATAGTAATTCTGTCAGATACAGCAAAGGACCTGGAAGAGCAATTGAATGGAATGGACAGTGTGCTGAAAGGTGCATATAAGATGAACATTAACAAGAGTAAAACTAGGGTAATGGAGTGCAGTGTAAGAAAATCAGGTGATTCTGAAGGAATTAGATTGGGAAACGAAGCAATAAAGGACGTAGATGAGTTTTGTTATTTGGGCTGTAAAATAACAAATGATTGTCGCAGTACAGAGGATATAAAATGCAGAATGGCAATGGGTAGAAAAGCGTTCTTGAAAAAGAGAAATTTGTTAACATCGAATATTGATTTAAGCCTAAGGAAGTCCTTTCTGAAGGCATTTGTATGGAGTGTTGCCTTGTATGGGAGTGAGACATGGACGATAAACAGTGCGGACAGGAAGAGGATAGAGGCTTTTGAAATATGGTGCTACAGAAGAATGCTGAAGATTAGGTGGGTGGATCGCGTAACTAATGAGGAGGTACTGAACAGAATTGGGGAGAAAAGGAATTTCTGGCATACCTTGACTAAAAGAAGAGATAGATTGGTAGGACACATTCTTAGACATCAAGGAATTGTGAATTTAGCATTAGAGGGAAGTGTGTGGGGTAAAAATCGCAGAGGAAGACCAAGAGATGGATACAGTAAGCAGATTCAGATAGACGTAGGTTGCCGTTCTTATGTGGAGATGAAGAGGCTTGCTCAGGATAGGGTATTGTGGAGAGCTGCATCAAACCAGTCTCCGGACTGAAGACCACAACAACAACAACGACTTCAGAATTTGAAAGAGTGTATTCCAGTCAACTTTGTCTAAAGCTTTCTCCAAATCTACAAAAGCTAAAATTTGCTTCCTTCCAGCATTTTCCGAATATTATTATTGTGAAAACTACATGGATGAGATTGAAAATATAATCATATGTATGGAGAGATAACAAATGCGAAACGTGATAATACAGAATTTTATTGCTGGTTGCAAATATCATTATGTTAATAATATCAATAACTAAACAAATCGCTTCTATGTAATATTATTTTTCAGACGATGGTCCCGTTTCGGCTTAAACTTCCATTATCAAGTGACCTGTGGTACAAAGTGGGTGGCATTTAGGTTGAACAAATTGTTATTCTCTAGTGTAGTATTGCCATACAAAGCTTAACAGTCAAATGTTCAAATGTTTGTACAGCTTATGAGACTTAACTACGGGGTCATCAGTCCCTAAACTTACAAACTACTTATGAACTACTTACGAACTAGGACGGCACAAATATCCATGCCCGAGGGGGGAATCGAACCCCCGACCGTAGTAGCGGTCCAGACCGTGACTGGAGCGCCTCAGTCCCCTCGGCCACAGCGGCCGGCGGGTAACAGTCGTGTAGACGGTCGACATACATAGAACATCTAAGGTATCTGTGTATTAAGTGACAATATTTGTTGGTAATTTAATTTTAATTTGGTATTTTGACATTTGAATCTACAATGTCGTATGTTTACAAAGTATGTAAATGTCATATTTATGTTAATAGGATTTGTGTAATGTTTGTAAGTATTTTACGTGTGTGTTATCATTTATATGTGCTAATAACATGGACGCGTTTTTTTGTTATATATATATATATATATATATATATATATATATATATATATATATATATATATTGTAATTTTGTATTTTGTCTTTAACTTTTATATTCGATTTTCGTACGTTGCACTCTCTGAAAACATAACAGCAACTTATAAAAATTAAAGAAAAAATTACAATATATGTATAAAATAAAACTGCAAAAACGCGTCCATGTTATTAGCATATATAAATTCTAACACACGCTTAAAATACTTACAAACATGACACTAATCCTCATACTACAAATACGATGTTTACATGCTTTGTAAATATATGACATCGTTGCTACGTCTGTCAAAATACCAAATTAAGATTAAATTACCAACAAATTTTTACAGTTAATATACAGATGACTTAGATGTCCTATGTATGTATGTGGCGCAAGGGCTTAATGCAAATGCCTAGTAAGCAGGAGATCCAGGCTTCGAATCCCGTCCCCAGCAAAAAAATTTCTTATGTTAATTTTGTATAACGTCCACAAGCAGACGACATTCGAGAACCAAACTTGAAATCTATTTTAATTACAGTAGTTAGAAGTCGCACTTATGAACAGGTGCCCTGCAGTCTTCATATAATTAATAAATGATATTTTAATAGATATGTAAAGACAAGAGTGCCTGCTTTTCCTACTATGTAATTTACCAGACCGCCGGCCGCGGTGGCCGAGGGGACTGAGGCGCTCCAGTCACTTGACCCCGTAGTTAAGTCCCATAAGCTATACAACCCGTTGCGACCACATACTCATCGTCAGCGGTCCTGTCACATACATAATACAGAAATGCTTGACAAGGTGGCGTGAAATTCTTCATTTTCGTGGCCACGACGTCCGACGTTTTTGATACAATCAGCCGCGGCGGAGCGAACGAATGCATTGAGGCCCTTTGTTCCGTTACCCGATGCCGCTCCCATTCGGGGGTTCGAATCACCCCTCGGGCATGGATGTTTGTGCTGTCATTAGTATAAATTAGTTCATAATCAGTTTCTAAGTTTAGGGACTGATGACATAGCAGTTAATTTCAAAGGTTCAAATGTTTGTAGAGCTTATGGGACTTAACTACGGGGTCATCAGTCTCTAAACTTACAAACTCCTTACGAACTAGCTACAACTAAGGACGGCAGAATTATCCATGCCCGAGGGGGGATTCGAACCCCCGACCATAGTGGCCGTGCATACCGTGACTGAAGCGCCGCAGTCCCCTCGGCCAGCGCGGCCGGCAGCAGTCAAGTCCCATAAACTTTACGAACATTTGAACATATTGTTTATATAATTATGATGGGTAATGTTTGTCGGTCTATGCAACTACAAATAAGATGCGTCCTTTCTCTCCAGACAATAAAAATATAATAACTTAAGTTATATACATGTCTGATAAAAGTCATCTCTCAAACCTCTTGCCTTCCCAAACCAGCCCTTCCATCTCAGTCTACATCCCACTTCTTACCACTTGCAACCACAAATCAGTCATCTTTACCCTGCCACTTCCCTCACAAATGAACACATCGTACAGATATGTAATTTCGTCACTACTCCATACCACGTACCTAAAAAAAATGCACTATAACGCGATATAAAGTATTAAAAATTACTGTTGCGATGTTGGCAACACTACAACAACATACTGTGCAGGATCAGTCACATTGTAAACGAAGACAGTGTATCAGTGAAGTGAGAATTAGGGCAAAAAATAGCGAAGCAGAAAGAATAATCTACAGTACAGCCCGAACCAAATCGGTACTAAATGATGTAAAGGCGAAAGCCAAGACTAAAATTTCCGTAAGTATCAAAACAGTACTTTACAAAAATGTTCAAATGTTTGTAAATCTATTGGACCAAACTGCGTGGTCATCAGTCCGTAGCTTACAAACTACTTAAACCTAGGTAAACTAAACTAAGGACAAACACACACACACACACACACCCATGCCCCAAGGAGGACTCGAACCTCCACGGCGAGCAACCGCGCGCTCCGCAGCGGGACGCTTTAGACCGCTCGGCTCTTCCACCGCGGCAGTACTTTACATGTTTTGCTAACGAACTGTGTTCTGTCAAAAAAATTGATGATATCTATGATTACAGAAAAAAAGTCGCATCTTATTTATAGTTGCACAGACGGACAAACATTGCCTATTATAAACATAATACAGAATATACACGCCTGGCCAATAAAATTGCTACACCACGAAGACGACGTGCTACAGACGCGAAATTTGACCGACAGGAAGAAGATGCTGTGATATGCAAATTATTAGCTTTTCAGGTTGGTGCCGGTGGCGACAGCTACAACGTGCTGACATAAGGAAACTTTGCAACCGATTTCTCATACACAAACAGCTGTTGACCGGCGTTGCCTGGTGAAACGTTGTTGTGATGCCTCGTGTAAGGAGAATGTTTAAATGTTTGTAGAGTTTACGGGACTTAACTACGGGGTCACCAGTCCCTAAACTTACAACCCGAGGGGGGATTGGAACCCCGACATCAGCGGCCGGTTGTAAGGAGGAGAAATGTGTACCATCATGTTTCCGACTTTGATAAAGGTTGGATTGTAGCCTATCGCGATTGCGGTTTACCGTATCGCGATGCTGCTGCTCGCGTTGTTGCGATTCAATGACTGTTAGCAGAATATGGAATCGGTGGGTTCAGGAGGGCAATACGAAACGCCTAGCTGGATCCCAACGGTCTCGTATCACTAGCAATCGAGATGAAACGCGTCTTATTCGCATGCCTGTAACGGGTCGTGTAGCCAAGTCTCGATCCCTGAGTCAACAGATGTGGACGTTTGCAAGACAACAACCATCTGCGCGAACAGTTCAACGATGTTTGCAGCAGCATGGACTATCAGCTCGGAGACCATGTCTAGAGTTGCCCTTGACGCTGCATCACAGACAGGAGCGCCTGCGATGGTGTTCGCAACGACGAACGTGGGTGCACGAATGGCAAAACGACATTTTTTTTTTCGGATGAATCCAGTTTCTGTTTACTGGCGTATCACCTGGCGTGATGGTATGGGGAGACATTGGTTACACGTCTCGGTTACCTCTTGTTCGCATCGTCGGCACTTTGAACAATGGCCGTTACATTGCAGATGTGTTACGTCCCGTGGCTCTACCGTCCATTCGATCCCTGCGAAACCCTCCATTTCAGCAGGATAATACACGATCGCATGTTGCAGGTCCTGTACGGGCCTTTCTGGATACGGAAAATGTCCGACTGCTGCCCTGGCCAGCACATTCTCCAGATCTATCACCAATCGAAAACGTCTGGTCAATGGTGGCCGAGGAACTGGCTCGTCACAATACGTCGGTCACTACTCTTGATGAACTGTGGTATCGTGTTGAAGCTTCATGGGCATCCAAGCTGTGTTTAATTCAATGCCCAGGCGTATCAAGGCCGTTATTACGGCCAGAGGTGGTTGTTCTGGGTACTGATTTGTCAGGATCTATGCACCCAAACTGCGTGAAAATGTAGTCACATGTCAGTTCTAGTAAAATATTTTTGTCCTGTGAATACCCGTTTAACATCTGCCATTTCTTCTTGGAGTGGCAATTTTAGTGCCCAGTAGTGTATGTCACAATCTGCGCTGATGAGCCAAGGAAGGGGGTAAAAGGTTTGCATATGAAAACCCAGAGATATGTAAACAGTAGGGAGCGCTGCTATCACCAATGCCAATATAAGACAACAGGTGTCTGGTGCAAGCAGGTGTCGGTTACCGTTGCTACAATGGCATGTTATCACGATTTGAGTGAGTTTGAACGTGGTGTTATAGTCGGCACAAGAGAGATGGGACAAAGCAACTCCAAGGTGGCGATGAGGTGTGGATTTTCCCGTACGACTATTTCATCAGTGAATCCCTAATATCAGGATCAGGTAAAATATTTAATCCACGACGTCGTTGCGGCTGGAAAAGCAGCCGGAAATCAGGACCAACGACCACTGAAGAGAATCGTTTTACGTCACAGAAATGCAACCCGTCCGCAAATTGCAGCTGATTTCAGTGCTGCGCCATCACCAAGTGTCAGCGTGCGATCCATTTAACCAAATGTAACTGGTGGAGTTTTTCTAAAGAAGATGAAGCAAGAAGGGTTGCTGGCTACCGCCTTTCGTTTACGCTCACCTGCTGATCTGCTGTCCTTGGACCGTGAACGCGTCGGACTTCTCTTGGCCGGTGTTTCGTCGCCATTAATTGAAAAGATGATAGTAAGAAAGTTACAGAACAAATAGGCAGAATTGTGGTGAAATCTGTATTTATAAAGATATGACGAATGTGAGGTAGCCCTGTACCATGTTTAATATTATTTCACAAATTAGATTATTTTGCCACGAAACCACCTTGCTGTAGGACAAGGAATTACTTAATAGTCAATAATTAAACTGTAAAACAGATACATTTGCAGTCCCTAGAGAGAGCGGAGAGTAGTTGAATCAGATAGAATGTTGCTAGCCATGAAGTCGTAATACTAAAATCAGAGCAGGGGCTTACCTCACTATAAACTGAACGGTAAGTGTATCAGATGCTTCCACTCGCCCATCATTGTAACAGACGCGGACGAACCTCAAAGTCACACTTTCCTAATACGGGGGTATCTTCCGCTCTAGACAGTCCGCGAGGTGGATACTTCGAAGCTCTGCAACCAAAAGGTGGTGCGTGGCTGTTCGCCGGGCACAGGACCGCATTATGCTTCCTCTGTTCTAAAGTAGTCCCTGAAGCCAATCTTACAGGTAGGGGAGAGGAACCGTTCGGAAGCTTAGACCTTGCGGGCGGCACTGTGTCTCGGACACTCACGTTGGGGCACCTGTTTGGAGCGAGGGACAAGGCTGGTATGCTTCCACCACGGCGTCGCTTCCGATTGCTTTTAAATTTAACGGCGACAGGAAATTCTCCATTTGAGCAATTTCTAGATTAACCGAACGGATAATGTAGAAATTTCTCTGTCCCTTCCATTCGATTGTCCTCTAAGTAAGCAATCATTCTAAAAATTTCCAGCCGCAACGACGTGATCCTGATATTAGGGATTCACTGATGAAATAGTCGTACGGGAAAATCCACACCTCATCGCCACCTTGGAGTTGCTTTGTCCCATCTCTCTTGTGAAGACTATAACACCACGTTCAAACTCACTCAAATCGTGATAACATGCCATTGTAGCAACGGTAACCGACACCTGCTTGCACCAGACACCTGTTGTCTTATATTGGCATTGCTGATAGCAGCGCTCCCTACTGTTTACATGTCTCTGTGTTTGCATATACAAACCTTTTACCCCCTTCCTTGGCTCAACAGCGCAGATTGTGAATACACTACTGACCACTAAAATAGCTACTCCAAGAAGAAATGGCAGATGGTAAACTAAACTAATTTAATTAATTAAATTTTGCTACTTTCTAATGAAGGATCCATCCAGTCTGTTGTTGGTATCCGGGAGTTCGTAATTTTACTGGCAACTCGAATCTGTGGTGGGAATAAAATATTTCATTTTATTTTGCTCTGAATTCTTTCTTGTGGCACAGCCGTTGCGGCCGTGCATTGTGTGCCGTCAAAAAGTCTGTGCGTTGCACAAACATTATCGATACCCTCTTGTTGACGGCACTACACATAGCTTTACGCCTCGCCTGGGCCCGTCAACGCCAACATTGAACTGTTGCCGACAGGAAAATATGTTGTCTGGTCTGACGCGTCTCATTTCCAATTGTACTGAGCAGATGGATGTGTACGGGCGTAGAGACTATCTCAGGAATCCAGGATGTTGCCGGCCAACAGGGGAACATTTCAAGCTAGGGTAGGCTCTTTAATGGTGGAACGTGTGCAGTTGGAGACACGTGGGACCCCAGATACTTTTAAATACGACTCTGACAGGGGCCACGTACATATACATCCTGGCTGATCACCTGCATCCATTCGTGTCCACTGTGCATTCCGATAGATTTGGGCAATTCCGTCAGCTCAACGCGGTACTCCACAGCGCGGTCCTATAGGATGCCCTCCAGCACTATCTGAGACATTTGTCGAGTCCATGGCACTTTCGCGCACTCGCGGCGACCCTACTCCATACTAGGCACGTGTACCAGTTTCTTTGGCTCTTCATTGTGTATGTTAAGGGAGTTGATGTTTGTGTAATATTTTCGCGTATTTTTTTTTTTTTTTGTTTTGTTTTACACTGTTTGGTACTTACTTAAATGTTTTTAATGCCGTCATAGATGTTTTATATATTTTTTTATTAATTCTTGTACCCTAGTTCGTTTTTTTACACTATTGAACTTAAGGCAAAAGTTTTATAATATCAGCAATATACTCGTATTTTCTGCTTTAAAGATATCGCTTTTTCTGCATTCTTTTTTATTAATATGCGCGATCCGTATGTTATTCTCTTGTCTATTATAAAAATATACAAAATATAGCTAACAAAAATGTAAAATGTTACTCAATTTGTACATCGACCAGGCGGTGAAGGAAACATATGTTCAAATGTTTGTAGAACTTATGGAACTACGGGGTCATCAGTCCCTAAGCTTACAAACTACTTATGAACTAGCTAAGACTAAGGACTGCACAAATATCCATGCCCGAGGGGGGGATTCGAACTCCCGACCGTAGTCGCCGTGCAGACCGTGACTGGAGCCCCTCAGTCCCCTCGGTCACCGCGGCCGGCAGGGTGAAGCAAAGACAGGAAAATTTGGAATAGGTGAAGAAATAAGTTCAGGGTGAAGAAATAAAAACATTGCGTTTTGCTGATGACATTGTAATTCAGTCAGAGACAGCAAATGACCTGGAAGAGCACTTGGATGGAATGGACAGTGTGTTGAAGAGAGCATTTAAAATGAACATTAACAAGAGCAAAACAAAGATAATGGAATGCAGTCTTAGAAAATAATCCAATGCTGAAGCAATTACGTTAGGTAACAAAACAATAAAGGAGGTAGATGAGTTTTGTTCCTTGGGCAGTAAAATAACAAATGATGGTCGCAGTACAGAGGATATAGAATGTAGAATGGCAATGGTAAGAGAAGCAATTTTGAAAAAGAGAAATTTGCTAATATCGAGTATTAATTTTAAGTGTAAGATAGTCTTTTCTGAAGACATTTGTGTGGAGTGTTGCCTTGTATGGGAGTGAAACATGGATGATAAACAGTGCGGACAGGAAGAGAATAGAGGCTTTTGAAATGTGGTATTACAGAAGAATGCTGAAGGTTAGGTGGATGAATCGCATAACTAATGATGAGGTACTGAACAGAATTGGTGAGAAAAGGAATTTTTGGCATACCCTGACTAAAAGAAGGGATCGCTTATTAGGACACATTCTTATACATCGAGGAATTGTAAATTTAGCATTGCAGGGAAGTGTGCGGGGCAAAAATCGCAGAGGGAGACCAAGAGATGCATATAGTAACCAGATTCGAATGGATGTGTGTTGCCGTTCTTATGAGGAGATAAAAAGGCTTGCTCAGGATAGAGTAGGGTGGAGAGCTGCATGAAACCAGTCTCCGGACTGAGGACCATAACACAACACAATGAATTTTTATATTTCGCTGAAAAAGTTTTTCATTTTTGAACGAGGATTTCCGAAAGTTTTCGACAAAATGTTTGTTTTTAAGTCAGTTTGTTCATTTTGAATATTATTTGGGTTTTTTTCTCCATGTGAGTAAAAATTTTTAATTCCTTCACAATATTTAAGTATTGGTCTTTATAAGCAATGTCTAAAATTAACTTACATTGTACCAAGTCTCTTGTTTCGCGGTTTTGCTACTTGAAATGTGTACTGTGGGCTGAGGGGTTATTTCACTGTTTTTAATGTATTCTCGGCCATTATATACAGGACCGCTGACGATGAGCATGTGCTCGAAGCTGTAATAATGTCATTTATTGACAGGCACACTGAGACATGTCACTGGACGGTTCCTATTAACACATCGGTCTGCAGCTGTTCTACAATTCAGCCTATCGCTCAGACGACCGCTAAAAACATAGCACCGTCTAAAATAATGTTCAAATGTTTGTAGATCTTACGGGACTCAACTACGCGGTCATCAGTCCCTAAACTTACAAACTTCTTATGAACTAGCTATTACTAAGGACGGCACAAAAATCCATGCCCGAGGTGGGATTCGAATCCCCGACCGTAGTGACCGTGCATACCGTGACTGACGCGCCGCAGACCGCTTGGCCACCGCGGCCGGCTATCACCGTCTCAAATCGAGCTTTCGACCAGCAATGAGAACTCGCATATATTATCGCAAACGGCAGTCCACCTGCGCATGTCGAAGAATACAAATAAGCCACCAAAACGTTACTGACCTACACGGTTTGTCTCCTATAAGCAACACACCCAATTGTATAGGGGAAAAAAGGCAACAAGCGAAAAAAATTCCTGTGAAACCACAAAAAGAACGAATATGCTCCTCTTTGTCAGACAAGTGGTAAACAAGCTGCCTATATCATTCCGCCTCCCTCACGAAAAATTTTGCAATGCGACTTTTTTTAACACAATAGCAGAAATACAGTAATGGTGGACGAAGAGACAGTACCAGTAGCAGAGAAAGAAAGAGCAATCATGGTGGGTGACACTGAAACGTGTAAGTTTAAATAAAAATTAAATTATAAATAAAATATAATGAAACTATGGCTGAATGTGTATGCAAGTGCTAGCCTGTATGTATGGTTGTGTACGAATGCAACAGTGTCTAGACTAGCACTACACTGAGAATTTAAACTTGATAAGATCGTCTCTGTTAAAATAAGAATAAATATTGTGATCAATCACTCTGGCATCGCCTGATAGCGTTATGTATGGCCCTTTTAGTGCGAACATCCGTCTGAGTAAACGATAATTTCATTTGATTAAGTGAGATGTACAAATATTATTCGTTGTGTAAATTCATGAATTGACAAACATGAAGTACGTTAATTGTTTAAAGTAAAGATCATAGTTTGTCTACAAAACAAACTCAACATTAGTATTGGTTTTTATATGACCTTAACAATAACAATTCTTGTGTGCCTAGACACTTACTGTGTTTAAGACTTAATTTCATTAACAAACAAATTATTATTTTGTCATCAAATTGTCTATTTAATTCAATGTTTCGATTCATTTCCACAGTTAACATGAAATAATTATAGCTGTCTGAGAATATGATAGGTTTCGTCACAATAGCAAAAGTGACAATCCGAGAATAAGTAGCCAGTCAAAAAATTTGAAAAACGAATAAATACATTCTCAAATAAGCGATCTTTCTTATTGTTTCACTAACGTCTTTGCGTCTTCGGCCTGCATATGCCGATTACGTTCATTAACAAAATTTGTAATGTGTGAGAACAAAGTCGGTATTAAACTGTGAATGTGGAAAGGTAGGTAACTGACTTCAGAACATTAATTACAATAAGAACCAATTTGTGAAATCAAGGAAAAAACTCTGCCCAACTGTAGTTGTCTAGTACCGTTTGCATACTAAAATGTAGCGATACGTGCTTCTTGCATTAAATTAATCCTACCAGCCCTGCCCACAAAATCAAGATCAAATAGATCGTGAAAGAGGTGTGTTTAAATTCATGAACAACTCAAAACCAAAACAAAGGAGACAGGTAAAAGATAACTTTAATAAATAATCTAATTATTTTTAAATAAGGCTCTCATTTATTCGAAAGGGTACCTATCTAGTTTAAATTAGCAATGACTAAATATCTTGTAATTACCTGAATTGTGTGGATGAGACTTCATAACAATGCATAACATGGAAAAAATTGAAAAAATAACACAACATACCATTTTTGAGTGCAAGACAGTTCATAAATATTCATCAATGATGATTCCAAGTCAATAATAAATAACACATCATCGTCTTCAACCAAAGAATATATCCAAATATAATGCTATAACAATCGTGCTGCGTGCCAGACTGCTCTCTCCGACAGCCCACATTGTAGTATACGACGATTCAACACAGACTCTCCTTCTACCCCTCTCTCATGGTTATCCATTATGATGATCAAATGTTTGTAAATCTAAGGGACTTACGTGCCGCGATTATCAGTCCCCAGGCTTACAAACTACTTAAACTAGCTTATGCTAAGTACAACACACACACACACACACACACACACACACACACACACACACACACACACACACACACACACATACACACACATGCCCGAGGAAGGACTAGAACCTCCGACTGCGAGCAAGTGCGCGCTCCGCAGCAAGGCGCCTTAGAGCGCTCGGCAATTCCGCCGCGGCTCCATTATAATAGTTTTCTGCATTTGGTCTAAGCAATGATCGTATCTTAAATAAAATGCCCACACCAGAAACTGCAATACATAGATCTCGTCGAAGCTATGAGAGTTATCTACTTTCATATGCAATATTATCCTGGTGAGATATTGGTAAAATAAAAAAATTAAAAAAAATATTTCAGACAACTCTTCGTGTAGTTTCCATTTCACGCCATTTATTCCAGAGGATCCTCAACGTTGCTCCTTAGATCTTCCACGACTACTAACCAACAAAACAAAAGGTTGAGCTACAACCACCAACTCGGTACTACAGCGAATATATACAGGATCTTACAAAAAGGTACGGCCAAACTTTCAGGAAACATTCCTCACACACAAAGAAAGAAAATATGTTACGTGGACATGTGTCCGGAAACGCTTAATTTCCACGTTAGAGCTCATTTTAGTGTTTCAATGCAAATGTTCTATTTACGGATGAGGCTTCATACCATCGTGATCAAATTGTAAATTTTCACAATCAACATGTGTGGGCTGACGAGAATCCGCACGCAATTGTGCAATCACGTCATCAACACAGATTTTCTGTGAACGTTTGGGCAGGAATTGTTGGTGATGTCTTGATTGGGCCTTATGTTCTTCCACCTACGCTCACTGGAACACGTTATTATGATTTCATACGGGATACTCTACCTATGCTGCTAGAACATGTGCCTTTACAAGTACGACACAACATGTGGTTCATGCGCGATGGAGCTCCTGCACATTTAAGTCGACGTGTTTGTACGCTTCTCAACAACGGATTCGGTGACCGATGGACTGGTAGAGGCGGACCAATTCCATGGCCTCCACGCTCTCCTGACGTCAACCCTCTTGATTTTCATTTATGGGGGCACATGAAAGCTCTTACCTACGCAACCCCGGTACGAAATGTAGAGACTATTCGTGCTCGTATTGTGGACGGCTGTGATACAATACGCCATTCTCCAGGGCTGCATCAGCGCATCAGGGATTCCATGCGACGGAGGATTGATGCATGTATCGACGCTAACGGAGGACATTTTGAACATTTCCTGTAACAAAGTGTTTGATGTCACGCTGGTACGTTCTGTTACTGTGTGTTTCCATTCCATGAGTAATGTGATTTGAAGAGAAGTAATAAAATGAGCTGTAACATGGAAATTAATAGTTTCCGGACACATGTCCACAAAACATATTTTCTTTCTTTGTGTGTGAGGAATGTTTCCTGAAAGTTTGGTTGTACCTTTTGTGTGTGTGTGTGTGTGTGTGTGTGTGTGTGTGCTCGCAAACGATGGGTACAATTTCAGACGTTATTGAACAATACATGAAATATTTGTTACAATCACATATTATGAAAGTAACAGAAATTACATCAATAATACACTTGTAATAAAATGTCAATTATTTATATATGATAAAATTGTACATCTCTTTTCAGTGTCTATGTGAAACACAGCAAGTAGTCCTAACCAACAATACTCTTACAAAAATAATTACGCTCACTAAAGAGAATATGAAAATTATTAGTTACATATATAGAAGTTATGTCTACAAAGTTTCACATAATCATGCGGATAGCTATTTGCAGCAATTTAGGATAACATAATTATGAGATGTCATGATTTCAGTAATAAATGTCTATAAATTATTCCATCAATTATGTCAACCGAACGTGCAGTTTCTTAGATAAGGTTCAGAAACTAGTTCATATTAGCAAACTTAACGATACTTCTTAAACAGCACACGCTTTTATACATCGCCAGAATGTTCTATATGGATCATGTATTGCTTATAAAGTCGTTAAATAGCAGTCCTTTCTGCTTAACTACACGTGAGTATTAGTCTGATTAATGCTTTCACTCGCAGTCACCGCAGCTGTCCTATTAGTTTTGTAAAAATAGGTCGACTTCACTTCACAAATATCCCACACTGATATCTGGACATTGTGGAATCGATCTCTTCATTTAATGCTGAGAGGATGCATATCATTATACCGTGCCAGCAACAGTTATTGCTCGCACTGTCCAAGCATATGCTCTTGCTCTTTACAAAGTGACAAAAGCAGTTTCTTAGCAGTAGTGACCAATAGTGAAAGAGAGAGAGTTGAGATAGTAGCATTGGCGGAGAGAGATAGAGAGATACAGAGGCAATGGCAGTAATACTAAATATGAAAGCTTTTCTACAAGAGAGATCGGATAAAGGAATTTAGTTTGTTCTGTGATAAAAGAGCCCGAATATGTTTACATGGCATAATTTTTTGCGAGGAAGGTTAAATGACTGATGCAGATAATTTAACAATTTTCTTCATACACTTTTAAACAGAATCATACTCGCCTTTTTTTTCTCTCCAAAAAAACTTTTCAGTTGGTTAGTATCGCCTATTACATGTTTCGCCTCTCAGTTCTCGCACAACCTACTAATGCTACATTTGCTCTTTTTTCGTGGTGGTAGTACTATCTCTACATGTCATTAAATATAATGTACACAAACGACGTAGTGGTTGAAGAAAGTCCGATGTTAGGCGCTTAATGGAGCCCCTCAGACAGATAGCGTCGAGATCCGCTGTGACAGTCATGGCTGCAGATTTCTGGATCTGCGTTATCGGGTGGGGAATTTTAGGGTGCCCCTAGATAGATCAGGGGTGCACTACACTAAGGAAGCGGCTACTCGGGTAGCAGAGTACTTGTGGAGTGCACATTGGGGTCTTTTAGGCTAGGCGCTAACTCTGATGAGCATTCAAACAGCGAATTCAGGCCACGTTCGGAACAAAAATTTTAACATCAAAATATTAGCCGCGAACTTACAAAGTATTAGAAACAAAGTTCCCGAATTTACCGCACTGCATGGAAGTTATTGCGCTCAGATAGTTTTAGGCACCGAAAACTGGCTAAATCATGATATGGCAAGTTCAGAAATATTTAGCGAAGCGTGGAATATATATCGGAAAGATAGATCGGATACAACTGGAGGAGGAGTGTTCATCGCTGTGGACAAAGATATTGTTTCTACTGAGATCGAGGTTGAAAGTAACTGTGAAGTTATCTGGGCACGTATAACAGGTCTAAAAGAACTAAAGTTAATAGTTGGGTGTTTTACCGCCCCCCCCCCCACCCCAGTGCTGCTGTAGCAGTGTTAGAATCATGCAAAGAAAGTCTAAACCAGTTACATTTCAGGCGGTACAGACAAGCAGTCTTCCGAGCTACTTTTAGACACATTCTCCGAAAACTGCAGTTAAACCCGCAACCCAAGCGCAATGGAAATATTCTAGACCTTATAGCCACAATAAGGCCTGACCTTATTAATGATGTCTGTGTAGAGATAGGAATTAGTGATCATGATATCGTCATAGCGTCGATGGTGACCAAAGTTCATAAACCAATCAAGAAGGCTAGGAGCGTGTTTTTGTTGGGAAGAGCCGATAAGCAAATGTTACAATAGCATTTAGAAAATGAATGGGCATCGTTTAATTCCGGGACTATGGATGTAGAGGAATTGTGGACTAAATTTAAATGCATTGTTAATAAAGAGTTAGAGAAATATGTGCCAGTAAAGACGATTATGGATGGAAAAGATCCACCGTGGTGTAATAATAATGTTAGAAAGCTGCTGAGAAAGCAAAGGCTGTTGCACTCTTGATTCAAAAAAGAACATGCAAATGATGACAGGTAAAAGTCAGTAGAGATTCGTGCGTCTATAAAAAGATCGATGCGCGAAGCATACAATAATATCACAGCCATACCTTAGCAAAAGATCTTTCCGAGAACCCGAAAAAATTCTGGTCCTATTCTGGTCACTCATTGATCATTCCGGGGCAGTAATAGAAGAAAGCAAACGGAAAGCTGAAGTTCTAAATCTTTCACGCAGGAGGACCGCACAAATGTACCATCATTTGATCAACGTACTAATTCCGAAATGGGGGACATAGCAATAGGTATTTCCTGTGTAGAGAAGCAGCTGAGAGAGCTAAATACGAAAAAGTCTGCTGGTCCGGATGGAATACCAGTTCGGTTTTACAAAGACTATTCTGTGGCATTGGCCCCCTACTTAGCTTGCATTTATCGCGAATCTTTAATTCAGCGCAAAGTTCCTAGTGATTGGAAAAAAGCGCAGGTGACTCCCGTTTATAAGAAAGGAAAGAGAACTGACCCACACAATTGCAGGCAAATATCGTTGACATCAGTTTCATGTAGAATTTTAGAGCATATTCTCAGTTCGAATACAGTAAATTTCCTTGAAACGGAAAAGCTTCTTTCCATGAATCAGCACGTATTTAGGAAACATCGTTCATGTGAAACTCAGCTTGCCCTTTTCTCACATGACATCTTGTGAGACATGGATGATCGACAACAGGCAGTTTTTCTCGACTTCAAAAAGGCATTCGACGCGGTGCCTCACTGCATACTGATAACGAAGATACGAGCATATGGAATAGGTTTACAGATTTGTGACTGGTTGGAAAACTTCATAAGTAATAGAACGCAGTACGTTGTTCTCGACGGCGAGTGTTCATCAGAGACGTGTGTATCGTCAGGCGTGCCCCAGGGGAGTGTGATAGGACCGCTATTATTTTCTATCTATATAAATGATCTGATGCACAGAGTAAGTTGTAATTTGCGGCTGTTTGCTGATGATGCTGTGGTGTCATCTGTAACTGACTGTAATAGCATACAGGATGACTTAGACAAAATTTCTAGTTGGTGCGAAGAATTGCAGCTAGCTCTCAATGTAGAAAAGTGTAAGGTGATGCGCATTAGTAGAAAAAACAATCCCATAATGTTCGAATACAGCATTAGTAGTGAGCTTCTTGATGCTTTCGCGTCGTTCAAATATCTAGGCGTAACATTGCAGAGCGGTATGAAATGGAACGAGCATGTAAGGACAGTTGTGAGTAAGTCGGACAGACGACTTCGGTTTATTGGGAGAATTTTGGGAAGATGTACTTCACCTGTAAAGGAGACCGCGTATAAACCGCTTGTACGACTACGTCTTGAGTATTGCTCAAGTGTATGGGACCCGCAGCAGATCAGTTTAAAGGAAGACATAGAGGCGTTCAGAGGCGAACAGCTAGATTTGTTACCAGTAGGTTAGACCAAAGCTCGAGTGTCACGGAAATGCTCCGGCAACTCAATTGGGGATCGCTGGAAGAAAAACGACGTTCTTTTCGTGAATTTCTATTAAGTAAATTTAGAGGGCCGGGATTTGAAGCTGAGTGTAGTACGATCTTGCTGCCGCCTACTTACATTTCGCGTTGTGATCACAAAGACAAGATAAGAGAAATTAGGGCTCGTACGGAGGCATATAGGCATTCTTTTTTTCCTCGTTCAATTTGGGAGTGGAATAGGAAAGGAAATGCCTAGTAGTGGTACAGTGTACCCTCCGCCACGCACCTTACGGTGAATTGCGGAATATGCATGTAGATGTAGATGTATTAGCTTTGTAAAAAAATATCCCAGTCTGATATCTGGAATTTGTGGAATCGATCACTTCATTTAACGCTGAGAGGATGAGTATCATTATACCGTGCCACCACGGTTATTGCTCGCACCCTCCAAGGATATGCTCTTTACAAAGTGACAAAAGCAGTTTCCCAGCAGCACTGACCAATAGTGAAAGAGAGAGTGTTGAGATAGTAGCAATGGGGATGAGAGAGATAGAGAGGCAATGGCAATGATACTAAATATGAAAGCTTTTCTACAAGAGAGATCTGGTAAAGAAATTTAGTTTGTTCTGTGATAAAAGGGCCTGAATATGTTTACATACCATAATTTTTTGCGAGGAAGGTTAAATGTAACTGAGGCAGATAATTTAACAACAGAATCATACTCGCCTTTTTTTCTGTCAAAAAATGTTGTTTTCAGTTGGTTAGTATCGCCTATTACATGTTTCGCCTCTCAGTCTGTTAATGCTACATATTCTTTTTTCGTGTTGTTAGTACTATCTCTACATCTCATTAAATAGAATGTTCACAAACGCCGTAGTGGTTGAAGAAAATCTAATACATTAAGAAGAAAGTTCAACAATTATGAACTGTAGATGATGTGGTCCTTACAGATGGAGCATATAGCCAGACTGGTCAAGAATGAGGAAGGAAATGGTGTTACTACGCCAATGCCCAGTTAATGTATCCCCTCTAATCCCGGGTGAAACGGCAGGGAGAGGCCCATTACTAACCTATACACAGTTCTCCTTTATGCTCACGAAGCTCATTCGAGCCTTATATAAGCATCGTCAAAAGTTAATGGATCCTCGTAATGAAGATCTCCAATCTGTAACTGCACTCGAAGATGCTACGCGAAAATGTCTCGGGTAATCAGTAGAAATTACTTGCTTGCAACCCAAAGTATTCTATAAAATTGAAGAAAAAGACAGCTACACCTAAAATTAAATGAATCAGTGCAAAATATACTGTTAAATCTTGTTAATACATTATCCCACAACATAATTACTACGTTTTTATTCAAGCTTTGAAATTTTTATTCGTTCCTGTAACTTTGGTATCTGTACTCTTAGAAGATTGCATTTATATATTTTTAGGAATTTTTTAACCCCTCAAGTGTGGCGCTGCCTTCTACCTGACAGCAGCCGCAGTGTTAACACCTACTGCGCATGTCCTACCAGTGCTGCAAATGCTATATCCAATAAAGTACTGGAAATAACATTATAAAAAAATGTGTGAACTCTTAAAGGTGTAAGGACTTAACAGGTTAAATCACTTTAGCCACAAAGAGTTTAATCAAACTATAGGAATTGAGGTACTTTGGAAGAATCCGTGTACATCGAGGGAAACGGCATTGCAATCGATATATATCGAACGTTGACTCTCGCTTCGCTACCAATGACGGAAAACTGCCATGGCGGAACAGCTGATTTATATAGCTAATTGCGATTTTTTGAATTGATGATTTTATGAAATTTTGGCTTATCTGAAGACTGGGATATCACTCGTGGCATTGGCTTGTTGTAGTGTACGTACTTATTTGTGGGTGGCGAGAGTAATTATGTTTTGGCTGAGTTGTAGACAATGGTATGTCATGGATGGTGCATTCTGTTGTAATATGTAATTTACGAGGATAACCACAGATTATTTATTGTCTACAATACGTAAGTATTTAGATATTATCCCGTATAAGTGTTTACCGAGATTGTTATTACATGAGGGTTTAAATCTGACGAGTGGTATCCCTGTCTTCAGTTATGCCGATATTTCGGTTATGTGCAAGAATACTTGCAATCGAAGAGCCACGGCCTGTAATGATATATCTCTAACGTAGAACTGTAAATCGATTGTGTGTTTCTTAACCGGAGATTTAGGCCCTACGCGCTCTCATGTACTAAAAAAAATAATAAAAAAATAAAGAACAAGAGGGTTTAGAATCACGCAGTATCTCAATGGCTGACAGTTACCGAGTTCTCATTGGCTCGAGGCAATTTCTCCTTGTCGAAATAAGGACTCACACTAATGTTTTGGCGTTTGCGCCGCAGAATCGCGTGAGTGAACCGTTCGATAGGTATCGACCGCAGCAGCGCTACGACTTCGATGTACTCGGATTCTTCAAAATTACCAAAATTAATTGTTTCAAGATTTTTTTAAGGTTGATAAAGCTCAAAGCTTGACACAGTACCCAATGCATCAGAAATAACTCGTCTTCCTTATTATAACCACACATAAAAATTTATCTTCAATCAGCCCAGATATTGCGCGCAAATTCGAAAAGCGGCATGCACTCAAAGAGAAACGTTTCTAAAATTGTACACGATGCAAATAACATAATGAAAACTCTGTCAACATGAAGCTAAGGCCGGATCCACACATTGGACCCAACGTTGGCGCCAACAGTGTTCGTCCAATGTGTGGATCGGTGAAATAGCATTGGAACCAACGTTGGCGCCAACGTTGGTACGGCTCCGTTGCTTGTCGGTATTTCGACCAAACATCAAAGTACGTTGGGCCAATATGGGTACGTCGTACACACATTGGCGCCAACGTTTCATTCTTTGTCGTCTGCTCATCTCGAAACTGTTTCTTCGTTCGTTCTTCGTCGCCGTTTTAGAGTTTCGAAATGTCTTTGTAAATATTAGAACTGTATCAGAAAGTGATTTATTTGTGAAAGAAACCTTTTAAAAAAATGCCACAGCAAAACTTAGGCATGAACTGTGAAATTAAAAGCTTTTTAGACTTTCAAACACTCCATTATTGAATTTAATTTTTAAAATTAACATTACAGTACTTGATATTTCCTGTCAAGTTTTAAATATTGTTTTGCAAACTTCAAGCACTACCAGTGATATCAATTAAATGGTTATTTTAAAAGGGAAGTGGAGGCTTCTAAAACTGTCAACTTTAGCAATAAATCGAAGCGTAATACCAAAAGAATAGCATTCCTCCAAAACATCTTTATTTTTTATTTTTATTTCAATCGTTTAAAGTAGTAGGTCTAAGTTTTAATAATGTATCGTTTACTTTTAGCATATTTTAAAAATTAATTATTTCGTATTGTAATTAATGTTTGGTAGGAAGTGATACAACACCCTATCGTCTTTTACGTATGTTTGCTGTCTCAAAAATATTGGCCAATGTTGGCGCCAGCGTTGGTACCAATGTGTGGACGCGGGGTAAGGAATATATGACACTGCCATCTAGCGGCCGTCCTTCAAACTGAATCGGCAGAAATGAAAAATGGAATAAAAGAAGTGTGGACGTCATTGACGTCGCACACGCTGAGCGAATGGTCGGCAGCATACTGAATATGTCTTCTGTATGTAACTACATTAATTGTAGTATCCTGTCAAAGCAGAATAGGGTACAATAAACAATGTAATCCAACAGCATCTGCCTTCAGAAGTTAAAACTCAGTAACTATTAAATCGCAAGTACAGTATTTTACTAAAATACTTATAGTATAAAACAAATTGACCAAAATATTAGCAAGTGGTTTCCATGAGGATGAATGGTGTTGTTCCAAAGATAAAGTTTTTGGACAGCTACGAAAGAGATGGCTTCAAGGATCGATCTATGACGTGCAGCTGATGACATACCATAGATGTACACTGTGGTCGGTTGCTACTGTAATGGTTCACGCTATTCAAAAGAGTGTAATGTTTTCCAAAACCAATGGCTATGATAGCAGACGACGTTCCGGAGACTTTGATAGCTTTTGATAATAATTCTGTACATGATGATGATTATGTTGATCGTGTGACAGTCATGTCCAGTAGCCCCAATTGGGGTCGATTCTCTACATAATCATGTACATTACTGTATTTCACATTATTTTATTCATTCTGACTACTGCATTTTTAATTATTCAATAACTATATTCAAACTATTTTACAGAATGTTGGAAAAAGATTTTTGTTAAAATCTTACAGCACCATTATTTTTATTTTGCTACAGGCCTTACATATGAAATAGCTTAACAATTTTCTATAGAATTATTGCTCTTTTATCTCGATTTAATTAATGAAAACACTGTTTTACCTGTTGGCAATGTATAAATCATCATCCACATTACTGTCTTTCAGGTTTTTATTTTATTCTGACTTATGGCCGATAGCACTGTTTTTATTTTGAACTTCTTTTTTAGGCAACCGATATGTAAAATAAATGTAGTAATGTATCTTCAATTTTAATTTTTCAATAACTATCTTAAAACAATGTTTTGTAATATTGGCACAAATATTACTTTTTAACGCCGTTATTGTTACTTTGCTAAGTAGTAACGGTTTACTATTTACATCTTAGACCGCACCTAACCTACAGAGCACTTAAGTGGAAACGTCTCTTGATTTCTACAGTAAGCAGCTACCTCATACTTCTCTGGAACGTCGTCTGCTATCACAGCCATCTATTTTGGAAACCTTCCTGCTCTCTGGAATTGCGTGAACTATCACCAAAGGAACCGATCACGGTGTTCATCTACTATATATGGTCTGTTGGACACCATAAATCGATCCTTGCAGCCATCTCTTTGGTAGCTACCCCGACACTGCGTCTTTGAAAAAACCGTATTCATCTCCATGGAAACCATTACATTTTCCAGCATGACCCTAGAGGGCACATATGTAAAATATGATGTTTATTTGTTTCAAAATTGTTCAAATGTTTGTAAAGCCGTTAGACCAAACTGCAGTGGTCATTAGTTCATATACTTACAAACTGTTTAAACTAACGTACGCTTAGAACAACACAATATACTCATGCCCCAGGGAGGACTCGGACCTCCGAAGGGAAGAAACCGCGCACTCCGCATGAAGGCGCCTTAGAGCGCACGGCCATTCCCGAGGAGCCATTTTTTCCGTTTAAAGATATTAATTTTTCATTTCTACAATAGCCGTATTAACCAGTTAATTCTAACCTTTTATCAAAATTATTTCCGTAACTTTAACTAGGAAATTTCGTTCTATACTTGATTCATCTGACCTACATCTGACTGGCTGACGATGATTCAAAAAACCGCCATCGTGTCGTTAATCGCCAAATGGCGCTGCTAGAAATGTACGTAAAGTAATTTTTCTTAGTTTAAGTTCTTTACTTAAGGTATAATATCATAAGTAATTCATGTAGGCTTCATCATAAATTTTTGACATTTTAAGGGATTTTTTTTAACATTGCTCGTGGCCTGTGGTGCCTAATTAGTATATTTATTATGAATGAAACACACAAGGTAAATGTGGGATATTCTGCAAATTTAACATTACAAGTTTAAGTTTCAATGATCTTAAGTTGGTAGATATATAACTTTCAAGGGAGACTAGTGCTTTGCTTTATAACTAACCTGAAGGACATTATTACAATTCAAGTTGAGGTGTAAGTTCCTGACATTGATACATTGATAAAATATGTGACTATGTAATAAATTAAGACATTATTCTAATAAATATAAATTTAAACAATAGAAATTGGCTGCAAAAATTGACCAACAAATTATCTTAAACGGGTCCAATGTCTGGAAACATGGAAGCGTTGTGAATATATGTAAAAATTTTAACTGTTTAAATTAAACTTGGCAAAAAATTATTTTAAACAGGTCTAATGTCTGGAACCTGGAAGCGTATGACAAAGTTGAATGAAACATCTGTAAATACATGTCAAAATTTTAACTGGTTAAGTTAAACTATGGTTACTAGTAAAAAAAGGTATTACAACTTATATCAGGTAAGTAGCCAAACAGTTGTGATTACACAAGAATTTTATAACATGACTATGAAACAGTAGTAGAGACATTAGGTAAGTGAATAGGAGATGGTGGTTTACATTGTCTGTCAGTACCAGGTTTGGGGAAGTGTAGATATGTTTCTTAATTTCCATTATTTCAAATAAGTCCTTTTTTCTTCTTTTTTGTACATGATGTAGGACTTCATGTGTTACATTATAAATGTGGCCTACGTTTAGCAGATGGTTTGCAAATGTAGAATTTCCTGGCCAAAGTTTCCAACTTCTGTGGTGTTCCTTCAGTCTAGCACAAATCGCTCCGCATGACTGGCCAATGTAGAATTTACCACAGTTGCAAGTAATCTTGTATATTCCACTCTATTCCAAGGCTGGAGGTTATCTTTACCACTGGATGGGAAGTGACCAATGGTACTGTGTGTTTTGAAATGTTATGATGTTATGAAATTTCTGGATTTTTCTTGACCACGTTCAAAGAAACGTTTCCTGAATATGTGATTGTAAACCATTTACTGCAGTACTGAGACGTTAGGGAGGTAATAACAGGGTAAAGAAGCAAAGACAGGTGTTCTTTCTGTTTTATGTGCATAATAGAATATACCAAGGTGGGGGTAGCCAGTATTTGGTGTTATTTGTCTGATGGTTATTTAATTCAATTTGAAAACTTTATTTACACATGGGGATACATCTTTGAAACTTAAACTTGTAATGTTTAACTGGTGATGGCATAACAGCCGAAAACCGGTTCGGAAACCAATAAATTTGCATAATATCTCACAGTTATCTTGTGTATTTCATCCATAATGTATAATATTTTCTATCAAGAACTGACGGAACAGTCAGTGAACACTATTATTTCATAACCAAATTCTGAAGTCAGCAGGGGTAAAATATACAGAACGGAAAGTTATTCACAACTTAGAGTCGAAGGCCATGAAAGGGACGGGAGTAAGACAGCGTTGTAGCCTTTCTTCAATGATATTTAATCTATACTTTCAGCAAGTTGTGACGGAAAGCAAGGAAGCAAGGAAGACTGGGAGAAAGCATTAAAGTTCAATGTAAAGAAATAAAAACTTTGCGTTTTGCCAGTGACATTGTAACAAAGTGAGAGACAGCAATGGATCTACAAGGGCTATTGAATGGAATGGACAGTTTGTTGAAAGGAACTTATAAGATTAACAATACCAAAACAATAGTAATGGAATGCAGTCTAAGGAAATCAGGCAATTCTGAAGGAATTAGATTAGGTTACGAAACGATAAAGATGGTAGATGAGTTTTCTTACTTGGGCAGTTAAATAACATATGATAGTCGCAGTATAGAGGATAGAAAATGCAGAATGACAATGTGAAGAAAATTGTTTTTGAAAAAGAGGAATTTGCTAAAATCTAATATTATTTTAAGCGTAAGGAAGTCTTTTCTGAAGTCATTTGTGTGGAGTGGTGCCTTGTATGGAAGTGAACCTTGGACGGTATATAGTTCGAAAGGAAGAGGATAGAGGCTTCTGAACTATGGTGGTATAGAAGAATTATGAAGATTAGATGGGTAGAACGCGTACTGAACAGAATTGGAGAGAAAAGGAATGTTTGGCATACCTTGATTAATAGAAGTGATCGATTGGTAGGACACATTCTTAGACATGAAGGAATTGTGGACTTAGCGTTGGAGGAAAGTGTGTGGGGTAAATATTGTAGATGGAGACCAAGAGAGGTATACAGTAGGCAGATTCAAATGGGTGTAGGTTGCCGTTCATATGAGGAGATGAAGAGACTTGCTCAGGATAGAGTAGGGTGGAGAGCTCCATCAAACCAGTCTCCGGGCTGAAGACCAAAACAACATCCAATCTCTCCATCAGGCCGTCCTAATCCTTCTCTATACGAAGTCACACACTATTCCAATGTTCCATCCCGGTTAGAAAGGAAGTTTGTATTTATGGTTTTCCACTTTGATTTCAAATTTCTCGAAAAGAGAGTTTGTTGCGCCATTTGGTTTCCTTCTTACGAGTTTAACCGGTAATAATTGTGTTGTTGATATTACTCGCTGACAGTGCAGTGCAGAGATTGTCTGGTGCATCTGATGGGCTGGCGTGGCAACGCCAACGCATTGATCATCTGCAATATATTGCCGCTGTAGAGCCTGCCGTAATGTAAAAATGGCAGCGTTAAAAGTTACGCGTCACATGTGAAACTTCGTTTGACGAGCATTTTTCGATAATTAGTGTGCTTCGCTCAGCGTTTCAGAAATTGAGAAACGAGTAACCCTTAAACACACGAAGCTACTATGACATTGAAGTGGAACACTGGTTCGGAAGTAGTATACATAGATCTGAAATACGGTAATGCAAGGGATTGCATATCCTCCTTGCACGAGTAACAATAATATGAGAAGGAAGCGTCAAGCTGCAGTTTCGATGAGAGATGTAATGGGGAAAGTGTCATGCACAGATACAGACGCGATATTATCGCGTACATCGACTGGAAATCGTAACTTTCGATTACTTGGAAACCATTTGTTGCCATTCATGAACTTCATGTTTCCAAACAAAGATGGAATTTTGCTGGCTGCGGTGGCCGAGCGTTCTGCGGCGCGCCAGACACAGTCTGCACGGCCACTACGGTCGGGGGTTCGAATCCCCCCTCGGGCATAGATATTTGTGCCGTCCTTAGTATAAGCTAGTTTATAAGTAGTTTGTAAGCTTAGGGACTGATGACCCTGCAGTTAAGTCCCATAAGCTCTACAAACAGTTGAACATTTGATTTGAATTTTAATGGTTGACAATTTGCATGGGATAGGAATGATGACGGAACCACGATCACAGTTGAGGAAGTCGAGAATTTGGCCATTTGGCCACAGACTGAAGTACAATAACGCAGCTGGAATAGATGAAATGAAGTCGCAACTCATCCAATACAGTGTAATGTCAGGGTTCAAACAGTTACCACAGGATGACAGTAATGGCGTGGGAGTCAGGACAGGTTCCGTCTGACTGCAGTAATAACACAGATTTTCAAACGTGGAAACTGAAAAGATTGTAACAACTACAGAGGTATCTCTTTAATTAGCGTTGTGGGGAGAATATTCTCAGGTATTGTTGAAAGAAGAGTGCGGGTATTAGTGGAAGACAAGTCGGATGAATATCAGAGTGAATTTCGGCGTATTAGAGGCTGTCAGCAGCAGATCTTTAGCTTACGGCAGATAATCGAGAAGTATTACGAGTGGAATAGGAAATTGTATCAGTGTTTTGTATATCTAGAAAACGCTTTTGACCATGTTTCTAAGATGACGCTATTGTCAGTTCTACAAGATTCTGGAATAGGAGGTAAACCTCTACAGGAAATTAAAGGTCTTTACGTAGACTGTCAGGCTTCAGTTGGAATTAACAGTTCAAGGTACTTTCAGGCATCTACATATATACTCTGCAATCCACCGTAAAGTGCGTGACTGGGGGTACACTGTACCAATACTATTCCACTCCCAAACAGGACGAGCCCTAATTTCTCTTGTCTTTGTGATCATTACGCGAAATGTAAGTAGGCGGCAGGAAATTCGTTCTACACTCAGCCTCAAATTCCAGTCCTGTAAATTTTCTCAACAGAATTTGTCGAAAAGAACGTAGTCTTTCCTCCAGCGTTCCCCATTTAAGTTCCAGGAGCATTTCAGCGACACTCGCGCATTGGTCGAACCTACCACTAACGAATCTAGCTGCTCGCCTCTGAACTGCTTCTATGTCTTCCTTTAAACTGATATTCTGCGGGTCACAAACACTTGAGCAATACTCAATTCGTTTTCCTACAAGAGTTTTATACACGGTCTTCTCTACAGATGAAGTACATTTTTTCAAAATTATCCCAAATAACCGAAGTCGACTGTCCGCCTTACACACAACTGTCCTTACATGTTGGTTCCATTTCATATCGCTCTGATATATTACTCCTAGATATTTGAACGGGGCGACTCACGAAGACCTAGAAAAAGAGAAATGAAAGGCCGCGAGATCATATGTCTAACTTTTACATATCTCCCAGAATAATGCTGTATTCGAACATTATGGGATTTTTTTCCCAGTCATGTGCATCATCTTACATTTTTCTACATTCTTCACACCAACTAGAAATTTTGTCAAAAATGTTCAAATGTTTGTTAAGCTTAAGGGACTTAACTACGGGGTCATCAGTCCCTAAACTTACAAACTACTTATGAACTATCTACAACTAAGGACGGCACAAATATCCATGCCCGAGGGGGGATTCGAACCCCCGACGGTTGTGGCCGTGCAGACCGTGACTGAAGCGCCTCAGTACCCTCGGCCACCGCGGCCGGCGAAATTTTGTCTAAGTCATCCTGTATGCTATTACATTCTGTTAATGACGACACCCTCCCATACACCATACCAAAATCAGCAAACATCTGTAAATTATAAATAACTCTGCCCATCAGATCATTTACATAGGTAGAAAATAACAGTGGTCCTATCACACTTCCCTGAGGCACACCTGACGATACACTTTTCTCTGATGAACACACCCTGCGTTCTCTTACTTAGGAAGTCTTCCAGCCAGTCACAAATCTGTGAACTTATTACATATGCTCGTATCTTTGTTATCAGTATGCAGTGTGGCACCGCGTCGAATGCCTTTCTGAAATCGAGAAAAACTGCCTGTTGTCCTTCATCCATGTCTCACGCGATGTCATGTGAGAAAAGGGCAAGCTGAGTTTCACACGAACGATGTTTCCTAAACCCGTGCTGATTCGTAGAAAGAAGCTTTTCCCTGTCAAGGAAATTTACTACATACGAACTGAGAATATTCTACAAAATTATACAGGAAACTGGTGTCAACCATATTCGCCTATAATAATGTGGGTCAGTTCTTTTATCAGGTTTTCCCAATCACTAGGATTCGCGATAAATGCAAGCTAAGTAAGGGGTCAATGCCGCAGAATACTCTTTGTAGAACCGAACTGGTATTCCATCCGGTCCAGAGGACTGTTTTGTATTTAGCTCTATCAGCTTAAAGTAGGTGAAAACGAAAACAAGCAATCTTGCACATGCAGACGATTCAAAGGTGACGGCAGATTCGATTGAAAAGATGCAATCTATCATTTCAAATCTAGATCGGAGATGTAATGGCTATGGTAAAGGTGAGCATCTCCAAAGCGAAACTAACGTATGTGGGAAAGGGATTTAAACAGAGAGCGAAATATGAGGAACAAAGAAAAGGTTGGTAGTCTCAAGTACGTAGAATGTATTTTCTCAAAGAATGAAAATGCAGTGAAAGAATTAGAATCAAGGTGTATCGAAGTTAATACAGTGAGAGCTCAGCTACTATCTACTCTCTTCTGCAAGAAGGAAGTCAATATCAACATTAAGGTCAAATTTTCGACCAACTTTCTTGTATGGGAGTGAAGGCTGCGTAGTGCAGGTTAGCTTATTCAGAAGATTGAGCTTACAGACATGAAAGTAGCAAGGATGATTGCAAGGATGACTCCGGCTCAATATTACTTTGCAGATTCTAAAATTTATCTGGAAACGAAACTGATCTCCCCTAAGGTCACATCAAACACTTTCTTCCATTCGTCGTTAAAAATCGCGTCAATACTTGCGACCATGAATTTTTTTCTCTAGGAAGAAAAGTTATATTTGGGGAGAGGGAGGTAGGGACGGATTATTTGTGTGATTTTGGAATATTCTGTGAACATTTACAGAATGAGAAGAAAGTGAGTAAACAAAATTATAATGCGATACATAAACTGCGAGTAACAAACAACACTAACGAGTCCTCCAATTTACATTGTTACAGGTCATTCCAAACACACCTAAGTAACTAAAAAATAAAGTGAATAAAAAACATACAGAATTCTGAGAAACAAAGTATAGCAATGTAAAGGGCGTAAATGCCACGATTTTACCAGAAAGGTAAATGTTTTACTCAAAACGAAATTTCTATGCAGGTAATAGTCTAACATCCCGTGTACGAGTATTTTATAAATGACGGGTCTCCTAATTTATATCTATGGCTGATTTTGGTTGAAAGCCACAGGACGCACACAGTGTATTTTAGTAAATGTATAACAGAACTCTGTGTAACATACTTCTAACCTAAACTTATGTTGTAAACACATATTTTCAGTAAAATGAAAGAAAACGTCCATTGAGAATGTTAGAACACTGTCGAAACAAGTTTGAGTATCAAATTTGTACACTTACATATAGACGCCCCATCTCAGTTTCATATCTGTTTTATTGCAAGTACGAAAATCGACCTGAGAAAATCCAGTGAGAAAATAACGCTTTGCTGTTTACCTTGATTTACCCTCTTCTTTTCCTTCTTCATTCTTGGACGTACTCCAAGACCTATTTCTGTATTTCATTCCTCCATACAACTTCGCTAATCCTCACTATATATTAACCTATTTTGTTCCATTTTTAGATTGTCGATCTGCTCGATTAAAAGTACTTAACTTGCCAATCTGAGAAACGTTAGTTTTTATTTACTTGATGACTTCCTCCGTAGTAGTTAGCACTCAAGAGATCCGAATAATGGACGATTTTACGTCGGAAATATATCACCCAAGAGAACACCAACATCATTCAAGCCTACAGGAAAACTGGATGTCTTCGGCAAAAGTAACGGCTTTAGTTTCCCCTGCCATGTTGGCAGATGTTACAAGGCCAGTGAATTATTGTAAAAGAGGCTGCCCGTCTTGAGGAAACACGTTTTGTTCACAGGTACCCCTCCATGTTGGATGAGCCAACATGAGATGTAAGCTACACCACCTTGACAGGACAAGATTCACGGTTCATTGGGGTGAGACGGGGGGGGGGGGGGGGGGTAATGGACGAGCGCTCTAAGGCGCCTTGCTGCGGAGCGCGAGGAGGCTAACCGTCGGAGGTACTAGTCCTCCCTCGGGCATGAATGTGTGTGTTTGTGTGTGTGTGGGGGGGGGGAGGGGGGTGTTGTTATTACGGTGGTTAAAGTAGCTTGTAAGCCTAGGGACTGATAGCCACAGTAGTTACGTCTCATAGATTTCATCATTGTCAATTGCTCATCCTTAAAATGTCGATGGGACACAATTAAAGAATTTTACAGATAAATGATCTTCATGAGTTTTAGTTTTAGCACAGATACTAGGGGTGTTAAAATGTAAAGGTACGAAACGACACTGTGGGTATAATTGAAGTCTTTACTAGAAAGCAATCAAAAGAGGCCTGAGCACAACTACCCCATTGTTTAACGAGCCGAAGGGATTCCCTGTTCCCAGAATTCTTGTGGCTGTGACAGGAGCCAGTCCTCTATTGTGTCCTTTAGTTCATCGTTCGAGTTGAAGCGTTACCTTTGAGATTTTTTTTAACGGGCCAAACAGATAGAAGTCACAGGGCGACATATCCGGGCTGTAGGGTGGATCCTCAAGCTGCTTCCACTTGCACTTGGTCGGTACTTTTTGTGTGACCCCAGAGAAGAGTGGACTCAGTCCCTCCATGATAAAACCAAGGCCGTTTGCTCTTGAAGGACTTGCGTAGGCTACGGAGTGTATCACAGTACAGGTCACTGTTAATGGTATTACCGTACTCGAAAAATTAGATGAGTATCTGATATCTAGATCTACACGGGATACTCTGCAAATCACATTTAAGTGCCTCGTAGAGGGTTCATCGAACCACCGTTATACTATTTATCTCCCAGTCCATACTCGAATAGCGCGTGGGAAGAAAGAACACCTGAATCTCTCCGTTCGAGCTCTGATTTATCGAATTTTATTATGATGATTATTTCTACCTGTGTAAGTGGAACAATATATTTTGGCATTCGGAGGAGAATGTTGGTGACTGGAGTTTCGTAAGTAGCCCACGCCGCAGCGGTAAGCGCAGTTGTTGTAATGATTCCCATCCCAGATCCTGTATCATTTTCGTAACGCTGTCTCCTCTGTATCGTGACAATACCAAACGAGCTGCTCTTCTTTGGACTCTTTCGAAGTTCTCCGTCGAACCCGACTAATAATGATCCCACACTGGCAGCAATACTCCAAAAAAGGACGGACAAGCGTAGTGTCTGCAGCCTCTTTAGTAGTTCTGTTGCATCTTTTATGGGTTCTGCCAATAAAACGCCGTCTTTGGTTCGCCTTTCGCACGACATTATCAACGTATTCTTTCCAGTTTAAGTTTGAAGTAATAGTAATTCCTAGGTATTTTGTGGAGTTTACGTCTCTCACTTTTTATTGATTTAACTTGTAAACAAAGTTTAATGGATTTCTTTTCGTACTCATGTGGACGACTTCACACTTCTCATTATTTAGTCGCAATTGGCAATTTTTACACCATAGTGATATCTTATTCAGATCGTTGTGCACTTGGTTTTGATCTTTAGATGATTTTACTAGACGGTAAATGACGGTGACATCTGCAAACAACCTAAGAGAGCTTCTCAGATTTTCTCCCAAATCGTTTATAGGGAACAGTAGAGGACCAATGACACTACCTTGTGGAACGCCCGATATCATTTCTGTTTTACTGGCTGCCTTACCATCGATTACTACGAACTGTGTCCTCTCTGACAGGAAATTTCCTATCCAGTCGCAAATTTGGGGCGATATACCATAACCACGCAATTTGATTAAAAGCCGTTTGTGAGGTACGATGTCAAAAGCCTTCTGGAAATCAAGAAATACGGAATCAATTTGCGAACCCTTGTCAATAGCACCCATTACTTCGACTAAAGAGCTGGTCGAAAGAGAAGGTGAACGTCACACTGTCTGCTGAGGGCACAGCCGTGATTATTTTAGGACTTGACGACACGTGTTTCACGTCTCTCCGTTATCCTAAAGCGACATATTCAAATTTCATCCGGTTTGGTTGATAAGACGTTTCGTGCCTTATCATTTGAACACACCTCGTACATCTATGTACTTGCTTTTTAGTAATTTTATTTATCTTTATCCTTTCAGGCAATAAAAGATGTGAGAACACTTGAAAAAGTAATTTTCTTTCACAAATTTTCGAAACTGTTTAACAGAAAGTTGTAGATTAATCCCTTTAACTTCACAAGCTGCGTATTCTAGAAAAAAACTAATAACGTTTCGCTTTAGAAAGTAGACGATGTAATAGTATCGGCAGCAAAACAGGCATCACGCTTCTGGGTAGCATTACGCGTCGGCCACGTGTGCTTTACTGCATCAACAATGAGTGATCTCGTTAACAGCGCTTCACCACTCCTGTCTGCGTATATGTCAGCAAAGTAATTACATTACGCGATCAATTATGAAGCTAGTGTACTAAGTGGCGCTTTCTAATCTTAGCAGTACGACATATACGCGCGTTCTGAACCCATTATGTTAGTAATAAACGCATGACCTGGTACCCAATAGCCGCACTTGCGATGACGTAAATACAGAGTGCTTGTTATCCCTCCGGCCTGCAGGCTATAGTAAAATGCAAATACAACCACTGATGTTCATTTTTCCCCGTATCGGTTTACATTTGGAAGAAAATAGAATAGGAAATGACCTTATGTCTCTTATATATGAAAATTCCCGTTTATACGATAAATAACGATGGGGCCTTCAGCTGTTTGTTTAAAATCCGGGCAGAAAGGCTTAAAATATAATATCGCTCACAGAATGAATGCAGAATTAATTAATAGCACAACTGCTGAATTGAAAAGCGCATGTGAATTCGCTAAACTTGATAAAAGTAAACAGAAATAGGTACCAAACTCAGAACATTTAGCCGAGAAAAACAGCAGGGAAATAATCACCATCAATAAGCGGAATAAGAAGCTCGAAGAAGAGAAAGCAGTTATTACCAAGGCGGACGAAGGGGAAGCAATCGTACTCCTGTACGATGAAGATTACATCCGCAAGACTCTAGAATTCTTCGGGAAAAACCAGATTTTAGAAATAAATAGGAACCGGGTCGACTTATTTCAGGCTGAAATTAATAAAAAGTTAGAGGCATTCTACTTATTATTTGAGAATGACAAAATTAGAAACGGATTGAAAATGATGAACCCATCCTTCCCAGAATTACGTTCAGAAATTAAGTTCATAAGAATGGCCACCTAGCAAGAGTGATTGTGAACAACAGATCATCACCCAATTATAAAGTAAGTAGATAATGCAACAAGATAATGAAAACGGCTTATATATACCAAAAATCAATCGGTATTAAGGATAGTTACGATTTTGCTGCATTTTTGCTAGGAATTGACATCCCAGAAGGAGCAATGTTAGCATCATTTGATATCGTAAACCTTTAAACGAATATACCTGTTGATGATTCTGTTCAAATTATTAAGGCTATTTTATTGAAGCATCGAAAAATCAGTAGAGGGGAATGTGTGGAATTAACTGAACATCTGGAATCTATCCTTTCTTTTAACTGATTTAAATTTAATGACTGCTTGTATCAATAGACTGACGCATTAGCAATGGGCAGTAGTTTACCCGGGACAATAGCAGAGATTTTTATAAATGACCTAGAGAACAAATTCTTCCAAGCGATCCAAGACATAGAAGAGAAAATCATGTTTTATAAAAGATACATCAAAAACATCATTTTTCTATACAGATGTGGTACTGACGAAATACAGGATGTCGCTAGGTACATGAGAATTATGCACCCTAAAATTAACTTCACGGTCTAGCTAGAAAAAGACAAAAGCATTACCTTCTGGACCTTCGCATCATCAACAATGAAGGAAAGCACGAAATATCACATAGGAAACCAACCAATACAAACGTGATAATCAATGCAAAATCATGTTATCCCGAGGGTATAAATAGATCTTCCGATCGATGATAAATAGAATTTTAAAATTACCTTTAGATGAAGACGAAATAGGAAAAGAACTTCAAATAGTTACGCCAGTAGGTAAGGCATATGGACACAGAAAGAAGAATATCAACAAGATGAACAAGAAAATAAAACAAAAAAATAATACTAGACAGACTACGTGCGGGATAATAAAAACGTGTCTTTAACAAAAATGTTCAAATGTTTGTTAAGCTTATGGGACTTAACTGCGAGTTCATCAGTACCTAAACTTACAAACAACTAATAAACTACCTTATACTAAGGACAACACAAACATCCATGCCCCAGTTATGATTCGAACCATCGCCGGAGAACGGCCTCGCGCATCGGAAAATAGCGCCTCAATACGCTCGGCCACTCCGCCGCGGCATGTCTTTAACCTACAGTGGTTCCCACTCACCACTCTAATAAACTCCTAATTTTCTTTTCATGCCTTTTCCTGATCTCTTTTTGATCATTTACCAAAAGTTCCTCAATTTTCCTAGAGGCTAGTTGTAAAGGTGTCGTTAGTTTTTCTAATATCACCTGCAGCTTTAAAGTTTTGTGTTTGCAAAACGACTTTTGCTTGTAGGCTTCCCTGATTTCGGATCTAGTGCTAATTACTTCACCTTTCATTTTTACTAGTCTTGCAGAAGGCGAATGACTGCTGTAATCTGGAGTGACCTCGTAATCTAAACATCGGTTATTAAATTTAATTTTCATAATACCACCCCCATTAACCACAGACATTGCCGAGGTGGGGTGGCTTGCGTGCTTCTACGAAACAGATAGCCGTACCGCAGGTGCAACCACATCGGAGGGGTATCTGTTGAGAGGCATACAACCGTGTGTTTCCTGAAGAGGGGAAGCAGCCTTTTCAGTAGTTACAGGGGCAACAGTCGGATGTTTGACTGAACTGGTCTCTTAACATAAGCTAACACGGCTTTGCCATGCAGTTACTGCGAACGGCTGAAAGCAAGGGGGAAACTACAGTAGTTACCTTTCCCGAGGACAAGCAGCTCTACTGTATCAGAATATGATGATGGCGTCTTTTTGGGTAAAATATTCCGGAGGTAAAATAGTCCCCCATTCCGGGCGGGGACTAGTCAGGAGGATGTCGTCATCAAGAAAAATAAAACAGACATTTCTACGGATCGGAGCGTGAAAGTATTGCTCACAGCTTCGAGAAAGCTAATGTTAGCGTAGGCTTTCAGGTTGAAAAATAGGTTACGCCACAGCATAGAAAATAAGAAAGACCAATATTGCTACTCAGGAATGCACAAAATAAAAAGCAACGATTGTGAAAAAATTTGCTTTACAGGTTTTGTCCGCCTTGAGCAAACACAAATGTTTTTTTAATTTTTCCCAGACATGTTTCGCTGGCGTTGCAGCATCATCAGTGGGATGTTTATTATCTGTCAGATTAACAGTAGAATGATTATTACTTTTTACATTAACAGTGAAAACTACAGATAATTGTGAGACTACTATACATAGTTTAATATTTTCATAGGTATGCTAGGCCTACCTTAATACCACATGTTGCTATGTTTGTGGTTTTTCCACTCACAAAATGTCTCTGATGGGTTTTGACAGTTTGTCATCTGCAAACCAAAACGTGTGTATTTAATGAGGTGAATAGTTCAATTGTAAATATCGGAATTTTTACGAAAAAATCCCACTGATGATGCTGCAACGCCAGCGAAACATGTCTGGGAAAAATTAAAAAAAAACATTTGTGTTTGCTCAAGGCGGACAAAACCTGTAAAGCAAATTTATTTGTAAGCAAACACGGTAATTGAAGAGCTTTCAAACTCCAAGATTGTGAAAAAGTTTATATTTGACAGAAAGGAAGGAAATTTAAGACGAGGTTCAAGGAATACTTCTACGACGGAAGCGGTAGTGCATTATCAGTGCACTTGAAGAAAGAGAAGCACAAAGGGATTAGGGCAAATAACAGAAATCATGAAAATCTTACATAAAGCTCCAAAAGAACATGCTTTGAACATTTTGCAGGACACTGAGATTTTTACACACAAAAACAGGACTCCGGATGAAATGCTGAATGAGCAGAAAGAGTTTAGTCCTAGCTGGTTTTTTGAGATCTTGCAAGAACTTGTAGAGTGACGTATGCGGACTGCGCCAGCCCTGCGAACGCCTCGCCTCGCTGCTGCTGCTACGCAGAAGCAAACTGACTCGGAAAGCAAGTTGCCGACAATCCCACAACATGGCGCCGCCTACTGAAATATTTAAATGCCGAGTGCTTTTGTCTTGCACATTATTTATTACAGGATACCACGTTTCATTGCAGTCTTAAGAATTTTATTTACAACGCGCTATGTTTTGATCATTATTTGTGCGTTATTTGAGTATCAAGTACTGTTTTTCATAACCATTACATTTTACCAAATTGATAAATGTGGCCTGGCCACAGGAGGTATGACATTTTAATTGTTTACATTTAACTTCATTTGAACAATTGCAGAAAGTTACATTCTGATGTATGTTTTATATTTTCTCTTGTAGACAGTGCAACAGATCAACCTAACCTATATGTACTCAGCTTAATGTCATTCTGTCTGATGATGGGGATTTAAACCCTCGACACGCGTTGTGGGTACAATACAACAAAGTTACTGATAACAGTAATAATTAAATCAATTTCAAACAACAGTCACGGTAAAGCCTCCACCAAAATGTTTTGATTAGAATATATATATATATATATATATATATATATATATATATATATATATATATATATATATATATATATATTGTGTGTGTGTGTGTGTGTGGACGGGGTGCAATTTTTATTCAAGGCTGTAGTTGACGTACCTGCTAGGTAGATATTTTATCACTGACGCATAACTTACTGTGCAAGTTCAGAGGTTTTTAGCTGAGTATACAACTGTATCCTTGTAAAAACTTTTTTTTTTGTATTTTTGGATTTAAAACGTCCTGTGTAATTCGATTGGTCAACGAACACTTGCGTATCGTCGAGGATCGATGCCTTGAACACCAGAGGCACACACGATTGAAACTTGTTAATTTTAGGCATTAATAGTTTACAATCCAAAGTTCTTTTTTAAAAAAACAATACTAGAAAATGTACTCTCACATTACCGGGTAATTGTGGATCTCATTGATCCCTTCAATGTCATATTTGTAAACAGCCGATACTCTCCCTTGCCATCTGATATGTACGATCCAGTCCACAATCCATACGTCCTTTGTGAAATAAGTAGAAAATGTAAATATAGTATAAAATAAAACGAACTGCCATTATAAACATGGATACACATGGTGAATAAAAAACATGTACGATCTATGAGTCGGCGACAAAATAAATCAATTGGAGGTTTTTTATGTGACACTTTTTGCAAGTGGAAGAGGGCGCGTTGTTTCCATATCAGAATTACGAACGAATGCCACGGCTTCAATGTTCTCTTATCGTCCTGAGGGTGTTATTAGCCACATTGGTTTCTTGTTTAGGAGGGATTTTCTATATAAATTTTCAGTTTATCAAACTTTGCTCTTGAAACAGAAAATCATATTTTTACCATGATATTTTTGTAGTCGTCCGACGACCCATCTAAGTACATGCCGCGACCCACTAGTGAAAAAGAATTTTACCTACAAAAAGACGGACTACCAATCTGATCCCCTATATCAGGAACACTGGCAAATATCTTCAACCACATAGAGAATACAATATTTAACACAATCATTACAGAGAAAAAATAGAAAATTGTCTACTGGTACAGATTTGTAGATGACATAATTTGTATGGTAGATGAAACTCAAATTCAAATGTTTGTAGAACTTACGGGACTTAACTACGGGGTTATCAGTCCCTAAGCTTACAAACTACTTATGAACTAGCTACAACTAAGGACGGCACAAATATCCATGCCCGAGGGGGGATTCGAACCCCCGACCGTAGTGGCCGTGCAGACCGTGACTGAAGCGCCTCAGTCCCCTCGGCCACCGCGGCCGGCTAGATGAATCTGCAGAGAGAATACAACAGCTCCACACAGACATAAACAGTGTACACAGCAACATTCAATTCACAATGGAGAAAGAAACAAACAGACAGATACACTTGTTGGACATAATAATAAAGAGAAACAATGATAAGCACACATTTGACATCTTCAGAAAACCAACAGCAACAGACACAATCTACATGCCACTTCCAACCACCCCCATAATCAAAAACTTGCAGCTCTAAGACACATGTTACATAGACTGAACAATATCCCACTAAGCAAGGAAAACTATGGGAAATATTTGAAAACAATACAACTTATAGCTAAAAACAATGGCTATAACACCCAAACAGTAGAAAGACTCAATCAAAAAATTAAAACACAACTAATGAAAAATTCCAAGAAGCACAAAGTACAAACACCCAAAACTCTCACAAACACAGACAAGGCAACACACACAGACACACAGACCACCCACACTCATGACACAATCAGCCTTACATACAAACACAAATCAACACACAAAATAGCAAACATACTAAAGAAGCAAGGTTTACAAATTGCCTATAGAACAAGAAACACACTTCTGTCACAGTTGCAAACAACAGATAAACCAGACAAATATGAAGGGGCAGGTTTATACCAGCTAGAATGCCAAGAATGCAAATCAGTATATCTGGGAATGACAGGCAGAAACTTCAAAACCAGATATAAAGAACATATAAGAAGCTGGAAGTATGAAAATAGCCACTCCACCTTTGCAGCACACCTGATAGAACACGGACATGAACCATCCGCCATGGAACAAGATATGAAAATTATCAGAACCAATAATAGAGACAGAAAAATCCTAACACTACAAGAAAACTTTCATATACAGAGAGCCTTGGCAATGAATAAGAAAGTGATCAATGATCAGATCAACATAAGTAACAACTCACTGATCAAACTGGCCACAAAAACAGTGAAAAACAGCAATGAAACATGAAATGCCCTACCTCATTCTCCCTTTCGCTCCCCTCCCCCTACTCCCATATTCACAAAAAACTAACACAAATAACAACACACACACACACACACACACATACACACACACACACACACACATACACACACACGCACACACGCACACACCGTTATTCACAAAAAACTAACACAAATAGAACACACACACACACACACACACACACACACACACACACAGTCTACACAGACACCAACACAAACAAAAAACAGAGAAACAAGGAACACAAACAAGAGACAGACGAAAAGCGACAGTTGGCAACACTAAACATTGTAAACAAACGTTCAAGAACGAGTACACAGTGAAGTGGTGATGCAAGGTTTTCATCAAACCGAAAATAACATATCCAACTGAAGACCTTACGAACATCTCCATGAAGACACACATGGAATAAAACAGAAAACCGTAAGTAGGGCCAAAAACTGTATAATTAAATTAACTTTGCAAAATCTAGTGCTACAGAAGTTGTTTCTAACCTAGTAGATCCGAACTTCAGTAATTGTAACAAGACTGTTAACTGTCATACTGTGAAAAATACCTATAATATTATGACTGTACTAAAATATTATACAAAAATAACATGTATTACAGGCCACTGATGATGCTTCATAAATAAAGAAGCGAAACGCGTATGGCACACAAAAAACGCCTTTCATTTAGTTGCTAAAGACGGTAATACACCTCCACCGAGATAGTGTTAATAACAGCAAGTTGCTGCTGAGGAGGTTGGTGTGTGCTTGTGTTTACTGTGTCAAACGAATGGCACAATATAGAGCAGTGAGCAGGTAGTACAATGCAACAACAACGTGACTTACCCGAAGCTATGGCTTGGAGACATCCATAGGAGGGTTACAAATGGGACGGACACAGAGGGAGGTGACTGCAGCAGGGCATCCCAAAGTGTTATTTCAAGGACCTGGGCGCGATTTCAGACAAGAAGAACCGTTAAAAGAAGGCATGGCCACGGTCGTCTACGTGTAACATCAGATATAGATTACCGTCAACTGTGGTTAACAGCCCGTCGACACAGGAGGCTGAATGCAACTCAGCTGTAACGCACCCAACAGTCAATTTTTTCCCCTTGTAATCTTTTCATTCCTTTCTCTTAGTGCGAAAGGCGGGCTGTTTGAGAGCTTTGTGTCGTGCTCTTTTCAGCCATTGTGTTCAGGTTTGTTATTTTGTGTTGGCACTGTTTATTAGTATAGTCTTTTTTATGGGGGGGGGGATTTTATTGATTACCGACTGGGAGCGGAGGAGAATGTTCCAACAGCTGCGGCATTCGCCTTACGGCCTAGAAAAACCTCCGGAACCCTGAATGGAACTGTTGGTGGATGACCACCTTGTTTGCTTTCTTCTCCTGGTTATCTACAGCTGCTGGAGCCGTGGTTACCATCGTACTTTATCACAAAAAAATTGCAATTGTAATCAATCTCTGAATAAAATACAATATGTATATTGTGTATGGCAGTGGTTCCCAAACTATAGTTCACGACCCACTAGTGGGTCGTGGCATGTAATTAGATGGGTCGTTGGACGACTACAAAAATATCGTGGTAAAAATATGATTTTCTGTTTCAAGAGCAAAATTTTATAAACTGAAAATTTATATAGAAAACCCCTCCTAAACAAGAAACCAATGTGGCTAATAATACCCTCAGGACGATAAGAGAACATTGCAGCCGTGGCATTCGTTCGTAATTCTGATATGGAAACGCCGCGCCCTTTTCCACTTGCAAAAAGTGTCACATAAAAAACCTCCTATTGATTTATTTTGTCGCTGACTCATAGATCGTACATTTTTTTTATTCACCATGTTATCCTTGTTTATAATGGCAGTTCGTTTTATTTTATACTATATTTACATTTTCTACTTATTTCACAAAGGACGCATGGATTGTGGACTGAATCGTACATATCAGATGGCAAGGGAGAGTATCGGCTGTTTACATATATGACATTGAAGGGATCAATGAGATCCACAATTACCCGGTAATGTGAGAGTACATTTTCTAGTATTGTTTTTTTTTTTTTAAAAAGAACTTTGGATGGTAAACTATTAATGCCTAAAATTAACAAGTTTCAGTCCAGAAGACATAGAATGTAAAATTAATATGAAGATTAAATACAACCACAAATCTCAATGACTTTACTATTTAATTTGTATGACTCCATCTTTCAACGGAGAAAAACATTTCTATATCTGTTCTCTTCTGTTTTCGACACTCTTACGCAGCAAAATATTTGCAGTAATAATAACTTCGATATCATATTAAATATAATATTTATGTTACAAATTGACGTGCAGTAGATCTAATACATACACATACACACTCATATTATTATTATCGTACATTTTTGCGTTGAAGATTTTATTTAAACTTGAATGAACGTGATAATTTCTTCTTTCTTGCTTCCTTATTCTTTTTCCTCTTCCCTAAACCTCTTTGACAGTGTTCCTGTTTCCTTTGTTCTGTTAATTTTCCCACATTTTCTTCCTTTCTTTTGCTTCAGATTTAATGCATATAATTGTGTTCCTGAATTCACCCCTTTCATTTATCATTTCCTCCTATTGATTCCTGCTCGTTTTAGGTCTTCTTATATCTATTGAAACCAGCTTTACATCAGAAATCCTCTTTGTCAGTCGGTTGCTGTTCATCCTATGTATATTTTCATAAACAGCCGACGTTTTCTTATCATGTCTGTGAGTTTGTCTGTCAGTTCGTATAATTCTTTGGTTGGTCTTTTCATCCATATACCATTTATTTTTACTGCTCCAAAAGAATTTCTCGTGATTTTAAGTTGTATTTTTTCTGTTTCTATGATACCTGATGCTCCGATTGTGGTTGTTACTGACGCATACGCCCTTTACACTGATCGGATGTCTTTTGAGGACTTTTTCAGGATTTTGTGGATATGGATCGCCAAAATTATTCTAGAAAGATTGTGGGTCCCAGTTCAAATACGAGGCGCGTCCAGAAAGTAAGTTCCGTTTGGTTATATAAAACGAACGGTTTCAGATACAGAAAAAATATTGATTGTACAAAAATTCTACAATTGTTAAACTACTTTTCTACATAGTTTCCGAAATTTTGTAGGCAATTGTCTTATCATGGCACAAGGTTTTGTGTGCCTTTTTCATAGAATGTTGCCGCCTGTGTATTCATCCATGTGGTAACATGTTCTTTCAGTTCGTCATCATCGTTGAAGTGTTGTCCACCAAGGACAGATTTTAGGTGTAAGAAGAGGATTACTGTCAAATGATTTTTTTTCACTATAATGCCTGACCTCACACACCGAATGTGACCAAACAATTCTTACGGAAATTTCAATGGGACATGTTTGATCATCCTCCATACAGCTCGGACCTCTCTCCTAGCGACTTTCATCTCTTCTTACACCTAAAATCTGTCCTTGGTGGTCAACATTTCAGCGATAATAAAGAGCTGTTACCACACGGTTGAATACACAGGCACGCTATGACAAGTGCCTACAAAATTTCGGCAGTTATGTGGAAAAGTAGTTCAAGAGTTGTAGAATTTTGTGCAATAAAAATTTCTTCTGTACCTGTGTACAATTTCATTTTATTACCAAACGGAACTTACTTACTGGACGCGCCTCGTATCTACATGGGATAACTGCAAATCACATTTAAATGCCTGGCAGAGGGTTCATCGAACCACAATTATACTATTTATCTCCCATTACATTCTCGAATAGCGCGCGGGAGGAAAGAACACCTGAATCTCTCTGTTAGAGCTCTGATTTCTCGTATTTTATTCTGATGATCATTTCTACCTATATAAGTGGGAGACAGCAATATCTTTTCGCATTCGGAGGAGAATGTTGGCGATTGGAGTTTCACAAGTAGCTCACGCCGCAGCGATAAGCGCCGTTGTTGTAATGATTCCCAACCCAGATACTGTATCATTTCCGTAACGCTGTCTTCCAAGTATCGTGGCAATACGAAACGAGCTGCCCTTCTTTGGACTCTTTCCTTGTCCTCCGTCAAACCCACCTAATAAGGATCCCACACTGGGCTGCAATACTCCCAAAATGGACGGACAAGCGTTGTGTATGCAGTTTCTTTTGTAGTTCTGTTGCATGTTTTAAGGGTTCTGCCAATAAACCGCAGTCTCTGTTTCGCCTCTTCCACGATATTATCTACGTGTTCTTTCCAATTTAAGTCTGAAGTAATAGTAATTCCTAGGTATTTTGTAGAGTTTACGACCTTTACTTTTGATTGATTTATCTTGTAAACAAAGTTTAACGGATTTCTTTTCGTTCTCACGTGGACGACTTCACTCACACTTCTCATTATTTAGACTCAATTGCCAATTTTTACACTATAGTGGTATCTTATTCAGATGGTTCTGCAGTTGGTTTTGATCTTCAGATGATTTTACTAGACGGTAAATGACGTCGTCATCTGCAAACAACCTAAGAGAGCAACTTAGATTTTCCCCTAAATCGTTTATGTAAATAAGGAACAGCAGAGGACCAATAACACTACCCTGTGGGACGCCCGACATAACCTCTGTTTTAGTCGATGCCTTACCATCGATTACTACGAACTGTGTCCTCTCTGACAAAGAAGTCCCCTATCCAATCGCAAATTTGGGGCGATATACCGTAACCACTCAATTCGATTAAAAGCCGTTTGTGAAGTACGGTGTCAAAAGCTTTCTGGAAATCAAGAAATACGGAATCGATTTGCGAACCTTTGTCGATAGCACCCATCACTTCGTGTGAATAAAGAGCTAGTTGTGTTTCGCATGAACGACATTTTCTCCGATTGGAAACCATTGTTGTATGGGATGTCTCGTGGTGTAATTGTTTGGAGGTGTGTGTATTTGCCTTTGGCTGCTCCTCTAACAGGCCCGCAGACGCACACAGCGGGCAGAGGAAGAGGCAGCTGCGGCGCGGCCGGCGCTGTTTGCGCTGCTGACTGGCTGAGCCTCAGCCGCGGCCGCGGCCGCAGCCACACAGAGGCCTCAGCTGAGCGGCCGGCGGTAAACAGCGCGTCACGCAAACAATCGATGGCGCGGAGACCGTCCCAGCCGGCCGCCGCCGCCGCGGGCTTCTCGTTTCGCGCCGCCTCCTCCTCCTCCGCTAACTCTCTCTGGGCGTCCGCAAAACAAACCCTGAAAATACGGACGCATTTCATTAAAAGAAAAAAATACACGGTACAACAGCGCTGTTTCGCGAATGTTATTTATAGTCCCACAAAATCCACTCCCAGGAGAATTTCATTGAGGCAGGAAAGCTTCCGTCCGCAAATAATTAACGATTTAGGAAGCGTCTCTCGTGCGAAATTACTACCCCGCAATATAGTCCATGAATCGTGGATGAAGGGCAGAAGGCAGATTCAAGATTTACAAACCTAGACTGAGAGTCTTAACCCTCGTACCACACACTGCGATACAAGGAACTCCGGTGTATTTTTATTGCGTACTAGCAAACCCGGCAACGCTTCGCAGTAGCTTCTCCCTATGTCTATCCCTTCCTTCCCCTTCCTTTGCCCATCTCCTCATCCCCCTACCTTCACACCACTCCCTCTTTCCCCACACCATATCCATCTCCTCCCCTTCCTCTCTGCGTCTATATCACCTCCACTTTCTCAATCCATTTCATTCCCCCATATTCTTTCCCCTCCTTCCCAGCTCTCTGACCTTATTTAATGCTATTGCAATAGGGAACTTGATTGGGGATAGAACTCAAGATGGAGAGGTAAATCAATTGGAAACGAGTGCTTTATCTGTGAGGTTAGTAGCTTCAATGGCCACACGTTTAATGGTTGCATTGTACGAACAGGTATGATTATAAGTGTAGGCATAAAAACAACTTTCCTGTTTGATGTTAAAAATGACTAGGAAGAAAAAGCAAAACCGCACATGTTTACAGCATATTTTTCTCGCAGCAAGCAGTATAGAAGTGTTTCTTATAATACATGTAAATTTTCTTAAGAGTTCGGGGTGATGTAGAGGTTACCGTGCTCACGGGCGCGGCACCTTTAGGGGGATGCTTGTCCACTGTTGGTCAAGCTGATCTCTACGAGTTTACGAGAGTAAGTCGGGCGCCCGATCCTTGATTGTCGAAGCCCCTTCCACTAACTTCCAATTGGGATACCCCCTGCCCTTGACCTGATAATTGGCTGAATAGAACCGCGACTCTTTATGGGGCGGATCTCAAACAGCCCGAAAAGATTTTTTTTTTCCTTGAGAGTTATTTAATTATATACAAAGTAATTGTAGCGTGATCGTAGTTTAATGATAGAAATTCCATATGAAACAAAACAATTAATTGAAATAAAATACGTGGGATGGCAATACAACATTTCGAAAGTCTTTGTGTTGCGTTCATTTCTTGTCTTTTTAGGAATCTGAAACACGATTATCAACATTGCTACATACCGGTAAAATTTTAGCAGTGGCAAACTATTCAATATTGTCTAGTTCCCTTTGTAATTACTCTTCCTTGAGTAGTTAATTGAGGGCTCTGTGGCACGTTGTATAGAAATACACTTTATAGAAATACACTACTGGCTATTAAAATTGCTACATCAAGAAGAAATACAGATTATAAACGAGTATTCATTGGACAAAAATATTGTACTAGAACTGACATGAGATTTGCACGCAATTTGGGTGCATAGATCCTGAGAAATCAGTACCCGGAACAACCACCTCTGGCCGTAATAACGGGCTTGATACACCTGGGCATTGAGTCAAACAGAGCTTGAATGGCGTGTACAGGTACAAATGCTCATGCTGCTTAAATACGATACCACAGTTCATCAAGAGTAGTGACGGGCATATTGTGACGAGCCAGTTGCTCGTCCCCCATTGACCAGACGTTTTCAGTTGGTTAGAGATTTGGAGAATTTGCTGGCGAGGGCAGCAGTCGAATATTTTACGTATCCAGAAAAGCCCGCAAAGGTCGTACATTATCCTGCTGAAATGTAGGGTTTCGCAGGGATCGAATGAAGGGTAGAGCCACGGGTCGTAACACATCTGAAATGCAACGGCCAGTGATCAAAGTGCCGTTGATGCGAACAAGAGGTGACCTAGACGTGTAATCAATGGCACCCCATACCATCACGCCGGGTGATATGCCAGTATGACGATGACGAATACAAGCTTCCAATGTGCGTTCACAGCGATGTCGCCAAACACGGATGCGACTATCATGACGCTGTAAACAGAACCTGGATTCATCCGAAAGAATCTCGTTTTGTTGTCTTGCAAACGTCCCCATTTGTTAGTGATTGAGACATAGCTGCACGATACGTTACAGCCATGCCTGTCATCTCAACTGCTAGTGATACGAAGCCGTTGGGATCCAGCACGGCGTTCCGTATTGCCCTCCTGAACCCACCGATTCCATATTCTGTCATTGGATCGCGCCCAACGCGAGCAGCAATGTAGCGATACGATAAACCGCAATTGTGATAGGCTACAATCCGAACTTTATCAAAGGCGGAAACGTGATGGTACGCATGTCTCCTCCTTACTCGAGGCATGACAACAACGTTTCACCAGGCAACGCCAGTCAACTGCTGTTTTTGTATGAGATACCGGTTGGAAAGTTTCCTCATGTCAGCACGTTGTAGATGTCGCCACCTGTGCCAACCTTGTGTGAATGCTCTGAAAAGCTAATCATTTCCGTATCACAGCATCTTCTACCTGTAGGTTAAATTTCGCGTCTGTAGCACTTCATCTTCGTGGTGTAGCAATTTTAATGGCCAGGAGTGTATTTTTTTCTTTTTGTCTTTTGGCTTTGCTGCTTGTTGTGAGAATACTCCTATAATGCTATCAGAGCATGTCTCTTTTCTATAGCCACCAAAACCATGACTCTCTCCCTCTCTTCTTATGGTCAAGTTGAGATATTTTAAGAGAACCACACTTTGATTTTTTGTGAGTATTTTAATGTTTGCCTTTATAAATTTCTTTCCTTAAAATTGTGGTCGAGAGGAGTTATTCCGATATGGACGGACTTTGTGAGAAGCAGGAGAATTCCAGAGCAGGTAGCACTCGCCACTGGCACACGGTGGTCCGACTCTCGCGAAAGCGCCCAATATATATTCTATACGGTCGTAACAGCTCTCAGGAAGCGGTACTTGCTTTCGGTAGCGCCCACCGCATGGGAAGCATGTTTCTACGGTCGCGGAACGCAGGGGAGGTGAAGTTTCCTGTGGGCTTTGTGTTTTGTTCGTGACTGGGACATTATGCGTTCAGGCATGGCTTTCTCCATATTTCGGAATGCCTGAGGCCATTCAACTGGCGACAGCACCATTGCGTTCGTCTGGACTGGGGCATTGATACAAATTGCACAAGAATTCTGTGGGCTTTTCGCACATTTAAGAGGAAAGTTTATTGTGGCTAGACCCCTGGTATAGGGCATTCAGCGCTGAGATGACAGGAAACATGAGGACAAATAGCTGACGGGATCTGACGTGTTAAAAAATTTAAAAAAGCAGGCGTCCGTTTGGGTCCTACTGAGATGTTTGACAGGTTTAACGATTCGTCTCTCGAAAGCAAAGCAACCTGGCATTGGTCGAACATTGCTATCTCAAAGAGGATTGGATCTTTTAGTGTAGTGAGGGTGTGGCAGGAGAGGATAGTGTGGATTCCATTAGGAAACTTGCGTTTGAGCAAGGGGAGAGAGTAGACGCTTCTAAGAGCAGTTAATTCTCCTCTGCTTGTAGTCTTGCTAGTTTCATTTCACGGGACTTTCAGATTGGTACAACTTTTGCACCTCATTCCGAAACTTGAACCTTAGCGAACCGAGAATCAGGTCACAATTTCTTGAAATAGTCGCATCGACACGCTAATAACGATACATCCAGTTCTGGTGTCGCCTGGGTATTTAGCAACTGCGTGTAGAAATACATATCGACTGAAGTGGCAAGACAGGCGAAAAAGTGAGCGCACCGCGGTTTCAGCAGCGGATAGTACTTTTCAATCAGTTTTGAAATACGAAGCAGAGGTTTTTCGTGGCATTGATTTACAGTTGTCACCACACACTGTTACAAACCGCCGCCGACGCTGCATCTTCGCCTTACTACAGTGTCTGGTAAAGTACCGTTTACACTCGCAAGTGCGCCACAGGGATTGCTGTATTTTCTGATTACTGGGAAGACCATTTATTTGGGTATCACGAACCGGAATACACCTCTGTTTCTCAGTAAACGTGTTTTGTTTTCTATTTTTTTTTTCTTGCTTTCTTCCATTGCTTTTATGGGTTCTTGCTACTATATTTATGTCACCCGCATAGGCCAGTATCTGCACTGATTTATAGAAGATCGTCCCCCTATGCAGGGCGGCATTAAAGATAAGACATGCCAATGCATCCCCTTGTCGTACTCCGTTTTTAATACTCAATGTGTCGGACATCATTCCTCCTAATCTTATACTACCTTGTGTTTCGTTCATTGTCGCTCTCACCAGCCTTACCAACTTTCTCGGGATTCCCAGTTCACCTAGAGCTTGAACTGATTTCTATTTATGCTATCATAAGCTACTTTGAAATATTTAAAGAGATGATGTGTTTCATTCCCATATTCGTTTGTTTTTTTTTTCCAGGATTTGTCTTAAGGTATATTTGTCTTAAGGTATATTTAGGCTTTTGAAATTTGGTGCTACAGAAGAATGCTGAAGATTAGGTGGGTGGATCGCGTAACTAATGAGGAGGTACTGAACAGAATTGGGGAGAAAAGAAATTTCTGGCATACCTTGACTAAAAGAAGGGATAGATTGGTACGACACATTCTTAGACATCAAGGAATTCTGAATTTAGCGTTGGAGTGAAGTGTGTGGGGTAAAAACCGCTGAGGAAGACCAAGAGATGGATACAGTAAGCAGATTCAGACAGATGTAGGTTGCCGTTCTTATGTGGAGATGAAGAGGCTTGCTCAGGATAGGGTATTGTGGAGAGCTGCATCAAACCAGTCTCCGGACTGAAGACCACAACAACAACAACAAGTTATATTTGCACCATAACTGGAGAATAACTGCGGCTGCAGGTTCTCACTGTTTGGTATTTCATTCAGGCCGAGGAATAGAGGACGTTAGTCCTGGTTTAATTATTTTATTAATGTTCAATAATTTCTTGTTATTTGGGTAATGTTATTTAGAAGTAATCTGCATCACCAAAGTGGATCGTCATCTGCATTGCACGTTTAAAATTGTGTATGTTCTTGCAAATGTGAAATGCAGATGACTATCCACTTTGGTGATACAAATTTTAATCGTTTGACAACGTTCTTTTTCTGATATTACAATTTTATTCAGAACTATCTGAAAACCCGGCGTTGCCATGATATATATTTATTTATTCTTGCCTTGAGTTAGTACTTCTCCTATCACTTACCTCTCTATCTTCTTTTTTTCTAAAAACGTATTTATCAGAGAGTAAATAACAAATAAGGCTCTCTTGTATAATATACAAAATTTTAAGTGCAATATCCAAACAAACAGAGATAGAAATCAAAATACAAATGATACGTAACATTCGTACATTTATTTGATTCGTAACTTAACTATAAACTTCACCGAGCGAGGTGGCGCAGTGGTAACTCGCTGGATTCGCATTCGGGAGGACGGCGGTTCAGACCAGCCTTCAGCCATCCACATTTAGGTTTTCGTGTTTTCTCTAAATCTCTCCAAGCGAATGCCGGACTGGTTCCTTTAAAAGGGCACGGCGGATTTCCTTCCCCATCGTTACCCAAACAATCCGAGCGTAAGCTCCGCCTCTAATAACCACGCTGTCGACGGGGCGTTAAGCATTAATCTTGCTTCCTCCCTGACTATAAACAATATTTCTTGTAATCTGACCAGCATCTAAATCAGTATTTTCTGTGGTGAGCCCTCCACTGAGCAAGCGACATAAAGCTGTCCGTATGAGAAACATGGAAATTTCAAATACACTCCACAGTTTTGTGTAGATTGCCCTGTGATTTATCATAGCTGTACCCGACAAGCTTTACAATGCCGTGGAAAGAAAACAGTGTTTGTTTGGGTAACAGGTTCTTGCGTGTATTCCTCACCAAATCGACAGTCACATCGGAGTATTTACTTAGATATGACGTACATTTCAACAACTAGAACTACTATACACATTCACTACGACAAATGTTTTGGGTACAAACAAATTTTCCTTACTTCACTTTTTCAATATTAGGACATTTCCAGAGATTGTAACCTCCTTGGTCGTAATGGTATCATCTATTTTTTTTATTTATATTTTTATGATTTTTGTCCGAAAAGTAAGCAAAAAAATTATAAAACTACAGGAAAATCTAAAGTGGGCCGTAAAACAGACCAATGCGATTTTTAATTAAGTATGGTGATGCAACTATCTGGCAGATTAAAAGTGTGTGACGGAACCGGGATTCGAACCTCGGACCTTCGCCTTTCGCGGGAGTTTCATAACAACGCACACTCCGCTGCAGAATGAAAGTTATATATATTCGAAGGGCGTTTGAAAAGTCCGTCCAAAAATAAAAACTACTAACGTGTTGGGGAAAACCATTTTTATTTTTCGACATAGTCTCTTTTTAGACTTATACACTTCGTCCAATGCTGTTCTAATTTGTGGATCCCTTCAGAACAATAGGAATTGTCCAAGACTGCAAAATATCTATTAGCTATTAGCTCCTCATTTGAATGAAATCTTCATCCCGACAGCTACTTCTTCAAACTGGGGTACAAATAGTAGTCAGAGGACGCCAAGTCTGGGGAATATGGGGGGTTGTAAAATGAGTAGGAATCCCGACCACAACTGCTGAGGTGTGTGCTGGTGCATTGTCGTGATGAACTTGTTTGTGGGCCAATCGCCGGCGTTTGTCTTGCAGCTCGGTTTTGAAACGGTCCAATAACGCCAGCCGCGGTGGCCGAGGGGACTGAGGCGCTTCAGTCACGGGCTGCACGGCCACTACGGTCGGGGGTTCGAATCGTCCCTCGGGCATGGATATTTGTGCCGTCCTTAGTTGTAGGTAGTTCATTAGTAGTTTGTAAGTTTAGGGACTGATGACCCCGTAGTTAAGTCCCTTAAGCTTAACAAACATTTGAACATTTTTTTGGTCCAATAACGATGAACAATATGCACCTGTAATAGGTTTACCCTGTTCCAGATAGTCGATGAGTATTATCCCTTGCGAATCCCAGAAGATCGTTTCCTTGAACTTTAGTGCCGAAGGCCTGGTCTTCGCCCTTTTTTGGTGCAGATTCTCCCTTGGCTACCCATTGTTTAGATTGTTCCTTTGTCTCAGGAGTTTAGTAATGTATCCATGTTTCATCCACACTGAAGAAATGACGCTTAAAGACCTGCCGATTCTTCCTGAACAACTGCAAACCTTCCTTGCAACACGTCACACAATTCCGTTTTTAGCCAAGCGTGAGTAATTGCGGCACCCATCTGGAGGATAGCTTTATCATGTCCAAATGTTTACGCAAATACTATTTACCCGTTCATTCGAGTTGCCCACTGCAATAGCAATCGCACGCACCTTAACGCTTCTGCCATCCATTACCATATCATGGATCCTATCAATGATTTCTGGAGTCGTAACCTCCACAGGGCGTCCAGAACGTTCAGCGTCACTTGTCCCGAGGCATTTTGCCTTTCATTAAATAATATTTAATCGGCACACGAAATTCTTTTTCGTCCATTCTTCCCTGATTCACACGAATGCCAAGAAATCGACCAATATGGCTGATACTTGGTGAGCGTTCTTTCCAAAGATGGTACGAATTAAACATGACCTCGTTACGCACCGGTGGTTCCATCTCTGGGACTTTAAATGGATTTTTCAAACGCTCCCGTATATAGTTGTTAAATATACTATTAGATTCAGTATGTACAAAACTTTTACCGTTTCAAAAATTGTAAGGTGAGGGGAGGATTTTGAAATACCGTAAACCACAGCAACTTTGTGACACTTTTCTTACTTCTTTAAATAAAAATCATTTTAAGTGCACACATTTTTAAATATTGCTATTCTTATATTATGCATTTATCCTTACGTTATTACATGCAATGTTGTTTCACCAGAGTTTTTATGCGTGGGAGCCAGAATTGTACCAAATACGTTGTCCAAAGTTGTACCGTAAACCATAGAGATTTGTGATAGGTGGTGAAACATTGTGAAACCTACTTGGCGCACGATATATTTAAAACTCGCGTGCATTTCATGGTATTTAAAGCTTCCATTCGGTGTGGCCTACGTGATGCGTGCTGCCATCTCCTGGAGTAACTAGAAACTACCTTACTCTACAATGCTATGGAAAAGTAATTGTTTCGTCCAACATTTAGATCATAAAGTGGCTCCAAAGACAAGAAGAAGGGTCGGCTCACTCCCATCAAGAAGATAACGAAATTTTGCAAAAGAAAGTAAGCGACAGCTTCATTGAGGACCTCTTCCTTGAATAATCCGTCTTTTTTTGCGACTATACAGGATTTGAGTGCCACTTGGGTATTACTTTTCAGCGTGGTGTGAATTGGTTACGCAACACAATTTTCTACATCTACATGGGATACTGTGCAAATCAGATTTAAATGCCCGGCAGAGGGTTCATCGAACCACCGTTACACTATTTACTTCGCTTTCCATTCTCGAATAGCGCGCGGGAAGAAAGAACACCTGAATCTCTCCGTTCGAGCTCTGATTTCTCGTATTTTATTCTGATGATCATTTCTACCTATGTAAGTGGGAGTGAACAATGTATTTTCGCATTCGGAGGAGAATGTTGGCGATTGGAATTTCGTAAGTAGCCCAGGCCGAAGCGATAAGCGCCGTTGTTGTAATGATTCCCATCCCAGATCCTGTATCATTTCCGTAACGCTGTCTCTCTTGTATCGTGACAACACGAAACGAGCTGCCCTTCTTTGGACTCTCTCGATATCCTCCGTCAAACCCAACTAATAAGGATCCCACACTGGGCAGCAATACCCCAAAAAAGGACGGATAAGCTTAGTGTGTGCAGTTTCTTTAGTAGTTCTGTTGCATCTTTTAAGGGTTCTGCCTATAAAACGCAATCTCTGGTTCGCTTTTCCGACGACATTATCTGTGTTCTTTCCAATTTTGCATCTACCACGTGTCGGTTACGTTCCTTGACGACACCCAGAAAGATACTTTGCCGCGGTGGAGTAGCGGAGCGGTCTAAAGCGTCTCGCTGTGGAGCGCGCGGTTGTTCGCCGTGGAGGTTCGAGTCCTCACTGGGGCATGGGTGTGTGTGTTTGTCCTTAGGTTAGTTTACCTAGGTTTAAGTAGTTTGTAAGCCACGGTCTGATGACCACGCAGTTTGGTCCGATAGATCTACAAACATTTGATTTGAAAGATACTTTTTCCTCTTCCATGATATATATATATATATATATATATATATATATATATATATATATATAATTTTTTTTTTTTTTTTTTTTTTTTTTTTTTTTTTTTTTTTTTTTTTTTTGCGACTATACAAGATTTGAGTGTCACTTGGGTATTACTTTTCATCGTGGTGTGAATTCAGTTGTGCAGCACGACTTTTCATTTACCACGTGTCTGTTACGTTCTTGAATATAGTTTTACCTTAATTTACTGTTCCTTGAGGACATCCAGAAAACGTTTTCCTCTTCCTTGAGTAATCCGTCTTTTTTTGCGACTACACAGGATTTGAGTGCCACTTGGTTATTACTTTTCAGCATGGTGTGAATTCAGTTACGCAGCACGATTTTTCATTTACTGCGTGTCGGGTGCGTTCTTGAATATAATTTTACCTAATTTACTGTTCCTTGACAACACCCAGAAAGATACGTTCTCCTCTTATTTGAATAATCCGTCTTTTTTTTTTTTTTTTGCGACTCGACAGCTTAACATAGTGCAAGAGCATATCCTTTTAAAGGCAGAGGTCAGTCGAAGCTTTAAATACGGCTTTAAATCGGAGCTGAGCTGGAGGCGCAGTAACTTTTGAGGAACGCCGATTTTTTTCTCCTCTGAATCCCGCCAAAAGCCAGGCAACGGGGATTTTTTTTTATTTCTTCTTCTTCTTTTTTTTAAATTTATTTCGTAAACTACTTGCGTCCCAGAAGCGGCCTTTCTTGCGCCCGCGCCGCAGCGCGTGGGTTAACGAACGTAAAGCATCGGCGCAGCCTCGAGTGGAGCTTTCATAGGGAAAATAAAGATGAAAAACAGAGGCGTCCGCCCTGAGAGGCCTGTTAGAGCGGTAATGGCCGCGGCTTCGATGGGCCGGCTTTCAGATCGCGTAATGAAGCACTGCGCCGAGCTGCGCGGCTCACCGCTGAATGCCGGACCTCCGACTCCTTGCGTACGACTGGCGAAAACGCTCGCGGCGTTTCGGCCCACTTCAAACTTCCACCCCGACATCGGCGTAGCGCTATTATTCCGACGGCAGGTGGCGCAAGACTCGCCGCTACCCACGCGGTGTTAATTAAATGGAACGCGCGTCGCGTGAACAAAGTTAATTACAGCTCCACGCGTAGCTCAGCTCCCTGCATCGCCGACAGCTGAAATCCGAACTCGCACGAATATAAATAAATAAACGAACGAATGAAATTATAATCGTAAAGACTGGCTTTTTAATGCGACTCGGCTTCGAGAGGTAGGGATTAAGCGCGTGTGGTGCGAATATAATCCTCTTGTCTCGATACAGCGCTCCGCTGCGGGAACACGAAAAATCTGTTACACGGACGGTCGGTAATTTAGTGCGGTACAATGTTGACTGCGGGGATCTTGGCACTAGCTCAGTGTTCGCCCCTCTCATTCAGTAATGCGCATTACATTTATATATGTATTTTATTATCTATATCTATAAATGTGAATGTCTGTTCGGTGTACGTTTATCACGTCTGAACCACAAGACATAAAGAGCTAAAAATTTGTACAGTTACTAATGTCTACCCGGCACGGTTTTATGGCGATCGGATAGCTGTTTATCTACATATATTAATGTGAATGTCTGTTCGGTGTACGCTTATTACGTCCGAACGACAAGACGCAGAGACTTAAATATTTGTACAGTTACTAATTTATAACTGAGGAAGGTTTTAGGCACGGTTTTATAGCGATCTTATAGATATTTAGCAATTTGAAGAATATAACGAGAAATTCGGAACAATAATTACTCTTTGAAAATTATATTTACTCTTTGAAAATGGTTTTATTAGTTGCATTGTTGCTTGATGGTTGATAATGATAAAAGGGTGGAGTATATTGGGATGGAAAGTTATCGGTGTATATAAAATTCTACGTGTGTGTGTGTGTGTTTATATTTCGCCCTGCAGCGAAAACTACAGAACGCAAACGAATGGTCTGTGTGTAATTGTTGTCCGAAGCCTCCCTTTCTACACCATAGCAGTTCCATGCCGATAGCTATAAGACGGTGGAAGATATGGTCGTTGAAAGTCGTCAAATTATTAAAAAAATTCAAACTGAATGCCAGCGATGACGTTTGCGACTCTATAGCAAGGAGGTTAAATACAGCGAAACGTGATGTCACAGACCATATCTTTGGTCTATGCGTGCTACAATGTCTTCAACTCTTCCTCTGTAAGGATAAGCATACGAATAAGGAAATATAACAATAAATAAATAAAGCAGTAAAAAAGAAATTTCTTTTAATACATCTCTTTAAAAAATCGTTTTGACGTTTTGAGCATTACAGCAAGTGATCGATCTGTGATATTATTACAATCATTGTTGTTGAATTTCGTGATTGGATTCTTCGAAACGAGTGCATTTTTACGTGTGATTTCTTATTTCTTACATATTCTCTGATAAATGTAACATGTTTTTAGAAGAAACGATGGACAGAGAGAGAGTGGATAGAAGAAGTACTAACTCAAGGTTTGAATAAATAAATAAATAAATACCCGGGCAACGCCGGGTTTTCAGCTAGTATTTAATATTATTCTTACTAACGCTCGTTTTTATGTTGTAGACTGCCACTTAAATATTTCATGGCCGACTAAAAATAGTAGATATGCAGCAGATAATTTATATTTAAAAAATTATATTTGTGGATAACAACAGAATATATTTGTATAAAAAGCCATGACAAAATAAACTATATTTCGACGGCGGCAGTATATTTGAACAGAGAGACGTCACGCTTAATAGCTATCCGAGCAAAGAGCTTGAGTCTCAACCGTTTTTAGTATTGTAAAATATATATTTGTTTCATAAATTGTAGAAAGATATAAAAAAGCCAAGATCGCTTATCATCACTTTTTAATTAAGACTACCGGTTTCGCTGAACTGTCAGCATCATCTAGTCCAATAAAATCATTTTACAAAACCATAATCTTGTAATGTCAATCAGATGCTATATAACATAATTTACAGTACGTAGGTGCACTATGCCATTATAATAAATTCTTTTTTAAATGTAAATAACATCAGTAAAGAGGTCGTCAAAGCATTTAATTCTATGATATTCAAATGTATAATATTTTGAAAGGGAAATTGTATTTTAAATATGAGACATTAGGATGCGCGGAAGGATACAATTTTGGGAGCAGAGAGAGCACGCTTTCTAACGCTTGGGAAGGGACTCGTAACTTGGACGTGGTGGTGAAAGGTTGTGACGCTGGGCGGTCTGAAGCCGCGTTACGAACTTATGATTTGAAGAGATAGGCAGGTGTGCACTTAGAAAATTTACGGGATTGTGACTGGGGAACTTAGTCTCTGCTTAAAAACTGATAAACTATGCAACTGTGCAACTGTGATAATTCAGCAATCGTGTACTTGTGTGATTACAAACTGTGTTTTATAACAAATACTTTAATCGCGGAATAATTAGGAACTGAAATGTTCGATGGACTACACTAATTTACTAGTGACAATTTGGAACTTGGTACTATCTAGTGTGTGTAATACTTATATTGCCTCTCATGAAAAATAATTGGGGAAATATTCAGTTATTTACCGATATATAAAGTAGGACTACCTCTACATTTACATAAATAGAAATAAACTCTATTTATAAATAATTACTTCGTGAGTGAATCACTTCTTTATCTTAGAATCAATTTTGTTCGTTATTCAGAGGTTTAATTTATATTTGTTGAGATATGTTTTTCACGTCATCATATGCAGATTGATAGACTGGCTAAACTACAGATTAATTATTGATTTTGTTTAAACAGATTGGTAGCTGTTTAGGGCATAGAAGCTCACCTACACAACTCACCCCTAAGAACAGAGACAACGAGCCATAAACTTCTACTACCCTGAGTTATGCATTGCCCAATTCTTGTTGGTGAGTACTGATAGGAAGGTCGCACGGGTTCGAGAGGCAGGGATTAAGCGTGTGTGCTGCGAATATAATACTCTTGTCTCGATACAGCGTTCGACTGTTACGCAGACGGTCGGTAATTTAGTGCGGCACACTGTTGACTGCAGGGATCTTGGCGCTAGCTCAGTGCCCGCCGCTCTCATTCAGTAACTTCCGTTTCAAATTTACGTTAAGTCTTGCTTCTCTCCAGAGGCGACGCGTCCTGTGTGTGTCACTGGTTCAGTGACCCCCGGAAAAAAAGCTCGTCCTGAAAAAAAAATTAAATAAAAACTGTTTTTAAACTATCGTTCTTAGTTTCGTTCTTCTATAAGATCATTTTATATGCATATTCAATTTTTGTCGCATGAGAAACGTTTTACGTCGCGAATCGTAGCGCAGCCGCTTAGTAAAAGCGACAGTGGCCGCAGCATTGCAATGCGCTTGCGCGGCTGAGGTACAAAGTCTCTCCTGAACCCCTTGGAGGCACTATATGGCCGCTCCCGGGGTAGGGAGGGGTAAGGGGAAACGCCGCTTTTAACATTGGCGTTGGAGCTGATAGAGACACCAGCTCCTGGCCACTCGAGCTCTGGCGGTTACGCACGAATGGCCTCGAAGCAAGACAATAGAGCTACTCCGCACTTCGCATTGCGCATGCGTAAATTCGAACTTCATACTTCTTTTTGGCGCATTCAATATTAATAAAAACACGAAATATTTGGTAAAATATCTTACAACTATAAACTAGAGACACATTAAATGTAAAAGCCTTCAGAAGATCCGATCATGAATAATAATGAAGTCACTACTCTCCACCTAGCAAGAATAGCCGTATGCTTAGCGGCATCGCGTTTTGCCGTCGAAGGTAGTGCGTTCGAGACCGACCGAATCTTCTGTTTAACAAATACGGGAACAACAATGATTTTATATATTGCTACTTGCCATATATCTTTGGACGTTTCAACAAACTTGACCCGATTTTGGGGGTAAATGACAGTCTTTGTTGTAACAAATATTTAACTTTTGAAAAGTGGGGGATAACAGCCTTTGTGCATGCGTAAGGTTATGAGGGGAAGCTGTTGACAATGTCTCTTCATTGTAACAGATTCATTTTGTTACACTTAATAGTGTAATCATTTACTTGAAGTGTATTAGTGCTCATGTGCATAGTCATATGTTCTTGGTGTTTGTTATCAAAGAAAAATTAACAACGATCAGTATCTTTTAGAAACAAATTACTCAGCTTAAAACTTGGGAAGAAAAGTGTGAAATAACCTTGGTAGGCCAACACCTCAGCTCAAAGTAAGCTCAAACAAGCCGATGTAAGACATTCTGCAGATATTTTAACGAAAATATCTCTAAAGGGGGGAGCAAACTGGGACGCCACTCACAGAGGTGCGCCAAATTGTCTCTGGGGTGGAGGGGGGCGCCTCCATAGTAAAGATCCGGCACTCAACGAAGTGAACCCCCTGTCACCTGAAGCAGCAGCCGCCACACGTCATGCCGCGCCACGTTTCGATTCATGCGGCCTCCCGCGTCAGAGGTTCGAATCCTCCCTCGGGCATCGATGTTTGTGTTGTCTTTAGTATAAGTTAGTTCATAGGTAGTATGTAAGTTTAGGAACTGATGACCCCGCCGTTAAGTCCCATAAGCTTAACAAACATTTGAACATTCACACGTCATTAATACTAGAATGAAATGTGCTTGCGTCGAAGGACAACAAGTGGTGAATGTTTCCTGGCTACAGTCAAGAATGTAAATGACCAGAAGTAGTTTCGCGAGTTATCTGAAGCATCAAAATCGTCTCACTGAAAGGATATTCATATATTCGCGCATATGTAAAGTACCATGATTAATAATATAATGTCGTTTAACATGACATAAGGCCATAAGTATTTCTATTGTAGTGCAAGATGACAGTATAAGCCATTCAAGTTTAGAATGAATGTATCCTCACTTTTGGATACTTGTTGATAGAAATGCATCCTCCCCCCCCCCCCATAGAAAAAAAACTCGTAAGAAAGCGCATATGTTTTGCCGTAAAGTATTGCCTCCCGTGTTCCTACATTTCTCCTGAACCCAAACAGATCTTCCCCGAGATCGGCTTCTACCAGCTTTTCCATCCTTCTGTAAATAATTCGTGTTATAATTTTGCAGCCGTGACTTATTAAACTGATGATTCTGTAATTTTCACACCTGTCTGCGCCTGCTTTCTTTGGAATGGGGATTATTACATGTTTCTTAAAGTCCGAGGGTAAGTTGCCCGTCTCGTACATCTTATGCGACAGTTGAATAATTTTGTCGTGGCTGGTTCTCCCACTAACTTTAGAAGTTCTGCGGGAATGTCATCTACTCCATGGGCCTTGTTTCGACTTTGGGCTCTGTTAAATTCTTCTCTCAGTATAGCATCTCCTACTTCATCTTCCCCTACTACAATATTGTCTGTAAGTTCATTTCCTTTGTAGAGCCCCTCTATATACTCTTTCCACCTTTCAGCTTTCGGGACAGTTAAAAACCGATTTTCCCATCCGATGTCATATGGCCTTCCCCTGGTGGATCGGCTTTCGTAATCTAACAATATAACACTGTGCACTGAGAAGTACAAACATTATTGTATGATTCGTTTGTCATCTGTAGTTAGGGCGAACGTCTTAGACGCAAAATGAGGAAAATCAGTTTAACCGGCGTGTTCATACCAACTTCAACGAACGTCCGCATGACAAATGTTTTCTATTACATATTCTGACACATAAAGCGCCATCTGTTGGTCAATTTTTCACACTATTTATTATTCTGCTGCCATACGTTTTCCCCCTTCTCCGATAATACTCGTTGCAATTTACGTCATTGTGACGAGTGTTGTTACTTTTACAACGTATGGAAGCTTAATTATAATCAAACTATAAGAGTAGCCTTGTTTTTGCCTGTATGTTTGTATTGCAAACAAATCTACAGTTTTCTTCCAATCTTTATGAAATTTTTCACACTTGACCTTCCAAACAAGATAAATCCCGCTGACTACGACAAATTTTGTTCGGTGCATGATGGAGGGAACTTTATTTATAGTCTTTGACTTTAATTGCTGTTTTATTCGGATCTAGATGAAATTTTACACAATTCACATCCAAAGAGGAATGTCACTGCCTACTTTAGATTTCGTAAGGTGCATTGTGGAGGGTTCTTTACATACAAACTTTGACGCCAATCTACAATTTTAACTTAGATGGCAAATTAAGATTACCTGACATAGTCTGGTCTGGAGGCGATCTAATCGTTTTATAGTTTTCAAAATGACAAGCAAAGATCGCACACTAACAATTTATTAAATGACGACTGGTTTCGGTGCACTGTGTCACCATCATCTGGTCACATATATGTTATAATCTGGTCATCTGTAAAAAATATAAAAGACATGCAAGAAATAACGTAAAAACATAAAAAATAACATACGTATTTGGGATTAAGAGGCACTTAACCTACCTTGTTAAAAATGGGTATAAAATAACAAGTGCAACATTGCACTTAGTCACTATATAAAAAGATACATAAGTTAAAAACATGACAGCTTACAAAATACTAACAGCTCTGAAAATTCTAGTTTACATTTTGGCGCAATGTGGCAGCACCATAGCTGGTTTCACAGAAGTCAGTTATTGCATAAAACAAATTGCAGTAATCAACAATTGTAAATATAAGTCTTATAATATTATTATTATAGTACTGAAATTTATCGGTTTTTTATCTGTAAGGGATATTGAAATTGTAATTACGGCGTTTGATTCTCTCAAGTCTCCTGAATCCATTCATATAATTATATTTGCCGTATGATCATTTACTGATTTTATATGGAGTTTTAGAATATTGTGTGTGGCTATATTGTATTTCAGTTGCATTCTGGGTTAGCCGACCTCGCTCAACCAAGCGTTTCTGGTTTCCGACCACATTAGGGAAACCATAGACCAAAGATAACATAGACTGCGTATGTCTCTATCTCTGCTGTGTTGTAGTTTGAAACCAACATCTAACTGCCCCGAGTCACGTGACTGAGGCTTCGTCATTAAGAACCATAGTGTTTCTATTTTAAAGGTGACGTCAAGCGTTGATTTTAACAATAAAACGACTTCTCATATTCCTATTTTACATGTAATATATAAAAGTAACATGTTTTCTCCGTATTACTGACATTAATGCGGTGAGTATCGTTTATACATGTGACCAGGCGAAAATTGTCACTTGCGTTTACACGCAAAAGAATTGAAGATCCTCAATGTTTGTATTGCACTATGATTTTTTTTTTACTTTTTTCCCAATTGAGCAACGTGATTTTTTAATGGAAGATTATTTCAGCGTGTCTTGACTGAATGTACATGCAAGCAAGTATTCTAAGTAATTTCTGGTGCAGATCTGCCATTAATAGCGCTCCACAACACTGAAGATGAATACAGGCTGTTTATTATCCCTATAAAACCAGTTCTTGTGACGTACATATATAATTTTTGATTATTTAATGTAAATAACCAATATTTTTCTTGTCTTACGTTTTGGCTTCACTGTATGTAGAAAAAGTCATAAAATATAAACGCTTATATTAGATTAAAATCGGACATTATGGATGCAAACCGATTTCAGATATATATATAAAAGCATACAAATCATTTCACATGTATTGTTGAGAAATCGTATGAAAAATGATGCTGCTTGTCAAACTAATATTTCGTCTCCCGTGTAAGCTACAAAGTAAAAGACTCACAGTATAACAAGAAGAGGCATTTACTTAAGAACTGCTGCTTATAAAAAGAACTATGAATACATTTCATCTAGGTACAAGTACAAACTGTAACCTTTGCATTGATATTGCGAATTACGGAGAACTAACGCCCATTGTACTACTGAATATGTAATAAGAATACGATAAGACCTTATTTTGTCGGAATCTACGCTTAATTTGCACTAGCAAGGAGAAGAACCGCGACTCTCAGCTGCACATCACATTGCTTGTAATGATGAACAGGGTTCCCTGCCGCGAGTCACATGACTTAGATGTTGGTTTCAGTATAATGACGGCACGCGCAGTCTATATTATCTATGGTCTATGAGGGAAACCCTGAAGTGACTACCTGTCCATTCACTAGGTTCAAACTGGTAGCCGGCCGGCTGGGGAATCCATCGCCGTGGCAAAATCCGCCTTTCACATGGAAACAATTAGCTTCCCCCTGTATCTGTAATATCACAATAACAATAACCGGCTAGTAAACAACAGAAAACCCGACCTTTTCCAGAAATTCATCGGTTATATACTCAAAAATGACTAGGTTTTTTCACTACAGTTCCAGTCAAATTTGTAAATGATCAACGTACTGGAATAGCTACATTACCAGATCATCCATCACAGTTGTAGCTAAAGGAAAATCCTTATAAATGTGACAATAAAACATCGAGAGCAAGGAAACAAAAACAGCGTCCGAAGAATATAAAAAACCAATCCACAATTGTTGCTATATCTGAATCACAAACGGCAAAAATCTTCAAGAGGTTCGTTTTATAAGCAAACGTAATTACACTCAAAAGTATATGCACGTCAACGAAAGACGAGTGAAGTGTAAAAATGGTCGAATAGTTAGTCAACAAACTGAAATGGTACACGCAAAGAAAGTGCCTGTACTGTAAGTACAGACCGTAACAAGAATTTGTGTTTGTCGTATGTGTCTATCATATTACTCTGAGCGGAATAAATATTCGTAAATATTGCCTCACGAGTAAGTTCTCGTTTATATCATTGAATTGGGTTAAATTGGGCTGTCTTTATTTAACTATTATTTGTGTCGCTCAATATTTTACTAATGCTTGGAACACAAAAATTGGTTAATTATGAAATGTTAAAATGTGTGTAAATCTATCGGTGCAAACTGCGTGGTCATCAGTACGTAGCTTACAAACTACTTAAACTAAGGTAAACTAACCTAACGACAACACACACACACCCATGCTCTAGAGATGACTCGAACCTCCGACGGTAAGTAACCGAACTCTCGGAAATGAGGCGCCTTAGACCGCTCGGGGTTAATTACGTGGATGAGTAATTATTAACAATCATTACTCATACGGCACCTAGCCCACCACTAGGAACGCTTGTGTCATTGCAAGTGTCAGTTGGTAACAACTTTCACAGCAGTGCGTATGTTAGACTGTGGTATTATTCCCCTTCCTAATATCTGCGATAGTTTGCATAATTTCGATTAATATTTGAACAAATTCACAATAATAATTTTATCACTTTGTAAAAAGATATTTCAATTTTTTTAAATATTTTTCTTATACTTGCGTAACACTGTGGTATATTTTCATGGGAAAGAATTTCATACGCCACAAGGCAGTGAGTGTATGGTCCATGTCAGAGGGTACCTTGTACTAAACTTCGGTACCGTTTCACCGAGGATAGTGAAAGTTGGGGAGGAGGGGCAGATGGGCTGAGAAAGGGGAGATGGACAGGAGAGAGGCGGAGATGAGCAGAGAGAGGAAAGATGGACGAAAAGAGGAAGAAAAGGAAGTTAGTGGAGATTAACAGAAGACTGTAATGAATTAATTCAGCTGTTAACTTATAAACAACAAAACGATAATTATCTGATAAAATATTATCGTTTTGTGCTCAAAAAGTCTCAGAATATGCTAAATTTAGTTGTACTTTGAACCACGATAGCACGAGAACGGATAGTAATTATTTCGTGAAAAAATGCGTTTTGACTTCGTAAATTTCTCTACCTTCGTTCAAAGCTAGAAATGTCGTACAAGTATAAAGTGAAAGAGACGCGCTTAAACCTCCCATCAAACTGTTTTTCCCCACGTAAAATTAAATCCGATCGTTGCGCATGAAAGTGATTCAATTAGCTCGGCATTAATTTCAGCCCAAATAACATCTTTTGTTAGACGGATCAATTGATTAGCATTGCCTCGACTACAGCTTCGGTTCGTCCTTCAAACTTTGCTTGTTTACCGAAGCATAGTTTCAGTAAGGCAGGTGTGAAATCCAAGTTAATCCCGCCCTAATGAACATTCTAAAACTTTCGTGTATGCAACCGGACGGAAGGATCAACGACCGCCGATATTTTGACTCGAGGACGCCCAGCCATTTTGAGGGAAACTGCAGGGAGGAAGCACTGTGCGTGAACATTTAACACCTCGGTTGAACTTATGTATTTTTTATATAGTTGAACTTATGTATTTTTAATATAGTTACTAAGTGCAATGTTGCACTTGTTACTTTACACCCAATATTTTAACAAGATGGCCAGATTATAACATATATGTGACCAGATGATGGTGACACAGTGCACCGAAACCGGTCGTCATTTAATAAATTGTTAGTGTGCGATTTTTCCTTGTCATTTTGAAAACTATAAAACGAATTGATCGCCTCCAGACCAGACTATGTCAAGTAATCTTAACTCAATAATTGATTTGCAAATGAAATTAAGTCGTGTTATCAGCACATCTCGGAAGATACAACAATAATTGCAATAGAATGAAAACACAGTCCGTTTTTTCATTTGTAACCTAAACATTGATCTTTACCTAAAATAATTAATGTATACATAATTCTAGCTTTTCCACTGTGCTATATCTGTACATACTATTCTGTTGCTAGCAGTCACTGTTAGAAATTGTCTGTCAATCTACCCATGATCATATTTATATTCTGTATCACAATGGTCTGCACTCTCTTTAAATTACGACCTACAGCCGGACTTGCCATTCAGTGAGCTTGTCATTATGCCATAATTCAAAATATTCACTTCTGATGTTATCAGTCACTAGGCCTATAAAGTAACTTATGCTAAGGACGGCACACACGCACATACACATACACACACACACACACATACACACACACACACACACACACACACACACGTGCCCGAAGGAGGACTCAAACCTCAAGCTCCTCGCCTCAGCAAGATGTCTTAGAGCACTCGAGTACTTCACAGCGGCTCTGGATAATTAAGCGCATTAATAGGGTCTTACATCTTTTCATTAGTCGATGCCAGGCTAATTGGCCACAATAATTATTCTGGGATTAAAAAAGTCACTCAGATCAATTTTTATATTCACCGTCTACACACTGTTGCATGCACAGGTACCAACACACAGCCGTATACGATTTAATTTTATTTTATTTAACATATATTGTTCAATATTATCGAAGCACCAACAGGCCTGAGAATAACAACGCGTTAAGAAGAAAGTAATGAATAGCCAAGGAAAACGTTTCAGACTACCGATCAGAATCGTAACTGATAACCACACAAATGGCGTCAATGAAATCTCCTCCTCCCTTTGCACACTGATTACCACAAATTTCGCGATCGGTCAAATACGAGGGTTCGCTGTGTGATGAGTAAAAGGACGACATTCTTGACAATCTTTGACACTGTAGACACCCACCGGAAAAATAAAATATATTTTCCCTAAGGATATCGTGGTTTTTGCAACTCCATTTACCTTGAAGCGAACCCTTCTGGGTGTAGTGCGAACGCAATTTTTGTCTGGTATGTAAAGTAGAACCACTAGGGACAGTTCAAAAACATTGAACGTTATCCGAAGAAGGAAGGAGTGTTTGTGTTGTTTCACTTTTTTCTATATCAGTTTTGCTCGAAATCAGTTGTTATCGCAGTTTTGATCGAAATCAGTTGTTACCGCAGAAAACTAACAAGATTCGCGAAGTTTCTCACTGGTACAGAAATGACAATTTCAATGGAAACTTTAAGTGTAATCAATAATCATAATTACCTGACATCTTATTCAGATTTTTTATAGGAGGCGATCTTTAATGTAATGGTTACGAATCCCTTTATGAGATCTATCAGGGAACAAGTTACCTTTGACGAACTTATTCAACATTTCTTTGAGCTTCAGAATAGGAGAAACTGTTCTCTCTCTCTCTCTCTGAAACCGTAAATATTGTGGAACAAGTGCCTAAAGACGTGTGCGGTCTGAATCATTCAAGTACAATGAACGGTATGAACATAGACTGAGAGCATGGTCACTGTCTGTGCTTTATTCTACTGTGCGAGGTGTCCCATGATGGCATTTTCAAAAACTAATTTATACCGTTTTTCAAATATTTTCAACAGATTTTTATTTTTGCAGATTAAAGTGCCATCTATGATGAAACGAAAAATGAGTTTCATACAAAAGTTGCATATTATTTTCACAGAGAATCCAAATCTGCAATAAAGATTTCAAAGTCAGCCCCACCCCCTCTCCTGCCCCCGGGTATTGTGCGGCGGTAGTCGAGCTATATAGTAATGGATGTCCCTCTTCAAGGTGAACATCCTTTATTGTAACTTTTTTAATCCGATGTGTATTTTTCCAAACATTCCGGAAAACAGTTTTAAGTGCCTTACCCTGTATTCCGAATCCTTCACTTACTTCACAATTTTGGAAACTTTAGGTTTAGAAGTATAATAATATATTTAATAGCAAATTCAACTATAAACGAAAAAATTATATCCAGACGTCGCAATAAAATGTGCAATAAAATTCCAATAATCAAATACATGTGGCGCACAAAGTTTAGGTGAACACAGCACTTCTTTTCACTGGATAAAACAACGTCTCCTCATTATTGCAGGCATTATCACAGTTTATGTTAAACAACCTAAATACTCTAAAATAACAAAGTACATGTCAAACTTAAGATCCAAAAGCAAACAACCTAAGAAAAGAAACTAAACAAATAAAACAAAGACCATGGGAGAAAAAGAGGGAATAGGTTCTCGCCACCTCCACGTTGCTTATTTCCAGGCTCGACAGGGATCGAGACCTTATTGTTTCAGTTAAATCCTTCAGAACCGGTCTTATATGGTTGCACTGTGAGACCTCGAACAACACTATCACCATGTATGACAGCCTAGACTGTCTTGACACAGCGCGTGTATATAACTGACTACTGTGACTTTGGAATGTAAGTTTATCATATGGTTGAATAAAATATCACTACTCTGTGTATGTTCCATAAGTTTTTCATTCGTTAACTGATTTTCGGCCTAAAATACTATCTTCACACTTTTTATGAATCCCTTTATGAAAGCCGCGGTGGAGTAGCCGAGCGGTCTAAGACTCTTCGCTGCGGAGCGTGCGGTTGCTCGCCGTCGGAGGTTCGAGTCCTCCCTAGAGCATGGGTGTGTGTGTTTGTCCTTAGGTTAGTTTACCTTAATTGCAGAACGACATGTTGACCATAGCTGTTTATTAATTCTCAATGCCACCGGTTTCGGTTATGTACCATTGTGAAGCGTTAGCAGAGATTAGCTAATAGCTTAACATGTCGGAATATAAAAATACAAAATTATAACACAATTATTCGTTGTCATTGCTCAAGTTATTGTCACAGTGGCTGACTGCTATAGACTGAAGGGTACTCATCAATGTACCCTTCAATCTATAGCAGTCAGCTAATAATAATAAATTAATAAACAGCTATGGTCAACATGTCGTTCTTCAATTATCTGAAAGCTGTTATGCCCCATCTATTCACCTTTATAGTTTACCTTAGTTTGTTTGTAAGCTACGGACTGATGACCACGCAGTTTGGTCCGATAGATTTACAAACATTTGAACATTTTTTCCCTTTATGAGATCTTTATTTGCCATAGATCGTTTAATGATTGTACATGATAGCTTGTTTCGATCGTTAAAGAGTCATTATCAAATCTTAATTGTCCAGGCATGGTAAGACATATATTTCAAATGGACCAATGTCATAGTGGCAAGTTATAAATGGTATGCACAACATCAATCAAATATGTCTTCAGTTGTTCACGCCCCTGTGCTGTACTGTCCCACATGTCCGGGCAGTGTGTCCTGCGGGTCTCCATGACTCAAAAACAGCTGAAGTGGACCAAGGACTTTCATTCAAACAATTACAATTTTAACACCTAATTTTAACTGTGTGAAAGTGTCTTAATTGTGTATAAATATTTTAGCTGTGGTTTCCCGGCATACAAAATTCGTCTCCATGGAAATAATTGGCTGAATGCATACTAATGCGAAATTCCATACGATGATTTCAGGCCGACTGTCATAGCTCTTAAATTAAATCCAGATTGTTCGGATTTAGGGATTAAGCGATTTAAAAAAAAATGTTCAAATGTTTGTAGAGCTTATGGGACTTAACTACGGGGTCATCAGTCCCTAAACTTACAAACTACTTATGAACTAATACTAAGGACGGCACAAATATCATGCCCGAGAGGGGATTCGAACCCCTGACAGTAGTGGCCGTGCAGACCGTGACTGGAGTGCCTCAGTCCGCTTGGCCACCGCGGCCGGCTAAGCGATTTCAGCTATGAATAATTAGTAACTATACTGTCCGTGTATACAACATTCAATTGCAGTCTTCTGTATCTCTTCTTGCGCTTGAACATGTTTCTACGTTTGAAAATGCGTATATTTGCTACCCACAATCTTGTGAACTGATGTAAACTTCCACACCCAGGTAGGTCCAGCTTCCAAATCAGTCTAAGCGCATCGCCTTGTATCGATATTATGCACAGCCAAAAGATTAGCCCCCGCCTCTTGAAAAATACCAAACATATTTTCAATGACCATCCCTTCTGTTTTTCTTCACATAACTACTTTACCCACACCTACGCACCACAGACATTGCCGAGGTGGGGTGGCTTGCGTGCCTCAACGGTACCAATAGCCGTACCGTAGGTGCAACCACAGCGGAGGGGTTTCTCCATTCGGAACTACGGGCGGTGACTACTCAGGAGGATGTGATCATCAGGAAAAACAACACTGGCATTCTACGGATCGGAACGTGGAGTGTTAGATCCTTTAATCGGACAGGGAAGTTAGAAAATTTAAAAAGAGAATTGGATATGTTAAAGTTACATATAGTGGGGATTAGTGAAATTCGGTGGAAAGAGGGACAGGATTTCTGGTCTGGTGAGTACAGGATTATAAATACAAAATCAGTTGGGGGGTATTACATGAGTAGGTCTGATAATGAATAAGAAAATAGTAATGCGGGTAAACTATGAGCAACACAGTGATCGTAGTCAAAATAGATACGAAACCAACACCGACCACAATAGTACAAGGAAAAATACTAGGTGAATATGGACTGGGGAAAGGAATGAACGAGGAAGCCGCCTGGTATAATTTTGCACAGAATATAATTCGCCGCGTTGGAGTAGCCGAGCGATCTAAAGCGTCTCGCTGCGGAGCGCGCGGTTGCTCGCCGTGGAGGTTCGAGTCCTCCCTGGGGCATGGGCGTGTGTGTTTGTCCTTACGTTAGTTTACCTAGGTTTAAGTAGTTTGTAAGCTACGGACTGATGAGCACGCAGTTTGGTCCGATAGATTTAAATGTTCAAATGTTTGTTAAGCTTATGGGACTTAACTACGGGGTCATCAGTCCCCAAACTTACAAACTACTTATGAACTACTTACGAACTAGGACGGCACAAATATTCATGCCCGAGGGGGGATTCGAACCCCCGACCGTAGTGGCCGTGCAGACCATGACTGGAGCGCCTCAGTCCCCTCGGCCACCGCGGCCGGCCCGATAGATTTACAAATATTTTCTTGAACATAATTCAGTCATAACAAACACCGGGTTTAAAAATCAAGAAAGAAGTTTGTATACATGGAAAATACCAGGAGACACCGGAAGGTACCAGCTATATTGTATAATAGTAAGACATAGATTCCGGAACTAGGTTTTATACTGTAAGGCATACTCAGAGGAAGAAATTGAAAAAACCGCAGAAAGGTAGGAAAATAAGGAGATGGGACTTGGATAAATTGAGGAAATCTGAAGATATTAGAATTTCAGATGGAGCTTAAGGCAACAAATGACAGAAACAGGGGGAAATAAAACAGTGGAAAAGGAATGGGTAGCATTGAGTGATGGAATAGTGAAGGCAGCACAGGACGAAATAGGTAGAAAGGGAAGATATGCAAAAAATTCTTGGATATCACAGGAAATACTAAACTCAAATGATGAAAGGAGAAAATATAAAAATACAGTAAATGTCACACGCAAAATGAAATAAAGACGTCAAAGAAATGAGATTGTAAGGAAGTGCAAAATAGCTAAACAGGAGTGGCTAGAAGGCAAATGGAAGTCTGTAGAAGAATGTATAATTAGGGGAAAAATAGATACCGCCTACAGAAAAATAAAAGGGATATTTGGAGACAAGAAAAGCAGTTGTATAAATATGAAGAACTTAGATGGAAAACCAATTATAAATGAAATGAACTTACAGACAATATTGTAGTAAGGGAGGATTAAATAGATTAAGATGAAATTGGAGGTACCATACCGAGAGAATAATTTGGCAGAGCCTGAAGGACCTATGTCGGAACAAGGCCCCCAGGAGTAGATAGTCCCTCAGAACTACTAAAGTCTCTGGGAGAACCAGGCACGACAAAACTATTTCACCTGGTGTGTAAGATATACGAGACAGGCGACATACCCTCTGACATTAAAAAGAATGTAATAATCCCCATTCCAAAGAAAGCAGGTGCAGACAGGTGTGAAAATTACAGAACCATCAGTTTAATAAGTCATGGTTGGAAAATTGTAACACGAATCATTTATAGAAGGATGTAAAAGTTGCTAGAAGCCGACCTCGGGGAAGATCAGTTTGGATTCAGGAGAAATGTCGGAACATGTGAGGCAATACTTTACGGCTTATCTTAGAAAATAGATTAAGGAAAGGGAAACCTACATTTCTAGCTTTCACCACATTCTATCCTCTTATGTCTCTGGTCGATGTGAATAACTCATGATCTGCAACAACATAACGAGGCAATCCCTAAATGCTAATAGGGCTGATGTTCACAATAATGCTTACTGTCTTTTACAAAGTTGTTATTACTATTATTATTATTATCATTTTTCATTCATTATCTTCATATTATTGTTACAATTATGTTCTTTTTAACTTTAATACTTGTATTGCGCCTGGTATGTCTGTAATGTATTACACGAATGGTTCAGTCTGAATAAGCCTGCTTAGGTGTAACAGAGGGACTGCAGGCCCTAATTTTGCCCGGTAAAATAAATGCACAAATAAATAAATAATTGAAGGCTGTGTTGCACTGATGTGTATTCACCTTTCTAGTCAATAAATCCTCAGTCAGTAGACATAGAGGAAAAGATAACAGAAACTTAGCCATAATCTCCTGGTGTACTCTATTCATTTCTCAATAATTATTTATTAATTTTATCAAATTTTCAAATGTTTGTAAAGCTATGGGCTCAAACTGCAATGGTCATCGGTCCATAGACATACAAACTATTTAAACTAACCTACGCTAAGGACAAAACACACACACACACACACACACACACACACACACACACACCCATGCCCAAGGGAGCACTCGAACCTCCGACGGGGAGCAGCCGAGCAGTATTCAGCAAGGCGCCTTAGAGTGCACGGGCATTCCCGCGCGGCACTAATTTCATCTTTGAATTTGTTATGAAGAGACACGTGATGCAAGGAAGAGACTTAGTTTTCCTTCCTTAATGCAGAAAATGGCAGACGAGATCGTTAGCGCTTGCTTCAACTTTATTAACGCTTCAGGGCTTGATTAGCATCGCAACTATTGAGATTTCTGGAGCGTGAAACAGACTGTGCCTGTACAGTCAGGAGGGATTAATTCCAGTGAAAGCATCGTACGATGTAATAATATCTCCACGATGGTAGCGGGTATGGTTAGTATAATAAATATGACCCTGCCAATGTTTTTTCTTTCTTTCTTTTTTGCAACTATGTTGATAGCATTGTCTGCTATTCATTTCTCTCTTCTTTCTCTTTTCTTTACCTTTATGGCACGACAAGTTCAATCATTTTCTTTCCTCATTCTTTTCTTTCTTGCTGACGTATTGTCCTCTACACTTAATGTCGAGGACCCCCCCCCCTTTTTTATTCCAATTTCTTCCTTGCTTGCAGAAAAATTATTTGAATCAGATTGGAAATATGGTGAAAAATTTACAGTCTGTTGGACAGTTGCAACGTGCGTATGACATCACCCACAAGAACAGCCTAAACAGTGTACTTTGTGACTTCAGAAACCGGGAGAACCTCTTGAGAAAGTGAAGATGGTTCAAGGGCAGCAGTTATTTGCTGAGGGGTCACATCAGCAACGTTCCAGATCAAGACAGGTCCCAGATAATGCGATGCTTTCTGATGTATTCTTTTCCAAGTCATCCAAGAAACGGTAAAAGATAGTGAGCTGTCGAGCAGGTGAACGGTAATGTCAACAGCCTCGTATATGCAGCTACTGCCGCGGCCGTGCGACCGAGCGCATTGAGGCGCTTTGCTGCAATGCACGAGACTGTTCCCCCTCGGGGTTTCGAATCCCCCCTCGGGCTTGGATGTTTGTGCTGTCTTTATATAAGGTAGTCCATAAGTTGTTTGTAAGTTCCGGGATTGATAACCCCGCAGTTAAGTCCCATAAGCTTTACAAACATTTGTATATTTTTTTATGCAGCTACTGCTGCATTAGTACTAAGTGAATCAAAACCGTAACAAGAAGTGCACCAGAAAATGCACAAGCAAAGAAAAAAGCATGTCAAATTTAAACGGTCACAAAATCCTCAAGACTGGCAGTCTTTTACAGAAACTCGAAATTTAACTCGAATTCAATGCTAGAAGCTTATATCAAATTCCAGAACGAAACACTGTCGCATAATTTGGTAGAGAAACCTAAGGTGTTCTGATCGTATATAACTTATAGTAGCCAAAACCACAATAACTATATTCACTACGCGATAGTAACGATGATGCTACTGATTACAGTTCTTCTAAAGTAGAATTGCTTTACACAGCCATCCAAATTCCTTCACGAATGAAGACGAAGCAAATACCTGGTGATCAAAAATGCAGTATAAATTTGAGAACTTAATAAATCACGGAATAATGTAGATAGAACGGTAAAAATTGATACAAATGCTTGGAATGACATGGAGTTTTATTAGAACAAAAAAAAGTTCAAGAAAAGCAATAATTAGCATAACATATTAAGACAAAGCAAAAATGATGTTCTTTACAGGGAATGCTCAATATGTTCACCCTCATTCCTCAACAACAGCTGTAGTCAAGGAATAATGATGTGAACAGCACAGTAAAGCATATCCGGGGTTATGGTGAGGCATTGGCGTCGGATGTTGTCTTTCAACATCGCTAGAGATGTCAGTCGATCACGAAACACTTGCGACTTCAGGTATCCCTAAAGCCAATAATGCACGGACTGAGGTCTGGGGACCTGGGAGGCCAAGCATGATGACAGTGGAGGCTGAGCACACGATCATCACCAAACGACGCGCGCAAGAGATCTTTCACGCGTCTAGAATTTTTTTGTTTTACTAAAACCCCATGTCACTCCAAGCATGTGTGTAAATTTTTATCTCTCTATCTACATTATTCCGTGATTTATTAAATTTTGAAATTTATACTGACTTTTTGATCACCCGGTACTTCATAATTCGTATAAGAACAATTAGGTTCCTTCCAGAGTATGCTGATGCAATAGCCCCATAAGTAGTTGTCATATACAACCGCTTGCTCAGCGAACGTTCCGTACCCAAACACTGGAATGTTGCACAAGTTACGCCAATATTCGAGAAAGACACTAAGAGGGAACCGCAAAATTACAGACCTATATCATTGTTGTCGGTTTGCAGAAGGATTTTTGAAAGTATACTTTCCTCAAATATTAAGAAGTACCCGAAGAGAACGACCTATTGACCCATAGTCAACACGGATTCAGAAAGGATTGCTCTTGTGAAACACAACTAGCTCTTTACTCACATGATATGATGAGTGCTATAGTCAAGGGATGTGAAATACATTCCGTATTTCTAGATTACCGATAGGCTTTCGACACTATATCTCACAAGCATTTGCTTATGGAATATCGCCACAAATGTGCGATTGGATTCGTGATTTCCTGTCCGAAAGGACACAGTACGTTGTAACTGACGAAAAGTCATCGCGTAGAAATGGACATCTGGCGTTTCCAAGGAAGTGTTATAGGTCCCCTACTGTACCTTATTTTTATACACGATTTAGGGACAATCTGAGAAGCTCTCTTAGACTGTTCGCGGATGATGCTGTCACTTATCGGTTAGTTAAGTCACCAGCAACTGCAAAATTATTTAGATTTCTGCATGGTGCAAAAAATGGCAATTGACCCTGAATAAGAAGTGTGAATTCATCCCTATGACCAAAGAAAGAAACCCGTTAAACTTCATTTACACGATAAGTCAGTCAAAACTACAGGCCGTAAATTCAACTAAATACCTAGGAGTAACACAAACAACTTAAACTGGAAAGAACACATAGAAAATGTAGTAGGGAAAGCGTACCACAGATTGCGTCTCGTTGGCAGAACACTTTAGAAGATGCAATAGTTGTACTAAAGAAACTGCACACACCACACTCGTGCGTTCCATTTTGTAGTATTGTTGCGCATTGTGGGATCTGCACCTCGTGGGACTGACAGACGATTTAGAGGTTCAGAGAAGGGCAGCTCGTTTTGTATTATCGCGATATACGGGAGAGAATGTCACGGGAATGATACACGATTCGGGGTGGAAATCGTTAAACAAAGCGTTACTATTTGCGAAACTTCTTTCTCCAACTTTCTCTTCCGAATGCAAACATATTTCGTTAGCACCCACCTACGAAGAAAGACATGACCATCAAAATAAGAGAAATAAGATCGAAAACGGAAAGATTTAGTTGTTCCTTTATTCCGTGAACTATTAGAGAATGTAACGGTAGAGAAACATCATAAAAGCGGTTCGATATATTTCAATGTGACTTGCAAAGTATTTATTCAGATGTAGATGTAGAGCTATGCACATATGATTCGGCTGAATGTTAACGAAGATAAAACTGAGTTCATACAATTATGAAAACGATAAGGGAAGGACAAATTTCTTGAAACAAATGGTATGACGTTCAAGAGAATTCATCAGTTAAAATATCTATGAACTTGGTTTACCAGCGACAACAGTAGGAATGTACATCAAGAAAATATTACAAGTGGGAATGGAATGTACGTATTCCTTACGTACAACAGTAACATGAGATTTTTAATACAGTGTGTGCCCAGCTGTCACTTACGGCTGAGGAAACTGGAGCATGACTGGATAAGGTATAGTGTTATAAGCTCAAATAGGCTTGGAGAATGGAGGATAGTAAATTTTACTGTTAAAATGGTTGCGAATTCAAACTTGCAACGGTCGAAATAAAACTGAAATAAAAAGAAATAAAATATCAGTTTGTTCAATTTTTACTATCTGACTGAATTTAACGATCGTAAAATAAGTGAAATGGAACAGAATTATAGATAAAGATATGAGGTCAAGGCAAGTAATTCTGCTATAAGTCATTGAATTTCGTACTTATTGTAAGTTGCTTCATTTAGCTATCAATAATAAGAAATGGTAGTTGGCGGTTCAGTTTTTCATGAAGGTGAAAATGAATCACATATTTGGCCGTATCTTACGATTTGGAAGTAAGATCAGAAAAAGGAAACTGTTTGGTTCAACGCCTGCGACCGTGCTTGTCACTGATAGTTGTATTACGTTGCGAAAAGGATATTTCCAGACTAATGACATAATTTTCGGAGGTTCTCTGAACGGCCAGCATTATTCTTCTGCAAACTAGGTCTCAGGATAATCACTCAATTTCGGTAAAAATTGTTCATTCTTTCTTTCTTTCTGTTTGGCCAAGTTCCCGCACATGCTGGGTCGGCTTTGTTAAATCCGCATTTGGCATGTGTTAATATGTGCGTGGTGGCCGGATGCTCTTCTGTCGCCACTACATTCCCCCGGGAGTAAAAACGTACCCCAAATGTCTGCATATAGTGCTATATGTGTGAAAATGTAAAGTGTTACAAATTGTTTGCAGCCCCGAAACTGAGGCGGGACTTGGGGAACAGCCCGGCATTCACCTAATGGGATGTGGAAAACCGCCTAAAAACCACATCCAGGTTGGCCTTGCACTCTGACCCCCTTCGTTAATCCGCCGGACGGTTTCGGACCGGGTCGGTGCGCCTTTCCGTCTCGGAAAGCGGTGCGTTAAACCACAAGGTTAACCGAGCAGGTTCGGTAAAAATTGTTGAATGATGAATATGCAGAGGAGGACTCACATCATTGGCGGGTTTTATGATCGCGGTCTAATGTTTTAGAACTGATAATTGATATACGTCGAATGACGTTTTGATCGGTATGCAGCGACCGTTGCAATTTATGAACGGAAACCGGCAACCAGTCGTGGAACTATCTATTCCAAATCGATTTCGGTTATAAGATAGCCATCAACAGTGCCTATATCAGTAATTAAAGTCACGTAGGGATTCGAGATTCCATAGTGACAGGCAACTGTGCGGAACCTGAAAACTGACGCACTGTGCTTGGAAATGAATTCACTGATAATTATTATTCTATAAGCGAAATAGATTTGAAATCCAAAATTGTGGCAGTTATAGAGGGATAAAACTGATGTCCCACACAATGAAGATCCGGGAAAGGATAACTGAGAAGAGGTTGCATCTAGAAACTAAGGTATGTGAATAAGTTTGGATTTATGCCGAGAAGAGGAACAATCGACGCAGTATTTGCTCTAAGGCAATTGATGGAGAGGCACAAAGAAAGTACAAGCCGAACTGCATATGGCCTTTATAGATCTTGAGAAGGCATGTGACAGACTGTCTGATAAGTAAATACGTGCCATAAAAATATATCGGTGGTAGAAGACATGTCTGAAGATGCGATGACACAAGTCAGGATCAGTGCAGGTGCAACAAAGGTATTTCAAGTGAGAGTAGGACTACATTAGGGATCAGCTCTCAGGCCATATCTCTTCGACCTTGTCATGGATGTACTAGTCAAAGATGTGAAAAAAGAGGCACCTTGGAGCATGATGTTTGCCCATGATGTTGCAATCTGTGAATCCACCCAGGAGGCACTTATACACAAGCTTTAAAAGTGGAGAAAACCTCTAGAGGAAAGGGGAATCAGAATTACCAGGGCCAAACAGAGTATATGTCTACAAAGGATGCCAAAGATCTATATATTAACCTGCAAGGACAACAACTTAGGCTGGTCAAGATATTTAAATACTTGAGACTGCAAAATAGGACGCACGAGTGTGGTGTAGGCAGTTTCTTTAGTAGAACTGTGTCATCTTCTTAAGTGTACTGCCAACGAGACGTAGTCTATGGTACGCTTTCCCTACAATATTTTCCATGTGTTCTTTCAAATTTAAGTTGTTTGTGTTACTCCTAGGTATTTAGTTGAATTTACGGCCTGTAGTTTTCACTTATCGTGTATATGAAGCTTAACGGGCTTTTTTTAGTGGTCATATGGATGACTTCATACTTCTCATTATTCAGGGTCAATTGCAATTTTTTGCACCATACGGATATCTAAATCATTTTGCAGTTGCTTTTGATCTTCTGCTGACTTTACTAACCGATTAGTGACAGCACCATCCGCGAACAGTCTAAGAGAGATACTCAGATTGTCTCCTAAATCGTTTATAAAAATAAGGAACAGTAGGGGGACCTGTAACACTTCCCTGGGTACGCCAGATGTCACTTCAGTTCTACCCGAGGACTATCCGTCAATTAAAACGTACTCTGTCCTTTCGGACAGGTAAGTTGGAGAAAGAAATTTCGCAAATAGTAACGCCTTGTTTTATGATTTCCACCCCAACTCGTGTATCATTTCCGAGACACTCTCTCCCGTATATCGCGATAATACAAAACGAGCTGCCCTTCTCTGAAATTTCTCTAAATCGTCTGTCAGTCCCACTAGGTGCGGATCCCACAATGCGCAACAATACTATTCTTCTACAAACTAGGTCTCAGGATAATCACTCAAATCGATAAAAATTGTTCATTCTTTCTTTCTATCTTTCTTTCTGTTTGGCCACGTTCCCGCACATGGTGAGTCGCCTTTGTTAAATCCGCATTTGACACGTGTTACATGCAAAGTGACTTGAGGCCGAAATACAGCACAGGATAAATAGTGGATGGATGAAGTGCAGGAAAGTGAGCGAAATACTGGGTGATAAGAAGATTAGCTGTAGAATGAGATCTGTGGTGAGGCCTGCGATACTGTATAGTACAGAAACTTGACCAATTACAAAAGCCCAAGAGAAAAAGATGGAAGTGGCAGAAATGAGAATGTTAAGGAGGATGAGTGGGGCGACACTATAGACTAAGGAATGAGTACATCAGGGAAGAAGATCCAAGAAAGAGTGCTAAGATGGTATGGACATGTGCAGAGAAGAGGAGAGTACTATGTGGGGAGAAGAGTTGAAGATCTGGAAATGGAAGGATCAACGAAAGGATCAAGGAAGAACGAAACTGAAATCGAAAGACAAGGTAGCATGGCACCTACGAGAGAAAGGCAGGCTCGGAGAGGAAGCACTGGATAGGCATTTGTGGAAGAGAAGGCTCCAGGAAAATTATGCCGACCCCACAAGACGTGGGAAAAGGCTGAGACGATGATGATGATGACGCGAAATAGGTTTGAAATAAATGGGGAATAGCGAGTGACGAGACGTCAGGAATCTTGTAGACGTGGCCGGCGCTGCTGTGCAGTTGGCTGGCGACGTAACGTTGGAAGGTAGGCGACAGCTCGATGCTACAGCCACGTCTAAATCAAAATGTTCAAATGTTTGTAGAGCTTATGGGACTTAACTACGGGGTCATCAGTCCCTAAACTTACAAACTACTTATGAACTAGCTAACACTAAGGACGGTACAAATATCCATGCCCGAGGGGGGATTCGAACCCCCGACCGCAGTGGCCGTGCTGACCGTGACTGACGCGCCGCAGAACGCTCGGCCCAGCCACGCCTCCAGGCTACTGGCTCGGCGGTGCACTGCCAGCTCGGCTTCGGCGCGGCTCTCTATAGGCCGTCACGCTCGGATACCTAGTGGTGGTATTTGTGATCACGAACACTAGGACACTGTAAGCCGCAACCCTTGCGGTGCCGACGATGCTGTCTAGTGGATGCTTCGACCATAGATACTAGTACACCGGGCAAACAATAGAGCGCCTATTCACATGGCGTGGTAGCAACACAGAATCACGTGATTGTTGGCAAACAGTTGGGTATAGACGACAGATTAGCAGTTTACACTATACGGCACTATTTTAAATGATACTGACCCGTGAAATTTAATGTTACTATCGCCCGCAAAAAGCTCTGTACGATCGAAAGCACAGATGGACACAGCCACTGTTTCGCCAACAGTTATGTGGTATCGCTGTATAGATGTGCCATGAAAATGACATGTCCAGTCTACGAGTCTCTATGGTCTAAGGGTAAACTATTTTAATCGACAATATTGTCTAAGAGTGTGAATGAAATTGACATTTCATTGTATACCACATATATAGTGATTAAGCATAAACTGAGATTATCATGTGAATCAATTATGAATAATGTAATTTCTGAACTAACTACATTATTTCATAATTTCTTCAGATTTCATAATTCTTCAGATGATAATCTCAGTTTATGCTTAGTTTCTTGCAATTTATGATATTCTTACGTTTGATAATGATGACAAAGATCATCGAAACTAGTTACGTTATATGAATAAAAGATTTTTGTATTCTGTGTAACTATGGTTAAACCACTATATACGTGGTATATAATAAAACATTTTCTAAACCTTTTCCCATCTCTAATCATCGAGAATACCGGAGGTAGCGAAGATCTCTTGCGCACGTCTTTTGGTGATGATCGTGTGCTCGCTCGCCACTTTCGACATGCTTGGCCTCCCAGGTCCCCACACCTCAGTCCGTGCGATCATTGGTTTTGGGGTTACCTGAAATCGCAAGTTTATCGTGGTCGACCGACATCTCTAGGGATGCTGAAAGACATCCGACGCCAATGCCTTACCATATCTCCAGACATGCTTTATTCCTCGACTACAGCTATTGTGGAGGAATGCTGGTGAACATATTGAGCACTTCCCGTAAATAACACCATCTGTTCTTGGTCTTAATTTGTTATGCTAATTATTGATTTACTGTTGGATTTTATTTTTTATTTATTTATTTTAGTTTTTTTAACAACACCCCATGTCAGTCCAAGCATGCGTGTCAATATTTACCTCTCTATCTATTATTAAGTTTTCAAATTTATACTGAAGTTTTGTTCAGCTGGTATGTTAAGAACAGCAAAGGACCCAAGACTGAACCTTGTGGGACCCATTTTTTATAACTCCCCAGTTAGAGGAATTGTTTCTTCTGTATCATGTGACTTTTATTGTTTAAAAAATCTGGCAAAAATTGCTGAGAAGTGTTTAGTTTATGTGGTGTTATCAGCGACATTTGCAACATTGGGGAAAAAGTTAATGGATTGGTTCATGCAAGTTATGTAAGGAAAGATGTGAAAGCTCAAGGTTTCCTGAACAAGAAACACGGTGTTGTTTATAAGCCTTGCAGTACAGAATACACGAAAACATATTGAGTTAAAGAGCTGAAGAGCGACACTTTCAGAGCAACAGCCTACAACTTCTCGTGATTCGCCACATTTGCAGTCTGCTGAAATAAAATTTTATTATAAATCTGTTTGGACCGTGCTGAAGGAACTGTACAACATGAGAACTGATGTAGAAAGTTGTAACGTATAGACCTACGTCAAGAAAGGGGACATACAGAAGAGATCTCTGCTGCAATGGAGGAGATATTTAATTACTTCGAAGTAAATGCCGACTGCTAGTTCTCCGTGTACGTATTGTCGGGACAAGTGTCAGGAAGAGCATCAAATATGAAGGGAAAGGCATCAATGACGGCTTCTTGTCAATTTTGTTCCCCTCCCCTTTTTTTCCTGTAATGCAATGCATGAACGCACGGAGGGAACAAGCAACTAATTCTACTGCTCCTATACTGAATTCATCACAAGATGCAAATACTGAATTGTCATATTCCAGAGATTCAATATCTTCTAAGATTATTGTAACAGATACTCTTACTGTTCTCTCCTATTCAGTCGGGACTTTAAGTATGTCGTTCATGGTGGTTTTCTCTACCACTGTGAAAAAGTTTGCGACTACACAATGTTTTCTCCTATTTCCCTTCGTTGACTGGATTAATTACGTCTCTTGGCAAGAATAAAACCAAGACGGGAGTCTTCAAAGACGAGTGTGATAGGACCGCTATTATTTTCTATCTATATAAATGATCTGATGGACAAAGTAAGTTATAATTTGCGGCTGTTTGCTGATGATGCTGTGGCGTATGGGAGGGTGTCGTCTTTAACTGACTGTAATAGCATACAGGATGACTTAGACAAAATTTCTAGCTGGTGCGAAGAATGGCAGCTAGCTCTCAATGTAGAAAAATGCAAGGTGATGTGCATGAGCAGGAAAAACAATCCCATAATGTTCGAATACAGAATTTGTAGTGAGCTTATTGATGCTGTCGCGTCGTTCAAATATCTAGGCGTAACATTGCAGGGCGATATGAAATGGAACGAACATGTAAGGATAGTTGTGAGTACGGCGGAGAGCCGACTTCGGTTTATTGGGAGTATTTTAGGAAGATGTACTTCATCTGTAAAGGAGACCGCGTATAAAACAGTGTACGACCACGTCTTGAGTATTACTCAAGTGTTTGGGACCCGCAGCAGATCAGTTTAAAGGAAGACATAGAAGCAGTTTAGAGGCGAGCAGCTAGGTTTGTTACTGGTAGGTTCGACCAATGCGCGAGTGTCACGGAAATGCTCCGGCAACTCAATTGGGGATCGCTGGAGGAAAGACGACGTTCTTTTCGTGAATTTCTGTTGAGGAAATTTAGAGGGCCGGAATTTGAAACTGTGTGTAGTAAGACCTTGCTGCCGCCTACTTACATTTCGCGTAGTGATTACAAAGACAAGATAAGAGAAATTAGGGCGCGTACAGAGGCATACATTCTTTTCTTCCTCGTTCAATTTGGGAGTGGAATAGGAAAGGAAACGCCTAATTGTGGTACAGTGTACCCTCCGCCCAGCACCTTACGGTGGTTTGTGAGTCTTTATGTAGATGTAGATGAGTCAATAAGTAAGTCGACAACTGAGAACTGTGCGCTGTGTAAGGATATTTCTCTATCACTGCGAAACATCCGTCTTGTGGGTTGCCACAATAATTCAAAGGTCCAGGCTGTTAAAGCCTTCTCGAACGATGGGACGAGTGTTTAAATTTACAGGTGGATTCAGCTGAAAAATAAAGCAATTTTCAGGCTTGTAAACGTAATACTGGTATCTCTACCTCAGTTTGCGACTTACTTACCGACTCACCACTCGTAAATTGATCCATTGATCGTTTACTGTCCTGCTCGCTGTTCAGAACCAAGGCACTAAATAAGCACTTCGCCCAACTAACATAACACGGAACACACACAATGCTCAACTGAACTACGCCAGGGGGGGGGGCAGGTTGCCAATACCGGTCACGTCTGTGTTTCTCATTCGGCCGTTCCGACTAAAGTCAGATAAGATACACCAGGGGTAGACAACCAGAAAGCCGTGGTGATCTACTATTTCATATCATTGTATCAGAGTGATCCACTTGTTTTAATAATCCAGTTAGTCCTCATTTACTAAATTTTTAAGGACTGCAAAACAACTATGTTTAACAATAAACTTTTACATAATCACTATTTTTTCAACACAAAGCTACTCCATTACATTTTACAGTTATCATTTTTATATTAAGCTGAAACTGGAGTATATGTTTAATTAATAGTGTGCTTAATATTTGACAATGTCGACTGGAATACACTCTTCCAAATTCTGAAGGTATCAGAAGTAAAATATAGGGAGCGAAGAGTTATATTCAACCTATACCGGTTATACAGCGGTTATTAGAGTCGAAGGGCAAGAAAGGAACGCAAAGGTTGGGAAGGGAGTAAGACCGGGTTGTAGCCTTTCCGCAGTGTTGTTCAATTTGTACATTGAGCACGCAGTGAAGTAATGGAAGCAAAAATTTGGAGAGGACATTAAAGTGCAGGGAGAAGAAATAAAAACATTTCGGTTTGCTGATGACATAGTAAGTCTGTCAGAGACCGCAAGAGATCTGGAAGAGCGATAGAATGGGATGATAGTGTCTTGAAAGGAAGATATAAGATGAACATTAACAAGAGTAAAACGAAGGTAATGGAATGCGATGTCAGAAAATCCGGCGATGCTGTAGGAATTAGATTAGGTAATGAGACAACAAAAGTAGTAGATGAATTTTTTTTATTTGGGTAGCAAGATAACTTCTGATGGGCGAAGTAAAGAAGATATAAAATGCAGACTGGCTATGGGAAAAAAGCGTTTCTAAAGAAGCGAAACTTGTTAACATTAATTTAAACGTTAGGAAGTCCTTTCTGAAAGCATTTGTCTGGAGTGTAGCATTGTATGGGGGTGAAACGTGAAGGAGTTCAGACAAAAATATGATAGAAGGTTTTTGAAATCTGGTGCTACAGACGAATGATGAAGATTAGAGGGATAGATCATGTAACTAAGCTGAGGTGCTCAACAGAATTGGGGAGAAAAGGAGTTTGTGGCGTATGCTTTGTAAGAGGAGGAATATGTTGGTGGCACACATTCTGAGACAACAAGGAATCGTCAACACTAGAGGGAAGCCGAGGGACGAATGCATTAAGCAGATTCAAAACGGTGTAGGTTGCCATTCGTATTCTCAGATGAAGAGGCTTGCAGAGGACAGGGTATCGTGGAGAGCTGGATCAAACCAGTCTGTGGACTGAAGACCGCAACAACAACAATACCTTGTGAATAAAGTGTTACACTTAGTCAGACACAACAAGATATTCGTAAGTCAACCTTGTTTGCGTTTACTTTCAATAAAATTCATATTTGAAATCAAGTACAGCACAGTATCCCAAATGCAACATTAACCATTATAGAGTATTTATCCTGGTGAATTAGAGCCCAACAGTTTTCGGATTCTGAAACACTTTTGAAAAATAATTGTTGATGATTTTGTTTGAAGTTCTTGGGACAAGAAAGGTTTTGAATTTCTTAGGCACAAAATATCCCATCCACACACTATAAAATGCAGAAGTTCGTAGTTTACCGCACCAAAGAAGTTAATTTTCTGCTGTTCTTAAATGGCACGAGGTACGATACTCGACGCGTTCTCTAAACACGTACCGAACCAATACCACTCTTTGCATAGTACGAATCAAATAGTGTAGCAACGAATGGCGCGACAGGTAGTGGCTGAGTGAACCAAAGCTGGGAAAAACCGTTATAAAGATTTAACGTATACCAGCTTAAACCCGCCGCTCCGCTCGCGTGTTGTTAGATCAAATCACAGGTAAAAATGCACTCGTTTCGAAGAATCCAATCACGAAATTCAACAATAATGATTGTAATAATATTACAGATCGATCAGGTTATGTAATGCGCGAAAAGTCAAATCGATTTTTTAAAGAGATGTATTGAAAGAAATTGATTTTTCACTGCTTTTTTTTTTTTTTTTTATTCTTATATTTCCGTATTCGTATGATTATCCTTACAGAGAAAGAGCTGAAGACATTGTAGCACGCATAGACCAAAGATATGGTTGGCTACACGTTTCGTTGTATGTAATCTCCTTGTTATAGAGTCGCTAACGTAATCGCTGGACTTCAGTTCGAATTTTTTTATAATTTGACGACTTTCAACCACCATATCTTCCACCCCCTTATAGCTATCGGCATGGAACTCCTATGGTGTACAATGGGGGACTTCAGACAACAATTACACACAGACCCTTCGTTTGCGATCTGTAGTTTTCGCTGCAGAGCGAAATATTAACACACACACGTAGAATTTTATATACACCGATAACTTTCCATCCCAATATACTCCACCCTTTTATCATTATCAACCCTCAAGCAACAATGCAACCAATAAAACCATTTTCATAGAGAAAATATAATTTTCAAAGAGTAATTATTGCTCCGCATTTCGCGTTATATTCTTCAAATTACCAAATATCTATCAGATCGCTATAAAACCATACCTAAAACCTTTTTCAGGTATAGATTAGTAACTGTACAAATATTTAATTCTCTGCGTCTTGTCGCCTTGACGTGATAAGCGTAAACCGAACAGACATTCATATTAATGTTTGTAGATAAATAGCTATCCGATCTCCATAAAACCGTCCCTAAAGCCTTTCCCCGGTAAACATTAGTAACTGTACAAATTTTTAGCTCTGATAATCATACGCCGAACAGACATTCACATTTATAGATATAGATGTTGATGATAGTTCTACGCTATTGTTAATAAAATAAAATAATCTTGCATGTCGAACAACTGCACATTTTGGCAACTACGAAAAACAATTGTTAATTTTATTCAACAATTTTTGTTATGCGCTGTCAGTACTCACGCGACCTAAGAAATAAGCACTCGCGAACTACCAGTAAATTGCGAACGACGTGTTGCCGGCCCCTGAGTTGCACACATCTAAAACCGTAATGTGTCATTAAGGTGGACACAGTGTATCGCAGCCGGCCGCGGTGGCCGAGGAGACTAAGGCGCTCCAGTCACGGTCTGCACGGCCACTACGGTCGGGGGTTCGAATCCCCCCTCGGGCATGGATATTTGTGACGTCCTAGTTCGTAAGTAATTAATAAGTAGTTTGTAAGTTTAGGGACTGATGACCCCGTAGTTAAGTCCCATAAGCTTAACAAACAACAACAACAACAGTGTATCGCAAGGCAATCGACCGTGCAGTGATATCGGCCCACGCGGATTCAAAGTCGTTTACGGACACATAAACACATTACTCGCGCTTGTAAGCTGGACTGAATCAGGTCAAGGGCAGTTATTGAACACATCGTCACAATAGGAACAACCTCGTTCATGTGCCTGCCAGCATTGTGCTTCATCTTTCCGTGTGACTTCTCAATAAACACCTTCATTTCTAAAGAGGTTTTGTAAGTGGAGAATGATGATTTAGAAAAACTTTTTTAACAAAACATTCTCGATTTTCGGCTTAGAACAGAAATCAATAAGTATGCCATGCCTTCTAAAAAAACTACTTCCGGTCTGAAACGCCACTTCCGGTGGGAATCGGAAGTTATAAATACCACCTTGAGAGATGTCATCCCATCTCTCATCTTTATTCACTGTGTTTATCATTCTTGTAATGATGTAAAGTGACCAGTACATGCATTTTTCTATTTCTGTCGGGAATGCAGTGCAGGGAAGATTTTTTATGAGGTGAGAAATAGAGCTGACTTTGTCTTGACGGGGGAGAGTGGAATTCCGGTGGAAGCACTCTCTGCCTGCGACAAGCGACGTGCCATGAGGGCCGCGCGGTAGGAATCGCGATAGCAAGGTGCCTCTCTGGTAACTGGTACCTGGTGTTAAAAATTTTGTAGCTGGGAGGACACAAGTGGATTAGGCGGGAAAACATAACAGATGGTGTAGCACACTGCATTACTGTGAGAAATTGCCCCAATGCTACCCAGAAACATTCTCATTGGATGCCCCCCACCTCAGTATAAGGTCCCCTGTACGTCTCCTTAGCAATAAAAATTAGATAAACTATTGTATAGAAATTGATATGACTTATTGTAAATAATATGTTTAGAGTGAGGTTTATTATGGTGTGTTTTGTATATTTAGAAAAGCTTTAATTATGTAAGACAAATGAATAACTATGTTGGAGAAGTGGTGCATCCCGCCAAAAGTAAGAGTACGCGGGAACGGCACTGCAAGGTAGCAGGCTGTTCCGAGCGAGAGTTCTGAGAGAGAGTTCCGCACGACAGGTCAGCACGTGTAGAATTAGGAAGATTAACAGTTAAGTCTTATTGAATCCATCATCGGTGGTGGAACGGGACAGCGGCTGGTCAAGAGTCTGAAGGAACTGAGGTACAAACAGCCGTAAGTAAAATGAAATATGTATTCTATTACAACCAGTTTCGGCATTTCACAATGCCATCTTCAGGTCCGGCTGTTGGTACCTCAGTTCCTTCAGATTAACAATTATGTTACAATGAAATGTTTGTAAAGTGTATAACAAGGGACAGTGTGATAAATGTCGTTTGTTGTTTCGCGGCATAACAATAAATTATGAAACAACTGGCATCCCGACTTTTTGAAATATTAACTACGAGCCTAGCCTCCGGTTCCAAAGCTTCCACAGCACATTACTTTAAGAGAAGAAGATCCACGACCTGTGCGCTGCTTCTGAGTGGGGACATCAGATATAACGAAGAAGCCAGGTTAGTGACCAGAAAATTTTACTACACGCATTGACGATGCAGGTAGTTCTACGGCCCTCACGTGCAGTGCTACGCGATTAAATCTCGCGACATTGGCACGAGTGTGGTAACAATATCGCCGAGGGAAGTGTTGGAGTGAGCGAAAGGGACACAATTTAGGTGAAGGCCAACTCACTTTTATTTAAAGCTCTTTCGACGTATCTTCCATCACTTAAACCCCGCCGTACCCTCCCCACAGGAAACCGATAATCTTAGCAGTATGGTCCCCCTATCCTAAACAACCAGCCAACTCGTAATTCCGCACGCAATATGGAGACTCCACTGTATGGAGTTCAATTTACTTATTCTCTAATTTGTTGTAGTTTTTTTTAGGTTAAAAATGCCACAACAAGGAGAAAAAAGTCCAATTTGGAAGTACTGTAATAAACGTATCGTCGATTTGCCTACACCTGTTCGCCCCCCATCTTCTACGGACTTTGGTTAGGTTTACCCACTGTCAAGAAGTCCTAGTACAGGGAAGTATCTTACAAAAATGTGGAAAAACTTGCGATTTGTGGTGTAACGTAAATTTACCGAAATTTTAACCTAATTACAAAAGTTATTTTATTTTTTTTTCTGTTTTATAGGACCCAATTGAGGAGTGAGACTCCATGGTCATGGAACAAGTCAATACATTACTTGTTACACAAGAATGATAATAGAAAATTTTTAAGTAGTCCTTTGCACACGACAATCTTAAGACAAAGTGAAAAGAATCAATAAAGAAAAAATCAATTAGCTTAATTGTTTAACGTTTCTAGGTGTTCCTCGGCAGAATAAAAGGAGTGAGCTATGAGGTAACTCTTCAATTTAGATTTGAAAGCATGTGGATTACTGCTAAGATTTTTTAGTTCTTGTGGCAGCGTATTGAAAATGGATGCCGCAGAATACTGTACACCTTTCTGTACTAGTGTCAAGTTGGTGTGATGCAAATGTAGATTCGACTTCTGTCTAGTATTCACCGAGTGAAAGCTACTAACTCGTGGGAACAAGCTGATATTATTAACAAACGACGTTAAAGAAAAAACGAATTGTGTCGCCAGTGTCAAAATTCCGAGACTACTGAAAAGGGGTCGACATGACGTTCGTGAACTTACACCTCATATTGCCAAACCGCCCTTTTTTGAGCCAGAAATATCCTTTTTGCATCAGGCGAGTTACCCCAAAAAACAATGCCGTACGTCATAAGTGAGTGAAAGTAAGCGAAATAGACTATTTTTCGTGTTGAAAAATCACTTATTTCAGATATTGTTCTGATGGTAAATATAGCAGAATTTCGTTTTGGAACAAGATCCTGAACATCTTTCCATGACAGCTCACTGTCTATATGAACACCTAGAAATTTGAACTGTTCAGTCTCACTTATCATATACCCATTATGTGTAATCAAAATGTCAGCTTTCGTCAAATTATGTGTTAGAAATTGTAAAAACTGAGTTTTACTGTGATTTAACATCAACTTGTTTTCTACAAGTCATGAACTTATCTCTTGAAATGCATTATTTGGTACTGTGTCAATATTACGAGCAACATCCTTCACTACCAAGCTGGTATCATCAGCAAACAAAAATATTTTAGTCACATGTTATACTCGAAGGCATATCATTTATATAAATAAGAAACAGCAATGGTCCCAAAACAGACCCCTAGGGCACCCCACTCTAAATTGTGCTCCATTGGGATTGTACGTCATAGCCATTTTCTACAGTGCGCAGAATTACCTTCTGTTGTCAATTATTAAAGTAAGAGGTGGACCAGTTGCGAGCTACTCCCCGTATTCCAACTACTGCAACAATATTTTGTGATCAACACAATCACACGCTTTTGTTAAATCAAAGAAGACGCCTAAAGTCCGTAGCCTCTTATTTAACCCATCAAGTGCCTAAGGCTTCGGTTTAGACCGAAACTAGAAGAGGAGCCGAATATTCGGTTACGGTTTCGTTTCCGGCCGCAAATCATGTTTCGGTCGAACTCGAGAACTAACAAATAGAGAGAATCTCGTGGTGCCTTATAAATCGCTGAAAGCCATAAAGCAGTCGTGTCGGAGCGGCCGGCAGACAGCTCTCCCTCGGCCTGCCAGCCTCTCTGGCCACAAATAATGCAGTCCAATAAACCGGCGCCGAAACGAACCGCTTGACCGAGTAATAAAAGCCCGCGCGGGCGGCCGACGGCGCGCCGGGGCGTGCGAGCGAACCGCGGCGGCAGGCGACTTGCTCGCCTCTTTGTTACTTGTTTTAATCGCTACACGTGTCAAAAGCAGTGTAGCCGAACATTTACCAGCGAAATCCGAAAAAAATTGAAAGTCTCCAGCTACCGGTGAACATACGAAGCGAGCATTCACACATCAATAACTTTCACTTGTAAGTGTCAAAAAAATTAACATGTACTATTCTAAATAATTAGGGGATATTTATGAATAAAGAACCGTCTAGAATGCAATAATTTATTTCAGTCTTAGTTAGACCATCTTCAGGAATTTTGACTCCATCGATGTTGTGGAGCTGGCAGGTAGCTGGGAGCCTTCCAGTGACGCACTGGAAGGCTCCCAGCTACCTGTCAGCTCCACAACATATGCTTCTTTGTGACTCTTAGGACTAACCCCCAGTTCCTGTTTTCTGCACCAGTCTTGCACAATGTCCAACGCACATTGTTCCATATTCTTTACTGTGTCAGCAAATTTGCCAAGTATTACTATGACAAGATCATCTGCGTATCCTTGGCAAAAGTACTACCTAGAGTTTAATTCTCCAATGAGATCATTCACCACTAGATTCCACAATAAAGGGGAAAGAACTCCTCCTTGCGGGCAACCCTTAGTGGTATTGATTGCCATTTCTTCATTCACATGGTAGCTTCTACCTTTCTTCCACTGAGCATGGACCTAGTCCACCTACATATAGTGGTCCCTAGGTCATGCACCTCTGCTGCCCTAACCATGGAGTAGAAGGTCGTGTTGCTAAAAGCCCCATCGATGTCCAGGAGAATACAGAGGGCTATTTCCTGAAAGTGTAGTGCTTTCTCCGCCTTCTCAACGAATTGGTGGAGAGCTGTCTCACATGATTTATCTGGCTAATATGCATGTTGGTTTGAATGTAGAGGAGCCCTACTTAACCTCCTTTCTCCAACATGCACATTAACCAGCTTTTCCAATGTCTTAAGAATGAAGGAGGACAGGCTGATTGGTCTCATATCCTTGGCCTTGGTATGATCAATTCTCCCTGGTTTAGGAATGAAGACAACCTTCACTGCCCTCCAGGCATTGGGAATGATTCCTGCTGCTAGGCTAACCCTGAATAACCTGCATAGGAATCTAATAAGATTTTCTTCCGCTTGTTGCAGGAGAGCTGGAAAGATTCCATCGGGGCCAGGTGACTTGAACGGTTGAAATGTTCCCACCGCCCATCGGACCTTACTGAGATCGACACACGCCCTGGCCAAATCCCAGTCCTCTTTGCGAATACCTGAGAACCGTTGTCTCAGGAATCGCATTCTGGTCTCAGTTATCCCCCAGATAGTGAGGATTTTATGAAGTCTCGCTTGAGCAGCCGTGCCCTCCACTTCTTCACAGAATACCTTCCAGGCTGTCTCCTTTGCCCATCTGATGGCAAGGTTGTAATTAACAAGGGTCTCACGATACTTTGCCCATTGTCATTTGCGCCTCGCAAGGTTAAACAGTCTTCGTACCTGTTTCCTTTGCATTTCCAGGTGTTTATTCCACCAAGGCACACTCCTATTTGTGCACTTCTTGGTGATTGAGCAGTTGTCCTGGTATGAGGTCACTATAGCAGAGGTTACGGCCTCTGATACTTCCTCAAACTCTGCTGGATTCCTTATCGAATTGTTAATTTCCGATAGGCTGAAGTCAAGGTCTTTCCTACATGTCTCCCAGTCCGTTTTCCTGGGGTTCCTATAGGCCATGGTCTGTCTGGTTCCCATTTCAACCTTGAATTTAATATACATGTGATCTGATGAGGGTGGCTCGAGGACCACATGACGTAACTTCCCATCATCATGGAACCAAAAGTTATGTCAATTACTTATTCCCTTCTACTATTCCTGAATGTAGGTTTATCACCCCTATTCAGGATCTCCAAGTTGTTAGATAGGAGAAATTCAAGAAGGCGCTCACCTCTAATGTTGGTGTCCTTGCTGCCCCACGATAGATTGTGGGCATTGGCATCAAATCCCACCACCACTTCGTCACCTTGCCGATGGCAGGCTTCCGTCAGTCTCTTCACTTCCAAAGGAGGAGGAGAGCTTTCTTCGTAAGGAAGGTATGCTGAGGCCAAAACAATTTCCCTCGTGATACCTTCCTCACGTTGCTGCATCCTGATGGTCACCAGGTCCCTGGAACAAAAATCCATCATTGGTATGAAAGGTATTCCATTTCTAACATCAATGCATGTTCTGGAATTTTTAGATTTCTGGCATAAATCAGCTTACCTCCAGTACCACCAAGGCTCGACACACCCCCTTTGTATAAATAGGGTTCTTGTATCAGGGCCACGTCCACCTCCTGTCTCCCTAGGCGACGGCTCAGGACAGCAGTGGCCCCTTTACTATGCTGCAGGTTTATCTGCAGCATGTCCAATCCCCATCTTGCTGCCATTATTGCCTTTAAGGTCTTTGATTACCCTGACGCCGCCCTGCGAGAACCCTGAAAACAGTTTTAGGCCTTGCTCTCGCAATGCCTTCAGGGACTTCTCTCCAACCTCCACCACCAGGGTTCGTCCTTCCTGAACGACCTTTTGGTTAATTACCCTCCAATCCTCTGTCGAGACTTTTGGGTTCTGGACCCTTATTTTCTCGAACAGAGTCTTTGGAGATACATCTTTCAGGATCTTTGGTACCCATATTGATACCTTTGCGGTCTTCAGGAGTTCGCTGCTGTCTTGACCAGTAGCTTCGCATCCTCCCACAGGGAGTGCTCCCCATCGCAGACGAAAATGAGGGCACCGCGATTTAGATGGACCCTCCTGAATTTGGGTCCTGGACCAGCGTCCCCCCGAATCTCTTCAAAGAGGGCCATCTGCACGAGCTGCTCCTGTTGCGAGGTGATTCTTACCAGTGGGTATCCTTCTTGGACAACCGCCATTCTAAAGACCGAGACTGCAGTACTATAGGTTTGTTTCTCTATTTCCTGCCTCAGCCTCTCTTGTCCAGAGAGGAGGGAGTCTTAGATTCCTCCCTAACCCTCTTGCCACCTGTCTTTGACGTCGAGTGGGTCTGTTTATCCCCTTCGACCTGAGGCAGTTTCTTTTTGGGGGTCTTGGGCTCAAACTCTTTTGATTCCCTCCACTTATGTTTAGGAAGCCATTCTTTTCCTTCCTTTTGCTTCTGTTCCTTGAGAAGTTTCCTCCTCTGAGCCCCAGACACGGCATTAATCCTAATCTGGTCCAACCTCTCTGTTACAGTTCCCACTTCTTGCTCAGGTTTAGACCCTGAATGAGAAGTAGGAGTGCACTCCATCGGTCCTGATCCCGACGTCTGAGTATCTGAGGTCTCAGATTGCCCCTCGGACTCTGTTAAAATAACTTTTTTTCTCCGTGTTCATCTTAGTCCCACGAGATTTGGGGATTTATATGGTCCACACCACGATAACCCCGCGCGGTGCAAGGCTACTAACTCAGGGAGGTCGCCCGGTATCCCTGAGGCTCCGTTCGAGACACATCCTCCCATGTGCCACGCACCCCTCGGCATGGATCGCATCACACCTTGGGTTGGGAAAGGAATTAGGAAAGAACTGGGAGAGGATAAGGAAGACGGGACGTTGTGGGACACGCTTGGTCTGATCCATCAGCTGAGGCCTTTTCGGCAGTAGGTTCTCTACCTTCGGTATAACCCTCAGCTTCACGCGGATACGCAAGCCTCTCCACACGCACGGACAGTGCTTCGTCAAGGTGGTGTCCCCCGGAGAGGTTTTGAATACGTTACGAAGTCACTTCTTATAATGAGGGTCGTAACTACAACATCCATAGATATTATTGACTTTTCAGGACTAAACTTTTCAAACTAAACGCATTCCTGAAAATATTAAACTTGCATGACAAATGAGTCTGTCTACTGAATAAAATGCAGTATGTATTTAAGTCCGTTATATTTTAACACTCTAATCGTAATATACAATGGTATGATTACATTCGCAACAGACAGAATCACAATACACAAACAACGAATCATCTATAACACATTACGTCATAACTTACAGGCTCTATGGTCTTGAAAACATTGTTTCATTATTCTTTAAGACAATTTATAAAATTTTAACTTTTTCTTTCTTTGACACACTTTCTTAAAGTTTTCGTGTACTTGGAAACTGATCTTTTATTTATTTTTTTATATTAAAATCGATGCTATTGCCATGAACGACGGAAATATGTTACACACAGCAGTGTTGCCACTATTTAACCCTTTAATGCACAGTGTAGCTGACCAGCTACATGCCTCATTTTTTCCATTCTCTCTCAAACTGATCTACATTTTACGACAAATTCATTTGTAGCTGCTTGTCTACATAGTGTTACATATGCTAGTAGCTTCTACTAGAAATTGTAAATTGCAAACTGCTACTGAATCAGATAGTTGGCTGCATTGAGTTACTCCTATCATGTGCGTTTGTTCACTTTAGTATTTTCCTTTGCCATGTAAAAGTGGTCAATCACATACTACTATTGCATTATGAGTTACTTTCTGCAAAGGTGAGAGGTATAATAGTGACATTTACTCCATTCGGTACGTCATGGTAGTACTATGTAGCTAGTAGTGCATGATAATTTTAAGGATTTTTTCAATAATTTTTCTCAGAATATACGCACTGTACATTAATCCTGATAATTTTTATACCTTGAAATAAACATACTTCAATGGGTTAAGTTCCAATCCTCGTAGCAGTATCTCGGTAGCAGTAATGTTGTTGTCTCCATTCCGTAGAACCGATAGAAACATCGAACCATTTTATTTCATTCTGATGATGATAATGCTTCAGAGCCTTGCTATCTCAACTGATCCCGTAATTGTTTTGAGCAGTGTAGTTTTGAAGGCATATCATTTAGAGTCTGTGTTTATAGACTTTTTTGGCCCACGTTAGGTTACGGTAGTAATTTTCTGCATTAAAATTGAGTAACCGAATTTGTATAGGAGAAAATTCTCTACAACTTTGCTCTCTTATGTTTTTTTCATATCTCGTAGCGCTTCAAAGATATTTGCAAAAATAACGGCGATTTTGGGATGTATGTCTGTCTGTGTGTCTGTCCGTCTGTCCGTAACGTGTTCCCTGTTTAAGTCGAACCGTTCAACCGATCAGCGCCAAATTTTACAGACATGATTTTAGGTCGCCATCGACCAGAATCTCCCTTTTTCAAATTTTTCGGACAAAAAATACGGTAGTAATACCAAAAAAAGCCGTTTGTAATATAATTGTAATTGCAAACGAACCGTTCATCTGACAAGAAAATTGAATAACCTAATTGGTAGACGAGAAAATTCTCTACAACTTAGCTTCCTTTCTTTTTCGTATCTCATATCGTTTGAGACATATTTGCAAAAATAACGGAGATTGGACACTCTCCATTGAATTAACGAAAACAAGCCGTTCGGAGATGTCATGTGACATTCCTCGCCCAGAACTCTCTGTGGTATATGCCATCTTGCGTTGCGTATTTGATGATTTTCGTATTGTAACTTACGCGTTGTAATTTCAAAGGAATGGCGCAGTAAAGAATTAACAAAAATACATCGTTCTTCGTACGATAAATGATAATCTAGTGTCTACAAATGCCATGTTAGCATCAGTTAACAACGCCCATCAGTAGTATGAAATTAACCCATTTCTTCCCAAAAATAGAAATCGTGAAAAAGTGTTATATTTAGTCATCAGGTTCTCTTTAAAATAATTGAAATAACGTTACAAATATTACAATCTAGCAGTATGTGTTGTAATTTGCACCACCCATAATGTTGCACTGTTTCCTAGTAAAAAAATAGAAAAATTTAATTTTTGTGACCACATTCTTCTATTTGTTCAAACTGTGCAATATTGTCTATTATATGATAACTCTGACTTACATTGATGGTATCACTCATGAAATATTGAAAAACACTCTGTGTCAAGCTGAACTTGACTTTTCTTGTGTATGTAGATCGTCTGATGTTTGTAAATCTTGCATCTTTTCACGAAGTGTTAAGGTAATTGTGAAACTTTAACACTTATACAGAGAGCTCGTGAATGCCTTTTAACACATGTGTGGTGAGTTTTGTATAGTAAGTCCATTTAGAATGCATTTTGTAAGGCCAAATTTTGTGTTGCGTATACGCAGCACTGGGATGAAATGGGTTAAAGAACTCCTCCTTTGATTTATAGCCGTAGCTTAGTGGGCAATGTGTTGGACTATGACGCCTAGGTCTATGGTTCGGAACCCGCCACTACCAAATTTGTTTTTTTTCCTGAAAGGGTTTCAGACAATCTTATTAATTAATTTTTTATTATTTAGATTATTATTTTGGTCCAAAATGTTTCCAAAAACTTATAAAACTAAAAATCTAAAGTGGGCCGTAAAACACGTCAGTTCGGTTTTTTTTTTTTTTTTTTTTTTTTTTTTTTCTCTTTTCCACACTACTTCCATACTAAATTTGGAAAGGGTTGCTGTAGATGCGATTTGTCTAACAGTATCAAAGGATGTCCTCACAGCTTCTCTGTATGACGTCTCCAGACACGAGTTCCTCATCCCCTCTACAAGATCTCAAGTTGGTAACGAGAATTCCAGTAAACCACGAACACAGATAAGTCAACACAGTCGCCTGTTCAACCACGCGTCCGCGAGCTCAGAGGAATCCGAGGCAACTGCTGGGCGCGAGCCTTTAATTGGGGCGCGGGAGCTGCGGACAGGGAGGCGATCGTAAAGCCCGCCACGGTGGTCGGCAGTAAAGAGTAGGGAGGCAGAGGGCAGAGGAGACGTCTGCTAACGACGTCCATCAGGGCGGCTCCCGCGTCGCGATAAGGCGCAGCGCGCGGCTTTTTAGTGGTGACCGCGACAGGACTGCCGGGGCGGCGCCGCCCACGCCGCCAGCGAGCGGGCCGAGGGGGCGGCCGCCGCCCACACACGCCGCTGCCGTCTATCCGCCCACCACCAGTTCCATACGAGTGACGCCTGTGACAGCACTGGAGTGCTTCTTCTTTTCGAACTTATGAGGATACAACCTGATCAGAATCAACAGAAAGTGTATATTTGCGGAAGTCCTTCTTTTGACTTCAGGCGAGCGTTTGTACTTTGGTGAAAAATTTCTGTTTCTAGGGAAATGGCGAGTTTCAGAGGGAAGCGAAAAGGGATTCAGTTCCTAGAAGGAAAATTTCCTTCTGGAGCATGTGTAACGTCCTCTGGTGAAAATCAATACAGACGCATTATTGAATGTTATTCATGCAAGAGCGTTATGAGCAGTGATGTCAGAGATGACTGTTGTGAACTAAGGATAGTAATAACTTATAATCTAGTACTTTTGGCTGACATTTACTCTACCGATATCAAGTTGTATATTTATTTAAATTTTGTACAACCATTGTTCATCTACTTTCTGTATTAATACCAGTCTGGCCTCCCATTGTATCACACCAGCTTTGTATCTTTCTTTGTTAGTACTAATATTCCAAATTATTCTGTACTCACTCTGTACAGTAATCCTTTATTTAATTGTGAACACTATAATTGATACGTTTGTCTTCACCATTTTTCAAGTGCATACCTCCGACTTGTTAAGCTTAATTCACCAACGCACCCCACCTATATCCTCCTATCCAACCCCTATATTTTTGTCTATTTGTTTATCTTCTAATATATAAAGCAGTGTGTCCGTAAGTTTGTACGTGTTGCATACAAATCTGCAGTTTTGATCCAATCCTTATGAAATTTTGTACACGTAAGCTTCAATCCATGAGAACGGTCGCCCTAAGTGTAAGAATTACATACGATATATAGTTCACGAGATATGACGTCATAAACAATGAGATGCGCGTAAAACTGCTGCATTTTGAGACAATGCTGCCCATTTTCTTCTAAACCATTGGACCGATTTCAACCAAATTTGGTACACACATTTCTTACCGTGAAATAACAATTGCTGCATACGGCACATGGTTCAAAAGATATTACGTCATAACCAATAGAAATCGCAAAAATGCCATATAATGCGGCCAGACTTTCGAAATACACTGTATGAGAATGACAGTACTTAGCGACTTGCAACAAACTTTAAACATAATTTCAAACCTTTATTCAAGTTTTTCTCGCTAGCAACCATAGTAAAATGGTGAAAGGAGAAAAGTTTCTCGCTTACTACTTTTCCGCTGTTGTATGGAGTAAAACTAGGGCTCTCGGTATGACGTTACAATTTATAATTTGAACACTACAAATTGTCGCGACAGGAAATTTTACAGACAGTATACACATATATAGTTGAATGTATCTTCTAATTGTATCACATTTCGACACGTAGGTGTCTCATGAGATATGAGCACGTAAACAATAACGTTTCGCTGTTCGTGGACTAAAACTACGACATTCGATATGACGTTACAATTTATAATTTCTACATTACAAATTGTTGCAGCAATAAATTTTACAGACAGCATACATGCATATAGTAGAGTGTACCTTCTAAATTGTATCAGACTACGACACACAGTTCATGAGATATGAGCATATAAACAGTAAAGTTCATGAAAAACCTCCCTATCATGCACCAAGTTTTAATCTATTACTTGTTTACTACTAACTGTATTCCCAAGAGATTTTACAGACATATGGCCCTTATACAAATGAATATATACCTGAAAAAAGGCAAGAATAAGTAAATAAATACTAGAGGTCTGCATTATGTCCGATTTTTACCGGCGAGTCCCGCTCGCCCCTCTGGCTCTCGGGAGTACGCGGCCGAGCGTCCTCTTTAACCGGTTGCGGGCAGCCGATCGCCAGCGCTCGGTCGAGCGCGCCGAACGCTCGGTCGGTCGCCAGTAACCGGCGGACTCAGTGCCAGCGAGCTGCACTTCGTCAGACTGCTCAGATTAATACTTATTCCATAGATCATGAATACGACGCTTCGTAATGATGTGTAACTTTTCAGTGTAATAAAAGGTGTCTTTACAAGATATTACATTACACAAAATGTTATATGACACAACTATATTTTGTATTATTTTTCTTTTTATTATTATTTTTTATTTTTAGTTTTACTAATTTTTATCTAAAAATTCATCCATTGAGTACAAGGAGTTGTCATTCACTTATTCTTTTAATAAATTTTTAGATGCTAGTTAGCTATCTGTCAGGTTTTTATGCTGTTTGGTAGGTGACCGAAGACTTTTATGGCAGCATAATTCACCCCTTTCTGTGCAAAAGTGAGATTTAACCCTGCATAATAATATCGTCCTTTCTCCTAGTGTTATACCTATGCACACTGCTATTACTTTTGAACTGGGTTTGCCGCGGCGGATTAGCCATGCGGGATGCGCACGGCCGTTCGCCATCTGGGGTTCGGGACCCCTCTCAGGCATGAGTGTTTGTGTTCTCCTTAGGTTAGTTTACCTTAGTTGTTTACAAGCTACGGACTAATAACCAAGCAGTTGAGTCCGATTGATTTACAAACATGTGAACATGTGTGTGAACTGGGTTGGATAATTAACAAAAAATTTCATAAGTGAATATATATACTCCGAAGTAACTGTGAGGATACCTAAATCCTTAAATAAATGTCTCCAGAACGATCTTGGGCGCGCTCCAGTAATTATTCTGATTACACGATTTTGTGCAATGAATGCTTTATTACTCAATAGTGAATTACCTCAGAATATGATGCCATACGAAAGCAGTAAATGAAAATAGGCGTAGTAAACTGTTTTACTGAGATTCTTATCGCTAAATTTGCTAAAATCCCAATAGCATACGTAGCTGAACCCAAACGTTTTAGCAGACAATCAATGTGTTGCTTCAAGTTTAATTTCTCTTTAATTCGCACATCTAAATTTTTTTGAAAAACTCTGGTTTCCCTTCAAAACGAACGAATAATTTCGAAAAACCTTAGCTACAGATTTCTGTTCAAAGTCTATATTTATTACTGGAGTTGTCATTTACTGTACGGAACTGTATATGCTGTGTTTTATCAAAAGTTAATGAGAGTTCTCGTTTTTTGGATGTGATTATTATACTTGTATCATCAGCAAAAACAATTAATCTTCTTCAATGTAGAATGACAAGTCATTAATGTATATCAGAGATGAGAGACCACCGCTTCATATTAACAACTTACTTATTTATTTTACAAATGTCTTTCGTTGTTTACTATCAGTTCTATAACCCAAATACTACAACTGTTTATGTCACATTTGATGTTTGATATTGTAAGTTTAGGGAATGATGATCCCGCAGTTAAGTCCCATGAGCTTTAGAAACATTTTTAAATATTTTGCAAACTACTGGAGTTTCTACCATTGAGGTGATCATGTCTTCCAGTAACTGCAACGTTAAAAACTGTAGTTTCTGTATATAGTATTTTGTTCCGTTTGGTAGACAAATGATAATACAGTAGTCTAATCGTGCGTTATGTGCAGCGTATCTCCTTGTAGTTATCAGAACACAGATCAGCCTTTAAAGAGTACATTTTGTTCTTTAAAGCACATATTAGCTTGGGCACCATTGTCACCCTTTTTTTCGGCTTTTTCTTTAATACGCCGCGATACAGTGGTAGGGTGCGGAAGAACATCGTCTATATTGCCTTAGCTATACATGGCGCGAACATTGATGAGCTCCTGTGAATAATTCTTGAAGCCAATCTTACTAAAGTATTTAATGGTAGCAAATCCATTCCGCCCATATCGACTAACCTATCAACAACAACTAGGTACTGCAAGTGGTCGGTGGAATTCTGCTCCCCATTTCTTTTGCTGTGCCGAATCATACCTGTTGTGCTTGACTGGTACGAAAGTATAGTATCGCATGTGGTACATTGCACGAAACCAGCAGAAACCTGTGTGACAGGATCCACTACAAGTGCAAAAGATTTCCAAGCTTCACTTTTCGACTCCTCTTCCGACATGTCTTTCTTCTTCAGGACTAACGAGCCGCATCTAATTCTCTCCACAATACTTCTTTTTGTTTCATTAATGGAGCCTTTACGACCTGTAGTTCGTTGATCCATAACGCTATCTGCGTTGCTCAAAGCCAGGTCGGTTTCTAATGCGATTCCGCAGTGTTGAGCGCGCGGCGGTCGCGCTGTCACCGGCCGAGACTGTGAGAGCGCTCGAGCGCCCGGCAGCGCTCGACACTTCCGCCGTAACCGAGAGGCGGACGGCGACCGGCCACACGGGGCATCAGACGGCCGCAGCCGTGTCGCAGCGTGCGCCTGCCTACCCCAGCCGTCGAGCAGCGGTACGACACGGGAAAGGCTCGAGCGGTTGTTTTCATCGGAATGCAGAGCTCTAATAAATACCCTGGCAACGCCGGATTTTCAGCTAGTATTATGATAAATACGATGTGCAGTATCCGTGTTTATTGATAGAACTAAGCAAGTGACATAGAATTTTCTCATGGCAGGGAGTGATCTTATAAATGTATTTTGTAAATAATGAAATGCCAAGATCGCGGTATTTCGTCTTTATTTAAGAGAGACGACCGGTTTCGATGTACGCAGACATCATCTTCTGGTCTCTGCACTAAATAGTAACATTATTACATAAATACATATTCTAGCCAGTTGGATTGTATTGGTGGGTTGTCAAACATTAAAATTAGCCGTTTGATTGTCACATATAAATCTCGTATAGTCATATTTAAATAAAGAGCCACAATATTGTGAGTCACAACAGCGGGGTGTGCGCTGATATGAAACTTCCTCGCATATCAGCGCATATCAGAGCACACTCCGCTATAGCGTGGAAGTTTCATTCCGGAAACATCCCTTAGGCTGTGGATAAGCCATGTCTCCACCATACCCTTTCCTCCAGGAGTGCTGGTTTTGCAAGGTTCGCAGGAGAGCTTCTGTGAAGTTTGGAAAGTAGGAGGCGAGGTACTGGCGGAAGTAAAGTTGTCAGGGGCGATCATGAGTCGGGTCGGGATAGCTCAGTGGTAGACCGCTTGTACGCGAAATGTAAATTTCCCAGGTTCGCGTCCCGGTTCTGGCACACAATTTTAATCTGCCAGGAAGTTTCATATCAGCGCGCACACCGCTGCAGAGTGAAAGTTTCATTCTGAAAAGAACTCTGTTTCACCAGAGAGAGAGTGGAGAAGTGTGCTGAGAGACTGTTAGGAACTTTCCAAATAGACAGTTTTAACATCGTAAATGGAGACTTGCTCTCGGCAAGTGACAATTTTCTCTCTTCTTTTATTTCATTAGAAGAGACATTTAAATTAAAATTCTACCAGGCAAGTTGTAGAATAAACACACACCCCGTGCTTAAAAAAAAGAAAATAATAATAAAAAACAACAACCACTGAGTGGTTACAGTATTTCTTTACTACAGTATTAATTCAGTTTTAATTCTTCGTCTAAGAACAAAGGGATTCGTATAATGACGTTTTACATGCATACACTCAAACAGTTAATAATAAATAATCACCAGATAATCCCTATAGAACACCGTAATTAGCGTAACATTCTTTTTTTCATTCCAAGCTTACTCTGTTATGAATTTAAGAGATAATTACAATAATAATTTAAGATATATTATTCACGGATATACGGCGAGCAGTTGGGGAACATTTAAGCAGGATCTAGCCGGATCACACACCGGCACGTGCGCCACTGCCGACTGATTCGCGGAAACAGGGAGCCACGTGGCGGCACGTAAAGTACACTCTGCGCCTGGGCCATTTCTACGGTTTGTGGCCTTCTCGCCATCCGGCAGATTAACCTGAGAACGCTGCTTTCTGTAGCACACGGCATTCTGCCGCCGTACAACAGGGCACTCGCTGGAGCATGTCCAATAATACCTCAGCTCGGGAAAGCCTTATTTGTCAACCAAGATAGTTGTAGCAATCTGCTTATGAAATAAGCCAACAGCCCCAAAGCAACTAATGACTGCACGTTTTTTAAATCGTGCGAATAATGAAAAAATTCTTGTCACATTGTTAAAGTCATTAATAATATCTACATTTTTCTATTACTATAAATGAAACCAACTTTAATAAAGCTATCTCGTATGTTAACTAGTTTTCACTTACAATTCAGTAAAATTTGCGCTATATTCCGAATCTGATGTCGTACACTACTGGCCATTAAAATTCCTACACCAAGAAGAAATGCATATGATAAGCGGGTATTCATTGGACAAATATATTAAACTAGAACTGACATGTGATTACATTTTCACGCAATTTGGGTGCATAGATCCTGAGAAATCAGTACCCAGAACAATCGCCTCTGCCCATAATAACGGCCTTGATACGCCTGTGCTTGCATGGTATGTACAGGTACAGATGCCCATGCAGCTTCAACATGATACCACAGTTCATCAAGAGTAGTGACTGGCGTATTGTGACGAGCCAGTTACTCGGCCACCATTGACCAGACTCTTTCAGTTGGTGAGAGATCTGGAGAATGTGCCGGCCAGGGCAGCAGTCGAACATTTTTCGTATCGAGAAAGACCCGTACAGGCTCTGCAACATGCGGTCGTACATTATCCTGCTGAAATGTAGGTTTTCGCAGGGATCGAATGGAGGGTAGAGCCATTTGACATTTAACGGCCACTGTTCAAACTGCCGTCGACGCGAACAAGAGGTGACCGAGACGTGTAACCAATGGCACACCATACCATCACGCCGGGTGATACGCCAGTATGGCGATGACGAATACACGCTTCCAATGTGCGTTCACCACGATGTCACCAAACACGGATGATACCATCATGGTGCTCTAAACAGAATCATGGTGCTGTAAACTGAACCTGGAGTCATCCGAAAAAATGACGTTTTGCCATTCGTGCACCCAGGTTCGTCGTTGCGTACACCATCGCAGGCGCTCCTGTCTGTGATGCAGCGTCAACGTTAACCGCAGCCATGGTCTCTGAGCTGATAGTCCGTTCTGCTGCAAACGTCGTCGAACTGTTCGTGCAGATGGTTGTTGTCTTGCAAACGTCCCCAACTGTTGATCGAGACGAGTCTACACGATCCGTTTCAACCATGCGGATAAGATGCCTGTCATCTCGACTACTAGTGATACGAGGTCGTTGGCATCCAGCACGGCGTTCCGTATTGCCCTCCTGAACCCACCGATTCCATATTCTGGATCGCAACAAACACGAGCAGCAATGTCGCGATATGATAAACCGCAATCGCGATAGGCTACAATCCGACCTTTATCAGAGTCGGAAACGTGATGGTACGCATTTCTCCTCCTTACACGAGGCATCACAACAACGTGTCAATAGGCTACGCCGGTCAACTGCTGTTTGTGTATGAGAAATCGGTTGGAAACTTTCCTCATGTCAGCAGGTTGTAGGTGTCGCCACCGGTGCCAACCTTGTGTGAATGCTCTGAAAAGCTAATCGTTTGCATATCACAGCATCGTCTTCCTGTCGGCTAAATTTCGCGTCTATAGAACGTCATCTTCGTTGTGTAGCAATTTTGATGGACAGGAGTGTATCTTTCCTCGGCACCAAATCTGGAGGGCTTTCGTTATTCGCCGTCTGGTGAGGAGTACGATAGGGGATTAGCAAACTTCACACGGAAAATATCACAATAATCATCATTCTATTAATAAGTGAACACGAAAATTTAAGTACAGATTTTTAATATTAAATATACATATTCAATTAAACTAACATGACCGCGTGGTCTGAGACACCACGTCACAAATATCGGGGTTGCTTCTTGAAAAAAAAAACACTAGTCTTTCGGTATTATTTAATTTTTATTAATATTATTTATTGTTTTAATGATTTATTAATTTATTTTTCACCGGTTAGCTCTGTTAGGACAAAGTTTGACTAGATGGTTTTGACGGTACGAGCAATTTTAAAACACAGTTCCACATTATTTACTGCTGGATTTAAATTCATTCTACACTCCTGGCCATTAAAATTTCTACACCACGAGGATGACGTGCTACAGACGCGAAATTTAACTGACAGGAAGAAGATGCTGTGATATGCAAATGATTATCTTTTCAGAGCATTCACACAAGGTAGGCGCCCGTGGCGACACTTACAACGTGCTGACATGAGGAAAGTTTCCAATCGATTTCTAATACACCAATAGCAGTTGACCGGCGTTGCCTGGTAAAACGTTGTTGTGATGCCTCGTTTAAGGAGGATAAATGCGTACCATCACGTTTCCGACTATGATAAAGGTCGGATCGTAGCCTATCGCGATTGCGGTTTTATCGTATCGTGACATTTCAGCTCGCGTTGGTCGCGATCCAATGACTGTGAGCAGAATATGGAATTCGTAGGTTCAGGAGTGCAATACAGAACGCCGTGCTGGATAACAACGGCCTTGTATCGCTAGCAACTACGTCTCGATCCCTGAGTCAACAGATGAGGACGTTTGCAAGACAACAACCATCTGCACGAACAGTTCGACGACGTTTGCAGCAGCATAGACTATCAGCACGGAGATCATTGCTGCGATTACCATTGACGCTGCATCACAGACACCAGCGCCTGCGATGGTGTACGCAACGACGAACCTGGGTGAACGAATGGCAAAACGTCATTTTCGAATGAATCCAGGTTGTGTTACAGCATCATGATGGTCGCATCCATGTTTAGCGACATCGCGGTGAACGCACATTGGAAGCGTGTATTCATCATTGCCATACTGGCGTATCACCCGGAATGATGGTATGGGGTGCCATTGGTTACAGGTCTCGGTCGCCTCTTGTTGGCATCGATGGCACTTTGAACAGTGGCCGTTACATTTCAGATGTGTTACGACCATTGGCTCTACCTTTCATTCGATCCCTGCGAAACCCTACATTTCAACAGGATAATGCACGACTGCATGTTGCAGGTCCTGTACGGACCTTTCTGGATACGGAAATTATTCGATTGCTGCCCTGGCCAGCACATTCTCCAGATCTCTCACCAATTGAAAACGTCTGGTCAATGATGGCTGAGCAACTGGCGCATCACATACGCCTGTCACTACTCTTGATAACTGTGGTATCGTGTTGAAGTTGCATGGGTATCTGTACCTGTACCTGTACATGCCATCCACGCTCTTTTTGACTCAATGTCCAGGCGTATCAGGGCCAGAGGTGGTTGTTCTAGGTCCTGAACCCTGATTTATTAAAGTTACTATTTTTATGTTTGCCTCGTAATGGCGGCAGAATGCTGCAATCCAGGTCGGCGGCTGCTCCCTGCAACAACAATTACAAAAGTTTTGCTGAAAATCTCTCAAATCGGGTTTAAATATTTCCAAAATTAACTGAAGTCGACACGCGCATTTTAATACATATATTTTAAAATATTTAGGCAACATTTTGTATTTACATACATTTTTTACAGATTGAATCCATTAATATTCTAGTGACGCCTCAACTAAAATTATTCCTCTATCTCATAAGCCCTACCACAATGAGATACTAACGAACAAGAAGAACAATCTTTTTGTGTTACAAACATATATACATTAGTGCTGACTAAGATAATGATATTTTTAATATAATTATCGTCGTTGCATAGTTAAAACAGAAAGGTATTTGGTGGCACGTTAGGTTTACACATGTGGCAAATTGTAAATGCACTTTGCTTGCACATTTTACGTAATATCACTACATTTTATCATCACAAACATTAATTAAAACTGGAATACATTATATCCCGACAGAGAGATTTATACCAAATAAAATAATAAAAGAGGGGGCTGACCCCCCCCCCCTCCCCTCCCGTGGTATACAAAACAGGTCAGATCATTGTTGTAGAAGCAAAGAAAAACGCATGCAAAATTTAAAAAGACACAGAATGCCCAAGACTGGCAATCTTTTACACAAACTAGCGCGGACGTCAATGCGAGAAACTTGTAGTAGTTTCCACAACGATTTCCTGTCTCGTAATCTTGCAGAAAATCCAAAGAAATTCTGGCCATATGTGAATTACACTAGCAACAAAACACAATACCTTCAATATGCGATAGCAATTCTAATACTACTGATGCCACTACTGCTAAATCAGAATTGCTAAACACAGGTTTCCGAAATTCGTTCACCAAAGAAGACGAAGTGAACACTCCAGAATTCAAACCAAGAACAGCTGCCAGCATGCGAAATTTAGAAGTAGATGTTCCTGGTGTAGTAAAACAACTTCAGTCACTAAACAAAAACAAATAATCCGGGCCAGATTGTACACCAACTAGATTCCTCTCATAGTATTCTGATGCAATATATCATATGCAACCGATCCCTCAGCGAAATATCCGTATATTGGAAAGTTGCCCAAGTCACTCCAGTATTCAAGAAAGGCAATATGAATGATTCCCCAAAATTACAGGCCAATCTCATTGGCGTCGACTTGCAGTAGGATTTTGGAACATATACTTTATTCGAACATTATGAATTAACCAATAATCAACACGGATTCAGAAAATACCGCTCTTGCGAAACACGGCTTGCTCTTTATTCACATGAAGTGATAAGTGCCATAGACGAGGGATCTCAAATCGATTCCATATTTCTGGATTTCCGGAAGGCTTTGGACGCTGTATCTCACAAGTGGCTTCTAATGAAACTACGTGCTTATGGAAAATGCGATTGGATTCACGATTTCCTATCAGAAAGAACACAGTTCGTAGTAAGTGACGGTACGTCATCTAGTAAAACAGAAGTGATATCTGGCGTTGCCCAGGGAAGCGTTATGGGTCCCCTACTCTTCCTTGTGTATATAAACGATTTATGAGACAATCCGAATAGCTCTCTTAGACTGTTCGCGGATGATGCTGTCGTGTCTCGGTAAGGGAAGTCAACAGAGGATCAAAAGCAACTGCAAAGCGATTTGGACAAAATTTATACATGTTGCGAAAATTGGCAATTGACACGAAATAAAGAAAAGTGTGAAGTAATACACATGACCACTAAAAGAAATCCACTGAACTTCAATTAAGTGATAAATCAGTCAAACATTAAGTTTGCTAATTCTACCAATTACCTAGGAGTAACAATTACCAACATCTTAGACTGGAGAGAACATATAGAAAATATTGTGGGGAAGGCGAACCAAAGGTTACGTTACGCTTCCAAGATGCACCAGCTCTACCAAAGAGACTGCCTACATCACACTTGTGCGTCCTCTCCTAGAGTACTGTTACCCAGTGTGGCACCCTCAGCAAGTGGGACTGACAGAAGACATTGAGAAGGTTCAGAGAAGAACAGCGCATGTTATCACGTTACAGAGGGGAAAGCGACACGGAAATGTTGCACTATCTGAAGTGGAAATCATTAAAAGAAATACGTTATTCGTTGCGGCGAGATCTGTTAACGAAATCGCCGACTTTTACTTCTGAATATGAAAATATTTTTCTAGCAACCCCCTACATAGGGAGACATGACCATCCTAATAAAATAAGAGAAATCAGGTTCGAGTCCTCCCTCGGGCATGGGCATGAGTGTTGTCCACAACATAAGCTAGTTCGTGTGTAAACTTATGGACAGATGACTTGAGTTCGGAAACTAATATAATTCGAAAGGTACTTCAACGTAAGTGTGGAGAAAACCTAAGTCATGTGTATACGTTGCCTTCAAGAGTGATAAAAGGAAGCATATGTTCTGGTATCTGTAACTACGATGGGTGTCCAAATTAAAAGGTTCGAAACGTTACTGTGTGTATAATTGAAGACTTTATTCAAAAGTGATCACCAGAGGCCCCACTGATTAATGATCCGCAGGATTCCCTGTTCCCAGAATTTCTGTGGCTGTGATAAGAGGCAGTTATTTACTGTGTCCTTTAGTTCGTAGTGCGGGTTGAAGCGATGCCCTCTGAGATTTTTATTTTTTATTATTTTATTTTAGCGGGCCAAACAGATGGAAGTCACACGGCGACATTCACGGGCCGTATGGCGTATGCTCAAGTTGCTTCCACTTGAACTTAGCCAGTACACTTTGCCTGGAGATGTGTGGACGGGCGTTACCACGGAGCAGAATCATTCCCTTAGTGAACATCACAGGCCGTTCTCTCTTGATGGACTTGCGTAGGCTATGGAGTGTCTCTCAGTACACGTCACTGTTAATGGTTTTTCCGTGCTCCAGGAATTCTATGAGTATCGGACCTCGTACGCCGAAAAAGACGGTGAGCGTACCTTGTTTGTTGAGTCAATTTTTTTTTCTTTGGGGGGGGGGGGCTAGATGTCGTACTGCGTTAGCCCAGAGCGGCATATTCAAATTCCAAGCGGTTTGGTTAACACCTAAGAATCAACTACGTGAAGAAAATTCGCATAAATATAGGGTTATATTCTGGGGACCTGTCTCCTACAAGTTGGCGAGACTGTTTAAAAGAGAGACATTAAAATTGCTTTTAGAACAGACAATAAATTAGAATATAGGCTGACGCATAAGATTGATGCAGGTGAGAACTGGATGGGGAAAGAGAGGGTATACCAAATAAAGTGTAATGATTGTGAAATGAAGTATATAGGACAAAAGGGAAGGAATTTTAAGGTGCGGTTTAAAGAGAACAGTAATAGAGAGAATGGCTCATCTACAGTGGCTAAACACCTGACAATTGAACGACATTCATTGGGCTCCATAAATGATAGTTTGAAGGTCATGCACTATGAGGACAAATCTCGAAGAAATTGAGATATTTTGTGCATTGAGAGAGGATTCCAGCAGCATGCTCAACAAAAAGACAGAACTATCTAAAAACCACTACTGAGCACATTTTAGCAACCTCCTCCATGAGAAACACTGATGTGTGTGCATGTATTAAATATCGACTTCTTGCTTTTACTTCACCGAAATATGCATAGCGTAGTTCCGTTACAAAACCTTTAATTTAGTGACTGATTTTATGGATAAATGTTAGATATCTTGACTAGAGAAAGAGATCCGTAATCTATAAACTTCCGGATCTGTGTTTTTATCAAAAATAATGCAATCAGTACACTAACATTACAATGTTATCTATGAAGATGCCTTTATTCTTACACTTCGCAAAGCCACAAGAATGCAAACTAGGGTACTTGTTTTATTTATGTTTTTTTTCGGTAAGTCTACGTTCGCAAGATTCATTTCGTTTAGTTTCCTACTCATTTTATATCAGACTGAGCTACTCTGCAGCGTGGTCGGATTTAGCTAGTAGGTATAATTCCACGTTTATATTTTTCGCTATTGGGTACAGTGACGAAGGAAACTATTGACAATGAGCCTGAATGTCTCAGAAACTGTCATTTGAATAAATAAAGAAAGACAATCTTAAGAGTGATTGAGGAAGAACCGTTCGACACGATACTTAACAACATTCTACGGACTGTTAAATGACTGCGAGACATTTTAACGGCATTTTTATCCGTTAGACAAAACATTCTATAGTTCGCTTAGCCCGTACATAGTAGTGCAACCCTTGTCCCCCGGTCGCCAGGTACACGTCACGTGCAGAAACCCGTTTGACCCCTCCTAGATCCAGCATTGCTAATCATAAAACGACTCAAATAAAAGATTTAATATATGTCTCAACTCGCCTGTTGAAATGTTCTATTTAATGGGGGACGTAACTAAACTGTTATTAAATTGTTTAAGTCAGTGTTTTTCAACCTCTTCGAGTATGCGACGACCTTTCAAGTGAAATTTTTCTGGCGAACCCCTCCCTAACAAAAATATTCTGTCGAGTCCCCCTCCACACGAACCACAATGAAGCTATGTTATCTCAAAGGAAATGCATAGTTCAGGAACTTTCACATAGTTAAAATGTAGGTGTTAAATAAAATTGATTTTTTTTCCTAGAGTCGTGGAGACTCTGATGGAGAGTCGTGAAGCCCACTACATCGACAACAATCTGTAAGTTTAACTTTTGTATTGTCACCGTACGTGTAAAATCTAATTACATCATTCGTGGTTCTCAGTAACACAATAGTAGTATTGTAGGGCCACCCATCGCGTCGCTTTAATGACAAACCAGCCAAATAATATTTACCAAACTGAGAAGCCGAATTTTAATATTTTTCTTAAAAATGACACAAACAAAATGGTCAGCCGATTTTATTTCTGGCGGACCTGACTATTAATTCCCGTTATTCAACCTATGAATTAAATATAAAACATTGTAAGTAATATAAAAGATAATTATGCAATAACTAGCCTACTGGCTTACAAAAATTCCCATTTAACTTTCGGATACGCAATTTCCTTAGATTTTTTGCTATTTTAATGCGTAACATTTGAATCTAAATATTCATTTTAGTAAAACATATGATTTTTGAACAGCAATTGCACCTGAAGCAGCAACTGTAAAGTTGCGAAACCGCCTGTGAAACTAATAAAAAAAAATAAAAAAACAGCTAAGTGGACCAACGGAATTTTACTAAGACAACACCAATTTTATTTTAACATCTACATTTTAACTGCGTGAAAGTTCCTTAACTATGTTAAATATTTTTTCGAATTTTTCAGAATTACTTATTTTAACATGTTATTTTTCATTTATTTATTTATTTAACTATCGATTGGTTCCTGAAGACAGTTTTAAGCTTTGCGGTTATTCATCATTAACGCACTATATTATAAAGCAATTTATGACATATTTAATTCATAATGAATGTTACACGAAGAGCTCCGTAATTTTAACGTTAACTTTCACTTAGACATACATTTTTGTTTTACTGAATCCCTAACTATTTTACGGTACAAGTAGTTCACCTGTGACGGTGACCTCCGAATAAGACTTTGCAACCCCCTAAGAGGTCGCGAGGCACAGGTTAATGTAATCAATCCAAATATGGTGCAGTTATTAAGAATATGTGCATTTGTACATAGATTTTGATGTTGTTTGCCCTTTAATTGTTAACAACTGATTTTTTCGACAAATTAGTATCAAGTGAAATCAATGCATAAGAAGGAAGACAGCCTAGATCACTTATTTATGAACTATTTATTGTGACTACTTTAGTGAAACTTGTCAGTATTAAATATAATAATTACGCTCGAAAATGTGAACAAGTTGGTCGAAACTATTCACAATAAAATAATAGTTTATAAATACGCGATCTAGGCTGTCTTCATTGTGAAGCACTGATTTCATACCTTAGTAGATCTCCCTCCTGTCCCGACGATGTTGGCTCTTAATAATTACAAATGTTCCTCTTTTCAAAAAACCATCAGAACAAATTTGATGATATTTTGTACACAATTTCGTATAGCATTATTACAGACATCTGTGGAACTGAATTTTGGTATCTCCTTTTGTTCAGTTTTTACGGGTCTCCAAAATTCCTTGAAAAATAAAACATCAAATTTAAGTACTTTATTCTGCCATAAAGAGCTTACTATTTTATTTAATGAAAATTCCTTCCACGGAATTTTTCGCTCTAGTTCTGACTAGTCATATCCTAAATTTCATTACTCTACCTTCTTTTGTTTGACAGAAAAAGTACATAAAGTTACATAAATGTAAATTACGGGAAAACTGATTCAAACATGTGACAGGGTTTGAGCTAGGTCTTATCTTTTCTATATGAACTAGTGCATGTTACGTGCATACTGCTCTTCATCCTTAAGCAGTTATTTCTTTGCTTCTCTTCTATAGCAAACCAGCTGCTCAATTTTATTGGGCCGTCCGCGGTGGCCGAGGGGACTGAGGCGCTTCAGTCACGATCTGCACGGCCACTACGGTCGGGGGTTCGAATCACCCCTCGGGCATGGATATTTGTGCCGTCGTTAGTCTTAGTTCATAAGTAGTTTGTAAGTTTAGGGACTGATGACCCCGTAGTTAAGTCCCATAGACTATACAAACATGTGAACATTTGAATTTTATTGGCAGTAATACCAGCATATCAGCCGCAGCAACTCTTTTGACATTGATATTCTTCAATACTGACTTTGCGAAACCTCCTGGATGAAATCCTAACCTCTGCTGAGTTTTTTCTTCTGCCAAGTTACCAATGTTAATAACTAAACAAGCATCGTATGCAGCAGTCGTGGAAACAAATAGGGTCTTGGGGCACCGATCCCGAATAAGCGAGTTGTAACTTTCATTAGGATTTTGTGTTTTTCCACGCACACACTTTGGTAGGAGGTCTGACTCCACTAAACACCTAAATTGCAGTTTTATTGCATTTTAAAAATCGAAAAAATTAGATAATAAGAAAATGAAGAATAAGAAAGGGGTTTGGCCCTGTGCAAGCTATTACAAATTATTATTATTATTCGCACTTAGAAGCGGGAATGGTACGTAATATTTGGTAAATGAAATTTTAATACCAAGTAGTAAATGAAGAGCCAATAAAAAATATATTCACACTTTAGTCATATTCGTGTACATTCCCTCTTAACAAGATCGGGACTCCTTCTTTCATTTTATTTGTCTAAATTGTCGCCATTGCTTTGTTATTACTTCCCGTTGGTCGTTTCAAACCTACTACATATTCGACCCGAACGTCTTTCAACAGAAAGGGCATTCGGTGAATTTTGATGCATACGCCACGAGGTAATGAACGTCTTGCAACAGAGAAGATCTACGGCGAATTTTGACGCACGGCGTTCTCTGATTAAATACGAACTTTGCTCGGAACTTCTCTCATTCATCATTGTCTTTGCTACAGGCGTGGCTCAGCGTCTCTGTGGCGAACTTCTCGAAGGGAGCAGAGAGGAGGATCCCTGCTTATAATGACGTCGATGAAACTCATATACTAATAAACATGTATTCATTAATAGCATCGGGTACATGTGACAGAGGAATGTTAATAGAGTATTAAGTGGCAGAGATGGAACTCGAAACAGCTGCGATTCCGAGGTCAGTTCTCAAGAAAACATTTTGTGCAGTCAGTGCATCAAAAATTCTAGATGCTAACAAAACCTGAGGTGAATTTCTATAAGACAGCGTAAGTAAATAGGTGTGCTACGTTTTATAAAAATTATTATACAGCAAAGTTATTCCGTTGGATAATTAGGTAATTGTTGAGTAATTAGATAAGTTTGGAAGGGACTCTAGTAGGTCTCCACTTAGATGTTATCAAATAATTGAAATTTCTTATGCCTACAAAGAGAGAGAGAGCCTCGGTAATTAAGCAGAAGATAACGTGAAGCACTTTCCATTAATATCAAAGAAAAAGCGAGAAGTTTTCGGAGAAGACTCAACGGACGAAATTTCAATCAAAATTTCTATCCATTGTGAAAAGGCAACGTCCCTTACCGTCGAGACAGATATATCTCTTCCGCCTGGAAAAGACTTTAGTACGTACACCTATGTTTTTAATAAAATCTAAAGGTTGTTGGAGAGCGTTTTTTTCTCGTTGCAAGAAGTCTTAATGAAGAGGATTAACGACGACGAGAACTAAAAAATTAAGATTAGTTGAGAAAACTGTTCTGAGACATACTAGTGGAATGTGCAGGTAGTTTCAAGGGTAAGGCCAGCAATATTTTTCAAAAGCCCATAATTAATTCGCAACACTTCACATTACAACAGGTCAAAATAAATTTCAAATATCGCCGAACGAATTTTCGTAAAGGTCCACATAAACGTAAATGCATGACGTTGACATGTTGCTTTCCTTGTCTTACAAGGAAGTGAAGTTCAGAACTCAAATAACAATCAGCGAAAGCCATTGGACAAAACTCTCAAAAATGCATCACAAAATAGACTTTGAAGTTTTTCAAGTACACGTAAGTACAAACGATTAAATCAATTGCACCGTTTGTCGACGTGCCTCCGTCCATACTATGTAGAACAGATGCAAGATACTTTCCAAAGAAAAAAAATATCGCAGTATATTAATGGAAAAATACATGAGCTAGTGATTAACAATATTGGACCGGACTTCACCATTGTCTTCAAACTAGACATGCAAAATGAATTTAACAAACTTTGCAAGAATGTGGACCAAAACCTAAATATGGGAACATGCCAATTATAGTATTTGAACAAATGGACATCGGTTAATGTACATACATGGACTAATTTAAAATCAGTTTTATTGATGGCTAAAAGCAACTGAAAGTGTTATGACAAGCCTAATTGCTAAGACAGAGTCAATGTTCAAGTTAACTTATTTAAAAACTGAACTGCGAACTATGAGTTAATCAACATGTTGTTTTTGTGATTGTGTATATGTGAGTAATATCATTAAGAGTACCTGTTTAAAGAATCTTAAATGTGTCTTAACATCTCATAATTATTTGTATAATAGGATTTATAAGGAGCAAAATAAATAAAATTTTGTATTTAAAAAGAACGGGTGGTAGCGTACGGCCTTAAGGTCATAGGGTAGGTGGTTTAATCTCTCAATGGCAGATTTTTTTTTTTCTTTTCGAATACTTACACAATTTTAATATCTAATGGTAATGTTTACGAAAAATGCATACATTTTTGTTTATTCGTAACATTATATATTTTATAAAAGGTTATTAATAATGATGGTTTCAATTTAAAAAAGTGTATGCAGGAGCGAAGGATAGGGAAAAACCTTTCCAGTTAGGCGGATGAACCTGCCCTTCGGGATGTTCCAGCCATTCATGCCATACAACTTTTTAGCAGTAACGTCTACCCTGAAATTGGTGGACAGACTTTCCTCAGAAGTACCGAGTGATCTTGATTTTGGAATGTGGCAGCAAATCAGAGGAGAGACTGGGGAGGATCCAGGGTACACATTGCATCCACAGGGCTAGTGACACCCTGCCGACCTCGCGGCAACGTTACACAAGTAACTGCCTACGGCCTCGTGTCTTTCATCCAATACTGTAATCGCTTCGGTAAAGTCCCATATCTTTCATTCACTTCTAACTACTCCGGAGTGCAGTACTATTTTTTTTAACTGGGCATTGTGATAGAAAAAAAACTTTTTGCCACCTAGACTGCATCATTTCAGTAAATTCATCACCCTTAGCTGCACCTGGCGTCAGAATGGAATGGAATCAGTTTTAATTTTCAATTTGTTATTGTTGTAAAGACGGTTATTTCTGGAAGTTACACTCCTGGCCATTAAAATTGCTACACTACGAAGATGGCGTGCTACAGTCGCGAGATTTAACCGACAGGACGAAGATACTGTGACGTGCAAATGATTAGCTTTTCAGAGCATTCGCACAAGGTTGGACCCGCTGGCGACACCTACAGCATGCTGACATGAGGAAACTTTCCAACCTACTTCCCAGGTGTTGATCAAATGTTTGTAGAGCTTATGGAACTTAACTACGGGATCATCAGTCCCTAAACTTACAAACTACTTAAAGACGGCACAAAGATCCATGCCTGAGGGGAGATTCGAACCCCTAACCGCAGCGGCCGTGCAGACCGTGACTGTCACGAGGCAGAGCGCTCGGCCACCGCGACCGGCACTGCAGTTGTCCGGCGTTGCCTGGTGAAACTTTGTTGTGTAAGGAGGAGAAATGCGTACCATCAAGTTTCCGACTTTGATATAGGTCGGATTGTAGCCTATCGCGATCCAATGTTTGTTGGCAGAATATGGAATCGGTAGGTTCAGGAGGGCAATACGAAACGTCGTGCTGGATCCCAACGGCCTCGTATCACTAGCAGTCGAATCCGAATGGCTGTAACGGATCGTGCAGCCACTTCTCGATCCCTGAGTCAACAGATGGGGACGTTTTCAAGACAACAATCATCTGCACGAACAGTTAGACGACGTTTGCAGCAGCATGGACTATCAGCTCGGAGATCACGGCTGCGGTTACCCTTGACGCTGCATCACAGACAGGAGCGCCTGCGATGGTGTACGCAACGACGAACCTGGGTGCACGAATGGCAAGACGTCATTTTTTCGGATGAATCCAGGTACGGTTTACAGCATCCGTGTTTGGCGACATCGCGGTGAACGAACATTGGAAGCGTTTATTTGTTGTCATCGTCGTACTGGCGCGTCACCCGGCGTGATGGTATAGAGTGCCATTGGTTACACGTCTGGGTCACCTCTTCTTCGCATCGACAGCACTTTGAACACTGGCCGTTACATTTCACATGTGTTACGACTCGTGGCTCTACCCTTCATTCGATCCCTGCGAAACCCTATATTTTGCAGGATAATGCACGAACGCATGTTGCTGGTCCTGTAAGGAAAATGTTCGACTGCTGCCCTGTCCAGCACATTCTCCAGATCTCTCACCAATTGAAAACGTCTGGTCAATCGTGGGGGAGCAACTGGCTCGTCACAATACATCAGTCACTGCTCTTGATGAACTGTGGTATCGTGTTGAAGCTGCATAGGCATCTGTACATGCCATTCAAGCTCTGACGCAACGCCCAGGCGTATCAAAGCCGTTATTACGGCCAGTGGTGGTTCTCCTGGGTACTGATTTCTCAGGATCTATGCACCCAAATTGCGTGAAAAATGTAATCACACGTCATTTCTAGTATATTTGTCCAATGAATACCCGTTTATCATCTGCATTTCTTCTTGGTGTAGCAATTTTAATGGATAGTAGTGTATTTTATGTTCTACTTTCCATGTGATAGCTGGTATCGACGAAGACGGCAAAATCCTTAATTTGCTGCATTAGGACATTGAAATTAAACTATGGCGACAAGTGAAAATATGATTCGGGTTGGGGATCGAACCCGGGAATCCCGCGTCGGGTCGGCCGTCGCATTAACCACTTGGCTAACCGTGCACGCCTTCCGTCCGTCTCAAACTTCCACAAGTCGCACTGTGCGACTGTAGCGCCCCTATCGTCTATGCTCTCTTACACTTGCCTTTACGGACTCCCGTCCAATGTCGAACGTATGAGCGCATCTGCGATGAAGTAAATGAATCTAACGCCGTCTTCGCTTGTAAATATTTATTATTATATTGGTGTGATGTCCGAAAGAACAGCCACCACACAATAATCCTTAATTTTGTCACATTCTTCTTGCTGCTACGTTGCCGTTGATTTTACATTTTGTCTCGAATATTTTTGGCATTCGTGCTCTTCAACGTGTTCATTTTTGTCTTTCCATTTATTTCTTATACATACTTTGCTATAACCACACTATAGTTCATATACTCCCACAAAGAAACATACAGTGCTCTCGACAGAGCCTAACCATCCAGGGACACTAGCTGAATCCTGAAGAATGACCGAGAAAGGAAAACGTCGAGCACTGAAGAAGTGCTCCAGGGTATGGTGCGGCCTGATGAATGAGAATTTGCCATTAACTCAGGTACTGTTGATGGGAAGGAAAAAAATACAGATACTATTTTTTTTCTCTTAGTTGTTTTATGAAATTTTTTTCTCTTGTTTTGTTGAACACTAGCTGAAAACCCGGTGTTGCCAGGGTACTTATTTATTAATATCTTCTATTAGTCCATGACTCTCTTTCGTCCCGGTCCTCTATCAGCTCCTCTCCCTTTTCTCTGCCCATCTCCTCCTATCCTCTTTCATCTCCCCCTACTCTCTTTACCCGTTCTGTGCCAATCACCTCGTCTGTCATCTAACTCCTCCTCCTCCTCGTCCTCCTCAATCCAAGACATCCTCCATCAGTGATAAATCATCTGCTTTCATGGTAATTAGTGAAGTTCATGGTAAAGTATCCTTCGCCAAGCACCGTATGAAATGTTAGGTAGACGGCGAGGTACCTCTTGGTTTGAAGATTAAGCGTGCAAAATTTCATCAAGATCGGAATAAAACTATAGATTTATAATGCAACAGAAGCACAAATTTCAAAATTTTCCTGTAAATGTCCGAAAACTTTCAGTTCATACAAACACCTTGTCCTGAATAGAACAACAAAATCAAGCAAATCCGTCTAGCCGTTCTCAAGATATGGCGTGACCAAGAGAAATAAGGATATTCATTTGCTACTACAATAGGTTCTGAATGATGTATATAGCGACGTATGATGCAACTTCAATTTCAGGACTCATTTTTTTCCCACCTGACTTTTATATAAAAACGCACGACAACTGTTTTCCATTGAACCAGCATATAATGAAAAGATCTAAGTTCATGGTGCAAACGTCGTCAATGTGTGTACGACAATATTATGACGTTATTCGATCCATCACTGACATGGGTTTATGTTTGAGGCTAGTCCTAAATTCATTGACCTGATGAAACAAATATACTTTTATGTTGCGACCTGTTTCGGCATCACAGTATTGCCATATTGATGCTCCTATACATAAATGTATTGGCGTAACATAGCAGGTATCAAGTATGTAATTCTCATAATATGGGCGTTTTGTTACAAGAGGTAAGTATTCTAGCCACCCAACAACAACAGTCATTGGATGGAATCTACAAACAGTCTACGTTACTAGTATTATGTATTTGCCACCTGCCATATTGCACTAAATTTTATATTGATTATGTATATATAGCAACATTGTAATACCGAAACTCATCGCAAAATAAATTCAACAATTTAGCTGGTAGCATGTTCGTAGTATGAAGTTTCTCTTTAGTGATCGGATGTTTCCTTCTGTGTAGTTTCTTTCTGACAATATGATAGTATTACGAGTCCTTCATAATTCGGTTGTGCCGTACCTTTATGATGACAAAATATTTCCTATTATGACATTCTTTTATATTGGTTGGACTGTTCTCATCATGAGGTTCCTTTTTTATGATAAAACAGTTCCTAATATGAGGTTCCGTATATTAAATAAAGCCTTGGATTATACGATAGTTCCTGTTACGGAATTTTTGATGAGAGGGTAGTGATATGGACAATGGTGATGTTTTTGATGTGTGTGCTCTTTCACGATCCTACATCCCGCTGATGTGTATACGACAGTTGGAATGCTATTAAAAAGAAAGCAAAAAATGTACGCCACTATTGGCGAAAAAATCACTGAAAACTGGAACAACAGCAAAAAAATTGCGGTCACCTAAAGTGAAGCGACTACATATCAGTGCTTTAGAAAATGCTGATGACAGTTTGATATTCATACTAAAGAAGAGCAAGGGCTTGTCCACACATTGGAACCAACGATTACGCCAACTATGTCCGTACAACGTATGGATCAGTGAAATAGTATTGGAACTGAAAACCCTAAGAGATTTTGGTCATATGTTTAATATACTAGGGGCAAAACACAAACAATCCCCTCATTCCGTGATAGTAATGGCGATCCTGCCGATGACAGCGCTACTAAACCAGAGTTACTAAACATAGCTTTTAGAATCATTCACCAAAGAAGACGAAGCCAATATTCCAGATTACGAACTACGAAGAGAGACTATAATGAGTAACGTAGAAGGAGATATCATCGGCGTAGAGCTAAAATAACAAGAACAAGTCTTCTGGTCCGCACTGTATACCCATTAGATTTCTATCTGATTATGCTGAAGTGATAGCTCCTTACTTAACAGCCATCTACAACCGCTCTCTCATAGAAGGATCTGTACTAAAAGATTGGAAAGTTGTACAGGTCTCACCTATGTTCAGGAAAAGCAGTAGGAGTAACCCACTAAACTACAGGCCTATTTCATTGACGTCAATTTGCAGCAGGGTTTTGGAACATATCCTATATTCAAATCCTTTGATTTATCTCCAACAGAATGATCTATCGAGCCAAGGTCAACACTGATATCGTTCATGCGAAAACTAGCTCTTTATTCACACGAAGTGATGGGTGCTATCAACAAGGGTTCGCAAATCGATTACGTATTTCTTGATTTACAGAAGGCTTTTGACACAGTACCACACTAACGGCTTTTAACCAAATTGCGTGGTTATTGTATATCGCCCCAAATTTGCAATTGGATAGGGGATTTCTTGTCAGAGAGGACACAGTTCGTAGTAATCGATGGTAAGGCATAGGCTAAAACAGAGGTGATATCGGGCGTTCCACAGGGTAGTGTTATTGGTCCTCTGCTGTTCCTTATTAACATAAACGATTTGGGAGAAAATCTAACTAGTCTCTTAGGTTGTTTGCAGACGACTCCGTCATTTAGTGTCTAGTAAAATCATCTGAAGATCAAAACCAACTGCAGAACGATCTAAATAAGATATCACAATTGTGTAAAAATTGACAATTGTCTCTAAATAATGAGTAATGCGAAGTCGTCGACATGAGTACGAAAACAAATCCGTTAAACTTTGTTTACAAGATAAATCAATCAAAAGTGAAGGCCGTAAACTCCACAAAATACCTAGGAATCATTATTACTTCAGACTTAAATTGGAAAAATATTCAAATGTTTGTACAGTTATGGGACTTAACTACGGGGTCATCAGTCCCTAAACTTACAAACTACTTATGAACTAGGACGGCACAAATATCCATGCCCGAGGGGGGATTCGAACCCCCGACCGCAGTGGCCGTTCAGACCGTGACTGGAGCGCCTCAGTCCTCTCGGCCACCGCGGCCGACTAAATTGGAAAGAACACATAGATAATGTCGTGGGAAAGGCGAACCAGAGACTGCGCTTCATTGATAGAACCCTTAAAGATGTAACAGAACTACTAAAGAAACTGCATACACTACGCTTGTCCGTCCTTTTTTGGAGTATTGCTGCCCAGTGTGGGATCCTTTTCAGGTGGGTTTGACGGAGAACATCGAAAGAGTCCAAAGAAGGGCAGCTCGTTTCGTATTGTCCCGATACAGGGGAGACAGCGTTACGGAAATGATACAGGATGTGGGATTGGAATCATTACAACAACGACGCTTATCGCTGCGGCGTGGGCTACTTACGAAACTCCAATCGCCAACATTCTCCTCCGAATGAGAAAATATATTGTTGACTCCCGCTTACATAGGTAGAAATGATCATCAGAATAAAATACGAGAGATCAGAAATCGAACAGAGTGATTCAGGTGTTCCCGCGCGCTATTCGAGAATGGAATGGGAGATAAATAATATAATGGTGGTTCGATGAACCCTCTGTCAGGCACTTAAATGTGATTTGCAGAGTATCCCATGTATATGTAGATGTAGAACCAACGTTGGCTCCGTTGCTTGTCTGTATTTTTACCAAACATCAAAGGGCGTTGGGCCAATAAGGGTACGCCGTCCACACATTGGCGCAAACTTTCCATTCAATCTTTGTCGTCTGCTCGTCTCGAAACTGTTCCTTTCTTTGTTCGTTCGTCGTCGCCGTTTATTTCAAAGTTTCAAAGTCTCTTTGTAAATATTAGAACTGTATCAGTAAGTGGTTCATATGTGAAAGCAACCAAAAAAATCGAAATGCCACCTCAAAACGTAGGCGCGATTAGTGAAATTAAAAACTTTTTAGACATTTGGCACACTCAATTACTGAAATGAATTTTAAAAAGGAAGAGAAGGCTTCTAAAACTGTCCCCTGCAGCAAGAAATCGAAGCATCAATACGAAAAGAAATTTAGCAGTATAGCATGCCTCCAAAACATATAATTTTCTTAAATAATTCTCAGTCTCTGTTCCAGTAACTTATTCTTTATTACTCCAATTATGTGTTTCGCGCTGTTAGCGCATCATCAGACTGGAAACAGACAAATGTTTTATTACAGTCCGTGTACCTGGCGGGCAGCGAATCTAATGTGGCTAAGGAGAGTAAATTTTGAAAATACAGACTTACTTGGGCGGAGATGTAGCCACAGAAATTTTCAAAATTTACTCACATTAGCCACATTAGATTCGCTGCCCGCCTGCTACACGGACTGTAATAAAACATTTGTCTGTTTCCAGTCTGATGATGCGCTAACAGCGCGAAACACGTAATTGGAGTAATAAAGAATAAGTTAAGGCAACAGAGACTGAGAATTATTTAATTATTCAACACTGTTGCTGCACCTGCCGCCGCCACCACCATCATGGAATGGAAAGAAACATATCTATCTTTTTTATTTTAAGTTCAGTCATTTAAAGTAGCAGGTTTTAATAATGTGTATTGATATTTTGAAACTAACTGATTTCGTATTTAATGTTCGGTAGGAAGTGATACAACACACAGCCCCATCTTTGACATATGTTTCCTTTTTTGGTTTTCGATGACAAAATGTAATTATTCACGCTCAAAACCGTTTATGCATAGGCCCAGATTTGTGCGTTAGTTATGTTTAATTTGGCTCTCGACGAATTCAACTGAATGTTCGCTCCAAAGTGTGGGCGCTGTCGCAAAAATATTGGCCAATTTTGGCGCCAGCGTTGGTACCAATGTGTGGACGCGGAGTAACACATCCACAAAAACAATGGTTGAATAACACGCGTTTGACCAATCATTCAAAAATGTTCAGATGTTTATAAAGCTTAAGGGAGTACGGGGTCATCAATCCCTAAACTTACAAACTACTTATGAACTACCTTATACTAAAGACGACACAAACATCCATACCCGAGGAGGGATTCAAACTCCCGACGGCGGACGGCGGCGCGCACCGCAACACGGCGCTCCAGTACGCGCGGCTAAACCGCCGCGGCGTCCAGTCATTAGGTGTTGCATTACACACCAGTCTGATACGATTACCAGCTAAGTTTGATAAAGAAATACTTTATTTAAGATCGCTTGTTAGTTCTGTTAGCGCGGCATCGTTACAGTGTTGTTCATCAAATTCCATTGTCGAGTGTTATGAGAAGCTTTTTACAGCATTGGAAATAGACCGTTACATCATCAACAGCGTACGTTTTGAGTTTAATCAGTTTATATCTCGCAAAATGAGCGGGACAAGAAAAATCCTAGAAAAACGAGTTCATATTGACCGAGGCTTGTCAACAGTCTCACGCCTCACACACCGTTCGGAAATGGTTAGGAAAGAGTGGAAATGATAAAGATATCAGGATTACTCTAAGATATAGATTCTAAGATTGTAAGTATAGATGCAGTTTACGTTATGTCACAGTACTACATCACTCACTAGCTAACGATGTTTGCTTGTTGTGCAACGTTGGAAACATATGACGACAGTTGATCAGTGGAACTGTCAATATTAGATGGAATAATTCTGTCGTTCGCGATTAAAAATCATAGCAGCTACCGACACAGAGAAAGGTTGCACTCCATTGACATATATAAATGGGGTTCATTAATTTACAGTGGAACAGTACAACTCATTCCTTTGTATAGGCATTTAAGACCTGATTATGCCTTTCAACGTTCACTCTGGAACATAACACCTGTTATAAAATTTCTGAATGATCCCCTGTTCAATGCTAATAGTGATGCCTCGTCTGATGTTGAGGCTGTTACTTCAAAATCATTCTTCACCGAATTCTTGGTCTACCAAGACGCCTCCTATCCTCTACTGCCAAACCCATAAGTCTCTTATTCTCCCATTCATGTTGCATGAAACTACCTCCTGAAACTATTCGCTCAAAATACTTTATCTGTGGTATTCTTCCCCAGTTTTTCTTTGATTTCTTCATTATGGACACCCTCCTGGCATTGTTGCCATCTATTGCTATTTTCATATCTGTAGCCTCAACCTTAATAATAAGGCACGCTGATTTATATAATATTTATAAAAGAATATCCGGTCAAAATCGCAAAAAAGTCTCTGATAGGCGGAGTAGAATGTAATGAAACCGTTAAACCAGCTTTCCCAAGTGGTTAACCAAACAGCGAAGCCGTATTCGTTTTCAGCAACTTCGTTAAACAGGTTAGTAATTTCACGGTCGCAAGTGTCGTAAGGCGCAGAAGATGATTTTAATTATATGGTTTAAGACAATTTAACTCTTAAATGCTTTTTAATTTCACCCTAGTGGCGTTAGCGTTAGGAGTAGCTTGATGTGGAGCGAGTTTTTCACAGTTGATAGTGTTCTGGTCACGATGATAGTAGGAATATTTTATTTTACGTTCACTGGTGCAGCTCACCAGCTGATACAAGGTTATACTTTCATGCAACGTATTTTAATGAATTTTATACCACAAACCTATGACAGGAATATTCAGCCAGTATTTAGTGATTTCAGATTTCCATGAATGTTTGTAAGTCATTATTTTCACCCTATCGAATACCTACATGTGTACATATTCATTCTACACGATCTGAAGAAACAAAGTTCGTAATTCGTGCTGTAATCTGTAGCAAGTACACGCACCAGCATAAGCCCGCAGCGGTTTGACTCACTGTCGCTGTGGTTGCGGATACGATATTTGTATCGCTATCAAGTAAACACAGTTTATTTAAACAGCAGAAAATATTGTGAAGCTTGATTTCCTACAGGAAACAGTGAAAAATACAAATTTACAGCGTGGTATATGGTACTGATGCCAGGTTATTAATGAGTGCGTTCGATTGACATTTTCATGGGCTTCCGTTATTTCGTAATACATGACGGAACGAACAAAAGTCGCTATTTCCCGTATAGAACATCCCGCTGACAGTGTCAGCAGCCGATATAGTCTAGTCAGCTTGCGGAAAGCTGCTTTTCCGTGTTTGTGACTGTAGCTCGTGAAAGAAGTTGGCAAGTAATACTATATAACGTGATCTTAATGTTTTGCGCAGAACTAGCCAGGCGTTTTAATATAAGTACTGACGAATTTTAAAAAATCAAATTCTAGTCGATCTGTATTAGTCGCCGCTGTGGAGTAGCCGAGCGGTCTAAGGCGCCGCGCTGCGGAGGGCGCGGTTGTTCGCCGTCGGAGGTTCGAGTCCTCCCGGGGGCATGTGTGTCTGTGTGTGTGTGTGTGTGTGTGTGTGTGTGTGTGTTGCACTTAGGTTAGTTTACCTTAGTTTAAGTAGTTTGTAAGCTACGGACTGATGACCACGCAGTTTGGTCCTATAGATTTACAAACATTTGAATCTCTATTAGTCTTCACCTATCTTCCAAGATAATTATAATGTTGCAGATAACGGGCTGCGTCATCCCAATCAATAAACTTATTCAGTATATTTAATAAAAATGCAAATCGTCCCTTTATTTTGAAATGGTTCTTGTTTATTCATGAGCCGATTTTAACCTCTTAAGTTTAATCTTTATACGGTGCAGGATGTAATAAGCTAATTTCAAAGCGTGATGTTGGCTGCTGGCTCTGTGGTAGGATGATGGAACATACTTCTTTAAATCAACATGGGCGTTATTTACGTGGCGGTTTGGAACTAGAAATTCTTGAAATTTGTTCTGTTACCTACTCCGACTGTATGGCCGGCTTTTATAAATAATTTCCATTTCTCAGGTTCCCTTGTGCTTAAAAGATGGTACCACATCACTCACTTTTCACAATTACTACCTATACATACATTGTCAACAACACTTCACCAGGCAGTGAAGGTTCGAAAATCGATTAATGAAGTAACCAAGTACCATTTCAAAATATTTTGTTAAATTATATTGAAATTAACAGTTACTGGTTCTAAAACATCCATAATACATCATCTAAATATAATAAACTAATTATCGGAAATAATTAGATGTTAGCATAACAAAAAAGTATTCATTACATTAGTAATACCAAGGTGTCTTAATTCTAGATAAGACCAGAACTACTTTCTTTACTCCAAATTTTATGATATTAAGTAAATATTACATCCTTACGGTGATACAAATGTGCCGAAACATACAAACTAAAAGTGTGTTCTATGAATAACACAGAAACCATTCCTATTGAAATCACTCTGCTGCCCTCCCACTCAAGAGGACACGAGCAGGATAAATACAATTTTGAAACATAGACATAAATACAGAGTATCTACTCACAGTAGCTAATATGAAGACATACGACGTGTAGAATGGAGACAAAGTACTAAGTTCTCAAGCGAGGATCTCATTTATAACATTATCTACCACGAGAAACGTCGTAAAAGAAACTAGTTCCAGAATGAAACTTTCAGTCTGCAGCGGAGTGTGCGCTGATATGAAACTTCCTGGCAGGTTAAAATTGTGTGCCGGAACCGGGTCTCGAAACTAGAACCTTTGCCTTACGCGGGCAAGCGCTCTACCGACTGAGCTATCCCGACACGATGCCGCCTCACAACTTTTCTTCCACCAGTACTTGCCAGGAAGTTTCAAGAAACTAGTTGAATAAAAAGGGAATAAACAGTCTCCTCTCCCCCTCCCCCCTCCCCGTATTAATCATCAAAAACATTCCCAAAATTTTCCTTCTTCTAGTGCTTTGTAAACACACTTTTTAATCTGAGAGGAAAAAGCGCAAGTCGAAATTGGGGAAAAAGTTAGAGCTTCCTGCAATTTAATTCTTGTATCTAACACAGAGATTTAAATTGCTGGACAGTCCGGCAATCGTCATTTTGGGAATATAACTTTTATATGAATTGGTAATGGAAACCTTCATGGATTATGAAACTTCGACTTGGAATATGGATACGCGGAAACTAGTTTGTGGAAAATACGACATATTTACGTATATTGTCGTTGATCAGCCAATCCCTGCTCCTATAGTCGATCCTATACGTACGCCACAAGCCACCTCAGGTGTGTGGCGGAGGGTATTCTGTGTAACAGACTCATTTTCTTTAATTTTATGTTCTTGATCTTTTCGATAGGTACGTGTAGATGAAACTAATATATCAGCTGACTTGAGAGCTACAAGGCAGTATAAATGCGTATAACAACATGGGAGTGGAAGGGCTGGGCAGAAACACGTAATATCTTTGTCATTTTGAAATTTACACAATTTAATTTTATTTATAAAAGATAACCCCCGTACAATAACTTCATAAGGCAGCTGTTTTATTAATAAAACAATAACTCAAGAGTTTATTTCATTTAAGGAGTTTCTGTTGATAATGAATATTTAATAATGAAAGGACGTAGGCCGGGCACCAGACACAAACAATACAAACGCCCGGTTAAACTTTCTTAAATTACAAAGCCTGATTAAGAAATTAGATTGCAATAACCCAGCTAAATGAAATGATGTTGAAATTGAATATATATAAGATTCAAGCCGGGCACAAGCTGCCCACTTAATTGCAATAACCTCGTTGACAAGCAGTTACTCGAATTTTCCAAGTATTTAAAAATAGGGACCCCAATTCAAATACTTTAAGGCTTTAAAAAATTTTAACAGGAATGTATATTTTGCCAAGAGATTAACAATTACATGAATTTTTGATGAAATAGACAATAGACTATAGATATTGTCTGCTCAGTCAAAAATATTTAGATCGCCTCCCAGACAACATGTCAAATAACAATTACACGAATTAATAGTCAGATTGTTTCCCATAGGCAGTCGGCAAGCAATCATATTACGATCATCTTCAGTGCACAAGTTGTTTAATTACATAACACCTGTTGTTACCAGGTCTATTATACCGGTATTCACCTTATTACTAGTGAAAATTAAAAGGAAAGACCAACGTGACAGAAAAATGTTCAAATGTTTGTTAAGCTTATGGGACTTAACTGTGGGGTCATCAGTCCCTAAACATACAAACTACTTATGATCAAACTTATACCAAAGACAATACAAACATCCATGTCCTAGGGAGGATTCGAACCTGCGACGTGGGAGACCGCCCGATCCGCAACGTGGCGCTTCAGACCGGAAGAGAAAGAGGTGTCTCAGTAGAAGGCTTCCTACTCCTTACGTAGCGTGTGTACGTACAGCCCCATCAGTCCGTGACGTCATGTCCCTAGCTTAGAAACTACTTAAACTAAGTTAATGCTATTTTGTCAAAAACTGATATTATGAGCTCGTGGTTGTGTATGAAATACAGGGTGATTCTTACAATAAAGAATACAGCAACCAACCATGTTTGATTATGCTATTTATTAACTAAATAGCGCCGTTACCGGTTTCGATCTTTTCAGTTTATCATAAGACAGCTGTTCACGTCCACATACATGTCATTTAAATTTTTCTTATGTAGATAATTAGGCTTGTGGTGAAAGGTCTTTGGTTGTGTGGTGCCCTGTAAGACAAAACATGATTGGAATTGTTTACTCGAGCGTAAATATTACACACGATGCTGACAAATGATGGAAACATAGAGTAAATGAATAACAAGAAAAATTATATCGTAAAAGTTTGTTTCTAACATTTATCAGTATAAGCAATTCCAATCATGTTTTGTATTGTAGGGCGTCACACAAGCAAAGACCTTTCGTCACAAGCAAAATTGTATGCATAATAAAAATGTGAATGACATGTATGTGGACGTGAACAGCCGTCTGATGATGAACTGAAAAGATGGAAACCGGTAACGGCGCTATTTAGTAAATAAATAGCATAGTCAAATGTGGTTGGTTGCTGTTTTCTTTATTGCAAGATTCACCCTGTAAACTAAGTTAATGTAACCTAAGGACAGTACATACACACATGCCCGAGGGGGATTCGAACCCCCGACTTCGAATTGCCACGCGCACCACAGCACGGCGTCTCAGTGCGCATGGCTATTCCGCCGCGGCGCAGACGAAACAACACGGGTCTTACGACTTACCCAATGAAAGAACTTACCACAGTATGACAATGACAGAATTAATCAAACCAAGAAAAAACTGCCCCTCGCAGATCTCCAACGCAAACCGTACACGGGGGAGGGAAAAGAGAGGAAAAAAGACTGACCAGCCGCAGTGGCCGAGCGGTCTGCGGTGCGCTAGTCACAGTCTGCACGGACGCTACGGTCGGGGGTTCGAATCCCCGCTCGGGAATGGATGTTTGTGTCGTCTTTAGTCTAAGGTAGTTCATGAGTAGTTTGTAAGTTTAGGGACTGATGACCCCGCAGTTAAGTCCCTTAAGCTTAACAAACATTTGAACATTGGAAAAAAGACTTCCCTTTGAATACGCCCACGGACATGGGTAGCTACGTAAGCGTTGACGACTACAAGGCAGAAGAATCCGCTGGTTTACTTAAATGTCCAAAGGGCCAACAACAGTACGCAACTACCACTAAATACTGCAATATCTCTACAAGTCATAACACGGCACCTAATAAAGGGACCATCAGAAGTGTAAATAACGGATTTTGATGGGTCTAGGATATGTTGTAGAGGGAATATGAGGCTACCTGGTATTTTAGCGACCTTGTCTTTAGAGAAAATTGATGTTGAAGTTTACTGCAAGCTGTAAGACGCGTAACGTTAGTCATCTTCTAATGAAGTAAGCATGGCGTAGTGGTTAGGATCTCCAGCTACAGCGCTGAAGGTATCGTATTCCGGTTCTATCCATCTCTTTGCTTGTTTTTAAATCAGAATTGTCCAACATTTCCCATTTTAATTTACAAAATAACAAACAAATAGTGATAATCGTGTGAAATTATTAAGCAGTTCAAATTGTATATACTACATCAAACAGAAAGCGAACTGTCCGCGCGGACGTCTCTATTTTATGTGCATAATAACAAAGCGGACACATTCGCTTCTGCCGAAGTGTGAAGTGATGCTGCGAGAAAAAAGTCCGTAAAATATGTGTATTGGTTGTGTGCTGCCCACAGAAGCGCAGAAGAGAAAATATTGTTATGGTCTTCAGTCCTGAGACTTGTTTGATGCAGCTCTCCACCCTACTCTATCCTGAGCAAGCCTTTTCATCTCATCATAAGAACGGCAACCCTCATCTATTTGAATCTACTTACTATATGCATCTCTTGGTCTCCCTCTGCGATTTTTACCCCACAAACTTCCTCGATGTCTAAGAATGTGTTCTACCGAGCGAACCCTTCTTTTATTCAAGGTATTTCAAAATTCCTTTTCTCGCCAATTCTGTACAGTACCTCATCATTAGTTATGCGATCTACCCACCTAATCTTCAGCATTCTTCTGTAGCACCACATTTCAAAAGCCTCTATTCTCTTCCTGTCCACACTGTTTATCGTCCATGTTTCACTCCCGTACAAGGCAATGCTCCACACAAACGCCTTCAGAAAAGATTTCCTTACACTTAATTTAATATTCAATGTTAGCAAGTTTCTCTTTTTCAAAAATGCTTTTCTTCCTATTGCCATTCTGCATTTTCTATCCTCTGTACTGCGACCGTCATCTGTTATTTTACTATCAAAGTAACAAAACTCTTCATTGTTTCGTTACCTAATCTAAATCCTTCAGCATCGCTGATTTTCTAAGACTACATTCCATTATCTTTGTTTTGCTCTTGTTAATGTTCATTTTATACGTTCTCTAAAACACACTGTCCATTCCATTCAACTGCTCTTACAGGTCCTTTGCTGTCTCTGGCAGAATTACAATGTCATCAGCAAAACAGAATGTTTTTAATGTTTCACCCTGAACTTTAATCCCTATTCCAAATTTTTCCTTCCTTTCCTTCACTGCCTTCTCGATGTACAAATTGAATAACATCGGAGAAAGGCTACAACCCTGTCTTACTCCCTTCTCAGCTAATGCTTCCCTTTCATGTCCTTCGAGTCTAATAACTACGGTCTGGCTTTTGTACAAGTTGTAAGTAACTCTCATTTCCCTGTATTTTACCCCTGCTGACTTCAGAATTTGGAAGAGTGTATTTCAACCAACATTGTCAAAAGCGTTCTCCAAATCTACAAAAGCTAAAAATGTAGGTTTTCCTTTCCTTAATCTATCCTCTAAGATAAGTCCCGGGTTCCTACGTTCCTCCTGAATCCAAACTGATCTTCCCCGAGGTTAGTTTCTACCAGCTTTTCCATTCTCCTGTAGATAATTCGTGTTAAAATTTTGCAACCATGACTTATCAAACTGATGGTTCTGTAATTTTCACACCTGTCTGCGCCTGATTTCTTTGGAATGGGGATTATTAAATTTTTCTTAAAGTTTGAGGGTATTTCGCCTGTCTCATACATCTTACACACCAGGTGAAATAGTTTTGTCATGGCCGATTCTCACAGAGACTTTAGGGCCTTGTTCCGACCTATATCTTTCAGGGCTCTCTCAAATTCATCTCTCAGTATAGTATCTCCTATTTCATCTTCATCTACTTCCTCTTCCCTTCCTACAACATTGTCTCTAAGTTCAAAACCTTTGTAGAGCTCCTCTATATACTTTTTCCACCTTTCAGCTTTCCCTTCTTTGCTGAGAACTGGTTTTCCATCTGAATTCTTGATATTCGTAGAGCAGTTTTTCTTGTCCCCAAATGTCTCTTTTATTTTCCTGTAGGCAGTATCTGCTTTTCCCCTTCTTATACATTCTTCTAAAGATTTGAATTTGGCTTCTAGCCACTCCTGCTTAGCCATTTTGCACTTCCTGTCAATCTCATTTCTTAGTCGTCTGTACTCCATTTCGCTTATTTCATTTACTGCACTTTTAATTTTGTCCTTTCATCAATTACATTTAGTATCTCCTGTGATATCCAAGGACCACACGTTTGTCTGGCCTGTCCACAGAGAGCCCTCCGCTATGGTTGCACCTACGGTACGGCTATATGTATCGTTGAGGTACCCAAGCCACCCCACCTCGGCAATGTCTGTGGTTCATGGGGGTAGTGAGAAAATATACTCCAAAATAAATCAAACCGTTGTCGAATTATGTAAAAAGGGTCTTACATAACCACGAAATGTAAAACCAAGCCATAAATAAATACAAAAAAACACAATGATGACAACACACAGGTGCTGCAGCATGTTTGGGTGAAAAGTAAAAACAGTGTTTTTGGGTATCAGGCTGACATCATATCCAGAAATTAACAATCTTTTATTTTGAATCAATTCAGGGCACCTGCTTTTTAAAGGTAATAAAATACGTTTGATTCGCATCAGAGTTAACGGATGGAAGATAACCCTTCTTGAATGTAAATGAACAGTACCTGGGAGTTACAATTACCAACAACTTAGACTGGAGAGAACACATAGAAAATGTTGTGGGGAAGGTGAACCAAAGGTTACGTTTCATTGGCAGAACGCTTCGAAGATGCAACAACTCTAACAAACAGACTGTCTACATCACACTCGTACTTCCTCTCCTGGAGTACTGTTGCCCAGTGTGGGACCCTCACCAGGTGGGACTGACGGAAGACATTGAGAAAGTTCAGACAAGGGGTAGATCGTTTTGTTTTAACACGTTACAGGGCGAAACCGTCACGGAAATTTTGCCGTGCCGGAGCCTTCTTGCAGTTACGTGTCGCCGGCCGGACTGGTATCGCTGGTGGTATCGAGAGCGAATTCGACCTAAAGGGCAGAGGGCGTAAAGACTAGTTTACACGTCGACACTAGGTTTCATGAAACTGCGCTAATGGCCAGTGCGCATGCGCGGCAGGCGTTCGCGCAACTCGTTGGCGAAACTAAACAGTTTCTGCACCTTCCAACTTTGGCGAAGCTGATTGCGCGTGTTTTTAAGTTAGGTTATAACCAATACAGAAATAATTCGGTTTTTGAGCATATGTACGATGCATTGCTGTTTGTGCGATTTCAACGATGAAAATCTTAGGAATAAGCAGCGACGTGTTGGTGCTCTTCAAGAAATTATTCGTGAATTAAATAGTGATGGGGTGACGGTTAATGAACTGCACTCTAAAATACATTCAATTCCAAATACCTATACAAACGAACTATGGCAATTGTGGATTTGGGTACACGGTACATGTACTGTAGAGACGAATATCTACACGACAAGAAACGTAATGCAATGAAATTAATTTCAGTTCTAGTAACAATGCTTCACGCATAACAGTATCTTGTTTCTTTATTGCATTAATAATTCTGTTTAAAAGGAACGTGAACTGCTCTGGTGACATTCTAAGTTGATTAAAATAACTTCTAGGGTCTTCAACCACAATTTCTTGCAGCAAGTTCGCTGAGCAACCGAGCTGACGTCTTATTTTAATCCCACACGAACCCTAAACACGTTTCTTATTCTCTTTATGTTTAGTCTTATGCCGCGACTTCTCACAGTGAAGCAATAGCTCCGCCACAACTGTTACAGCTACCAAAACGTTCATTCTATGGCGAGTACGGCACTTACAATACGACGAAACTGAAGTGTATGGTATTGGCGCTGTGTCTACAGATATACACGAAACCAGTTGCGCGCAACTCATTTCATGCAACGAGTGTCGCAACCTAGTGTCGTCGTGTAGACTAGCCTTAAGTGGCGGCGCGCTGTTTTCCTGGAGGCGAAAAAGTCGGAGCGGGAAAACAGTAACGTTCGGATGGTGGGGCCGGAGTGAGTGGTGTCCACAACGAACGATCATGGTCGGAATTATACACGAGGGATGATCTGAAAAGTCTAGTCAGCTCTCAGAAACAGCTGGTGTTGTGGATAAACCTTAACTGGAGGAGCCAACGTGAGGAAAGGTCAACCAATTGTGGCCAAACTGTTCCGAAACTTCGGGATGTACAAGAATTGTCACTTATTATTGTGCTGTCTGTGCTCACTACGGACGAAAATGGTTTGATGCCTGTGTACAGCCGTCCCGCTGAGAGACTTGCGCTGCTAACATGTCACATTTTGTTGCTATTGTTTCAATTTGTCATTTACATGGTGTTTTGCCTATAGATGGCTAACCTTATGTTTTCTGTGGTTGTGTGGTAACAGTTCCTGTGTTTCACTCAAGTTGGTTCCTTGTGCCTTTATAAGTGGCAAAACATTTCAGGCCCAGAAAAGGGGCAATGTCTTACTGTTGGATGGCAGTGCGTCGGGAAGACGTAAAATGTAGTTCCTGTGATGATGACTCAATTAAAGCCAACCTCTCAAGTTGAGTAATACCTTCATACTATGTTATTACGTAATGCCTTCAGACAAAACCTGACTGATTTGTTAGCTTTGAAGTACCGTTTATTAATTCATTGATTTCATTTTGTTAAAGATTGTCGGTAGTTAAGGTACATTCTCTGTTGAGATTTGATTGTTGGTGAAAATTCTGTGTCATGAGATATGTGTTTAGTAACCAAAGGAGGCCTCTACGTTCTCTTTTTATGTAAATAATTGCTGTAATAAATGGGCTATATTTTATAACAGTTTATTTAGGCTCAGTACCTTACCACTTTCTCACCTCCCCTACCATAGCAGAAATGTTGTACGATTTTAGGTGGAAATCATTCAAAGAAAGACGTTATTCGTTGCGGCGAGATCTATTTACGAAATTTCAATCACCGACTTTTACTTCTGAATGTGAAAATATTTTGCTAGCACCCATCTACATAGGGAGACATGGCCATCCCAATAAAATAAGAGAAATCAGATCGAAAAAGGAACGATTTAGATGTTCTTTCTTCTCGCGGGCTATTAGAGAATGGAACGGTGAAGAAAGGTTATAAATGTGGTTAATGAACCCTCTGCCCGGCACATAAATGTGATATGCAGAGTATCTACGTAGATGTACGAGGCGCGTCCAGAAAGTACGTTCCTTTTCAATTTATCTCCGCTGCAGCGCTGCGATTGCAGTTCCGCACATGCGCTGTAGACGATGTGTATCAAGGAGAAGAACGTGCGCCATTTGGAGGTCGCTGTCAGTTGCGTACGCTTTGTTATGCTTGTTCAAAAAAAAATGTTCAAATGTTTGTAAGGCTTATGGGACTTAACTACGGGGTCATCAGTCCCTAAACTTACAAACTACTTATGAACTACTTACAAACTAGGACGGCACAAATATCCATGCCCGAGGGGGGATTCGAACCCCCGACAGTAGTGGCCGTGCTGACCATGACTGAAGTGCCTCAGTCACCTCGGCCACCGCGGCCGGCTGTTGTGCTTGTTTGAAATGTCGGCGTTGATTGAAAATCCCGCCGCCTGTGAAATCAGGTCGGTGATTCGGTTTTTGAATGCCAGGAAAGTGAAACCAAGTGAAATTTATCGGCAAATTTGCGATGTTTACGGACCAAATACGATGAGTGATTCGATGGTGAGAAGATAGGTCCGACAGTTCAATGGCGGGCGTAGTGATGTGCACGATGAACAACGAAGAGGGCGTCCACCTTTGGTTACAGAAGAACTGGTTCACGCGATTGATGACAAGATCCAGGAAAACCGTAGGTTTACAATTAGTGCTCACGCTATGGACTTCCCCCAAATTTCACTGTTTCCAACTGGTTGAAGACACAGGCGGCAGATTTCTATGAAGAAGGTATACAAAACCTGGTGTCACACTATGACAAATGCCTGCAAAATTTCGGCAGTTATGTGGAAAAGTATGCTCGTAGGTTTTCCCGGCGAATATGCTGAGTAAAGATCTCTCGGGCGTGCAGCCGGATGTATTGATCGTTGTGGAACGAATTTTCGACAGCGTAACAAGCCATCATCATCAGGTTACTCCCGCTGACTGAGGCGTTGGAGGCAAGGATGGGGCCCCTCCACGCCCACACCAACGTGCTGACCATCACAAAAGTTCTATTGTCACCTCCGTAATTAGGTTAGTTTGCTAAGGTGGATCACGGTATGTGGGAACCGCGATGTTATGCGTACGTGTGGGCACGATCACCCATTAATACGGTGCATCTGGAGATAGAATTGGTCGAAAGGTATGCGAAGGGTAAAGGTATGTAAGGGCAGAGGAAAAAAAAAGTGCCAAGGCAAGAGCCAAGGGAAAAGACCTCTGCGACAGTGGGGTAGGTATGAAGGGCAGTAGCTGTATGCTATCTGCGACAGATCATGCAAGGTTTGGTAATGTTAGTAATGGGTATTTTCTCAGTACCGTTAACTTTGCTAGCTTCGTCATAAAGAATCAGTCCGTTTGATGCGAGGTTCTGCTGCAACTGAGCTCCAATGAAGTCTCCTGGGTCGGCTGCGGCAGTTTACCCGTTAACATCGGCTGTGGCAGAATACCTGTAACATAGCCAAATTTGTCATCGTAGTTAGGCAGTTCGGTCATAGAAATGGCTAAGTGTGCGGGACTGTTTAGGTTTGTTTGTGTTTAGTGCGCTGAATATGGTTTCCCTGCTTTGCCTGTAGATCGGCTGTGGGCTCAGCTGGCATTGCCAGTCAGATTGCTGTTCTGCAGGGGTTTGCCATGTTCATCGTGTTTGTGAGTTGGTGTTCCCTACGACCGTAGGTGGTTAGTCACTGAGAAGAAGTGTTTTTGGGCGTTTATGTTTCCACCTATGGTTATGATCGTAGTTCCCCAAGCGTAGGATGAAGGGGTTGTTCGAGTGTCTCGAGTTTCTGTACAGTCGTAGGACCGGCGGTTGTGCTATATATACCTGCGGTCACCGCCCTCCACTGACCTCGTGTGCGGGCATCGGGATGCTGCGGTGGTGGGGGTAGCTCCTGCTCTGGACTCGAGTGGCGGACCTCAGTTTGCGCTTTGCCTTCGCCGTGCTCGGTGTTCTACTTGCGCTACGCAATAATCTCATAAACAAGGACAGTGGATTTCAATTAAGCCAAGCGTGGAATCCGGCACTAAAATTTCTTCGATCGCAGCGCAAGCAGAACACCGAGAACGGCGAAGGCAGAGCGCAAACTGAGGTCCGCCACTCGAGTCCAGAGCAGGAGCTACCCCCACTACCGCAGCATCCCGCTGCCCGCACACGAGGTCAGTGGAGGGGGGTGACCGCAGGTATATATAGCACAACCGCCGGTCCAACGCCTCAGTCAGCGGGGGTAACCTGATGATGATGACACGTTACGATGTCGAAAATTCGTTCCACAACGATCAATCCATCCGGCTGCACGCCCGAGAGATCTTCACTCATGTGGAAAAGCGGTTTAAGAGTTGTAGAATTTTGTGCAATAAAAATTTATTCTGTATCTGTGTACAATTTCATTTTATTACCAAACGGAACTTTCTTTCTGGACGCGCCTCGTAGATGTAGATGTTCAAATGTTTGTAGAACTTATGGGACTTAACTACGGGGTCATCAGTCCCTAAACTTACAAACTACTTATGAACTAGCTAAGACTAAGGACGGCACAAATATCCATGCCCGAGGAGGCATTCGAACCATGCAGACCGTGACTGAAGCGCCTCAGTCCCCTCGGCCATTGCGGCCGGCGATGTAGATGTAATCGAATCTGCAGTTCATGGCCCATCCTCACTGATTATACACCACAAGAGTTGAGCTGCGCCGGTCTGTCCGACACTTATCGGGGCGCCGTTCGCTTGACCTGCAGAGTGAAGCCGGGCGTCGCTCCAATGAGAGGCGAGGCCGCGCAGCGTCCGCGGCTGGCCGGGCGCAGAGAGAGCAAAGTAGAGGGCGGCCGCCATTGTCGCCGGCAGTAATCTCTTAGCCGGCCGAAGGGGCTTCCCCGCGCTGCCCAGCTCTCGGCACGGCCTCTCTGGTGCCCTCTTCTTTCCGGGCGCGGTGGAGCCACCCAGGAACCACGACATACGTATGCAGGGCACTTACCTAACGTAGGGGGCCCAAATTTCATCTCCATACATACTGTGCAGTACGCTGCAAGGATGCGTACCTCACAAACGGCCTTTAATCAAATTGCGTGGTTACGGTATATCGCACCAAATTTGCGACTGGATAGGGGGTTTCCTGTCAGAGAGGTTACAGTTCGTAGTAATCGATGGTAAGGCATCGACTAAACCAGAGGCGTTCCACAGGGTACTGTTATTGGTCCTCTGCTATTCCTTATTTATATAAACGATTTAGGGGAAAATCTAAGTAGCTCTCTTAGGTTTTTTGCAGATGACGCCGTCATTAACAGTCTAGTAAAATCATCTGAAGATCAAAACCAACTGCAGAACGATCTTTACACTATGGTGTAAAAATTGGCAGTTTAAAAAATGAGAAGTGTGAAGTTGTCCTCATGAGCACGAAAAGGAATCTGTTAAACTTTGTTTACAAGATAAATCAATCGAACGTGAAGGCCGTCAAGTCCGCTAAATACTATTACTTCAGACTTAAACTGGAAAGAATACGTTGATAATGTCGTGAGAAAGGCGAACCACAGACTGCGTTTTATTGATAGAACCCTTAAAAGATTGCAACAGAACTACAAAAGAAACTGCATACACTACGCTTGTCCGTCCTTTTTTTGAGTATTGCTGCCCAGTGTGGGATCATTATCAGGTGGGTTTGACGGAGGACATCGAAAGAGTCCAAAGAAGGGCGGCTCGTTTCGTATTGTCACGATACAGGGGAGACAATGATTACACTGTACGACTATGGTTTTGTTTTACTTTCTTGAGGATGGAATTTCTAACCAAAGGATTGGGTTTCTCCCTTTGTAGGAGAGGAAGAGTCTCCTGTGGTATACTTAAAACTGGTATGTTGCTTGCGGAATAAAGGTAAGGCTGTTCTATTGACAGGGAAATCATCTGGTAGTTAACACTCACGATAACTAACTTTTCAAGCAAGCTGATTAAAAATTGGTTGAATACATTTATTATTCATTAACACTATAATTCTGTTTAGTTATGGCCCTAATATTAATACTTCCACAGTTAATTAGGAAACAGTTGGTTTAAAGTGATTGAAAGCGCAACGGATATTTTGAACACAGCAATAACAATACGTAGTCTGTATAAGGCTCACCGACTACAGTATAAATTTGACTGCGGGAGAAATATGGAACAACACAAATCACTTTCTAATAATGTAACTGCAAGAATTTATATCGCTAACTGGCTGATTGCAGAAACTTAATATTTTGTTCATCTGTGCAGTATTGCACAACAATCACTATTATTACTAAACGTCACACCAATAAAGAAATATGTTAATCAAACTCAGCTTAGTCAATATTATGCTTTGATTTTAATAGTCGATAATTTTCAATGAAAGGAAGAGGGTTAGCTTTCTAACTACAAAAGTGAAACAGGTAAAGAAGTTCAACTTTCTTAATTCTTATTAGCAATAATCATTACATTATCTTATCAGTGGAGAACAACAAAAATTTTCTGAGACTGTTACATGTATGAATGACACAAAATCTTATAAAGACAGAACTTTGTCTGTGAAAATCAGATTTCAAAATTATTCCAACAGCTCGTACAAAACTTGCTGCATCAGCAGCCAACTAAATGCACGTCCGTTGAATACCAGAACTACACACCGACTATTCTCTCTTTCTGTTCAGCTACTACGCACATACATAGTCTTCGACAGAGATGTTACACAACAGAGTAAACCATAGACGTAGTTACTCAAAGAAGTTCATATAACATTTTACATACAAATATCGATACAAGACAGGCGAAACAATATTAATGAATTTGTACAGACATGTTTCATACTTATGTTGCGTTTTTGCGTTTCAGTTTCCAGCAAGAAGAATTCTAGTTTCACAGAACCAGACATAACTTAGGAAATAGATTAAGGAAAGGGAAACCTACGTTTTTATTATTTGTGAATAATAAGAAAGCTTTTGGCAATGTTAACTGGAATACACTTTATCAGATCCTGATGGTAGTCGCGGTAAAACATAGGTAGCGAAGAGCTACATTCAGCTTCTACAAAAACCAGTCAGCAATTATTAGAGTCGAAGGGCAGTCGCAATGGTGGGGAAGGGAGTAAGACAGGGTTGTAGTCTTTCCCCGATGTTGTTAAATCTATACGGTCGATCTCAGAATTCGCGAGACCCCTCGCCTAATCACTATACACAACCGCAAAGTTTCGCTGCCTGTTTGGAAGTATAAACAGCTAGGCAGCACGATCGTACATACTGTCGATTACACGTGTATCTCACACGAAATCAGAGAGGAAAGCTGTTGTGTTCCAGTATCGCGGCCAGTAGTAATGCTTTCTGTTCGACGTGAAGAAGACTTCGCAGCTATCTTTAGAAACTCTTTTGCTTTCTTGCCATAGTGTTTTAAGCAATTCGGGACCGACACATCCTTTCCATACATCTTTTCCTATAGTTTCAGTGAACGAAGACAACAATAAGAATTGAGATGCTGCAGTTCGAGAATATTCTCGTACGTTACTGACACAATCGAATGGAAAATGTGCATACGTATCATAAAAATAATTGAATTAGAAGACAGGAAGCAAATTATCGACATTATTCACTGCTTAAAGTAACCAAGTCGACAAATGGCTATTCGGTGCTACACCGCCACACTTGCTGGAGACGCACTACAACACTTACAAAACAAGTCCCTGTTATAAGCACTTTGTGACGAAGCGCTAAGAGTTACAGTGCACCATAATGTTCGGAGGGATCGTGTGACAGTTTCCGGCCACCGCGTCGGTCGCGCTAAAAGACGACAACCGTTTGGTTCTGCAGATCACTGATTGTATTTTAGAAAGATATCATCCTATGTATCATTTCCATTGGTTCTCTTTCGGTTGATGGTGCAACTAAGATATCAGCATAAATTTAACAAACATAAGCCATATGTGTTACTACAAATTACAGTTCCCCTCAGAGAAATGATATTGCTGTAATAAGTTGTCGGATATAGTGGATAGACCTTGGAACAAATGTCATAACGGTACCCAAAGAAAAATAAACACTAGAGTTGCAGGATATAGTGGTCATAAATAGTATAAATTGCAATTGTAATATAGAAACGAATATTACAGTCTCTCCACTAAGAACAGCAAACGTATCCAAAACTACCAAAGTGGACAAGTGATTGTGAACATCCGCAGCTGCATCTAACTGATCCGTGTCTTATAAATACACCTAATGGTAGGCAGACAGTTTGATTACTGTCTTTTTCACACTTTTCTTCTATTTTGAAATACGGACAATTATGTTGCTCACGTAACAAAAACAAACGCACATGATAACTGAGTAAAATCTGTATCGCAAACTCTGTCAGGACATAATTGCTGTCCGTCACAGTCTTATTCCGTAATCATGAAAATATATTAATAATACGAAACATGTGCAACAAAGAATTTTGTTGCGTCAGATGTATTTTTTAAACTATCCTATCCAACCCATAATTATATTTTTATTCCGTACCTTTCAATAACGACGCTAAAGCCACTCTTTTTCTGTTAGCAACATTAGGAATATTAAATCGCTGTGACATTCAAATCCGTAGCGGTTTAATCTAATCCAGTTTCACTCCCGACGGTAGTATGAGGACGAGAATTCCGAATAACGGCGAGCCCAGTGTTGGCCACATGCGAGGTTAAGGAGATCTTTTGGTGTGAGTTTATCACTGGCGAGTATCGAACATTTGACGTTTCGCATACTCATCAAAAACATCAACCCCCCCCCCCAAGCCACCCACACCTACGAATACATCATGCAGGAAGTAGACGTCTGATCAATCACCTTAGGCCGTCGGCCATCTTTTCAAAAGAAGCAGGCATTAATTTGAAACTGCGAACAGCGAAACCAAGGAGGTAGAGTAACTTGTAAAATCTCGAGCCTAAGAATCGACTTTTGGTGTTCCTTCACCGTAGTGAAAATAAGGAGACAAATGAAGAAGCATTAGAGGAACGCTGATCTCTTGGATTTAGAAGCCGACGCCGTTTATTCTGATACGAACGCTGATGGAGCGGGAGAGCGTTACATACTACTGACGTCGTGTCCCTTCCGGCTACCCTAATTATGGCGTCAATTCGCAGATTACTGTTAAGAGTTCGAAATCGCGGGCTTGAATCCAGGTCCAACAGAAAGTTAAACTTTCCCGGTTGTTTTAATGCTCACTTTAATTTTTCATAACCGTCAAGAGACGACACCTGTGAATACTTTTTTGACAATCATAGTTAATGAAGAAGCAACAAATATTACTCGTTTCTTTATGTCTCTATATCGCCTTTGGGAATGCAAATACATAACTATTGATGTATTGAGGGTGACTTCGGTATCTTGAAGGACTGACAGTACAATATTGTTAATAAATGCTGAACGTGTGTAGGCCCTCGCATACTAGTGGTGTCGGGAAAGTTGTGAACAGGACGGGGTTGGTAAACGGTGTTTTCAAATGCCCTTCGGCTGGAACTAAGAAGACTAAAACTCACGCCAAAATGGACGCAGTTTCTTCACCGATAGAAATAGATTTATGTAATATTTGGAAAACAAAAAGATAATGTACTACAACTAATGGTGTATATCGGATTTAGCATTCTTTTTCAACTGACAGGTTGACAGTTAAGGAAGATAATCTCTCCAAAGCACTCAAATATGGTAGATTAAAACGCAGAAAATTCCTATATATAAAATGCAGCCATTCTTGTGCCGGTATACAAGAAGTGCACCTATTTGCAAGTATTTTTAACTTTAATTCTAGTCTAACTAACGCAGACCTTGCATACATTACAATGAAGTATGTGTTACGAGTAAACTGTGCGCGGATAATTTCTTATAATTAGCGCCAGCAGAAGTAAAACAACTGTTACAGTACCGAAAAGTGAATTTAACGATATTATTTTTAAATATCGTCCCATATACTCGCCGTCAAAAAATTAGTGTTCGGTTCTAGTAGTTCTCGTTAGCATCAACTCGAGCAATGCATTGTTGTCAGTCATTACAGAGACTTTTTCCCGTATCGACAAAATAATCTCACTGAAGCACGTATTTTTATATCCTTCAGCGTGCCGTTTCGCTGACACGTGGCTGCCTTAGCGGTCAATACGTGAGTTGTTTGTTTCCCTACGGAATTCTGTCAGAATTGCACAACGTCGATAAGAAAAACAAGCTGACTCTGTAAATGCGAACAAGAAGCTGACAGCCGCTCTTGTATTGTTGCCTTTTGGCAAGCCACTGTGTATATTGTCAGTCAGAAAGGCGTCTGTCGCTGTTAGCAAAAGACGCTTCCCAAATTACTTGCGCAGAAACACAAAATTGACGTAACGAACGCCATACTAATCGTTCTTAACAGAGCCAGAGTACTCATCGATTCTCTGAGTGCAACTTACAATGATTAATATCAAAGGTCTGCAGGTAACGAGAGAGTATCGTCATAAACAAATAGCAGAACATTGCTTTGTTAGGGCACTTTGAAAACAGTCAAGTAATTTGTTAGAAAAGCTATTTTCTTGGTTGCACAATCATATTTTTGACATTACTATTTGAAAAATTTGAATGTAATTGCGTCAAATAATAATCTTTTTCCGCAAGTACAGCAGTCACTGTACACTGTTCAAACAATTAGGAAATCAGGTGAGATATCATACACAATGTACACATGAAAACAAATTTTATCCAGATATTAGTTCCAATTGTAATTTGTGTGTGATACAGTTCAATATTTTAAAAATTCTCAAATGGTTATGTCAAAAATATGATTGAGCAACTACGAAAATAACTTTTATAACAAATTACTTGACCAATTTCAAAGTGCTCTACCAAAGCAATATTTTGGTCAAATACCACAGGAATGCTTTACGCTTGGCAAGTTCGTGTTGGTTGGAAGTTCCAAAAATTGACAATGCCAACAATGAAAAAGAATGGCTAGTTCCCTATCATTCATCGTCATCATCGTGTGTGTACATTCTGGTGCTACGTCATAGTGTGTTTCCTCCTCAGTGTTCTTTTAAAATAAACAGTGAACGGCCAACCCGCAGCAGACGCCCTGTGTCATTTTTATTCATCCGTGTTTTTCTGTTCCTCCATGTTAACAGCTGTGTATGTTCTTCGAATTCACCGTTTTCTATGTTTCTATCAAGACTCCAATGTGCACTCTTTATTTCTACTTGTTTATGTCTTCCATTACAGTGGCTCATTGCTCCGACTCGGCTCACACTGTCTACAATGGGAATAGGATTGCTGTCCTTTCCACCTGTTCTCCAGCATGACTTCCTCAGCTACTTGTCAGATATCAAACGGCATATCTTCAAGAATATGACGTGCAAATATAGACCAACAGTTGATAGACCGACATGTTATTTATACCTAGGCTTTCACTTTTTTCAAACTACGACGGTTCGAACTTAAATAGTGGCAAATCTTTATTCACAATTGATAAAGGGCTACATGTTTGCACCTGTTACTGTCCTTCAAACTAGTCACAGCGCTGTGTACAACCCGTTGCCAGCGATGTGGAAAGCATAGCATGCCATTAGTAGAGCCTGTTCTGTTGATGGTGCGAATGGAGCGGTCAACTGCCTGTCGAAATCTGTGGAACAATTCTGAAGCGCTGTGTACAACCCGTTGCCAGCGATGTGGAAAGCATAGCATACAATTAGTAGAGCCTGTTCTGTTGATGGTGCGAATGGAGCGGTCAACTGCCTGTCGAAATCTGTGGAACAATTCTGAAGCGCTGTGTACAACCCGTTGCCAGCGATGTGGAAAGCATAGCATACAATTAGTAGAGCCTGTTCTGTTGATGGTGCGAATGGAGCGGTCAACTGCCTGTCGAAATCTGTGGAACAATTCTGAAGCGCTGTGTACAACCCGTTGCCAGCGATGTGGAAAGCATAGCATACAATTAGTAGAGCCTGTTCTGTTGATGGTGCGAATGGAGCGGTCAACTGCCTGTCGAAATCTGTGGAACAATTCTGAAGCGCTGTGTACAACCCGTTGCCAGCGATGTGGAAAGCATAGCATACAATTAGTAGAGCCTGTTCTGTTGCTGGTGCGAATGGAGCGGTCAACTGCCTGTCGAAATCTGTGGAACAATTCTGAAGCGCTGTGTACAACCCGTTGCCAGCGATGTGGAAAGCATAGCATGCCATTAGTAGAGCCTGTTCTGTTGATGGTGCGAATGGAGCGGTCAACTGCCTGTCGAAATCTGTGGAACAATTCTGAAGCGCTGTGTACAACCCGTTGCCAGCGATGTGGAAAGCATAGCATACAATTAGTAGAGCCTGTTCTGTTGATGGTGCGAATGGAGCGGTCAACTGCCTGTCGAAATCTGTGGAACAATTCTGAAGCGCTGTGTACAACCCGTTGCCAGCGATGTGGAAAGCATAGCATACAATTAGTAGAGCCTGTTCTGTTGATGGTGCGAATGGAGCGGTCAACTGCCTGTCGAAATCTGTGGAACAATTCTGAAGCGCTGTGTACAACCCGTTGCCAGCGATGTGGAAAGCATAGCATACAATTAGTAGAGCCTGTTCTGTTGATGGTGCGAATGGAGCGGTCAACTGCCTGTCGAAATCTGTGGAACAATTCTGAACCGAATGCCACGGTTCTCTTATATTCGCAATCAAATCAAAGTCTCAAGGACGTAAATCCGGGAGGTATGGTGGACTGTACAGTACTTTCAAGTCCCATCGACCGAACAGACCAGTCACAGATTGCGCTGTATGCGACCGCGCATTGTCGTTCAAAATGATGTGTGGGTTCCACAGAAAGTGTTGTCGCTTCTTTCTCAAAGCTGATCGCAAGTGATGCTCCAAAAACGAACAGTAAGACTGTGGATTGACGGTCTGCCGTGGAGGAACGTAATGCGTTAAGATAACACCATCACAGTTTGCCGACCTTCTTGAAGACTTTTCATCCAAAGTGCCACTGTTCTGTACAGCAATACCGATTCGCCGCACGCCTCTTGAAGTCTTTGATGACGCTGTCGTGTTGTACGACTTCTGGCACATTCAATCTTGATCCAACTCCGTTGTTACTGTTTTCAAGACGTAGTGACACCGCTTCGTTAGACGGCTAGTGACTTCGACTGTGTGCACGCCGGTGACGTGGGACGGGCGAGTCCATTTGCTAGGAAGTAAGGTTTGTAAACAAAGTGTTCTATCAGTGACAATTGTATATTCCATTGCTTAGTGTCTCCACAGTAGTGTTACCACTATTTAATTTCCAACTCTCGTACTGGATAACCGTGAAAATATGTTGATATACCGGGTGATCAAAAAGTCAGCATAAATTTGAAAACTTAATAAATCACGGAATAATGTAGATAGAGGGGTAAAAATTGACTCACATGCTTGGAATGACATCGGGTTTTATCGAAACAAAAAAAAATATTGCTAGCCACGTGAAAGATCTCTTGCGCGTCGTTTGGGGATGACCGTGTGTGCAACTGCCACTTTCGTCATGCTTGGCCTCCTAGGTCCCCAGGCCTCAGACCGTACGATTATTGGCTTTGGGGTTACCTGAAGTCGCAAGTGTATCGTGATCGACCGACATATCTAAGGATGCTGAAAGAAAAATCCGACGCCAATGCCTCACCATAACTCCGGTCATGCTTTACAGTGCTGTTCACAACATTATTCCTCGACTACAGCTATTGTTGAGGAATGATGGTGAACATATTAAGCATTTCCGGTAAAGAACATCATCTTTGCTTTGTCTTAATTTGTTATGCTAATTATTGCTTTTATGATCAGATGAAGCGCCATCTGTCGGACATTTTTTGAACTTTTTTTTTTCTAATAAAACCCCATGTCATTCTAAGCATGTGTGTCTATTTTTACCTCCCTATCTACATTATTCCGTGATTTATTCAGTTTTCAAATTTATACTGACTTTTTTATCACCGGATATAAGCCAACAATTTTTGAAAATCTGAAAAAATGTTCAAATGTTTGTTAAGCTTAAGGGACTTAACTACGGGGTCATCAGTCCCTAAACTTACAAACTACTTATGAACTACCTACAACTAAGGACGGCACAAATATCCATGCCCGAGGGGGGATTCGAACCCCCGACAGTAGTGGCCGTGCAGACCGTGACTGAAGCGCCTCAGTCTCCTCGGCCACCGCGGCCGGCTGAAAATCTGAAGTATGAAACTAACTCCACTGAAATAGTTAATTAACTGCAATCTGAACGTTCAAAAACAACTTTTATATAGGAGTAGTATTATGAAGTAGTAGTTAAGCTATTACTATTGTCATTAAGAATGAAAATTCGAAGTGAATGAATAATTGTTAAGAGTATATCTAACCACCGTAAGTGAACAATTGTTATTCTTAAGATTATTCTCTTACTTCTGAGCATCCTTTGCACATAGCAATGAGAGATTTCCGGACTGTATTTCTGATAGCTGCGGAACTTCATTGCGCCACAAAATCTCGAAAATACGGCCTCGTTTTGAATGTGCTGCTCCACTCCTAATGCCAATAGTTCCACGGTATGCTTATACGACCTAGCTTGCTTGGCGGCGCTTCAGTTGCAAAGTTGCAGAAAGTACCTGGGAGTTTCATCACTCTTTATGGTAGACGTATTTGGGCTGTCTTCTCTTCCGAGTATCATAGCTTCTTGCGCGAAAGTTTCCTTTGCGCGCCCTTCGATAGTCTCTCGATTTCGATATCGCGCGTATATCTTTGTCGGTTACTTCGAGGTATCTGGAGAGAGCGGCAGTTGAAGTGTGGCTGGCGGACAGAGCAAGCCGGCCGCGGTGACCGAGGGGACTGAGGCGCTCCAGTCACGGTCTGCACGGCCACTACGGTCGGGGGTCCGAATCCCCCCTCGGGCATGGATATTTGTGCCGTCCTTAGTATTAGTTAGTTCATAAGTAGTTTGTAAGTTTAGGAACTGATGACCCCGTAGTTAAGTGCCGTAAGCTATACAAACATTTGGACAGAGCAACAGCAGTCCAAGTTGGAGGGACTTGCCGAACTCTTGGCGAAACAAGATCTCTCGCCTTGTCATGTCTCTTCGTGGAGTATATTTCATCTCATGGAGTTTTGTCAGCCCTGGGACAGGGCGGGTGGACTGTAATGTCGAACCGGCGGGGCGGGATGGTTACGCCGGAGGATCAACAAGTTGCTATTCACGCAATTGTTTCGGCGCTCCCTCGGTCCTTGTGTGGATGACGAACGACGTTGAGATTTGCCCGTAAATCCGTGTACACTTGGGTGGCATGAACTCACTTAAGCCGGCCGCGGTGGCCGAGGGGACTGCGGCGCGCCAGTCACGGTCTGCACGGCCACTTACGGTCGAGGGTTCAAATCCTCCTTCGGGCATGGATATTTGTGCCGTCTTTAGTTAGCTAGTTCATAAGTAGTTTGTAAGTTTAGGGACTGATGAACGCGTAGTTTAGTCCCATAAGCTGTACAAACTAAGTGGTTGTTTCAATTTTGCGGAGTTATTACTCTTCGACTACCGAGTTTTTCCTCAGCACGCAAGTTCTGTTTTAATTTAATTTAAAGAGTTCTTGGGTGTTCGGCCGGGTCATGTCGTAATATCTCCACGATATTTTGGCAAACCGACACGTTGCCATCTTCAGGTGGTCCCTGACGAATGCGGTGCTCTTTAACGCAAGGATGGGGCCCCTCCACGCCCACACCAACATGGTGACCATCACAAAAGTTCTACTGTCACCTCCGTAATTTGGTTAGTTTGCTAAGGTGGATCTCGGGATGTGGGAACCGCGATGTTATCCGTACGTGTGGGCACGATCACCCATTAATACGGTGCATCTGGAAATAGAATTGGTCAAAAGGTTTACGAAGGGTAAAGTTATGTAAGGGCAGAGGAAAAAAAAGTGCCAAGGCAAGAGTCAAGGGAAAAAAACCTCTGCGACAGTGGGGTATCTACATCTACAACCATACTCCGCAAGCCACCTGACGGTGTGTGGCGGAGGGTAGGTTTTAAGGGCAGTAGCGGTATGCTATCTGCGACAGATCATGCAAGGTGTGGTAATGTTAGTAAAGGGTATATCTCAGTACCGTTAACATTGCTAGGTTCGTCATAAAGAATCAGTCCGGTTGCTGCGAGGTTCTGCTGCAGCTGAGCTCATGTGAAGTCTCCTGAGTCGGCTGCGGCAGAGTACCTGTGAACATCGGCTACGGCATGCCGTGCTCTTCCTGTCAGTACTGTATATATACTCGTTACCCCCTCCACTTCTCCCCCGCGCTGGTGGTCAGCGCGGCCACTGGTGGCGGTGGTGGGGGAAGGGCGTGCAGTGCTGGCTTCTCCAGTACGGCACGAAAACTACGGGCTACACTGAGCGCCGCTGAAGCTGGATCCGGTGTAGAAGCGGCCGGTAGCTGGGTATGTACTGGCTGTCCACACTCCGTCGGTGTGCTTATGAAGCCGGCATAGGCGGAGAGCCGGCCGCGGTGGCCGAGCGGATTGCGGCGCGCCAGTCACTACGGTCGAGGGTTCGAATCCCCTCTCGGGCATGGATATTCGTGCCGTCTTTAGGATTACCTAGTTTGTAAGTTTAGGGACTGATGACCCGTAATTAACTCCCATAAGCTCTACGAACATTTCAACATCGGCGGAGGGCTGCACCAGGTTCCTCCGCTATCATTGGCTGGGTACTCACATGGTTAACCGTAAAGTAGTGCCGCAGTACAGCGCTGTCTCTTATGCAGTTGGTCGTTGTTGATGTTTACTGTTTTTATGTGAGCGGAATATACTGTTTTGAATGTTATTAATGTTTGAGAACATGTACTTGTGTGAATTATGTTTGCTTTTGTTTGTTTCATGTGTAACGACGATGTGCAGCAGTAAGCCGTGACGCGCTCTCCGCCGACGTCAGAGAGAAAATGCTGGTCGCTAACGTTCATAAGCCGAAGTTCGGCGCGCTGAACTGGAAGACATTGCCTGCTGTTGCGGACTGTGATAGACTTTTTTATCAAAGCCAGACCTATTGGTCTTCAAGGAGTTTCAGCGATCGTTATATGAATAAAATTCTTGAATATCCGTCTCCAGATCGCTTTTATTTTCTAAGACATGACCGGTTTCGTGACAGCTGCCCATCTTCAGATCACATTTTGAAGTTACAAAGTGACGTGTCCTGTGATGAACATCAACATCATCGTTAATGAACTCAGAGTTCATTAAAACTGGTACAACTACAGCTGCCTGTTGTGCGGGCACTCTACACAGTAAGGGATTGCCACAGCAGATGTGGCTGTGCAAGAGACTGTGAACATTCGTTCATACAGGACAGGTTACTCTGTAACTTCAAAATTTGATCTGAAGATGGGCAGCTGTCCCGAAACCGGCCATTTTTTAGAAAATAAAAGCGATCTGGAGACGGATATTCAAGAATTTTAGACTTTTTTAATTAACAATGAATATGAAGAAAAATGGAAATGTAAAAGAGTTAGTCGTGACTTGTATTCGGTATTGAGAGAAAGTCTCTTTGCAATCATAATTTTTATATACTGAATTGTGTGTGATTAATTACGTCAAATATATTTAAAATAAAACTTTTAAAAGAAGTTACTGTTGAGACTCTGCGGTTTCTAAAAAATTGAATCAAGATGTGTAAATGATTTTTTTCTGAAGTGAAGTTTGAATGTGATGTGAAAGACTTATAGAAAAATTACGTGTCACTAAAGTTGCACGAATGTTGACGGTTTTAGCGATCGCAGATATATACGAGTGCTGTGAAACAAAAAACTCTCGTGGAGTCATCAACTAAAATTTTAATCAGGGGTTTACGAACTTACAGAATCTGATTGTAGAAGGCAATCTTGAAATATTTTGAATATTCAAGACAAGAAATTTATTATGAATAATTTGTAAGCTAAAATTATTGTCAAGAATAATTATTGTGAGTTGGTACTAGTTAACTTCGGGTACGAAGTCACGGTCATTTAAAGAGTTGTTTGTTAATGAAATCAGAGTTCATTACAACTGGTACCACCACAAAGCCCGCCTTGGCTGCCTGTTGTGCGGGCACTCCACACAGTCAGGGGTTGCCACAGCAAATGTGGCTGTACAGGAGAACGTCACGAATATCATGGACGGCGTATGTCACAAATGTCGATGTTCTACAAGGAATTAAGAAAGAGAAAGAAGTACCGGCCACCGCGAAAGCAAGGTAGATCCAGTACCTGAGACACATCAAGCGGAATAACAACAGATACCATCTTTTCCAGACCACCCTGCAAGGAAAAATACCAGTGAAGAGAAGAGTTGGCTGGAGAACAATATTCTGGCTTGAGAACAACGGAAGCTGCAAGTGACGGGAAAAGCATTGCCAAGATGGTTGCTAACATCCGGAACAGGAACCAGAAAAAGAAAAATCGGGAATTGTATTGTTTCAATTGCGTTGCTCTCCCGTCTCTCAGTACTTGTGACTCCGCTTTCTCTGCTACTTTTTTCTAGGTGCATGAGCGCCCCCGTTCCATCTGACGTTGTGGATGACATATGCAGCTAATGGCACCCTCTAACTTTTTCAGTCGGTGTGAGCACGTGTTGCGCTCCCTTGCCCCAGACAGGTTTCATGGACACATATGGCGCCGCTCACAGTATAAAACGTGGTTAAAATATAAAATAAACTAAAATAAATAGTAACGGGTGCCATCGTGCCCACCGTCTGAATTGCTGCATAGAAGCGTTAATTACTGTACTGTCAACTCATGTTGTAATTGCGCCCAGTTTTTTATTATACTGAAAGTTCGAATTTAAATGTAATCTTTGATCCGTTTGCCTGTTGTAGTACCTACAGAATATTCATAATGCTTTTAAGTAAGTGTTGGCAAATTAAACGGCGTTATTTCAAATCTTTACCTGACTCCGAGTCCGAATTAAAGTCGCGTTCTTACCTGTCTAGTTGCTTCCTATAATTGTCTAAATTATGTAAATTTTCTTAATTTATTTGAGTGTTTTTTCGAGTTCCTTTATACTTGCTTAGTTAAACGTGTTAGATGATGTAACTACTGGTCTTTATTAGGCACCGAGACTTAACACTGGTATTGTAACTAATTTCTGGAACTTACATTTACTGAGTTTCGACATTTGTTAAATTACGTGCTTTTTTAAAATAATTCTAATTGTTATATATTGTTATTCGATTAATTAAATTTGTACCACCACCATCTGAAGCTTGTAATTTCTGTTCAGTATCCGGTAACCTATACGTTGGCAAACGATGTAATTGTTTTTAAAGGCACTTGATTTCAATACTTACTTGTAGTTTGTAGTTAATTACTTAATTCAATTAAAATTCAGGTTAATATTTTAAGATGAACTATAGTAATTAATTGATGTAAAACTGACATTATAAAACTTTTAAAGTAAATTTCTCTGTTTTAACCAAATGGCGCAATTGATTCTAAATGTAAACCATTGTTCGAAAAATTTTAAATGTTTGTAAATCTATGGGACTTAACTGCTTTGTTATTAGTCCGCAGCTAACAAACTACTTAAACTGAGTTAAGCAATATTTCTTCGTGTTTTGGCCTCCTTTTCCGCAGTTGCAGTTATACAATTTTTATAGGCAATGGGACCGTCTTATGCAACTGTAAATTATTCTACTTTAGATCAGACGCGTTTCGCTTTATTCTAAAGCATCTTCAGTGGTCAGGCCACAGAAATGGCTATTTTTCAAAAACTTTTGTAAGGTGTTACTGTAAAAAGTGTAAATAGTGCAAATAGAAGCAGTGACAGCAACTGGCAATGTGCTACAAATCACACATGAAGAGGAAAACGTAAAAATTCCTGACCACTGAAGATGCTTTAGAATAAAGCGAAACGCGTCTGGTCTTAAGTAGACTAATTTACAGTTGCATAAGACGGTCCCATAACCTATACAAATTGAGTTAATCTAACCTAAGGACTAACACAAACACCCATGCCCGAGGGAGGACTCGAACTCCCGACGGCGACCGGTCGCGCGCATCCTGCTACAAAATAGTAACTATTATTTATGTGAATTACAGTAATTTGCGTTACTTCATGAACTCTGTAATATATACCCAGCGCCATTCTTATCTGAAATGACGTGGCTTTTGTTTACCTAGCGAGGTGGCGCAGTGGTAACACAATGGACTCGCATTCGGGAGGAAGGTGGTTCAAATCCACCTCCGGCCATCCAGATTTAGGTTTTCCGCGATTTTCTAAATCTCTCCAGGCAAATGCCTGGATGGTTCCTTTCAAAGGGCTCGGTCGATTTCCTTCACCATCCTTACCCAAACAATCCGAGAGTAAGCTTCGCCTCTAATAACCATGCTGTCGACAGGGCATTACACTCCAATCTTCCTTCCTTCCTTCCATCCTTGGCTTTTGTTGTTGGATGTGAACAAATGGCTATCTAAGTTTATTTTTTATAATTATTTTATTAATCGTGAAATGAGTTCATTAATTCAGCTAGCCGACCCAGTCAATCACTATTCCTTTCCAGTAAACACTTCTTATGTGTAAATGTTGTGCATCAATGTGGCCCGCGATACATTTTGTCGGCAAAAATGATAAATTGCCTGCGATAGGTCGTTGTTGACAATCTGCCCCCATTCAAAAGTTACTTCACTTGAACAATGTCAGGACAATAGTATGATTCCGATAGTGTCGAAAATTGCCAAAGCCATATCAATACAGAACATTATTTCTGCTCTGTTTTGTCGTGATGCTGCAGAAGTTTGTCCACGGGTACAAAAGCTTATAAAACGTAATATATCAACAGCGCAGCGCAAGTGTTCATAAGTTTGTTAAGAATACATATGCCAAGATGGCTTGTTGAATATTTTATTTTAGATGACTGGTTTCGACTATCTTAGTTGTCATCTTTAGATCTCAACATTTTTACAAAATAGCGCCTTCCGTGACGTAATGCTTAATGTCTAAGTTATAAAAGTGACATGTTTTAAATGTACTGTGTGCAGTACATGTACTAAATGTGTCAAATTTAAAATTAGCTCGTCACTTTAAAAAAAAAAATGAGTTAACACATTTTTTCTCACTTGTTCGCACTCTTTATGCAATACAAATACAACACATCTAATTTATGTACTCATCACAGTACATATAAAATATGTATTTGACTTTTACAACTTAGACATGAAGCACTATGTCACATGAGGTGCTATTTTTTAATATTTTGAGATCTGAAGATGACAACTAAGATTGTCGAAACCGGCCAACAAGCGATCTTGGCATATATATTCTTAACAAATACTTGAGATCACCTCTCGCTACAAAAATGTCAAGCATATACATCAGTTCATAATTTTATTCCAGAAAACTTCTCCATTACACAAAATACTTCTAAAATCTCAAGAACATCTTTGCTCTGCACTCCAGATCCGATTGGAGCTGAAGCGAAAGTAGCCTGGGTGTTTATTTAGTGAAAAACTATTAAGTAGTTACTTCTATTCATTACAGTCTAAGGAACATTAAGTATGATCTTATTTAACAAACTTTCATTAACTTTTACCAACATTTGGTGTGTGGATGGGAGTTAAGAATGAATGTAACTTCGATAGGGAAAATCAGCTGGGTTATCAGTCCGTAACTTACAAACTACTTAAACTAAGGTAAACTAACCTACGGACAACACAAACACCCATACCCGAGGGGGGGGGGGGGGGGCTCGAACCTAACCCCCGACGAACAGCCGCGCGCACCGCAGCACGGCGCCCCAATGCGCACGGCTAATCCGCCGTGGCAGAAGTATAGTTTATGTACTTCATACAAAAACGTAATTTCAGTTTCAATTTGAATCCAGCAGTAATTAAATACGCAATGAAGGACGGGATAAAATGTGTGTAAATATTTTGAATATTATAACTGCGTAGGCTTCCGCGGCCAGAGTCAGTTAATGTAAATGTTTTCTGGGTGTTGTACCGCGTCATAATGTATAGGGTGTCCAGAAAAGGACTCCCTGATTTCAAAACTAAATATCTCGAAAACAAAGATCGATAGATGAATGCAGTAAACGGTATGTTTATTGTGAAAGATGTAAGTAGTTTATACAGCAGTTTGAAATAATAGTTACAAAAGCTGCTAACAGATGGCGCTGTAATCGCCATACGTAATGTCTAGTATAAATAGCTATTCGAAGCCCAGAGCGATCAGTTCCATTATTGACATGTGAAAGGATGTTTGCGTACCGAAGGAAGAGATTAAAACCATGTACTCCATTGAACAAAGCGTTTTTCTGGTGCTAGAGTACCACAGGTTAGAAGAGAGTCCTACGACAACAAGGCGAAGTTTTCAAGCACGATTTAATGTTCCAAAAGAACCCGATGCGAAAACCATTCGTACGCTCTTCGCAAAATTTCAACGAACAGGCAGCGTAACTGATGATCTTGTGGGGCATGCTGGCCGCAAGCAAACCGCAGTTACACCTGAAAATATCGCCACAGTTTCTGGAATTATTCAGCGAAATCCAATGTCATTTGTCCGTAGAATTGCATCTGAGACTGGTTTGAAGAGTTCCAGCATGCAGAAAATAGAAAGAGCCTACAAATGTCTCCATTCAAAATTCAAACGCACCAGGCCATACCCGTACGAGCTGTGCAACAAAGGGTTGCCTGTGCTAATCAAATGCTCACAATGATTGATAGTGAAGGATTTGATGTTGGCTGCATCTGGTTTACAGATGAAGCACATTTCCACTTGAATGGATACATGAATAAGCAGAACTGGCAATTTTGGGGCTCCGGAAAGCCATTTCGGTGTGAAGCGAAACCCCTGTATTCTCCTAAAATTACTGTGTGGGCTGCAGTATGCAGCGGAGGCTTTATTGGCCCTTTCTTCATTCGAGAAACGGTCACTGGTGCACGTTACGTTGCGATTTTGGAACAATTTGTCGCCACACAGCAAGCGTTAGAGGATCGACCAGGTACTGAATGGTTTATGCAAGATAGAGCCCGACCACATTGGACCGAACAAGTGTTTCGCTTTCTTGAGGAATACTTCGGGAACTTCGGGAATCGAGTTATTGCTTTGGAATATCCCAAATTTACTAGAGCAGGCATGGATTGGCCTCCATATTCGCCGGATTTGACTCCCTGTGACCTCTTTTTCTCTTTTGTGTGTGTGTGTGTGGGGGGGGGGGGGGCACGGTAAAAGACATGGTCTACCCGAAGCATCCCGCCATGCTGGACGAACTTGAATGGGCGATCTCTGTGGCATGTGAATCCATTTCGGTTGAGACACTACGAAATGTGATGGCGAATTTCATTCTTCGTTTGCGCCACCTCTGTAGTGCCAATGGTGAACATTTTGAAAACATTGTGTTGTGATTGTTTGCAAAGAGTTTCACTTATGTATGCTGATATGAGCTGTACAGCGTACAGCGCCATCTGTTAGCAGCTTGTGTAACTATTACTTCAAACTGCTGTATAAACTTCTTACAGCTTTCACAATAAACATACCGTTTACTGCATTCCTCTAACGATCTTCGTTTTCGAGATATTCGATTTTGAATTCAGAGAGCCCTTTTCTGGGCACCCTGTAAGATGGCTATTACTTTAATAACCGACGTTTCCCGGCCAATTTTCAAAAATGTTCAAATGTTTGTAAAGCTTAATGAACTTAAGTGCGGCGTTATCAGTCACTAAACTTATAAACTACTTATGAAGTAGCTTTTGCTAAAGACGACACAAACATCCTTGCCCGAGGGGGGATTGGAACCCCCGACGGGGAACGGCCTCGTGCATCGCAGCATAACGCCTCAACGCCCTTGGCCTCTCCACCGCGGCTCGGCCAACTTTACAGTGGCCTTCATCTGGACAAACTGAAATAATCCTCAGACACGTTGGACAAAACGTCGGTTATTAAAGCAATAGCCATCTTACATCATGACGCGGTATAACACCCAGAAATCGTTTACATTATTTGGAATATCTATATCTATAAAAGACAGTCGTGTTAGTTACACTATTTATAACTAAAGAACGCCTGGACGGATTTGGCTCAAAATTTGTGGGGAGGTAGCTTAGAAGCAGGAGACGGACACAGGAAACTTTTTGTCCCGTTTGACCGCGTATTATATCAGAATTTGAGAAAAACTGAAAATACGCTTGCAGCTGGGATCATTTTCTCGATTCTCCAACAATCAGATTATTCATTCGCTACTCGCCTAGCGTCCAAATACGCTGTAACAAAACGAACAAATACGCCAAGGAGGTTAGAATAAAGGGAGATGGTGCTATGCACACAAGGTTAAAACTGACAGATTTAACATGAAACGTTGTTTCTTTACAAGCCCCTCCGTATTATTCTTACCTCCATAATGTTATCGGTGGTGGTTATATCTTTGGAGCATTGCGTAGATAGAATTGATGTTATTTCGTGGTTTATTTTTAGAACAATGCCTCCATTGCGTCGGCGTAATAACGGTCAGCGTACGTGCAACGCAATCTTATTACGTGATCTTAGTCAATGTGACCGACGAAGATCGTACACAGCGCTTGGAGGTAAATCGAAAAGAAATTCTCAAGCGCGATCCGTTATGACTCTGAAACAAAGGGTACAGTCGAGTACGACTCCCTCTGTTGCAGTTTACGCACGAAATAATTTGGGTCGTCGACAAAACAGCCAGCCACGCGTGGAATTATAATTGAACGTTTGGGGTACAGATACAATCCAGCAGCAGTCGATTACGCAGCGGATGCATCAGTTGGCTTCGGAATAAATTGTCGCCATCTAAAATTTCATTGACTATCTCAAGCTTTGCCACGATTGGTCGGCTTCATTCCCACGATCCAACAGCTGTTGGACACAGCTATATCACGCATGTGTCGCGGATTGTAAAATTTTACCGGTATGTAGCAATGTTGTCAATCGTGTTTCAGTTAGATTGCTAATAAGACAAGAAATGAACACAACACAAAGACTTTAGAAACGTTGTATAGGCATCCCACTTATTTTATTTCAATTAATTGTTTTGTTTCATATGGAATTTTTATCATTAAAGTATGATCATGCTACAATTACTTTGAATGCATTTTAAAAACTCTTAAGAGAAAGAAACTTGTTCTTTTCATTCTCCACTCCGAGGAGTGGAGCGGGATGTTTGAGATCCGGCCCATAAAGAGTCGCGGTTCTATTCAGCCAATTATCAGACAAGCTGATATTGGGGCAAAGGGGGATCCCAGTTGGAAATAAGTGGGAGGGGCTTACCAGTTCCGGCATACGCCTTACAACCAAGGGAAAACTCCCGGAAACCTTGGTCGGAACCGGAACCAATTTAACTTATCTCTGGGACGTGCAATCGCGTCAATCAAGGATCGGACAACCGAGTTACTCTCGTAAACTCGTAGAGATCAGCTCGACCAACAGTGGACAAGCATTCCCCTAAAGGAACCGCACCCGTGAGCACGGTAACCTCTTGCGTCGAAGATACTATCTAAAGAAGATATACATGTGTTATAAGAAACATTTTTACACTGCTCGCTGCGAGAAAAATATTCTAATCTGTGCTGTAAACATGTGCGGTTTTTGTTTCAGTCATTTGTAACATAAAACAGTTATGTTGTTTTTATGCATACACTCATATCTGTTCGTACAATGTAACCATTAAACGTGCGGCCATTGAAGCTACTAACCTCAGAGATAGAGCAGCTCGAAACGTCTCTCTAATAACCCGTTTCCAATTGATTTACTTGTCCATTTCGACTTCTATCCCCAATCAAGTTTCCGATTGCAATAACAATAAATAAGATCAGAGAGCTGGGAAGGAGGAGACAGAGTATGGGGGAATGAAATTGATTTAAAAAGGAGAGATGATGTAGACGCAGAGAGGAAGGGGAGGAGATGGAGATGGTGTGGGGCAAGAGGGAGTGGTGTGAAGGTATGGGGAGAAGGCCAAAGAAAGGGAAAGGAAGGGATAGACATAGGGAAAAGCTACTGCGAAGCGTTGCCTGGTTTGCTAGTTGATAATAAATGGAGTGTCCAAAATAACAAATGGCAAAATGAAAGAGCCAGACCTTCTACGTCGCGTAAATTCCTGCAAACTCTGACTTTTCACGTAGCAGTTACCGCAGCACAGTTACGAAAGAGTTGCGGCAGCGGTACAGGCGAACGCTCGGCCTTCTAAATGGCCGGGACGCGCCGCCAGCTCGGAGGCGTGCGGCTGTCTCGCCGCAGCGCGGCTGCTCTCGCCGCAGCACGGCTGCGCTCGCCGCAGCACGGCTGCCTGCAGCGCGGGAATCGTCCGCGGCCCGCAGCCGTCGCTTCCGAGATGAGCTCGCGCCGCGCGAGCTGACAAACAATGCTGCCCCCTCCCGCCGCCCCCGGAAATTGAACAGTTCGTCTCCCATAGGAAATTAAACACTGTGGATGCGTCGGCGCCCGACGCACCGCCGGCAGCGGACGCCGGCTGGGCGTCACGTCTCGCAGCCGTCTCCTGCTCTTCCGCGTCTGCCCCACCCCCTCCCAGGCTCTTCTGCCAAAGCCGGCGCGGACGAGGCGAGAATTCCGAGGCGGGAACGGCAGGCTGCGGTGTTCGACGTCTGTCCGAATGGTTCGTTCCCACGCGATTGTGGGAGTCTGATGGCCGTATAGCCGATAGCACACGTAGCGAGGCAGCTAACCTCGACGTGGAAGCAGACGTGAATTCCAGCGTCGCAATATAAAAGCACTGTCAGCACACGGGACTACCCAGTGGCAGTTGGATTTATTTCGTTAGTTGACGCGCCTAAAATGCGAATGTTAACCCTTTTAATGCATAGTGTAGAGATACATGCCTTATTTTTTCCATTATCTCTCAAACTGATCAACATTTTACCACAAATTCATTTGTAGCTGCTTGTATACATACCGTTACATATGCTAGTAGCTCGTCCTAGAAATTGGCTCTAAATAATGCGAAGTGTGCAGTCGTTCACATGAGTACGAAAAGAAATCCGTTAAACTTTGTTTACAAGATAAATCAATAAAGCGTGAAGGCCGTAAAATCCACAAAAAATCTAGGAATTACTATTACTTCAGACTTAAACTGGAAAGAACACGTAGATAATGACGTGGGAAAGGCGAACCAGAGACTGCGTTTTATTGGCAGAACCCTTAAAAAATGCAACAGGACTACTAAAGAGACTGCATACACTACGCTTGTCCGTCTTTTTTTTCCGTATTGCTACCAAGTGTGGGATTCTTAACAGGTGGGTTTGGAGTATTGCTACCAAGTGTGGGATTCTTAACAGGTGGGTTTGACGGAAGACATCGAAACAGTTCAAAGAAGTGCATTCCCTAATCCCTTGACTGAAACTAGCTTTGAAAGGAAAGAGTGAAATGTAGGTGAAGTTAGTCACATCAAAGGTCTGCCATGTTAAATGTCTGCAACTGATTTCTTGGGCTCCGCGAGGACACTCTTTGTTGTGTGCTCCTTGGCGTTTGAGCTGGCTGGGTTCTTTGCTCCGGCACCGACGAGTGAGTGAGTAGTGGCAGAGTGTAGGCAGTCATGGAGTTAAGTTTCAAAATTGCAGTGTTAGCTTTGAACAGACGAATCTTTTTATGTGCAGTAATAATGATTTTTTTCTACCGATAATGAGATAAACCAAGTTTCGAGAAATTATCGATGATTGAAAGTGATCTGATATTATAAAAAATCAAGATGAGGAGAATCATCATTTTCATTATTAGGCGCTCCACGCACTTGTTGTCCATCTCTGTTAGAGACATGAAGGGTTAAAGTTCGTCTTTCTAAATTTATTTTCTAATTATAATAATAATAATTTCATTTGGCTCATTAGTTTGGTGCAAGTCTTTCAATTGGACGTCACTTCGGCGACTACCATGTCCCTACCCTACCCCAGTTATCCAACCGGGAAAAGGAGGACTACAGCTTAACGTAAACTCTGATCAAATGTTCAAATGTTTGTTAATCTATCGGACCAAACTGCGTGGTCATCAGTTCGTAGCTTACAAACTAACTTAAAATAAGGTAAACTAACCTAAGGACAACACATACACCCATGCCCCAGGGAGGACTCGAACCTCCGACGGCGAGCAACCGCGCGCTCCGCAGCGATGCGCTTAAGACCGCTCGGCTACTCCACCGTGGCGTAGAATCTGAATCACGTGATGTTTCAGGCGACTCCTCACATAATTGAGAGGTGAAGGCTGCGTTAAAACGCAGACTCAAACAGGGTTTGACATCCGACAGGGTTTCGAACCCGCGACCCTTCGGTTTCCGGTCGAGCGTTTTACCTCGAGACCACTTTTATTGGGCCCCCCTACTCCCCATATATTCTAGCGTTTCACTCTCCAATTTTGCCTTAATTGGCGAGCTTCATTGCTATCATTTATTTCCTCTCCTTCTTCAGAATTAATTCGAAAAAGTGAAATTAGTCTCCAGTTTCCTACTCCAAATATCATATGAAATTAAATTAAATTTCACTTGAATTAAAAAATCTTAAAGAACTCATCTTCTTTCGCCTTGAAAAATCAAATCAATGGAATAAAATCTGTTTCCACGAAAATAAGATATTTTTTCTCAATAAGTAAAACAATACATAATCAAATGTTTGTAGACCTAATTGGTCTTAACTACGGGGTCATGTCCCTAAACTTACAAACTACTTATGAACTACCTAATACTACGGACGGCACAAATATCCATGTGCGAGGTGGAATTCGAACCACCGACCTTAGTGGCCGTGCAGACCGTGACTGGCGTGCCGCAGAGCGCTCGACCACCACGGCGATAATCACGGGTAACTCAGTTTACTCCTAGTTCCATATGCAATCTTCTGTTAGCGATTTTGAAATTAAAAATTCTTCTCTTGCAACCTTTTTGTAACCTGTATCCCGTTGGCAGCCTGGCAGTTGACAAAGCTGGGTGAGTATTGGCCATGACACGACGCAGGAGGCGCAGGGCCTGTACAGCCGTGGAATCTGCATCTACATCTTCATGGGATACTCTGCAAATCACTTTTAAGTACCTGGCAGAGGGTTCATAGAATCACCATTATACTATTTATCTCCCATTCCATTCTCGAATAGCGCGCGGGAAAAAAGAACATCTGAATCTCTCCGTTCTAGCTATGATTTCTCGTATTTTATTCTGATGATCATTTCTACCTATGTAAGTGGGAGTCAACAATATATTTTCGCATTCGGAGGAGAATGTTGGCGATTGGAATTTCGTAAGTAGCCCACGACGCAGCGATAAGCGTCGTTGTTGTAATGATTCAGATCCCAGATCCTGTATCATTTCCGTAACGCTGTCTCCCCTATATCGCTGCCCTTCTTTGGACTCTTCCGATATCGTCCGTCAAACCCACCTGATAAGGGTCCAAAAAATCGTACTGACGTGTTCAACGTTCCACTTTAGATCTGTAGTTTTATACGTTTTTGCAAACATTTTGGACCAAAATAATAATCTAAATAAAACTAAATAATGAGATTGTCTGAAACCCTTTTAGTAAAAAAAAAAAAAAAAAAAAAAAAAAAAAAAAAAAAAAAAAAAAAATTAGGTCTTTGCGGGTTCCGAACCACTGACCTTCAGCATCACAATCCAACGCATTGCCTACAACGCTACAGGTAACACCTAGAAGTTATGAGATGTAATCTCATACTATTAATAGCCGTTGTTAATTGATGTTAATATGGCATTTGTAGACACTAGATAATCATTTATCTTACGAAGAACGGCTTGTTTTTGTTAATTCTTCAGTGCGTCATTGCTTTGAAATGACAACGTGTAAGTTACAATAAGAAAATCATCAAATACGCGGCGCAAGATGGCGTATTCCAGAGAGAGTTCTGCGCGAGGAATGTCACGTGACATCTGCGAACGGCTGGTTTTCGTTAAGTCAATGGAGGGTGTCTAAAGTCCGTTATTTTCAAATATCTCTCAAACGATACGAGATATGAAAAAAAAAACATAAGGTAACAAAGTTGTAGAGAATTTTCTCCTCTACAAATTCGTTTATTCAATTTTCGCGTCAGATGAACGGTTTACTTGCAATTAAAATTAAATTACAATTTTTTTTTTTTTTTTTTTTTTTTTTTTTTTTTTTTTTTTTTTTTTTTTTTTTGTATTACTAACGTATTTCTTGTCCGAAATATTTCAAAAATCGAGGTTCTGGTCTCTGGCATCCTACAATTATGTCTGTAAAATTTGGTGCCCATCGGTTGTACGGTTCGTCTTAAAAACAGGGAACACGTTACGGACAGACAGACAGACATACATCCCAAAATCGCCGCTATTTTTGCAAATATCTCTGAAACGATACGAGACATGAAAAAAACATAAAAGAGCAAAGTTGCAGAGAATTTTCTCCTCTACAAATTAGGTTATTCAATTTTCGTGTCAGATGAACGGTTAAGCCGTTATTTTGATTTAAATTTCGAGCTTTCAAAAGACGATCGCAAAGGCCCACTTTTTGTGTTACTACCGTAATCTAAAGTGGGCCAAAAAGGGCGGACAAGCGTAGTGTATGCAGTTTCTTTTGCAGTTCTTTTGCATCTTTTAAGGGTTCACAGGGTTCACAGTCTGGTTCGCCTTTCCCAAGACATTAACTACTTGTCATTTCCCGTTTAAGTCTGAAGTAATAGTATTTTGTAGAGTTCACGGCTTTCACTGATTAATCTTGAAAACAAAATTTAATTGATTTCTTTTCGTACTCATGTGGGCGACTTTACACTTCTCATTATTTAGAGTCAATTGCCAATTTTTACACCATAGTGATACCTTATTCAGATCGTTCTGCAGTTCGTTTTGATCTTCGGATGACTTTACTAGTTAGTACATGACGGCGTCATCTGCAAACAACCTCAGAAAGCTGCTTAGATTTTCCCCTAAATCTTCTGGTGTTCCGCGACCCAGCCCACCCCCGCTTCCAAGCACTCACTCACCTCTAGCCATTCTATCATAAATTTTCAGCATCTTGCCGAAAAACTTTCCATGGTTCATGTATTTGCATGGTTTGGCGAATTCGAAGTCCACGTACATCCCAAATTCCAAATGATTAACACTGCTAATCTCATTGACTACGTAATTGGAGTCATTGCCCAGTAACCACAAGACGACATTATTTTTCGTCTGCGGATAAAACTTACTATCGAGTCGGTACAGAAATGTCAAGGGAACATTATTAGATGCATTCCTAGTGACGAGGATACTCTGCAGTTCTCAAATTATCACATCTCTTTTACTGAGAAATTAATCCGACCTCCTCGCACTAAAATTTGTGCGACAACACTCTTTAAAATAATACCACAATTCTGACAACTATTCTCATATGTTAAACCATAAATTATAGAAACATGTACTAAATCATTTTCATCAACATAACCCATTCAAACTGCCAACCTCCATGCACCAAAGTGCGCCTACACAATTCCATTTTGTTCTCCGCAGCATAGCATCTTATTTTAGACAACATACAATAAACACACAAATATCCCCCAAAATTCTTATATAGTAAACATAAATACACTGAAATAAGCATCCATAGCAAAGATTTCACTTATTCGTCTTCTCTACATACATTCTCAATTCGGTTACGTTTCTCATTCTTAATACTTTGGGACTGATGACCTAGCTGTTTAGTCCCCTAAAAACCAACAACAACAACCATCTTAATACTTTTCTAGAGACTGGGTACTTTAGCCTGTGGGCGTTCGGATGAGGACACTCAGCCACAACAAAAGGTTCATAGTACAGTTCAAAGAGCTTCTTAATTTCACCATTGACCTCACTCGAACGCTCCTTTGTCCTCACAAGTATCCTTTCCCCTACTCTTTACTTTACCGGCTTATATTGACCGTCATGTTGTCTTTTTCGTTCGTTAGCCAATTTCTCCATCCTGGCCTTTACCGCTGCCTACCGTTCTGCCGCCGTTTCCACCTGGCATGGAGGAAACTCGATTTCAGTCACTAGAAATTTAGGCATTTCTTGTCATCAACTTTAGTGGAGAGTACCCTGTTGGCTATTGAGATCCTCAAACGCCGACACATATTCCGCCCATCTAGTATCTTCTCTGGCATATAATGCTCACATGGGTTACTGGCCGAATGCCATACATAAATCTTAACATGCTTTACCCCTTGCTGTTCCATGAACTCTCCCCACTTTTTTGCGGTAAACTGTGCCCCATTATCTGATAATACCTTTCTGGCTTGCCCATTTTCACAAAGTAGTCCTTCTCCAGCTTTCCGATTAATGTTTTTGTATTCACCTTTCGCACAGGATATAATCTTATATACTTTGAAAATAGATCCACTATCACAAAGATATATTTCATTCCTCCGCGTCCAGTCGGTAGCGGTCCAAAATTGTCCAAGGCAACTAGCTCTGCAACTTTATTTGGAATTATGCTCTGCATTTCTCCTTTCTGCGCAACGGTACTAAATTTAACCCTCTGGCACTTATCACACGCGGCCAACTGAGATCGCACTCTCCTGGCTAGGTTGTTTACATGAATATATTCATCAATGGTTTCCGTGCATTTTTGTGCTCCGTAATGACCAAGACTTAAATGCACATATTCGATTAACTGCTCTACATATTTCTCGGGAAATCACAGTCACCATCGCTCCACGTTTTCATCCTTCCTTCGGAATAGAACATCTTTATGCATCTTATAATAGCGAGGAACCTTTTCATGACCCTTATCATTAAAATTTTATATGCTTCAGTTACGTATCTTCATTCTGCATGTGCCTCATATCTTTACAAATAGCTCGGATATCTTTTTCGTTTTCAACTCCTTTCGTACACAATAGTTGAAATTCCTCCTGTATTTCTTTAGTTCCCTTTCCTTCTCCTACAGGCATGCGGGATAACACGTCAGCTACTTAGGTTTTTCTGCCTTTTAGCCCTTTTTTCTTTGAAGTTCCCTGGTTATTTTAAACTTTTCTTTAACCCATAAGTGCGGGTACATTGACTATAAAATCTTCTGATACCACTGCCAGTCTGTAACAGAAAATTCGCGTTCACGTTTGCCAAACCAATCAACGTTTACCCCTTCTCCTAACTCATCACACTTGTCATTAATAACGGTGTCACTTTCTCCTCCCTTCGTAAATTGATCCCACAAATTATATGCATTTAACTCCTCTGCATCTCTGTCCTTTTCGAACTCAAAATTGCTTTCATGAATAGGAAAGGTCACTATAACAGCTGCTTCATTCACATAATTATTTTCAGAACATACAACATCTTTCCCACATCTTTCCAAATACCTCACAAACACAAATAACATGATCGACTGCAGCCGATGCACTTAAAACCTTATTACATTCATCATTTATCTCCACCGATTTATCATTCAACACAGAATTATTAAAATCTATTTCCAAACAACCACCATGTACTAAATCGCTATTGCATCGCTCCTCATTAATATCTTTAGTACACTCGTTATTTAACGATTTCAGTTTCACAGCTGCGTCTGTAACCCACATCAAATTCTCCCCCAAAATATTATCTGATTCATCAATATTAAACTTTCCTTCCTTCACTACAGAAAATGATTCCTTTAACGTAGCATCAACACTTTCATCCATCACCTTCCATTAACTATTCATAATCCCATCAAGTGCTATTGGATCATCCTCATCAACAGAAATAAAGATGCAAATTACTTCCTCAGTAACCTATCTCAGTAGCTTAAAATTTACCACATGTCTCACCTATTTCATTTTCCTTCAACAATAAATCACCTATCATGCCACATACATAATATAATTCATCACCAGCCGACGAGACCAATGCTACGCCCTTTTCCGTATCAACTTCACTTACATCCGCCGATTTACCACATAACTTGTTACCAGCTAGCATGCCCTTAGCCCTTATTGGCGTATCACCCGGCGTGATGATATGGTGTACCATTGGTTACACGTCTCGGTCACCTATTGTTCACATCGACCGCACTTTGAACATTGACCGTAACATTGCAAATGTGTTACGACCCGTGGCTCTACCCTTCATTCGATCCCTGCGAAACCCTACATTTCAGCAGGATAATGCACGACCGCATGTTCTGGTCCTGTACGGGTCTTCCTGGATACGGAAATGTTCGAAAAAAATCAAATATTTGTATAGCTTATGGGACTTAACTATGGGGTCATCAGTCCCTAAACTTACAAACTACTTATGAACTAACTAATTCTAAGAACGGCACAAATATCCATGCCCGAGGGGTGATTCGAACCCCCGACCGTAGTGGCCGTGCAGACCGTGACTGAAGCGCCTCAGTCCTCTCGGCCACCGCGGCCGGCGGAAATGTTCGACTGATGCCCTGACCAGCACATTCTCCAAATCTCTCGCCAATTAAAAACGTCTGGTCGCATGGTGGCCGAGCAACTGGCTAGTCACGATATGCCACTCACTACTCTTGATGAACTGTGGTATTGTGTTGAAGCTGCATGGGCATCTGTACCTATACACACCATCCAAGCTCTGTTTGACTCAATGCCCAGGCGTATCAAGGCCATTATTACGGCCAGAGGTGGTTGTTCTGGGTACTGATTTCTCAGAATCTATGCATCCAAATTGCGTGAAAATGTAATCACACTTAACGTTCTAGTTTAATATATTTGTCCAATGAATACCCGTTTATCATCTGCATTTCTTCTTGGTGTAGCAGTTTTAATGGCCAGTAGTGTATAAATGTAATGAAAAACAGAACAATAGAGTAAAACAAAGTTTATTGAAAGAATACGAAAATAACGTGGTGCGTCTTTTAAGATAGGTATCGTGGTGAATTGCTGCCCATTTGCTTCTCAAACCGTTATTGATAAACACTACGTATAAATAATTGAAAATATAAGTCATAATACTATTATTATAGTACCGAAATTTATCGGCTTTTTGTTTGGCAGAGATATTGAAATTGTAATCACGGCATTTGATTTTCCCAAGTCTCCTGAACCAATTCATATAATTATATTTGCCGTATGATCATTCCCTGATTTTATATGAATTTTTAGAATAATTTGTGTGGCTATACTGTATTTCAATACCGCCATTTCTTGTTTCCGAGTAGATTATGGTTTTTCTAACGGCCTGTATTCCATTCACTAGCTCCATACTGTTATCTGGCCGGCTGCGGAACCCAACAGCTTCCCAAAACTTGCTTTTCACGTGGAAACGAGCAGCTTCCCCCTTTATCTGTAATGTCACACTATGTATAATTGTATCCACTAATTTTCAGTGATTGCAAATATTGGTATCACTAACTCGTATTTTATGTAATCTCTCGGTAGTATTTATTACATTTTTTACGGTTTTGTACCACACAGATCTAGCATCAAAAGAAAGTACTTTACAGGATATATTTTGCCACACTGCTTCCCATTCTATTACACTGTATTTGTGAACAATTAGACTCTTCCCTTCAGTTTTTTTTTCTTCTAGAATTTCCTTCGCTGTTAAATACTGCGATTGGATTAAGTCTTTGCCTATGTAACTGCGTTCAAGATAATACACTCTAACATGTTTTAACCGCAAACTAATTGTCTCGAAATTCATCGGGGGCTCTAGGCTGCTTGGCTGGACTGCATTAACTGTGATCTAATGCATGTAGGATCGTTCTTTATTATTGCGGCCGTTCGTTCCGCGTAAAGAGCCACGGCTTTGCTGTTTAGGTCAATTAGTCCATCCGTTTTTGTGGTGTAATACAGCAGTTGTTGCAGCCACCCGAAGAGACCACCGGACCCGACATAATAATCATCCAATTTGTTGTGCAGGTGTTTAGTATGAAATTTTTTTTTTCTGTGTGAAAGAAGAGGAAAGAACATGATGAAGATAATTTTGATTGTTTGACGTACTAATTATTTTCTTGATCACACTAATGAGATAGATTGATTTAAGGAAAAAAAGACAGCAAGAAAAATAATGACTTTCTGTAAAGAAATGTAAAAGAATCACTACTGTTAATGTTTCATGTCCATCATTCTTCTGAAGAAACTATGAAGTGATCTATTTTCAAAAATCAAACCTTCACGCTGTTTCGTATTGATCCATTATCCTAAGCCAATTTTTTTTTAAACGCAGACACAGAGAAATTTTATATTTGTGTAGTTAGTGGATTTGCTTTGCACACCTGCGAATTCGGTAATTAGCTTTAACTTTGCAGCAGCTGCAGCTTTGGCAGTAATTTTGAAAGCAGAGTCATATATGCTGTTTCCTTGTGCACGGGTAGGCCATAAATTAGGGATAACTGACAAGTGAGATACGTCAGGGATAATGGTTAAGATATAAATTTCATTCACTGATAACATAGAAAATTTAATTCATATTATTCAGACACTTTCACTCATTAATGAGTCAGCCTGTTTTCTATCCAAGTTTAAATTGTTTACACTCAACTATTAAAGCCAGAGGGTTAGATTTTGTTATTATATACTTGGTTTTTCTTCAAAATCACGTTGAATCACCTTGATAAAGTTTTCAGTCAGATTATTGAAGATTTGGTTAAAGTGGAGATTCAATAACAATCACCGATAACACGTACAACATACTACACGATTCCTTGAGAAGCCACTCAAGTACAGCTGAAGCAGTTTTTACAACAAGCTTTTTTTTTTAATTGACTACTTTCAATTTTATTAACAAACTAGCTAAATTCTCGCTGCTTCGCAAGAGTAGACTGGATGGTTTGCGTTGGTTGTTTCTACTTCTAAATATAAATTTTCATAGATTTAGCTTTAAAAATGCTTTCCTAATCAAGTATTTTGATACAACCTGCCACTCCCTATTGAACCATTGTTTTAAATATTATAACCATAGTTCTAAACCCAAATTTTCACATTTCTAGCATCAAAATAGTCTTAGCAGCACCCTTAAAAGATTTTCCCTTATTTCACCCGCTTAATGGTTGAATTTCCAAAAATATCGAAACACGCATTTTTAATATTCCATTCAGAAATCTAAATCGGAAGTTTTGTATTTCTTCTTCAAAATTGCGTGAATAGCAATGTATTTTCAAAAAACCGTTCATCCCCAATTTCACTCCCTTAGGGATGAGAATATCGATAAATCGCTGATTCCGACAGTGTAAGATACACAACGTCTACAAATTTCAGGTTTCTATCGTCTGTAGATTCACTTTTCAGCGCCGTTTTCTGTCTTTTAGAAACGGATCGAGAACGCAAAAATTTCTTTCTTACGCTTTGGCATCTTTCTTTCTAGTTTTACTTTTCAAATTGCAATATACATTTAATTCTCTTTATTTTTACGCTTGCTGCAGAAAAACAACTGAAGACTGTGCACGCTGTATATAACTTCTTTGCTATTACAGTGTCAAATGTCATCGCTGGTCTTCAGTGTGAATTTCATATAAGCCGACGACTTGCAAGTACTATATGCCCCACCCTCTTATAGCTATCGACACGGAACTGCTAATCCAGTTGTCAGTATTTTGATCGTAAGCACTACAGTTGTCTTTCCAGTGTTTACATTGAGATCATTAGTGTATTGCCAGATTGCCAGTGTAGTTAATACTCAGTTAATGTATATCTTTGTTTTCCAGTGTTTTATCTTTGAGACTTTTTATCTTTGAGCATCTGTTGATCGTCGTATTGCTCCACATTTTACGGATTTTTGTTCGCCACACTCACCCACCGCCACACACCGCGACCAAAACACCGTAGTGCACACCGCGAACCTAAAGGCTACTCTCATGAATAACCGCCGTTGGTCTGCAGTAAATAATTTTTGCTATCAAGTGAAATATACGGACACACGTCCCACGTTCCATTTTTATATATGTATATTGATTTCAAGAAATCTGACAATATTCCTGACATCCAACTAAATTCGACGAGGCTTTTGAACACCACCCTTAAGCAAGTTTGCAGGACAGAGCTGAGCGGTGCATAGTTATGGGAGGTGACTATTTCGAAAGACAGCAAGGTAACTGCACTTAATAGTTAATCTACGCTAATGTCACAAGACTATTCACCGAATTGTATTGTCGGAGACTGAATACGCATCCGCGGCACATTTGTTTAGCCCTAGTTCTAGTGGCGGAATTTCCCATAAACATTTCTGCATTCTCGGATTCTGCACCTCGCCAGGTCGATGTGCTTTGCAACATCGTAGCCCTTGTGCTACAAATATTCAATTGCTCGCAAACCAAACGGATCAATCTGCTAATGTCGCCGGTCACTGGACTTACAAAATGCTTAAACAATGCTCCTGCTAACTGGGGTACTCTGAAATAATCTCTAGAAAACAGCAAGATACGTGCAATAAGCTAGCGCTGTTAACGTTCCACCTACTGTACTGTTCCCAACCACTTCCCAAAATTATACAAAATTCCTTAACAGTAAAGCGCCCCTCCGAGAGGATTGCCGTGTGCTTACTAATGGATAATGGTATTACACTTTAAGTTTCGTCTCTCAAAGACTTTATATTTGGAGAAACTTTATAAACTAATGCAATACTGACGTGAAATTTAATGTTTACTCGTACTGAAGTATCGAGGTATTTAATAAAATTACAGCCGCAGAACAATATAGTCAGATTAATGTTTTAAATGATTTAATAAGCAGTAGCTTCAACTATGTGAATAATTTTGTGACTTTAAAATAGACGTACAAAAGAGCAAAGTCCGACAGTAGCTAAGCATTCTTGAGCATTCTAGGCCTAAATTAGCTGCTTGCATAAACACTAACAAAATTGTTAGTATCAACAGTAAGATAATTGTATGTTTTGATATATTCTGTTTACTTCAGCAATAAAACACTTTCCCTACATTAACAATGTCCTTATACGGAAAAAACCTTTTCATTTCATACAAATAAAATTATTTCCAAGCTAAATAGTTCAAATGTTCAAATGTTTGTAAATCTATCGGACGAAACTGCGTGGTCATCAGTCCGTAGCTAAATAGTTGTTGGCCGTACTTTTATAGTTAACTGTTCTTACTGTTACTCTTCAGTAAACTCAAAATGACTGCAGAATAATTAATTTGAAAAGCAGTAAAATTTACGCTGTTATTTATTTATTTGTTTATTTATTTAGCGTATGGCAATACAGATGAACTGCAACTAGCAATCATGAGTTTGTTTGATTTTATAAAATTTACACCAACAACAGAAAGTACATTAACTGCATAATTTTACAAACTATAAAAGAGACACAAAACTAAATCTACAAATTAATATCTCGGTTTTCTATCCATTCAAGGGCTGCCTCTGTCGCTTCAAAGAAATGTTCTAGATTTCCTTCATAAGCTCTTCTGCAGCAGCTTGTAACAATATGGTTGATTGTCTGGTGTTCGTTTCCACAGTCACACTGGGAGGATGAAGCCTTTCCCCAACGGTGAAGGATTTCAGCACAGACGCCATGATCTGTGCGGATCTTATTAAGTGTTTTCCAGGCACGACGTGGTAATTCGAATCCTACGCTGTTATAAAAAATATAAACAGAGTATGAAGTGCAAAAAATTATTCTGTTGTTCCCTTTCTGTTTAAATCCTCTGAACTGACTAAACTATCTTCTGACTCAGTAAACAGTAAAAATAACACTGAACAAAAGTTGCTAAATGGTCACAAATCTAACACTGTCTTTGAATATTTTATATAGCAAGATTATTATGAAAAAGTCGCCAATTCTAGCTATCGTCTGGTTTCGTAATTTGAACCAAAATCTGTTAATGTAAACTTCTATCTAGACTAAGAAACTTAGCACGTATTTTGTTTTGTTTAGAACACAATTATGGAGACAGTTGCTTTAATTTCCACTGAAAGTTTAGGACACTCGGTTAGCAGTGGCGGCTGGTGATAGTGTGCTAATGTGCTGCAGCACACTGTAAATATGTTACTAAAATTATGCCATTTCTCTTAGAATGCAAGCGAGAAATCGCTGTAAAATTACATCCTTTCTCTTGGAATACGAGCCAGATATCACAATAAAATTATGTCAATTCCCTTCCAATGCGTATTAGAATGCTAATAATGATGAAAACACATTTTGGAGCGGTCTCGCCGCGATAGCTGTAAACCAGCTCCGTGTGCTGAAGTGGGATTCAGCCGCACTTGTACGTGCGCAGAGAGGCGGTGCAGTCACCTGTTCGCTAGTGCGCATGCGCACACGTGACGTCAGGCCTGGCGACTCATGTGTTCTGAGACCGACTGCAGCACCACATCAATATTCCTCTTCGCGTTGCGTGTGACGGCTGCGGAAGAATAGTATATGACGAATATTGCGGCATACAGAATCAAATAGCGCGCTGACTCAGGCGTCTTGCGCGTTGTCTCTGAATTCCTGTGTGAGGCTCGTATTCCAATCTGTCTGTCTGTAAATCTATCGGACCAATCTGCGTGGTCATCAGTCCGTAGCTTACAAACTACTTAAACCTAGGTAAACTAATCTACAGACAACACACACACCCATGCCCCAGGGAGGACTCGAACCTCCACAGCGAGCAACCGCGCGCTCCGCAGCTAGGCGCTTTAGATCGCACGGCTACTCCACCGCGGCCGTATTCAAATACCTCTGAGTCTAAATTTTTAATTTCTGTAAATAAAATTAATATTTTTAAACGTTATATTTACTACCTGCATTGAATACATGCAGTTGGCAGCGCTGTTATAGATTTCCCTGGAGATCTTACTGTCAATACAGTATTAGTTGATATTTAATTAAAGGCAATCATACAAAGGTTGACTTTTTATTTTAGTATATTTTGTTTCCTGTTTATTTTTGTAATATTGTAGCACACTGGTCAAATTTTGTACGAGCCGCCACTGTCGGTTAGTCTTTTTTCACTTATAAGGTTTGGACCCTACATAGGTTAGTGACTTAGAAAAATGATGGGTGGAACACTAGTTAAAATGAAACTAGATTGTTATTCACACCACGTACAAATGTGAGTCTCTGGCTGTAGTTAGAAAAGTAATAAAAGTTTGCTTTGCCTGCGTTTGCAGACAAAAGCAGGTGCGTGGTTCGGCGTTCTGCAATCGTATAAGTGCGAGCTCATACAGTGCAGGGGCTTTTACATTCTTCTTGGCGTCGAAAGTTTAGAATAATTGAGCCACCAATACTTGCGCCATTGCCCGCAATATGCAGCGTTCGTCATCCGAGTCCACTTCCATAAACTCTTGCAACATTGGCCTTGATACAACACTGCCTCTGCTGCACGGTGCTAAACCGTCAAAGGCTCAGATACTACTCTGTACGACTAGAACTTTCGTAGCGCACAACAGCGCTGCTTTGGCGCGCTTTGCTACGTTTTTCATTCACGCATGCTCTTTCCGTTTTTCAGTTCTTCCCACAGGCTTTTACATTACACTAATATTTACCAAATCCCTAAGCCAGATCCTCTATAAAGCTATTACAATAAAGTAATGGCAACATTATTTACATTAAAAACCACATGAGATTAAAAATACCCTTTTTAAAATACATCAATTAGAAATATAAAAATGCTCAAAGATCTTATGGGTACAAAGACATCTCTATATACATTCATAGATGAAACATTACTTCACATACATTAATATAATTATGGAAAACATCGATATGTGACAAATTTTTACAGTTTGATGAAAATAGCAATGCATTATCATCGTTTATGGTGTCGCAAACTCCCTTAGTGTTTTGCGATATTTAGGTCTGCAGCAACTTCTGCGCTTCTTGTCGTCTTATTTTTTCTCGCAATTCTCTTCAATCATTGTCTGCGCCGATCACTCAACACAGACTTTCCTGCATGTGCTATAAATCGTATATATTTACTTCTAACAAACAATCCAACTGCCTTGATTTCAATCTACAGTGTAGATTCTACAATCATGGTTGTCAACAAAATCTTTAAAAAATACAATTCTACACATTCCAGGAAATAAAAAGCTCTTATTATTATAATCAACATCAAATGTTCCACCCCCATCATACCATCTTCTGCTGTTCTTTATATTACCTTATATTAATCTGACCAGTAATATCTTATCTTCTTTTTATTTGATTTCTCTGAGCCCAACTATGTCTAGATTGAATCTCTTCATTTCCTTTTCTTACCTTCTAGCTTCCTTAGTGTGTAAAATCTGACATCCCATGCTCCGACTCGCAGTATGTAATCACTTCATAGCTTATTCAATATTTATTCATGCTCACTTCCCCCCTTACCAATTCCCTCCCTGAGAATTTGTTCAAATGTTTGTTAAGCTTAACTTACAAACTACTTATAAACTTACTTACACTAAGAAAACTGCGAGGTCATGAGTCCCTAAACTTAAAAACTACTTATGAACTAGAATGAAACTTTTCACTCTGCAGCGGAGTGTACGCTGATAAGAAACTTCCTGGCAGATTAAATTTGTGTGCCGGAACCGGGACTCGAACCTGGGACCTTTGCCTTTCGCGGGCAAGCGCTCTACCGACTGAGCTATCCCGACACGACTCACGATGCCGCCCCACAACTTAACGCCAGTAGCCAGTACCTCGCCTCCTACTTTCCAAACTTCACAGAAACTCTCCTTATACTAAAGACGACACAAACATCCATGCCCGAGGGACGATTCGAACCCCCAACGAGGAACGGCCTCGCGCATCGGAGCATAGCGACTCAATGCGCTCGACCACTCCGCGCGGCCCTCCCTGAGATCAGAATGGGGGACTATCCGAAATCTTTTACCAGTCACACTTTTTACAATTACAGGCCACACGTCCTGTGGTTACACTTTACGTGACTTTGACGCAGTGCTTCCCATTGCTTCCTCCTTCCTCACGGCACTGACCCTCTCTGCCTTCCACTTTTTGTGACAGGTTCTCACTCCAGACGCAATTGGATGGCCTGAACCCCTGTCCACTGCTCCAACCTTATTTTTACGAGGCAAGTGGCAGAACGAGGGTGCCTTCTTATTCCGGAAGTAATCGTTCGCCGTTACTGATAATTTTATTTCAAATTTAATCATTTGCGGGTTTCTAACCCATAACACTTTTGATTATGAATCAAGGATGCTACCACTAGATCATGGGTGCTACCTTCTCAAGAAGCTTTAAGCTTTCGGGAGCTATAAGAAATATTTTCATAGATCTTTCCATGCTGGCTGCAACATGATTCGTGTTGCGTAAGCTCTCTAAATCTGTTGTTAAAGCTCCGTAAATCAAATCGTCCTGTTTGGCCGATATAGATACCTTCACATTAATGGTATATTTCACCATTACTTTCTTTATCCTTCCTACTAATATGTACTATGTTTCCCAAATAACCTGCTATCCATAAAACTATTTGCAAAATCCTAAGCAAGGCATGTAGTAATTTCTCAGTAACCGGACCGTGATACAAGGTTTTTCTACTACTGTATAAACCGCTTTGTATTAATTGTGGGTTATGGTTTGAGAAAGGACAATGCAATTCGAATCAATTCACCAAAGATCAAATAGTTGAATTCAACTGTGACAGGAACTGAAAAACGTAATTTTAAAAAAGAAGCATTTACAATAAGGCTTCCGTGATCAGAATGATGTACCACGTAATATTCTAAAAACAGTTATTTATGAAACGACCAACGCTTCGGCCACGGTTGTAATGGCCTTCAGTGGCCACAGTGGCTAATAGCCGTACAACAGCCAGGAAACGTTCTTCAACCGAATTATTTAATGTAAAGGCGGCCACACACATAACAGCGTGCTTGACAAGCACGCTTGCGCAAGCATGCTTGCACAAGCATGCACATATTGCTCTCGCACCTACACGGCTCAAGCGTGCTTGTACAAGCAACGGTTTGTTCACATCTGAAAATGTCGAGCTCAGACGACGATGTGCTGGCTGTGGAAGCTTTTATGCTAGTGTTGGAAAAAAAGAAAAGAGTGGCTAAAACAACAAAAATCATATTCAGATACAAATCTACTCAGTGAACTGAAGATATATCCTAATAATTGGCAAAACTATCTCAGGATGATGACATAAATGTTTTCTGGGTGTTGTACCGCGTCATGATGTAAGGCTAACGTTACAGTGGCCTTCATCTGGGTATGCTGTAACGTTGTCCGAAACGTCGGTTATTTGAGTAATAGCCTTACATCATGACACGGTACAACACCCAGAAAACTTTTATGGCATCTGACTCTGGCCGCGGAAGCCTACGTAATTATATCTCAGGATGAATAAAGATACGTATTTGAATCTTCTGTCTCTCGTTACGCCTTTGTTCAAGAAGCAGGATACAATAATGAGAGAGGCTATGACAACTAATGAGAGACAAACAGCAGCATTGCGATTTCTCGCGACAGAAATATACTACTATTTCATCAGCACCTGATTTGAAACTCATTTCTCTTTTTTTCTTTTCTGTAATTAGTTTTTAAGGAATTTATTTTACTCACAACAGTCTCTGATGTTGCTGCTTGATCTAAATGTTTATATTTCGCGAGTAGTATGCCATATGCAACTTCTCTCTTATTTTTATGATAGTCCCTACATTTAATATTCCAGAAGCAGGGATACGTTTCACACATTATAATAAATACCTCTAAGACGTCGTGGTTTATGTTTCTTAATTCAGACATTGTTATTACAGCAATACTTGAAACTTATCGAGCCGGCCGCGGTGGCCGAGGTGATTGAGGCGCTCCAGTCACGGTCAGCACGGCCACTACGGTCGGGGGTTCGAATCCCCCCTAGGGCATGGATATTTGTGCCGTCCTAGTCCGTAAGTAGTTCATAAGTAGTTTGTAAGTTTAGGGACTGATGACCCCGTAGTTAAGTCCCATAAGCTTTACAAACATTTGAACATTTTTTGAAACTTATCGAAAACAAAGAACGCTCAAGGTATGCAGCTGTCAAATGCTAGCACACACACACGCTCATGCAAGCATACGCTTGAACGCTTGCGCAAGCATACATAATCGAAATTCGATCTAGCATCAAGCTGCTTATACAAGCCTGATGATTGATAAAAGTTATTCTACACACGCTCAAGCATGCTTGCGCAAATTATCAACGGGAACTACCAAAACAACTACTTCAGCAACAAACCTAACTTTTGTGTCAATATGAAAACTAAGATTATGCAAAGACAGGCAATTTCAAAAATTGCAAATTGATAGTATCAACCAAAAAACTATTATCTTCCATTTTACCAACAGTAAGTACATGCTGCGAATTATCAGTTCTCTGAAGTCTCACTTACTCTAAGCTTACTCCAGCTTCGTTAAATATACATGGTGCTAATTTTAACTGAAGACATTGAAAACTACACGTTGAATCAAAAGCGTTATAATTCCAATTTGTTTGTCTCGGAGGGGCTGATCCATTCAAATGTTTGTATTTTGTAGTTTCTATTACAAATTATTATTACAAACTATATTACTTAAATTAAACTAAGTTAAGGACAACACATACAAACTCATGCCCGATGAAGGACTCGAACCTCCGACGGGGAGCAACACGTCCTCAGAGCAAAGCGGCTTAATGCGCTCGGCCATTCCACCGCGGCCGCTCATCGATTGAGCCCACACTAGAGCTTCCCCTACCCCACATGTGGAAGAGGGTAATTGAAATATTTACTATTTAACGGTAACCCTGGTTTTTGTTGAAGATGACGATTCTACGACAGAAACTACATATGTCTTGTCTGAGGCTGTATTCGGAAGAATCGAAATGGATCTCTCTCTATTCGTTTAGTCGATTCCGACTCTTCGTGACCCCATGAACCAAAGCACGCCACTTTCCTCTGTCCTGCACTTTCTCCCGTAGACCTTCCAGCTTGGAACACGTTGCTTCTGTGATGCCATCGATCCCCCGGCCTCTACTTCTAGTGCCTTTGTTCTTCCCCAGCTTTAATGTTTTTTTCCTGTACACAATCATAATTCTACAAGGTGCCTCAAAAAAATTTATACACACTTTGAAGCGTCATGGAGCATTTATTTCCCGTTCTACAATGTTAAATTTCTGGAAATGGAAAGCTTAAAGCCCAATTTGAAAAATAAATGTGATTAATGTTCAAACTGGTGGCCTTCACCATCAATACATTTCTGAGTACGTGTCACCACTGATTCCGTACATCGTACCAAAGTGTCCAATGAGATTTCTGCGCACACCGCTTGAACCTCAATCCAAAATGTGTCCAGGTTACGTGGTTTAAGTTTGTACACCTCATCTTTTACTGTGCCTCATAAGAAGAAATTCAGCGGCGTAGGTCTGGAGAGCATGCAGGAAACTCGATTGGTCCCTGCGTCCTATCCACTGGCCTGCCACATTGTGATCCATGTATGCTCGTACGTCCCTATGATAGTGCGGCGGGGCGCCAACTTGTTGGAAATAAAACTCATCATTACCGTATAGTGCACGAATGGCAGGGAATATGGAGTCAGCAAGCATTATTAGTATGTTTCTCCAGTTACAGTACCTTCAAAGTGGAAAGGCCCAATGAGTCCCCTTCCAGACAAACCGCACCACTTATTTACACCAGGAAAATTCACAGTCTTTTCAACTGTAATGTGAGGATTATCTTCAACCCAGCACACACAATTGTGCCTATTGACAGTGCCATTGAGTTTGAATTGGGCTTCATCCGATCAAATTATGCTACCCATAAATCCCGGTTTAAGTCTCACCATCTCCTGAATCCATTCACATTATTCTAACCTTCGACCTGGATCGTCGTCACTTAGTTGCTGCGCCAGCCTTAGAATGTACACACGAAACCTGCCTTTCTTCAGCACGCGTAGCACACTGCTAGCACTTACATTACTCTCACTTGCCGCTTGCCTTGAAGATTTTTGAGGCGAACGCTGAAACAGTTCCAAGACCGCAGTTGTGGAAGCATCACTTGTAGCTGTACGAGGTCGCTCTGATCGACCTTTATGCACCTCACACCAGGGCCGGCGCAAGCCGAAGTGCCGCCCCGTGCGAGCTGCTAAATTGCCACCCCCCCCCCCCTCCGCCGTTTCTTTTTACGAAACGTTTATGGAATTTTTAGTAAATGTCAGCAATCAATCGCAATTTTTGTTGTTGTTTTTTTTTTCAGACATATCTATGTTTCGGCCACTGAGTGGCCAGTCTCGTTGCTTTTAATATGTGCTTACATCCACACCGTCATGTTGACAGTTACGTACAGCATGACGGTACAGATGTAAACGTAGCTCAAAGCATTGAGAACAGCCACACTGTTCCTGAAATCTATGTAGATCTGGAAAATAAAAATAATGAAAAAGAAACATTGTGACTGATTGGTGACATTCTCTACAGATTTGTACAAAACAGTAAATCCGGCCCCGGTCGCCGAGCGGTCTGCGGCGCGCCAGTCACAGTCTGCACGGCCGCTACGGTCGTGGTTTCGAAGTTAAGTCCCTTTAGCTTAACAAACATTTGAACATTTGAATACAGTAAAACAGTCGCTGGGCACCAGCTCAAAAATGGAGTCAAACCTGATTGAAAAAAAAAAATGTAGCCAATTTCAATAAGCCTTGTGAATTTATAAAAATGTTAAAGTGTGTGTGAAATCTTATATTCCTGTAGGATACTCTGTTCAGGAGATGAAGTCATAAGAATTGAGCAGCGTGAAATTAAATTTCAGGCCGAGTTTCACTATAGACGCAAGGTGAAACGCTTAAATAGTGGGGCGGAAGACAACATAGCGAGGAAGAATGAGGAGATGGAGTAACATAATAATGCAATAAATGCACACGAGGGCATGGACGGGTACCAATGCTAGTCGAAATATATTAACTCACTGTACTGCGGTTGTTCATGTCAAAGAACTGACACTCGACATCAGTCGTAAATTCCATGTGTCAGTTCTTTCGTGTCTGATTATGGAATAAGGTATAACAAATTAGTTATTGCCGTATCACTTTACTTTTCTGCTTTTTATTTTCATTCTAGCTTGTAGGACGACGAGTGCTTATTTGCCGACTTGCTAATTTTTGAAGTAACAGATCATAAGAAAAATAAATTTTCCTATTCTGATATCTTGAAGGAGAAAAATTGTAACTTATGAGTAACGTGCATGCGCAATACTAATTGTACGCTATATGAAAAGCACTTACCTATTACATACCAAGGTTGCAAGAAATTCGGACGCACCAATTCTTCTGTTCTTACGAAACCCAATGAAAGTGCTTCTGACCAATCTTCACTCTCTCGGCCAACTACCGAAACTAATTTAGTAGTTTTCGTTGTAGAGAACGCAACAATACCTATTGCCTGGAAAGGCGAAGTGGTGACGCGGTAGTGCCAAGTACTAGGTCACGTGACGAGGTATAGCGAGACTACGGTTAAATTAACGCCCAAGAAGAAGAAGAAGCTCACAATAAGTATATGATATGGATAAATGTATTATGAGGCAGCAACTTTCTATGGCATTACGAACAATAGAAATACGAACTGCGAAAACTGCACAACTTTTGTTAAACAGATAATGATGATGATTGGCGTTTTAGGGCGCTCAACAGCGAGGTCATCTTCGCCCTTTTTTCAAACAGAAATGAGCTACAAAGCTAGCAAGGAAATCCTTAGAAGCAATGTTGTTTCTATGGATTTTCGTTTTAGAAGGTGTCAAAAATAACGTTTTGTTTTGTACGGACGAGAGGTCATTGCTACTAAATGACCATACTTTCTCATGTTTTCATCATCAAAGCGACCAATAGTTTACTTAGATGAAACATGGATTCACACGCATTATACAGTAAATAAATGTTGGCAAAGTGATAGTGTGCGAGTAGTATTGTCAAATAATAGTGCCGGCCAGAGTTTACGTGTTGTTCATACATGCGGAGACAGGTGTTTCATGGCTCAAAAACCAAAGCGTCCGACTATCACTCACAAACGGATAGAAAAATTTTCAAAAATACGTCGAAACCCAACTTATGCCATATTTATTACCAATGTCTTTATGCCTTGAAATTACTCGCAGCGTATTTGCCCATTCGGAATAATTCTAGATATTGTAGGTGTTGGACATGTTTGACTGTAGTAATGTTCAACCATTTTTTTCCATAATGCTGGAAGAGTAAAACACTCAAAAAATTGCCACTGAAGGGCTTAGCAAAATTGCTTCAGGCTTAATATGTAACCGCAGTATCGAACATTGCATTCGAATTTCCAAATTAGAATTCGTGTACTGCAAAATTAGTTGAGAAAACGCACGGCGCGTAACAGCACTCCACACATAAGAATACTGGCTTCGGCGTGTGCGCCCCCCCCCCCCCTCCAATGTTCCTCCGGCATAAACACGACGGTGCTTCCATAGTGGCGAAGAAGAAATCAGTCCTCCTCCCTCCCCTTGTCAAACAGGGGCGGCCGGCAGGAAGTCGAGGCGCCATGCCACAGTTTCCGTGGTTTCGTTTCGAATCCCGTCTTGGGGATGAATGTTGAGTTTCTCCTAAAGGGGGAAAAAAGCGGGCGACAGATTTGCCGCCCCTCGGAAAGTGCCGCCCCGTGCGGCCGCACGTTTCGCACGTGCCTTGCGCCGGCCCTGCCTCACACACTGTTCCCTGAATTTCGAATTTGTCTCGTAGACGTGTAACATTGAAGGTGGTTCTGAACCATACTCGCTTCTCCACTGTCTTCGAACCGCAGCTACATTCTCAAACTTCCAGTACCACTTAATTATCTGCTTCCGTGCTTCAAAGCTCAAACGCACGTCCGCCATGTTGAAGTTACTTCCTTTCCAGTGCTGCCACCTGTTGAAGAAACATAACATTACTTTCTCACAGATATTTAACCTTGTAGAACGGGAAATAAATTTTCTATGACAGTTCAAAGTGTGTATACATTTTTTAAAGCACCCTGTATTTACCCAATGGCACGTGGGTCCTCACCTCCATGCTACGAGGCTAGGAGAGGCCAGTATTTTATAGTTTCTAATTGGAGAAAATTCGTAACATTATATTCTTGCGACATACGAAACAGAGGACTACTCGACGCGCTACGGTGGTCATGTAGCGAACTATGGCGTTATCACAACGGCCAGTACAATGTGATAGGAGCTCACGTATCGTTACGGAATAGAATTTCTAAATAATTCAAAACTTACGGAGTGTTTATTGCCCGCACATTTACGAATTATTTGTAAAATACATGTGCAAGTGGAGGATGAAGGTTGCAATTGAAATGATGTCGATTTACTGTGAAAGTAGGAGAAATATTGAGCATGCTGTTACCTTGTATGCCGAGCGTTTCGCCAGAGAATGTTGCTCTCATTTGTTTCTTACCATGTTGCGTTCGCCTTCATGGCTGATGGCAGCGCACAGGCCACCAAAAGGATAGAAGCAGACGTGTTACCGAAGAAGCTAATGAAATAGCGGTACTAACAGCTGTGCTATAACACACGAATAAGTGTTCGGCAATTATATATCGATTCATTGCACCATGTCACGTATCACTGCATCAAGAAATTCATTGCTACCATTTCCACAACAGATTAGTATTTTATGGATGATCATTTCACAAATGCAAACGACCCCACTTCTTTTGCGAAGGTATTAACTGCCGATGATCCTACATTGACTGCCATAACTTGCATTACTGGAATGGAAACAACACTCCCTGCTTACCGCAAGCTATCAACGTCCTTTTTCGATTAACATACCGTGCGCCGTCATAGGGAACATTTTTTTTTTTTTTTTAACTTTTTGATACAGAAACTACCGATGCTACTTCATGATGTTACCCTGGGCGCCGCAGCGGAATAGCCGTGCGCACTGAGGCGTCGTGTTGTGGTGCGCGCTACTCTACGCCGTCGGGGGTTCGAGTCCTTCCTCGGACATGGGTCTATGTGTTGTCCTTCTTAGTTTAACGTACTTTAATTAGTTTGTAATCTAGGGACTAATAACCAGGCAGTTAAATCCCATAGATTTACAAACACTTGAACATTTTTACCTTGTACGCTCGATAATGTATATGGTTTCAGAATGATGGTTGACCAGTGCACTAGGTAATTGAAGCACGGGAAGTATTAGACCGTGTTTATAGAGGACTGTGGAACGACAGAGGTGACCCTACTAATTTGTAGGGTAGATGAACTCATTTGACGCCACCAGATTTTTTCTGTGGGGATATTTTAAAAAAGGTTCACCATTAAGTGCCAACAGGCCGTGAACATATGGCCGACAGCATAATAATCGCTTGTGCAGACATTCCCACAAGAATGCTTCTGTGTAGTCATTTGAAAATTGGATGAGTCATATTGCCATGTTCAAAACTGAAGGCGGTCCGGAATTCGAAGACTGATTGTTAATAGAGCCCAACACTTCACACTTAGAACACGTTTATTGCTAACACAAGCAAACTGACTCCTGATTGCAGTACTCCGCTATTTTCACATAGAAAGAATTTTCTGGAACTTACAAGACATCAAACGTAAGAAACACGTAGAACATTCTAGAAATGGTAAATACCGGGCGATCAAAAACTCGGTATAAATTTGAAAACTTAATAAATCGCGGAATAATGTAGATAGAGAGGTAAAAATTGACACACATGCTTGAAATTACACGACGTTTTATTGGAACAAAAAAAAACACACAAAAAAGTATTGCTAGACGCGTGAAAGATCTCTTGCGCGCGTTGTTTGGAGATGATCGTGTGCTCAACTGCCACTTTCGTCAAGCTTGGCCTCCCAGGTCCCCAGACCTCAGTCCGTACGATTATTGGCTTTGGGGTTACCTGAAGTCGCAAGTGTATCGTGATCGACCGACATATCTAGGAATGCTGAAAGACATGCCTCACCATAAGTCCGGACATGCTTTACAGTGCTGTACATAACATTATTCCTCGACTACAGCTATTGTTGAGGAATGATGATGAAAATATTGAGCATTTCCTGTAAAGAACGTCATCTTTGTTTTGCCTTAATTTGTTATGCTAATTATTGCTTTTCTGATCACATGGAGCGCCATCTGTCGGACATTTTTTGAACTTTTGTTGTTTTTCAGTTCTAATAAAACCCCATGTCATTCCAAGCTTGTGTGTCAATTTTTACCTCTCTATCTACATTATTCCGTGATTTATTAAGTTTTAAAATTTATACTGACTTTTTGATCACCCGGTACAAAGAAATAATTTTTTCTCTGCCACTGTCGGGATTTGAACCGGTGACCGCCCAGCACAGAAAGCTTTGCCGCTAACCATTGCAGCCGGCCGCGGTGACCGATGGGACTGGGGCGTTCCAGCCTCGGTCTGCACGGCCACTACGCTCTAGGGTTCGAATACCCCCTCGGGCATGGGTATCTGTGCCGTCCTAGTTCGTAAGTAGTTCATAAGTAGTTTGTAAGTTTAGGGACTGATGACCCCCTAGTTAAGTCCCATTAGCTATACAAACATTTTTTTAACCATTGCACCACGCTTTCCATCGGTAGATTTGCGGCAATATTGTATTGAATCTGAAGGTACTGCGTTTTGACACTTAATGTATACAGTTGTATATGTCTGAAGAATACAAGATTGCGAATGAGTTTTCCAATTAGCATTTATGAAATACTAGCCTTTCCTACTCTCACAGAGTAGAGATTGGGACCCACGTGCCATTAGATATTGAAGTGACCTGTGGCGAAACTAAACAATGATTTTGATACAACGTATGTAGGTTTTGCCATAGAGTCGTAATTTGCTATAAAAACAGGGACATCTAGTTGAATATTTCAGACTTGACTTCCACCACCCACGCACACTGTGGGTAGGAGAGTCGAGTGTGGTATCATTGGATGTCAAAAATGTTGAAATGTTAGTAAATCTATCGGACTCAACTCCTTGGTCATTAGTCCATAGCCTACAAACTACTTAGACAAAGGTAAAGTAACCTAAGGACAACACAAACACCATTCCCCAAGGGTGGATTTGACGGCCAACGGCCGCGCGCACCGCAGCACGGCGCCCCAGTGCGCACGGCTAATCTGCCGCGGCCATGGTATGTCCTATCCGATCCAAACAATTTTGAATTATACCTTTGTTTGATTCGATGTGTAGTTTTCCAGATATTTCATAATTTCATAATAAAACAGTAGAAGAGGAATGGGTAGCACTGAGAGATGAAATAGTGAAGGCAGCAGAGAACACAATAGATAAAAGTCAAGAGCTCCAAAAAATCCTTGTCACAGGACATACTAAATTTAATTGATGAAAGGAGAAAATATAAAACTGCAGTAAATGAAACAGGCAAAATGGAGTACACACGACTAAGAAATGAGGTTGACAGGAAGTGCAAAATGGCTAAGCAGGAGTGGCTAGAAGCCAAATGCAAATCTGTAGAATGTATAAGAAGGGGAAAAGTAGATACCGCCTACAGGAAAATAAAAGAGACATTTGGGGACAAGAAAAGCAACTCTAAGAATATAAAGAACTCAGATGGGAAACCAGTTCTCAGCAAAGAAGGGAAAGCTGAAAGGTGGAAAGAGTACATAGAGCAGCTCTACAATGGAAATGAACTTAGAGACAATGTTGTAGGAAGGGAAGATGAAATAGGAGATACTATACTGAGAGATGAATTTGACAGAGCCCTGAAAGACCTAGGTCGGAACAAGGCCCCAGGAGTAAATGACATACCCTCAGAGCTACTAAAGTCTTTGGGAGAGCCAACCATGACAAAACTATTTGAACTGGTGTGTAGGATGTATGAGACAGGCGAAATACCCTCAGACTTTAAGAAAAATGTAATAATCCCTATTCCAAAGAAAACAGGCGCAGACAGGTGTGAAAATTGCAGAACCATCAGTTTGATAAGTCATGGTTGCAAAATTTTAACACGAATTATCTACAGGAGAATGGATAAGCTGGTAGAAGCTGACCTCGGGGAAGATCAGTTTGGATTCAGGAGGAACGTAGGAACCCGGGAGGCAATACTTACTTTACGTCTTATCTTAGATTAATGAAAGGCAAACCTACATTTTTAGCTTTTGTAGATTTGGAGAAAGCTTTTGACAATGTTGACTGGAATACACTCTTTCAAATTCTGAAGTCATCAGGGGTAAAATACAGGGAAAGGAGAGTTATTTACAACTTGTACAAAAGCCAGACCGCAGTTATTAGACTCGAAGGGCATGAAAGTGAAGCATCAGTTGGGAAGGGACAACAGGGTTGTAGCATTTCTCCAATGTTGTTCAATTTGTAAATTGAGCTCGCTATAAAGGAAAGCAAGGAGAAATTTGGTGAAGGAATTTAAGTTCAGGGGGAAGAATTAAAAACATTGCGTTTTGCCGACGACATAGTAATTCTGTCAGATACAACAAAGGACCTAGAAGAGCAATTGAATGGGATAGACAGTGTGCTGAAAGGTGCTTATAAGATGAACATTAACAAGAGCAAAACTAGGGTAACGGAGTGCAGTCTAAGAAAATCGGGTGATGCTGAAGGAATTAGATTAGGTAACGAAGCAATAAAGGAGGTAGAGGAGTTTTGTTATTTGGGCAGTAAAATAACAAATGATGGTCGCAGTACAGAGGATATAAAATGCAGAATGGCACTGGGGAGAAAAAGAGAAATTTGCTAACATCGAATATTAATTTAAGTGTAAGGAAGTCCTTTCTGAAGGCATTTGTGTGGAGTGTTGCCTTGTATGGGAGTGAAACATGGACAATAAGCTGTGCGGACAGGAAGAGGATCGAGGCTTTTGAAATGTGGTGCTACAGAAGAATGCTGAAGATTAGGTGGGTAGATCGCATAACTAATGAAGAGGTACTGAACAGAATTGGTGAGAAAAGGAATTTTTGGCATACCCTGACTAAAAGAAGGGGTCGCTTGGTAGGACACATTCTTAGACATCGAGGAATCGTAAATTTAGCATTGGAGGGAAGTGTGTGGGGTAAACATCGCAGACGGAGACCAAGAGATGCGTATAGTAAACAGATTCAAGTGGATGTGGGTTGTTGTTCTTATGAGGAGATGAAAAGGATTGCTCAGGATAGGGTATTGTGGAGAGCTGCATCAAACCAGTCTCCGGACTGAAGACCATAACAACATAACAACAACAATTTCATTTACTTATAATGAAATAGATGTGTGATAGTAGGAAGACGCTGTGCCAGATAGTAGCCAGCTGGTACAGTAAGTACCGTCCCGTGGGAAAACTCCGCCCCTTTCTCTAAGAGTGATCTGATTGGCTGTTGCTATATCTTTACGCGCCACAACCTCCCAGCTATTTTATTAATTATTTAATAAATAAAAAAGCAGTTATCAATTCTACTGCCATAATGTGTGTTAATTAATTGTTTGTGATTATACTATTGTTTTGTAGATTTATTAGATGAAGTATTTTAGGTAAAGAGTGAGTGTGGCGTTCTAGAAGTGTCGCCTGTCGCCAAAGCTCTACGCGTAAGCGTGGAGCCCAGCTCCACTGCTATTCAGTTCACTGCGAGCCCTGACACGGTAAACAGCTAGCGACACTTGCGATAACCAGTCTTGTATTAATCGGTCGATAATAGGGCTAAAAATATTTGTAAAGTGCGTGCAATGTATGTCAAAGTGTGTTATGACTGTAACAACGTTATTTTTGTTAATTTTGACGTCAACATGCAGTTTGTGGCTTCTGTATTCGTGTAACTGGCAAAAATAAAAGAGCCACTGGCATCTCTAAAGGAATTCATCGACTTCGTTAATGGTAGTTAGACAGCCGCAGTATGCACCACTTTCTATTTGACGAGAAAGAAGACACCAGGTTAGTTCAAATGTTCAAATGTTTGTTAAGCTTATGGGACTTAACTACGGGGTCATCAGTCCCTAAACTTACAAACTACTTATGAACTACTTACGAACTAGGACGGCACAAATATCCATGCCCGAGGGGGGATTCGAGCCCCCGACCGTAGTGGCCGTGCTGACCGTGACTGGAGCGCCTCAGTCACCGCGGCCGGCACACCAGGTTAGTAAAAAAAATTTAGTGACAACCGTCTGCGGGCCTCACGTGCAACGTTCGGTCTATTACAACTAGACGAGTTAGCACGCTGCTCGCGGTAACGTGAGGTAAAGGGAAAATAGGAAAGTGTCAAGGAAACTGTCACAACTGGACTTGGTAACATTAACTTTAATCATAACGTTGGTTTATAGATATAATTATTTTCTATCTCCACCCCCGCCGCAACAGCACAAGGAAAAATACTTCCATCTCTTCAGGTAATGTCAGATTGTCGTGATATCCACATTTTAATTTATATATCGCTTCGTAAATTTTATTAAAGCAATATTTGTTCTGAAAATGTATTACGATTTTCGACAGCTTCTTGACAGATAATTTCCAGCGATGTTACGCTTAAATAAAATTTACGAAGTTATAAATAAATTGGGAGCACGAAAACTATATATATATATATATATATATATATATATATATATATATATATATATATATGTGTGTGTGTGTGTGTGTGTGTGTGTGTGTGTGTGTGTGTGTGTGTGTGTGGATGTCACGACCATCTGATATTACCTGAAGATGGCGCCGAAATAGGTCCCATAGTGTAAAAAATATACTTCCATCTCTTTTTCAGTTGAGTTAAATAAACCTTTAGTGACCTGTGGAAACTATAGTTCCCACTTATTTGTTTCCACTATAAGTTCAATGTTCCCACTTATAACTTGTGTTACCATTTCTGTTAGAGTGCGCTAACTACATATAGAATTTCAACTGGCGCGCGAAAGTGCTTGTATTTCTTCATTGTTAGTCAGTCAATGCAGAAGTGCCGTTTTCGCGGGGAAAACAAGCTACTCTTTCGACCATAACAGACCACAACAGCGTTTTTTGTATAGTGTACTTCCATTTTGCGTGTGAAGTGACTTGTATTTGTATACTTTTATATTTACAGGGGAAGTTAGTGGGAACTGTTTCCCACTGAACATGTCTGAAGTGCACTGTGTATGGCTGTGCAATCGGCATTTTAGTTTGTATTTTATTGTTTAGAATGCCTGGATTCATACCAGAAGCGGTTTCGAGAATTTTTTACACTTTACCAGAAGATGTTGAAGATTCAGTTGTCGATGCTGACTCTGATGAAGATTTTGAGTCACCAGCTACTTCGCAGATTTTGAACAAAAGATGAAATCAGAAGTATTCTGTCCATTGGCTGTGGCAGAGTACTATAAAATAATGGGAGGGGTGGATGGATTTGATCAGCTGCGCGAACGGAATGCTGTAGGTCGTCGGTCATTAAAGTGGTGACACAGAGTAATTTTCTTTCTTGTAGATTTGGCAGTTGTCAGTGCCTACATTGTGTGAAGTTAACATTTAGATTGTATTTGGCAAGGCAGCTCATCTTTGGCTTCTCAAGTCGTAAGCGAAGAGGAAGGCCCGTTCATTTTCAGACACCAAGAAGAGGCGTGTCTGGAGTTCCAGATGAAGTTCGTGTGGCGAAAGTTGGAACTCATTTGCCAACAAAAGGCACTACAAACAGAAGGTGCCGCCAATGAAGCACCAAAGAAACAGAGAAAAGAGACAAAAATAATATGTAGCAACGGTCGTGTACCTTTTTGTGTACCACCATGCTTCTCTAAGTTCCATAGTAGGTCACCTTAGTCAAGTCAATGGAAAATATGAACTAATATAAAAGTAAATTATATATTTAATATGCTTTTTGTACTAAACAATAAAGTATATCCTTTTTAAAAAAAAATTATCAAGTCCACTTACTGCAAAGTTCGGTGGGAATAGTAGTTCCCACTATTTTATTTTATTTTTATTTTTTTTATTTATTTATTTATTTATTTATTTTTTTTTTTTTTTTTTTTTTTTTTTTTTTTTTTTTTTTTTTTTTTTTTTTTTTACCAGTTTGCTAAACTTTCACTTTCAAGATTTAAGCTATGGTTTTATGTATGGCTTCTTAGCGCAATATAGTATTCGTACAAAGTCTACAACTTCTGGAAATAATTTAGTCGCTAAAGGGATAATGTGAAGAGAGAAATATAAAAGTAGTTAATTTTTAACCATAACAAATTCACGTGACGGCTGCTCTGTTGCGTGAACGACATTTGCGGTTAATCCGCTCCGGCTAAATGTTTCAAAGAGAGACTCTGCTGCTTTATCTCTCGCGTAGGAAACAGTTTCCGCCAGTTTGGACTCCATTAGACACCGCTTGGTGGGATGGCACGCTGAACAAAGTTCCGCCGACGCAGGTGGCTTTGTGAGCGTGGCAGCCTGCCGTTCAAAGCGATACTCGCCGCCCTGAGGCGCCGCACGTAGAATATGAGGTGGCAAGTAGCGGATTCGCTGCCATCGCGACGTGACCCCGTTACACGCTCTGTTTGCTTCGTTCCCGGAGCATCAGAGCTCGTACGATCCTTTTCTTTCCTTTCCCGTCCCTACTTTTTTTTCTATTTGTTAACAATGATGTGTCTAAGACTTGAAACTCACACACGCCGAAACTTGGGCGATCGCAGAAATTTATCCAAGAGGTGCAATGTAAAATTGTCATTCTAGGTGTAACTGAGTCATTGAGTTTGAGAACAAGTCCTCGCAGATCACCTCGACTAGTTTCACCATTGACAATGGCATCAAAACAAGTTAACGAATTTTGCTAATGCAAGACATGAACAAGGTTGTAGACCATCATCCATTCTTTTTAATTTTCATATTCACGACAGTTTAAAAAAAAGGAAGTTGCTAGCAGATATTAATTTATCAGTCTATTCAAACACTTTCCGGATGATCTAACAACGATTCAAGAAAACGAGACACTGGTGCAAAAATCCATCGATAATCCATGAACAGTCTCAGCCGCGGTGGAGTAGCCGAGCGGTCTAAGGCGCCTCCCTGCGGAGCGCGCGGTTGCTCGCCGTCAGAGGTTCGAGTCCTCCCTGGGGCATGTGTGTGTGTGTGTGTGTGTGTGTGTGTGTGTGTGTGTTGTCCGTAGGTTAGTTTACCTTAGTTTAAGTAGTTTGTAAGTTACGGACTGATGACCACGCACTTTGGTCCTATAGATTTACAAACATTTGATTAGAACAGTCTCAATAAATCGAAAGTAGTGGCTTTCAAGGGGAAGAACCCATTCAGATCAAATATAATGCTAGGAAACAACATTTTACAACTTGTATTGAATTTTAAACATGGGGACATAAGTCTCAATATTGTCAACGACATTGAGCAAACTAGTATTAAATTTCAAGAGGTATCTGCAACTCAAAATTTTTTTTAATAATAAATGAAGTACCGCGGCGGAGTGGCTGAGCGCATTGAGGCGCTATGCTCCGATGCGCGAGGGCTTTCCCCGTCGGGAGTTCGAATCCTCCCAGGGTCATACATGTTTGTGTTGTCTTTAGTGTAAGGTAGTTTATAAGTAGTTTGTAATTTTAGGGACTGATGACCCCGCAGTAGAGTCCTATAAGTTATATAGTTACGAAAAACGCGGCAAGTAATTTTCCAAACTATTTATTTTGCTCACATTGCTTTAAGGCAGCGAAAGATGGGTATCGAATTTAACACAAATGAACAACATAGTCTACAGAAATAAAAAAAATATATTATTATATACCGTAAATATCAGCGCCACAATATTACAGATTGGACGACCTGAAATTAAATCCGTCTGATTAAAACCAAAGTATCGCGTTATCCAACAACTACTCTCCTAGCCATTAAAATTGCTACAACACGAAGATGTGCTACAGTCGCAAAATTTAACCTAAAATAAGAAGATGCTGTTATATGCAAATGATCAGCTTTTCAGATCATTTACACAAGGTTGGCGCCGGCGGTGACACATACAACGTGCTGACGTGAGGAAAGTTTCCAACCGATTTCTCATACACAAACATCAGTTGACCGGCGTTGCCTGGTGAAACGTTGTTGTAATGTCTCGTGTAAGGAAAAGAAATGAGAATCATCACGTTTCCGACTTTGATAAACGCCGTATTGTAAACTATCGCAATTGCAGTTTATGGTACCGCGACATTGTTGCTTGCATTCGTCGCGATCCAATGACTGTTAGCAGAATGTGGAATCGGTGGGTTCAGGAGGGCAATACGGAACGGTGTGCTGTATGCCAACGGCCTCGTATCACTAGCAGTCGAGATGACAGGCATCTTATCCGCATGGCTGTAACGTATCGTGCAGTCACGTCTCGATCCCTGACTCAACATATGGGGACGTTTGGAAGACAACAACCATCTGCACCAACAGTTCGATGACGTTTGCAGCAGCATGGACTATCAGCTCGGAGACCATGGCTGCGGTTACCCTTCAAGCTGCATCACAGACAGGAGCGCCTATGAAGGTTCACGCAACGACGAACCTAGATGCACAAATGGCAAAACGTCATTTTTCGGATGAATCTAGGTTCTCTTTACAGCACCATGATGGTCGCATCCGTGTTTGGCGACATCGTGGTGAACGCACATTGGAAGCGTGTATTCGTCATCGCCATAGTGGCGAATCACCCGGCGTAATGGTATGAGGAGCCATTGGTTACACGTCTCGGTCACCTCTTGTTCGCATCGACGGCACTTTGAACAGTGGCTGTTATCTTGCAGATGTGTTACGACCCGTGGCTCTACCCTTCATTCGATCCCTGCGAAACCCTACATTTAAGCAGGGTAATGTACTGCTTGTTGCAGGTCCTGTCCGAGCCTTTCTGGATACGGAAAATGTTCGACTGCTGCCCTGGCCAGCACATTCTCCAGATCTCTCACCAATTGAAAACGTCTGGTCAATGGTGGCCGAGCAACTGGCTCGCCACAATAAGTCAGTCACTACTCTCGATGAACTGTGGTATCGTGTTGAAGGGCATCCACGCTCTGTTTGGCTCAATGCCCAGGCGTATCAAAGCCGTTATTACGGGTTTTGTGTCCCAGCCTCGTCGCCGCTTTTGTGTCTCGTTCCGGCGTAGGTGTCGGTGGCCGAGTGGAATGAGACCGACACAGGAATAACGATAGCACGCTGGTGCAGGTACGGAGGGTAGCAGCCAGAAATTATAATCACTAGAGTAAATTAGAATGAGATATATATTGCACAGAATTTATACAATACTTAACTTTTACAGAGATCAGTACTGCAGAATGCTGATACATAGTTGTTAGAGGCCTGCCTAGTGCCTGTACGATAGGCAAGTCTTCACTGGTGCCTGTCAGATTCCGAAGGTCTTAACTGGTTGCTATCTCAGTTCCAAGTGAACGATGTCGTTCAGTGGTGGCCACGAGCGGCGTTGTAGCAGAGGGCGTTCGTGGCTGTCGTCGTAAGAACGCCGCGCCGTGCGTGCATGGCGGCGCGCGGCGAAAGTAGGTGGCGCGCACTTTGTACTTGTGCGACACCACAACGGGTACTGATTTCTCAGGATCTATGCACCCAAATTGCGTGAAAATGTAATCACATTTCAGTTCTAGTATATTTGACCAAGGTATACCCGTTTATCATCTGCATTTCTTTCTTTGTGTAGCAATTTTAATGGCCAGTAGTGTATTTTTATTCATATATCAAGTTTACATTTGATGGTCACAAAATTCTTATAAAATGTTAGCCAACTTAGGGGGTCTTCATCAAAAATTAAACCCAATCACATGTAGCAAAAGATGGACGAAATTACAAACGATCCAGCTATTGTTACATAATAGTACTTCAAATGAAAATATTTCAGTTACGCTTTACCGTAACTGTTATGATATTGACGGAAACACAAGGGGTTTTTTTTTTTTTTTTTTTTTTTTTTTTTTACCAGTCACCTTTATTTTCTTCCCACAACACGCTTCATATATTTTTGTGTGTTGGTGTACTGAAGTCATGGCAAGTCATTTTGAGACCTAAATATCCAAAAAACGTTGTGGGAAGAAAATAAAAGTAAGCCACGGTGGAGTGCCAAGCGCTCTAAGGCACATTGCTGCGGAGAGCTCTCCCTCGGGCAAGGGTGTGTGTGTGTGTGTGTGTGTGTGTGTGTTCTGACCTTATGTTAGTTTAAGTAGTTAGTAAGCCTAGCGCTTAATAACGACAGAAGTTCCATAACTTCACAAACATTTGGACATTTTTTTAATAAAAATAAACGTGACGGTTTACAGAAATAGTAATACTTCATGAAGAAAATGTAAGAAAAATATAAAGACTGAAATTTAACTATAGCTGTAACTAAAACTGTGGCTACATAGAGGCAGCGCATTCCACACATCTGGGGTCTGTCTGCACCAACTCGCTGGAGGTGTATGCCAGTGCAGCATTGACACCTCGTGCCACTGTGAGCGATGGGTCAATAAGCCAATACCTTCTGACAGCACGCATAAGCAACTAAGCCAGCTGCTTTCAAAGGACCAAGTGAACTGCCTAGCACGTTACCGCAAACTAGGGCAACTGCTCCTGCATAACATAATGGCAGGCTCGTGGAGTTCTGCGACCGGGCATACGTTTCTGCAAAAGTGCCAAGTTATTTTGAGCAATTTGTTGCGGCTGTTCACTGTACGTATGTCCAGCGCAAAAGCTTGAACGAAGTTACTGACTGTTACTGGAACGGCAGATTCAAACTTCCCTTCATCATATTTTGAATAACTTGTAAGTCAAAGTTTTCCGGTTAACCACATCAGGCTTCCTGACCGTTCCCGTACAACTGAAGAGTCTTGAGTAGCAGATCCTTCTGCAAGGTCAAATGTTCAAGAAAATTAATAGTTCAAAAGTTGATATCAGTTCCGTAAAATTTCCTCGAAGTTTTGTCGTTGAAAAACTTTCGATTGTTTTTATAAATCACAGATACGTTCCATGAATCAGTTGTAAAAATATCGATTCATAAAACTCGTAAATACTTTCTACAAATTAAATATATATATATATATATATATATATATATATATATATATATATATATATATATATATATTCATGAGTTCCTAAAAACCTTTAATAGGCTCTGTAGCAAACTTAAGAAATTAACTTCAGCGCACAGCAATTAAACATAGCTATCTCTTAATGGCTGAAATAAATCTCTTTAACTCCGACACTCGAAGCAAAATTTCGAGTTTTATTTGCTTGACACAAATCAATATAACAGATGTATACTCATGCATATAATCATTAGAACATTCTCACAGGAAGTCATGATAGTAACTGAAACTGTAACATACACAGTTGTCAAATCTTCCTTAACAATAAAAAAGATTCATATTCTTTTATTCATTTGATTATGACGATTGAAAACGGCGTCCCTTAACAAGATCTTCTCTCGGCCCACGACGATTAACGGCCAGTTATATGCTCTCTGACCTCGGCTGGGAAGATACTGTTCTCGTGGGTTGCGTCATTGTCACCGCACATAAAAAATAAGACAACAAACACAATATTTGATAATCATTTAATAAAAATCATTAACATTAAATATTATTAACATCAGCAAAAATAAACATGTTTTACCTGGAAACCTGAGATGATGTAAGATAGTAACAGGATAAGCTTTCGTCCCATTACACTGTTGTAACTGCCTTCCATCTTATTTATATGAAAATATGAATAGCTGTCCATCAGTCGCCATACGACTGAGGATAGGCTTACCGATTTGAATCTCTCTCTCTCTCCTTTTTTTTACACTATTGGGTTGGTATTGAAAAGAAAGGGAAAACCCAAAGAATAGAAACGGCTGAAAATCGAAAACAACCTCGTATATCGGACGCCTGTTATCCCCTCGGAAGACAACCAGCATGCGCAACTGTTTGGAAGCTTCAGCCAAAGAAAGAAAAAAAACGTTCAAACGTTTGTATAGTCTATGGGACATAACTACGGGGTCATCAGTCCCTAAACTTACAAACTACTTATGAACTACTTACGAACTAGGACGGCACAAATATCCATGCCCGAGGGGGATTCGAACCCCCGACCGTAGTGGCCGTGCAGACCGTGACTGGAGCGCCTCAGTCTCCTCGGCCACCGCGGCCGGCGAAGAAAGAAAACGGAGCACATGCTACTCTTTCGATGTCTCATAATATTAATACGTGAACACGAAAACTGAAGTATTTTTATCATATCTTTCATATATACAGGAAGGCTCACGAAGATATGCCAATATTCTAATATGTTATTCTACAAGTAACAATAAGCATAGGTCCCCAAATGTTTAGTTACAGAAACACGGTTAATAAGATTTTGCCGTGCCGGCCGCGGTGGCCGAGGGGACTGAGACGCTCCAGACACGGTCTGCGTGGCCACTACGGTCGGGGGGTCGAATCCCCCCTCGAGCATGGATATTTGTGCCGTCCTTAGTCTTAGTTAGTTCATAAGTAGTATGTAAGTTTAGGGACTGATGACCCCGTAGTTAAGTCCCATAAGCTATACAAACTTTTTTTTTTATTTTTAGATTTTGCTGTAAATTTATCAAATGTTCAAATGTTTGTAGAACTTATGGGACTTAACTACTGGGTCATCAGTCCCTAAGCTTACAAACTACTTATGAACTACTTCGAACCCCCGACCTTAGTGGCCGTGCAGACCGTGACTGGAGTGCTTCAGTCCCCTCGGCCACCGCAGCCGTCCGTAAATATATCAACCTCAATAATATGAAGCCGTCGCCAAATTGTACGAGGTTAAAGCAAAGTTTCCATTTATTTTGTTGTTATTGATCTGGTGGATCTAATAAAACATCTCCCAACGTGTATCTGCATTATTTTTCCAGATTCCACAGATTATGTATTGTGAAATTCTATGTACACTGTATAACTTTCTTAACACTGATCTATTTTTTTTTTTTTTCGGTTTAACATGGTATTAATAAAAGCAGATTATTTGACACATTCATACAGTTTTAGTTAACTTTATTTCCATCATTTTCCAAAATTAAATTCTCTCTAACTTCCGTTGAAAAATTTGTGAAATTGTCTAGAATTTAAAAAAAAATGGGCCAAGTAGTTAATAAACTACAAATTTTCCTAAATTATTTCTTCGCTTCTCTGGAATTTCTGAAAAACTTATGCAGAACATGTTTTATTAGATTCACCAGACCAATAACAACAAAATAATTGGAAATCGTGCTTTACTGAAACTTCGTAGTTTTTTGATTGTTCATATTAGCGAGGTTGCTAAACTACAGAAAAAATCTGTTATTATCTGCAACTCCGTAACTAAAAATTTGCGGACGTATGTTTATCTGAACTTTATTCTTAGTTATTCTTGTAGGACTATAACCTCCGACGGCGAGCAGCGGCGCGCTTCGTAGCAAGGCGCCTTGGAACGCTCGGTCACTCCACCGCTGCCTAAAGAAGAGTGTCTTCCCTTTGTGTGTTTGTTTGCAGTTCATGTGAATCTACGAATGTATTTCGATTTTCATGAGATTTTGCACACTTGAGCTTGAAAGTATAGAAAACAATTATTTATATACACTTTTGAATGGTGGATGGTAGAGAACACTTTACTCAGACATCGACTTATACCTACAGTTTTATACCTATCTTGAATGAAATTTGTACACTTCGCTATCAAAAAGCAGAAGGTACCTTACAACAGACTTTGACAACGTTTTACTTAGTATTAGAAAGTTCGCTCATGTATGAATGTTTTCATGTAGAAAGTTTTTATAAATCGCAAATCAACGTATAGTGGATGGTAAAGGCACCTTGCAATAAACTCCGACACTGTGTCACTGATAATTATTTTATCAGTATTGGTAAAAGGATTCGACAAATAATCAGTCTCACCATCAATCAATGTGGATTCGTGAAGGGCTGTGGGACGATAGATGCTATCCATGCTGCTCCCATACCAGTATGGGATAAATAAATACTCTGGCAACGCCGGGTTTTCACTTAGTCTCTGGATATAAAAATCAATTGTTGTGTGTTAGTCTAGCTAAAATTCAGAAATCGCTTTGACCGATTTGAATAATTTGTTGTTTCTTTTTTTTTTTTTCACTTTAATCCAGGAGTGATTTAGAAAAAAAAAATGTGAACTTCCATGGGAACAGCTGCAAAATCGAAATTGGTAATTTTGCACTGGCATGGGCACTTCGGGTTGATTCGTATTTTTTTGCGCTTTATGTATATAATCTTTGACTGTCATGTTTCAGTTGTTGTTAAATAAATAAAGACTGTTATGGTGAAGATTTCTTGTGCTTCCTTGTTTTCTGGATTTGACGGTGACAGGTATTTATTTAGAAAAGTGAAAATATTCAGTTAGTCCGTGTACTCCCTCCTTCTCCTCCTTCTCCTCCTCTCTCCTCTCTCTCTCTCTCTCTCTCTCTCACACACACACACACACACACAGACACACACACACTCACACAGACACACTACCTACCACCGCCTCCTCCATCTCCTCCACTTCCTCTTCCTCATGTTCCTCCCCCTCCTCTTCATCTTGTTTCCCCCTATCCTCCCACCCATCTTCCTATCTCTGTCATTACCTCCTCTACTGTCTGCCAATCTCCTCGTACCCCGCTCTCTCTGTTGCTTTTCTCCCTATCCAGTAAACGACAAATTACATACATATCTGTGAAATATCAAGGTAGCCGATCAAACGATCTCGAAGTATACAGTAAGGTACCCTCCGGCATTACGAAATCTTATGCTAATAGCAATGATCTATATTGTAGGTTAGTTAAGCAAAATTTCGTCTGATCGGAATAAAACTGTATATTGGCACCGTATAAATACGTGTGTAAACAAGATTCCTTGAGTTTGAAGATCAGGTGTGCAAAATTTCATCCACATCGAAATAAAAATGTTGATGTCTGTTACAAAGTACCATCTGCCTTGACCGTACGCATTATTGTTTAAACAATGCGGTTCTTCTTGTTTTGAAAGATAAGAGTGACAGATTCTATCGCAGTCCGATGAACAGTATCGTAGTGCAAAATATACTAATCAATCCGAAGTGGCCATGACAGTGCAAAATTACCAATTTCAATTTTTCAGCTGTTTTTCTAAACCACTCCTGTATTAAATCAAAAATTTAAAAAAAGTCATTCACATTCGTCAAAGCAATTTCTGACTTTTAGCGAAACTAATGCACACCAATTATTTTCATATCCAGAGACTAGGTGTAACCCCAGCGTTGCCTGGGTATTTATTTATTCCATGCTGATATTTATTTATTCCAAACTATCGAAATCCATCTCTCCTCCAATCCTCTTTCCATCTGTCCATCTCTACCGCCATCTGTTCATTCTGCCTCCGTTCAACTCCCCCCCCCCCCTCAAATCTATGAAACCTCACTTATATGTGTCATCTTTCGAGTTGATCAGTGACACATCTTCTTCAACGTTAGCGTTTGCCCCGGCTGCTGGCAGGGTCCGTTGTTTTGACTGGCTGTCGACACTTTTTTGCGGTCTTGTGTCTGGTCGCTGGGGGAGGAGGGAGAACGGGGTAGGTACGAGATCTAGAGGTCTTCATGCAGGGTGTCAAGCCATCGTTATCTAGGTCGTCCTACTGGTCGTTTTCCATTTACTTCCAAACTGACACCAGTCTTTTCCACTGGTGTTTTGCCTGCTCTAAGGAGATGCCTGTACCAACGTAGACGTCTTTCTCTTATATTGTCTACTATTGGAGCTACTCCATATAATCGACGAACTTCATCGTTTGTGACGTGGTCGTGCAGTGTCAATCCAACTGTCTACCTGAGCATCTTTGTTCCCATAATAGAGCGTCTTTGTTTCACTTCTTTCATTGAAGGCCAGCATTCAGCCCCATACTGGACGGATTTACCGATCGGTGTACTTTTGACTTTAGCCTTTTTGGGACTTTCCTGTCGCAGAGCACAGCAGTCACAAAACGCATTTGAGCCACGCGCTGCTCAGGCGGTTGGAGATCAATGAGATTTCCGTCGGCAGAAATAGTCGAGCACGGGCACTCTAAAGTGAGTACTGTTGGCTGATCGACACCATCTGTGGTGAAGTAATGGATTTTCAGTACGTTGAGCTTCAGTCCTCCTTCCGTCCTTCCACAAAGCAATCATTCTAAGCTTGAAGCTGCAGATCACTCTTCTCTTTAGAGGCCAGTAGTATATCATCAGCTTATAATCATGTCCAGAGTCCAGTTTTCTGCAGGTGCCTTATTTTCGTATCCATGACTACGTTAAACAGGAGTGATAGATTACTGATATACTCCTTACAGAAATAGAAAAGTCATCTAAAAGTCCGGAAACTGACTGTATCCGGCACTTCGGATCATGGTAGAGCAGCCTAACCCATCTCACAGAATCTTCAGGAACTCCGTACTCTCACAGAGAGAACCAAATCAACTCATGTGACACTCGGTCGAAGGCCTTTCCGAGGTCGAGAAAGGGAAAGTGTAGGTCAAATATTTCGTTGTATTGAGCCACAGTCATACAGTACTGATTAATAGATCGGACCGCCAGTTGACTGTAAGGTATTTTATTTTCACAAACCAGATTTCGGCTTTTAGGCCGTTATCAAGTGTACACTGTAATTACAATAGTCATTATAAGCATTAAAACACCGTGTGAAAAGTTAAAGCATTGAAATTATTTAATGTGAAAAGCAATATAAATTCTTATACTTAGAATAGTCCAATTATTTGGTATATGTGGATGACCAAAATGTCATTTTTTCTATATATGCTTGCATATACATAAACATGCAAGTTATCATTAAGTAAAGCGTCAAAGTAACAAAACATGTATGTACAAACATATCGCTACAAACACTTGTCGGCTTGCTACACGATTCTCTCCCTCCCATTCCACCCCCCCCCCTCAACACCACAAAGAACTCCCGTCTGCAGTGAGCTCAAAGATAATCTGGAGTTAGTAGTGTGTATTACTAAGTCGTGACGTTCGACGCCATATAGGTGAACGTGTATCTGTCATACACTATCCAGTTGTCAGTATTATGTGCTTACAAAGAATTTAACATTCTGAAATTTCTAATCGTTTCTGGCTTACTAGTAGAAATTAAATCATATACGAGGGCAATATCTGTTCTGAAAACTGAATACTATTTACAAATTATTCGAGACCTGTAGTTATCGGTGCTCCCGCAACGAAATAGTAGACAAAGATATGAGTTGTGTAAAACGTATCTCGAGTTACATTTTCATTCAGAACTAGTGTTTCTCCTTCGAGGCGTCTAATATAAGCATGATTTTCCACACATGGTACATATCCAGTGCGTGAGCTCAAACGGAAACCATTATAGACAAGAGGCAAATATAAAACATGAGAAATACCGTCTACAGCAGAGCAATTTATTTCCGAATAAAAATATAACTCACATATCGATCTGAACACTACTTCCTAACTTCATCACTATGTATGTATTTAAGTAATCATTCGTTTTAACTTATTTCCAGATGACAAAAGGTTCAAAACAAAAACACGACCTATACGTACGGAGCTGCCAACATGACTATAATAGACCTTCATGATTTTCACAGATCCAAACTACTACAGTTGTGTACCCAGTATGGTTGGACCACAATAAAGGCGTGCATCGACGATGTCGCCATTGTTGGAAGTTCTTTTCAACTTACGATCAGAAATATAGAACCGAATGTAAAAAAAAAAAAAAAGAAAAAAAAAGTGCGGAACTTCTAGTTTTTCAAAAGTGGAAGCAGTCTTTACTATAAAATTGCGTAAAATAAAGTTATTCTTATCAGCTTGTTTTGTAAAATGTGAAGGTTTGAATTTTTAGTCAATAATTTCTTAATGTAATCTCCATGTTGTTACGCGAAAATAGTGTGTGATATGTTACACTCGGATAATTTTTTTCTCGTTAATAAGACCACGTAAAAAGTATTTTATTGGTCTCATATCTCTCTCTCTCTTCATTCTCCACAGTTTTCGAAGTAACGGCTGGTTCAATGTTGCAGCTGACTTCAGGGCCAACACAGTACTCTGCTGTCGTCAAACGTGGCACAAAACACAACAGGGCTAAACGTCACATTTATTCGTACAATGAGTGGCACAGCCTTTTTTAATGAATTACGTTAACGTTTAACTAGAGTGCGTATGTAATCGGAATAACTGGACGCGAATATGAATCGGCTTTCCGCATGCTAGTCCAGTTTCCTAGCCAATTACGCCACCTCACTCGGAATGCCGAAATCAGTTTGCTAATGGAATGGCAGTACTCTGTAGACACACACAGCGGTCCCGGCAAGTAAATTCCGCAGTTGTTTATATTGAGAGCCCACGCGAGACATTTCCAAGTATTCCCGCTTTATTGAATTAAATGATGAAAGGCTTCCATTAATAAGGCCTGCAGCGTACTTACGTCACTGACGCCTCTGCCCACGCTCACGTTTTGATTAAAGTGATACTAAGTATCATACAACAGTTCTATCTGGATCTTCCAGAATAATAGAATAGTATGGTTGTTAAAGACAGCATACGTTACTCTGAGTCGGTTTAACATGCCTTCCCAAAGTCATGTAATCTGACAGCTTGGTGCACTTTCCAGGAAACCTGCATTTCTGTGATGAATGGCGTCCTTGCGGCAGTGATATATCTTTTCTCCTTCCTCCGACCTTTCATGAAATGTCATGAGTTCACATTACCTGACATCGCAGGTTTTGGAGGCGATCTGATAGTTTAATATTCTTCACAAGTGAAAATGCCAAGATCGCGAAATACTTAATTTATTTAATGACCATAATCTGGTCATATTACATTTTATAAGTTGTTAATCTTATTTTAAAAACAGAAATAAAATAACGAGTGCAACATAGCACTTAGTCTACATGTAAAACCGTGTGACCAAAAAGTCAGTATAAATTTGAAAACTTAATAATTCACGGAATAATGTAGATAGAGAGGTAAAAATTGACACACATGCTTGGAATGACATGGGATTTTATCAGAACAAAAAAAAGTATTGCTAGACGCGTGAAAGAAATCTTGCGCGCGTCGTTTGGTGATGATCGTGTGCTCAACCGCCACTTACGTCATGCTTGGCCTCCCAGGTCCCCAGACCTCAGTCAGTGTGATTATCGGCTTTGGGGTTACCTGAAGTCGCAAGTGTATCGTGATCGACCGACATCTCTAGGGATGCACAAACACAACATCCGACGCCAACGCCTCACCATAAGTCCGGACATGCTTTACAGTACTGTTCACAACATTATTCCTCGACTACAGCTATTGTTGAAGAATGATGGTGAACATATTGAGCATTTCCTGTAAAGTACATCATCTTTGCTTTGTCTTAATTTGTTATGCTAATTATTGCTTTTCTGATCAGATGAAGCGCCATCGGTTTGCCATATTTTGAGCTGTTTTTTTTTCCTAATAAAACCCCATGCCATTCCAAGCATGTGTGTCAATTTTTACCTCTCTATCTACATTATTACGTGATTTATTAAGTTTTCAAATTTATACTGACTTTTTGATCACCCGGTATATAAATTAACAAATCACGGTTTCCAAGATACTGGCAGCTTGGAGGTGTGTTGTATAAAATGTAATATGACCAGATGATGGGGGGTACAGTCCTCCGAAAGCGGATGTCATTAAATAAAATAAGTATTTCGTGATCTTGGCGTTTTCACTTTTGAAGAATATTAAATGTCTTGTCTGTTTATATAGGGTATGGATGATGCACATTGTAGTGGAATGGCTGAATGTCTTGTGAAGGACCCGAGGGGATGCTGACAACTTATCTAACAAACCTCAATTTTTATCCTCCAATCATGATTCGACGCTGTTCCTTCATCGTCAGTGTGCGCTCTCATTTAATGGCATTCCGTCGTCGAATTCATGTTTTTCTGTCGCTCTGTTGTATCTGTACGCAGGTTTTATCTTACTTTTTTTTTAAATATGGAGAGTAATTTGTAATCTTTATTTACCAGTCGTTTTCAATCAATTATGCGACATTTCCTTATATATATATATATATATATATATATATATATATATATATATATATATATATATATGTGTGTGTGTGTGTGTGTGTGTGTGTGTGTGTGTGTGTGTGTGTGTGTGTGTGTGTGTGTTTGCGTGCAGTACCTGTGACCAAAAAGACAGGAAGTATGCTACCTTTTCAATGGCAGTAGTAAAAATTTGATCAACGAATAAGTAATGATTTATTTTCCCCCGCGCGTGTTTTGTAAGGCCTCATCTGTAGCGCATACGATTCTCTTATTCAGTATATGTAGTGTCTGATGAATATAAGTCAATCATAAGTAAAGATCCCTAAGATCGGTGGTTTGTTGGATATGGTCCACTTGAAAGTATGATTTTATAGAAGTACTTGGAAACGAATTACTTTCAAAGTAATTCACATGTAAGCGAATATTTCCAGCGAAATGTTTTTACCGCTTTTGAAATTCTTTCAAGAGGAAGATGCACCTCATAATATTTATTATTTTTCACTTCATTAAAAAGTTTATTACTGACAAAAAATCATGGTGTGTGATGCAGTTAAGTTTCTAACTAGAAAACTAATGACTGGGATGGTATACGATCATTTTTACGGTGATAATTATTCCACCCTGCACCTTCGTCAGTTACTTCAAAGATTACTTTTCATGATAGTTTACATAGAAATTGTCGTACTTCTCGTCAGACACAAGAAGCTGACATACTATCATACGACACACATTACGAAGAACTCATCGTGGTTTCAGTACGAAATTACTGAATAACTAGGTCGTATGTAGTGTTGCATGGCCATGTTGGAGTACCTAGTCGTTCATACGGCGCTTTTGTGTGTATTTATCTCCGTGTCTTCTCTCAGACACCTTGCAGTCGCGATAGAACTCTTAATTATCGTCGAACCAAGGAGAGGGGGGGGGGGCTATTTTTCTAAGAACAATCTCGTCTACACAAAAAAAAAATCACATGAACACTGACTTAATGTGACACTTGTCAGATATTTTCCATTGTCAACTGCTTAGTTTTAGGTTTGTAGCTGTAATCCCGCATATCTGTGTCAGTCATAGCCTTTGAAAAAAACTAATTGCCTTTAAATAGCTGTTTAAGTTCTCCATTGAGTTCCACGTGACATTGCCTATGTTCAATAGCGGCAGTGCTTTTCGTATTTTTCAAGACAGAATATGTTCATATGCACCGTAACCGATTCTCAAGATGTTACAGTAGTTATTCGAGATGAAGAGGCTTGCACAGGACAGAGTAATATAGAGAACTACATCAAATCTGTTTTTACTGAAGAGACCAACTTTAACTGGAAAGAAGTGTACTATACTTCGCATTTCTTAACAGGACTTTCGCTAACATGAAAATTGTTTCCAGCCGGAAGTAGATTAATTTAGAGAAAAGTTTATAAAAATCGTAGTTTACGTGAAAAATGAAACTGGTGTTTTTCAGTTACAGTCCTAACGTTGCTAATGTAAGTGAAATGGCAAACAAGGAGACAATGGTAAGGAATAACGAGGGAAAAGGTATGAGATAGTGGCAGTGGGAGAGACAGACACGAGAAACTGCCAACGGGTGAGAAAAGAGGTGGACAGATCTCGACAGTGGCAATGAAGCTAGTTGCTGTGTTTGAAAAATTCATTACGATGAGATACTTGGCCAAACTATTTAGCTCAATCTGTGGTCAAAGAGTCATTTATCGGGGATGGTGAACTGAAGATTGATGTTGCTGATTCCCCCTTTTCTGTCATTCTCTTTTAAAAAGGAACATTTCTCCATTTTACGCTCTGACAGGGGCATTTTTCAGATATTTGAACATATCCATATTTCGGCTATTAGTAGGTATCATAATACTCTAACCCAATCACTCAGAGTAGACCACGTTACCGTAGACGCTACTGGTATATGATAAACAGAAATTAATACTGTTGATTACAGACTTACAAGGAGACCACATAGGTATCAGATTTTAGAATTTCTTTGTATTTATGGTACGTGAAAGCAGAACTTACATAACAATCACCCAAAGCCATTCGACACAACTCTCAAAAATTATCGCGAAAATCGACTTTGCAGTTTTGCAAGTAAGCGTAAGTATCAGTCAAACGAAATGCAGCATCTGTCTCTGTAGCTCAGGTGTGCCGGGCGCCGTGGCTCAGCGCGCCCGGTCAGAGGGCTCAACGTCCTCTGTAATATAAAAAAAGCTGAGCCAAAAATATATTAAAGAACAAACACGATCAGCGACCGCAAGGAACAGAACTACCAATAGAACCCAAAAAAAAAGTGGTAGCGTTCTGGCTTTACAACTCTAGGGTCGGTGGTTCGAATCCTGAAGCGGCAGTTTTTTTCGTTGTGTATGAATGCTGACACAATTTTAATATCTAATGTTAATTTTTACTAAAAGTGCACGTATTTTTGTTTATTCGTAATTTACTATATTTTATAGGTTGTCAATAATGATGGTTTCAATCTAAAGACATAAGTTATATGTATGTCCGAGGAAACGCCTGCCCTCCGCCTCGGCTGCGTTAGGTGTGCGCTGTGCCGTTGGAAAGCACGGCTTACAGACGGCTGACGGCCTATCCTCTGCCTCTCCTCTGCCTGTGCTGCGTCAAGTGTGCGCCCGGCCTGACTGCCTCGCTGATTCTCGAGCCAGCCATAGGTGTCGCCTGCGGGTAGGGCAACCCGTGAGGCGAGCTGGGGTTGCGGGCGAAGTGTGTGGGCACAGCAACTACCACTCCCGTTTATCGTCAGCATGCATCACATGAGTAAAATTACCAGAAAGCGGGGAAACGATTCTGAAATATCGTGCTCGTACCACGGGAGACAATCAGAAATCCTCTTCAACTACAATCTATCTCCATATTATCCTGCTTACACATTCGTCTCTTGAACTTCCATTAAAATTGTTTATCCCTCCTCCCTGTTCTCTCTCTATCTCTCTCTCTCTCTCTCTCTCTCTCTCTCTCTCTCTCTCTCTCTCTCTCTCTCTCTCACACACACACACACTCTCTCTCTCTCTCACACACACACACACTCTCTCTCTCTCACACACACACACTTGCCACCAGTATTAAACAGGCGATTACTGTCTTTTTATCAAGTTGTGTCACTAACATCTTTTCTTCTTTAGCTGAACTACGTATCTTCGACGTTTCACTTATATGGCTAAACGCAAATAATTACCCTCAGAAACGTTTTCGTAACTCTTATATTTGTATTCAAAATTAACGAATTGCTCTTCTTTCTTGCCAATGTCGCTCTACATTTTAAATCCTCTCTATTCGGCCGTCACAAAATATTTTACTGCCTAAATATCAGACGTCATCTGCTTCTTTTTTCCACGCATTCTCTCATCACTGCCTGATTTAATTACACTACAATCCTTTATTCTTGACTTTGCGTTGGCAGATTGCGAATCCTTAAATTGATCACGAGTGTACACCGGACTGCGACCCATTAATTTTGTTATCTCACTAAAACATCTCTGTAGTAGCAGAACTTCCACAAACGGCAATTGTAGGGGCAGTTACCCGAAAGCATCACAGAAGAGAATTTGAATCAGATTGTCAAGTGACGCATCCAAAACAAATGGTCAGATATCATTGCAGCGTCATACACATACACTTACATATACACATACACACTATCAAAATAAAATGTTCAAATGTTTGTAATTCTATCGGACCAAACTGCGTGGTCATCAGTCCGTAGCTTACAAACTACTTACACCTAGGTAAACTAACCTAAGGACAAACACACACACCCATGCCTCAGGGAGGACTCGAACCTCCACAGCAAGCATCCGCGAGATCCGCAGCGAGACGCTTTAGACCGCTCGGCTACTCCTCCGCGGCTACACACTATCGTCGCAAGTGTAAATGATCATTGTTGCAGTTGTCTGTCATAGTTGGATCGCTAACCAGAGTCCGAGAGTGTTGTTCGTGTTCATATTGTTACGAGTGCTGAATCGTCCGGAAGGCTTAGAATGAATGACGTCAGATTGTGTTCAAAGATGAATAGTCGATTCCGAACTATCCTGAGTCACCATTCTTATAAATATTCATGTAGAAAACTGTCTAAAATAATTTATGTACTTTTTTAATATTACATGACAAGGTCAGGTTGGAACCTTGTGGTCTTAATATATTTTATATAATGTCTTCCTGAGAAGAATCAGCAGTCATAGCCTTTGAACATACATTTTATTTACGTATTTATCCAAACATTACAGATGGCTGATTTCGATATTAGTTTTGCATCATCTCAGACTCTAATTTCCAAGAAACGTATTTAACAGGCCAAGATTTAGTTCAAAGGTACTGTAGCTATCTATGGCAGTTGAATTTTTTCGGGAAAACATTAAAGATAAATAATCAAGAGACTGGTTTGAGTAACACAGTACTTTACTAGGCATGGTTCTGTTTGAGGTGGTACGCCGTTGCCTTCTTCCTATCTTCTAACTGACTTACGCAGCTGTTTATAGAGAAACCTACAGTCTAACGTAGATTCCGCACCACGATGCTACTCGACATTTTCCATATGAGCAGCATTGCCAGAGGTGAAAGAAATAAAAAAGTGACAGATAAAAATCCTAAAACTTAGGGGTATCGAACCTGTGACCTATATATGCATAGTCGGATACTCTATCCCACGGAAGACATTATATTATATAAAAATTAATAAAAAATAATTTAATTATACAGGGTGATTCAGCTGCCCTGACTGTGTCGCTTTATGCAACCACGGTATGCGTGACGCTGACACTACTCCGACGATGCTTGCATTATGAATTAAGTGGAGTACGAAATCCCTCAGTTCAGCTTTTAATTCATTATTTACTACACTGCTGCCAAATTTTAAGTATACCGTATTTTCGGTCTTTGTTGCATCCCATCACTAAGTGCATCATGTTAACAGTTAATCGAAGACGTAGACAGGTATTTAAGGAACTGATATTTCGAGAATGAGCTATACCCCTTCTTAGGAGTCTTAAAATCTTTGCAAGATTAGCTTACTTGACACTATCGATGTAATTTTTCCTCCGGTTTCTGTTCAGTACTTGTCCGACCTTCCTGACAAATCGGCCCTGCTTACATACAGCTTACCAAAATTAGGATGCGCTGCCCGAAATAAAAATTAGCTCTCTCTCTTGGGATTTTCCATTCACTTGAGATTGTTGAAACAGTACATGTGAAGTAAATTAATTAATTAATTCAGATCAATAACACAAGCGAAGCTGCCGATCAGGTGTTGACCGTGCTGAAATGTCCATTTTAGTACGTGGTGTAGCGTACAAGATACTTTGTGTCCTCGTTCACCACCAGCCCAATTTGATTTTCATTGTGGAGGAATCAGGAAGTATCAGCGCGTACTTGCTCTAGAGTGTCACCAAGGATCACATCGTCATCAAATGCCAAGATAGTGTGTGCTTCCATCTCCACCACTTTGTTCCGACAAGTAACCCGGCTTAATTTATCCAAGGCCAAATTGAATAATATTTACGCCAATGCATCTCATTGTCTCTATCCATTTTGGATAGTGAATGGTGGTGATAATTCGTTGCCAAATCGCACTTGAGATGTTAACTGGAAGTAGCAAGCTGCTTTAACTGGTTTAGGATGTTGAAATATATTCAACGGCGATAGTTGAAACGTTCCAGGCTGAAACTCAAACCCGGATTTCCAACTTTATGCGAACTTTTGACTTTACCGTTTCGGCTCTCCGGTCATGCTGCCCACAACTCAAATTTCTACCGTCGCATATCTTTCTTTTCGAATATATAAAGCGGAGTGTTTGTGTGTTTGTGTGTACGTCTTGCATACAAATCCACAGTTTCTTTGCAATCTTTACGATATTTTGTCACGTAAGCTGCAAACTATGAGGACGCTCGCCGTAACAATCATATATAACATATTGCACACGAGATATGACGTCATAAACAACGAGTTGCGCTGCTGCATTAAGTGACAAGTGCTGTTCATTTTCTCCTAAACCACTGGATCGATTTCAACCAACTTTGGAACACCTATTCCTTACGTGAGACAACAATTGCTGTTGGAGTAAGAACCACATACGACTCATGGTTCAGGAGAAATAACGTCATAAACAATATACTTCCAAGAAACTGCACATAATGCGACGAGATTTTATAAATACACTATATGAGAATGAAATTACTTAGCGACTTGCAAAAAACTTTTCTCGCTGAGCACATCAAAATAATGAAAGGAAAAAGTTTCTCGCTTACTACTTTTCCACTGTTCATAGAGCAAAACTACGGCATTCGGTATGACGTTACAATTTATAATTTCTACACTACGCAGGAAATTTACATATAGTATACACATAAACAGATGAATGTACTTTACAAATTGTATCACAGTTCATGAGACATGATGACAATAACAGTAACGTTCATGGAAAAGCGCCCCATCACGCATCAGGTTTTAATGTATAACTTCTTTACAATTAACTCTGTTCACAACGGATCTTACCGACATACAGCACTTACACAAATGAGTATATAACTGCAAAATTATACAAATGTACAACATATAATTCAATAAATATGAGATCATATATACTGCAATGGGTAAAAACCTGTCACATCATGCTACACGTATTCCAGTTAGTTTAAGGATGAAATTTCTAGGGGGGAGGGGTGAAAAATTAGTACTTTTTGTCAGTCTTGGGAGGGTGGGGCTTTCTAAAGCAATTTACAGAAAGTGAAATAAAAGATATTGAATTTCAATATTAAATGACAAAACATAATCTATTATCTCGGGTGGGGGGGGGGGGGTAACTCATTGGGTAAGGGGAGGGGGAGCACCTCTGGACAGTGGTGTTGACAACTTTGAGCTCTGAAGCGCGCACGGATGCAGGCGATAGCAATAGACTGCTATAGAGTAATAAGGAAAGGAAGAGAATGAAACAGAGTACATCCAACGAATACCCATTATTTACGACAGATCTGGCTTTTAATTTCAAGAGAATACAGTTTTCAGTGAGACTTGCATTTTTTGTTACGATTAATAAACCACAAGTGTTTCCTTTTTTTTTTTTTTTTTTTTTTTTTTTTAATCAAACTAACCTAGATACACTAAGTGATAGGAGGAAAACATAGGAATGGGAAGGAGTCATTTGCAATCATTTATTTATTTATTTTTATTGCTTTATTGAAGTGTTCTATGTCTTGTTCTCTTTGTGCAGTTCTTCACACGCCTTCAGTGGGGAACATCCAAACTCGTCTTCTCGATAATTGTTGTATAGGTTCCGTTTTCAGTTCTTTCAGGACTCGTATCAACAAGAACATCACATTAGCTTCTCATAGTTTGAACGTTCCAGCTGGGAGGCGGATCGTGAAAGACGTTCCATAAAAAATTGGAAAAGTACTGTTTGTATTTGGGGTTACGAACGATAGCGCAATGGCGATCATTGAGATACGTCCAGTAATCCAGTTCTGATTTCTCGTCTCGGTCGAAAAGGTAGCGGACGGTGTGGCCGCGTATCCAGTTCACAGCGTTAGTTTTCGTGGCCGGATAATAAATCGTGTCCGGAAATAGCAGCGTCTGGAATGAGAGCTGCGCAGGTGTACGTCGGGTGACGAAAGCGAGAATGCGTTGTGCGAGTCTCCAGACGTCGGAGGAAGGACCACATTCGGACCGGTGGTTGTCGGTGTCATCCACCCCACAGTGAAGACATAGGGGTGTGTCAGCGAGTCGGATACGGTGCAGGCGAAAACGGTTGACTTGTTTACCGTTGACGGTGATATACCAGGCGGACTGGACGCTGGAAACAAGAAAAACTGCATGTACTGCTTTCCATTCACGACGCCATATGATTTGCGGAAACTTTTGTTCAATAGGATTGCGGGGCTGATGTAGTTGGAGGGTCTCATAGACAGTCTTTGCCCGTAATATTTGTGAAAGAGGCAAGGATTGGTAAATGTAGCTTAATTCCAAAAAGAAGTGTCGGATGTAGTAAAAAGGGTCTGGAATGTCAGATAAATTGACTGGGGATGTTTTAGAGACGGGTGCATATTCTCGTAAAAGCTGTCCGGTCATGCTCGTCGGGCAGTATCGCCATATTTTCAGTTGGGAACTAACAAACAGTGCCGTGACTTTTTGTGGGACGTGGAAGAGACCGACCCCACCACGATCCCGTGGGAGGGAAAGTGAGGCATATTGGACCTTGAATAATAGTCCAGTGCAGACAAAGGATCCCATCGCCATCATCATGCGACGGGCAATGGATATCGGGATCGGGAACACTTGTGCCACATGGGGAATGCGAGAGGCGTGATAAACGTTCACGTAACGCGCACGTTGAATCACATCCAAGGATCTAAATCGGTGTTGAAAGAGGCTTCCCCGGATCGTTTGGAGCAGACGCCTGGCATTTAAGGTCGCCGAACGACGAAGATCTTTTGTAAAGTCAATGCCTAAGTAGCGGACAGTGATGGCCACACTTAGGGGGGCAACGCATCTAGCAGATAGACCCTCTCCAATAAGCAGAACCTTCGATTTAGCAACGTTGAGAGAACTGCCCGATGCTTCGCCATATGTTGTTATCCATGTCAGAGCTCCGCGAACGTCGTCTTCACTGCGTAGGAAGAGCATGAGATCATCAGCGTATGCCACACAGCAGAAACGGTGTCCGTGCAAGGATATGCCCGTCAGACGTTGGCGAAGTCCTTGGAGCAGGGGTTCTAAGACAAATGCATACAGAATTGTAGAAAGTGGGCAACCTTGTCTAACAGACCGTGCAATCCTAAGAGGCGCAGTGAGGCGTCCATTATAGAGTACTCTGGAAGTTGCGCCACTCAAAAGGCACTTTACTACACTCACTATTTGTGCCGGAAAGCCCATGTGTTGTAGGACCGTTACCAGAAAAGTGTGATCTACCCGATCGAATGCCTGACTGAAGTCAAGCGAAGCCAGTGCACCAGGCAGTTGTCGGAATTTGGCGATCGCAATCATGTCCCTGTAACGGCAAAGGGCCGTTCGAACATTGTTGGCTCCACCCAGGGAAGTCTGGTCGTGGGATGTTACGTACGGTGCTGCCTTCTTGAGTCGAGTTGCTAACAAGCGGGTGAATATCTTTAAGTCACTATTGAGAAGAGTGATGGGCCGGTAGTCGCTGATCCGTGATCGCCCGTGAGGTTTAGGGACGGGAACAATAACACTGTCTAGGAAGGCGGGAGGGGGACATCAGTTCACGGCAGATAGCTGTCCAAGTGGGTACCAACAGGGCCGGCCGCGGTGGCCGAGGTGACTGAGGCGCTCCAGTCACGGTCAGCACGGCCACTACGGTCGGGGGTTCGAATCCCCCCTCGGGCATGGATATTTGTGCCGTCCTAGTTCGTAAGTAGTTCATAAGTAGTTTGTAAGTTTAGGGACTGATGACCCCGTAGTTAAGTCCCATAAGCTTAACAAACATTTGAACATTTGAACATTTGGTACCAACAGGTAGCTAAAACTCTTGTAAAATTCTAGGGGGAGGCCGTCAGGTCCTGAGGATTTATTGGCGGCTCCCGCCCTGATAGCGTCCAGGACTTCGTCAGTGGTCACGTCTTCTTCGAGTTCAGTCGCCACGTCTTCCGGAACAGTGTTAGTGATGAGTGCCGCAACCTCCTCGATTAAAGTTGGGTTTTGTGGAGCGGCCATGTACAACCGGGTGAAGTGAGAATGAAAAGCATGACCAATATCTTTTTGAGATGTATGTCGTCGGCCTTCCACATCGACAAGATCTTGTATAAGAGCTCGACGTCGATGACTGCGTTCTGCAAGAACATGGTACATCGACGGTGGTTCCTGAGGTATACGATCATTAGTACGGGACCTCACAATGACGCCTTCTAACCGTAGACGCGTGAGAAGGGTGATATGTGCTTTAGCACGATGCACGATCGTCTGTCGAGATGGAGAGAATGGCATCGAAGTGCACTCTCGTAGGATCGCGTAGTGAAAGTCTAAGGTGCTTCCTTGCCAGGCCTTGACATCTTTACCGTATCCCATCAATGCTTTTCGTAGTGCCGGTTTCGCGCAGGATAACCACCATGATAAAGTCGACGTGTAGGCGGGGCGACGGCGGCGGCAGAGGGCCCATGCGTCCTCTACTACGCATCGACAGTCAGGAGCAGTCAGGTGGACAACGTTCAGTTTCCATGGACCGCGACTGTGCCACACTCGTTGTCGGGCGAGGACGACATCGCAGATGTAGGCTTCATGATTGGAGAAGGCCATAGGCCATACTTCAGCATGTCGTGTGGCATCAGCGAGGGTGCGTGTAAAGTAAACGCGGTCGAGTCGACTGGACGAGTGTGCTGTGTAGTATGTGAACCCCGCGCGTGTTCCATAGAGTTTCGTCCATGAATCGATTAGTTGTAGTCGATCGATAATGGAAGACAGGGCTGCGCACGGAGAATGTGTGGGGAGTTGATCAGTGGGTCCTTGTGTGCAGTTGAAATCCCCGCCAAGCACCAGATCATCCAGTGGACCCACAAAAAGCGGCATTACCTCGTCAGCAAAGAAGACATGTCGTTCTCTACGTCTGTTGGAGCCTGACGGTGCATATACGTTGATAACACGCACACCGAACAGAGTAAGGGCCATTCCCCTCGCATTAGGAAGGTACAAAACATCTTCAGCAGGGAGCCCTTCGCGGAGGAGGATGGCAACTCCGCTACCATTGTCGGAGGCGTGAGAGATGTGCGCTTCGTAGCCGGTAGGAGCGTAGAAGGCAGAGACGAACACTTCTTGAAGAAGGGCAATGTCGACATCGGCAGCGTGTATGGTGTCACGGAACATCGCCAATTTGTGAGGAGCTCTGATGGTAGCAAGATTCATCGTTGCAATGCGGTAGTGTTGCGGACGTGCTCCTGCTGATGTCGATGGGGGTCCTGTTAAGATGTCCGGTGGGTGTGGGGCGTCAGAAGCCGCCACTGTGTCTGCAATCACTAGGCGGAAGTTTTGTCGGGCGCCACCGAGGGATTCGCCCCATCCGGCGGGCCAGAGTTCTGATCTGCCTCATCTTCGACATCGGCGCTCCAGGGGGCCGACACGATGATCGAGTGATTCTCACTCCCTTCGAGTGGTAGGGGTGATGATGCTGCCACAGTGTTATCCTGTGTTATCCAGTGTTATCCTGTGTTATCCAGTGTTATCCACTGTTGTAGGGGGAGATAGAAGGCAGTGAATAGGACGTTCTTCGGTTGGGACATCGGGTACGGCGTTTTCCGTGGTTGTGACGCTCGAAGAGAGAACACTGTCAGACATCCTGTCGTCTTCCTGTGGGGGGATGTCGTCGGAGGACGTTCGACATCTCTTCTTCCGTTTTCTGGGCGACCGCTGTTTCCGAACGTGCTGCTCCGTGTCGGAATGCGGGTGTCCGTCGTCAGATGTAGTGCCCGTCTGTATGAAAGCTGCGGTGGGCACCACTCTTGGGTCGAGGTCCATCGCTTCGGCCGCGCCGTCTTTCATGTTCTGAAAGTTTGTCAGTCTCGTCTCAGGCATGGTAGAAGAGGATGCGGAAGTCTCTTCCACGCTGCAGTCCTCGGCGGGAAGCGTTGGCGGGAGAAAGGACGCATCCTGAAGTGTTGCTTCAGGTTTTCGCACGGCTGAGGCGTAGGAGTCTGATACAGGTGGTGCTGTTGCAGCTGGAACTGCCTCATCTGTCGGAATCCGGAGTAAACGGCGATGGAGACACTCGGAACGAACGTGGCCCTCTTGTCCACAGCCTGCACAAGTCCGTGGCTGTCCATCATACATGACGATGGCTCGCACACCACCAATCATGAGGTAGGATGGTACGTGTTTTGACAGTTCGATCTTGATCTGTCGTACGCCGTTTAATACTTGGTCTGTCGTGAACGTCTGCCATTTTTCCGCATGTGTCCCACAACCTTGCCGTAGGGGCGAAAGGCTTCAACGACGGCGTCTTGCGGTACCTCGAATGGAAGCTCAAACACACGAAGTGTTCGCAGTCCGAATCCTGCGTGGTCCACCGTCACCTCCCCAATATGTCCGTCCGAGTGTTTAAATTTCAGTCCCTGTGCGTGTTGTCGTACGACTTCAGCACATGCGGTCTCAGATGTCATTTTGATGTAAACGACACTGCCGGGCCGGCCGCGGTGGCCGAGGTGACTGAGGCGCTCCAGTCACGGTCAGCACGGCCACTACGGTCGGGGGTTCGAATCCCCCCTCGGGCATGGATATTTGTGCCGTCTTAGTTAGTAAGTAGTTCATAAGTAGTTTGTAAGTTTAGGGACTGATGACCCCGTAGTTAAGTCCCATAAGCTTAACAAACATTTGATTTGACACTGCCGGTGATCGAGAAGTGGATACCTATCACGTCTTGTGGGTTCAATCGTAGCTCATCACGAATAAATTGTTCAATTTCGTATGCGCGTGGTCGTGGATGTTCTGCTTGGAATGTAACTTTCAGGGTCGCTCGGCGGTAAGAGTGCGCCATGACGTACACAGTTACTGGACTCGAGACAAATACAAATACCGCGACGCGGAAGTAAACAACACCGGCGGCGGGGCAGTACCCTGCGCGCGGAGCAGGTCCGCACGCGCCTACGGACGAAAGCCAACTAGCTCCAACTCTGTCAATCTATTCACTACTGTGGACTTGATTTGATATGCCATTGTTTCTCACACGGACAACTTTATGTTACTTGCTTCACCAAATAAATTATTCATATTAGATCTTGGAAAAGTAACAAGAAATACTGTTTATAGTAAAGTTATGAATTAAACGAATGTATTAATGTTACACATCATTTGTATTTAGATTACTATCTTTCTTTGGATACTCTACTTCAAATTTTCTACATTACGCAAGACAGCCTTATTTCTTATATATCCCCCAATAAATATAAAATGTTATTAGACAGAAGGAGATGGACAGAGAGAGAAGGAATAGGAGTACTAACTCATGGCTTGAATAAATAAATAAATATCCGGGCAACGCCGGGTTTTCAGCTAGTCTAAAATATAAAGCAGAGTGTCCGTATATTTATGTGTACGTGTTGCATACAAATCTACGGTTCTGTTCCAATCTTTATGTAAGTTTGTACACGTAAGACTCAATCCATGAGGACGGTCGCCGTAAGTGTAAGAATCACGTACGATACATAGTTCACGAAATGGGACGTCATAAAAATGAGATGCGCGAATAACTGCTGCATTTAGCAACAATGCTGCTCATCTTCACCTGAACTACTGTACCGATTTCAACAAAATTTGGTACACACATTCCTTACCGTGAGGTAACAATTGCTGCAGGGTTAAAAATCACATACGACACATGGTTCAGAAGATATGACGTCATAAACAATAGGAATCGAAAAAACTGCCACATAAGCGGCGAGACTGTATAAATTCGCTATATAAGAATGAGAGTACTTAGCGACTTGCAACAAACTTTAAACATAATTTCAAACCTTTATTAAACTGTTTCTCGCTGACAGCCATAGCAAAATGATGAAAGGAAAAACGTTTCTCCCTTACTACTTTTCCGCTGTTTATGGAGTAAAACTACGGCATTCGGTATGACGTTATAATTTATAATTTGTACACTACAAATTATAAAATGTTTAAATGTTTGTAATTCTATCGGACCAAACTGCGTGGTCATCAGCCCGTAGCTTACAAACTACTTAAACCTAGGTAAACTAACCTAAGGACAAATACACATACCCATGCCCCAGGGTACAAATTATATCCACAAGAAATTTTACAGACAGTATACACACATATAGAGGAAAGTACTTCTAAATTGTATCACAGTACGACACGTAGATCATGATATTTGAGCACATCAACAGTAACGTTCCGCTGTTCATGGACTAAAACTACGGCATTCGGTATGACGTTACAATTTATAATGTCCACACTACAAATTGTAGCCGCAGGAAATTTTACAGACAGTATACACGCATACAGTTGAGTGTACCTTCTAAATTGTATCACATTACGGCATGTAGTTCATGAGATATGAGCACATAAACAGTAACATTCGTGGAAAACCGCTCCATCTGCACCAAGATTTAATCTATTACTTCTGTACAACTAACTGTATTCCCAAGAGATTTTAAAGAGATACAGCCCTTATACAAATGAATATACATACCTGTTAACTGGGAGGAATAAACAAATAAGTACCTGTACAACGCCGGGTTTTCAGCTAGTTACTGATATAGTACTCCCAGTCCACGTTCCCTTTCCTCGCAGGCACATATGTTTACAGCGGGCCGGAACAGACACCTTGCATAAACGTGATACTTGTAGCATAATAAGACCGACTGCATGTGATGACACAATTTCAGAACATTTTTTCTGTTGAAAGCTCCTTTCTTCGTCCTATTATTGATGCTCACTCTTGCTGTCGCGTGCATAGCTACAGGCCATTTTCATAACGGTGTTTACAGATTTGTTGACGTGCCACCGCATTACAATATTAGCGGCATGCAATGATTGGAACTTGAACAGCATAACAGAGCAAAGTTATGTTTGTAACGATTTCATTTTTATAGACGTAGAACACTATTCTTAAATGTTATATGGAGGATCACACTGTGGAAGCAGTACAGCTAATTCTTATTTGAACCTGATAACTAGCTTATCTTAGTTTCAAGTTAAGCAGTTGTGGCATCTAGGTTCTAAAGTACTGTGATCGACAGAATGAGCTAAGAGGGCTCGACGTCTGTCTGTTAGTTTTTCGGAGTGGAGACAACAACATTACGGCAACCGAGATAGTGGCAATAAAAGAAAGTTGCTGCAGAAGGGGTTGGTATTGACTTGAGTTTACTCTACGAAAGGAATTACACAAAGTAGGCCGGCCGCGGTGGCCGAGGGGACTGAGGCGCTTCAGTCACGGTCTACACGCTCACTACAGTCGGGGGTTCGAATCCCCCCCTCGGGCATGGATATTTGTGCCGTCCTTAGTATTATCTAGTTCATACGTAGTTTGTAAGTTTAGGGACTGATGGCCCCGTAGTTAAGTCCCATAAGCTCTACAAACATTTGAACATTTGAACACAAAGTAGTAGGGTTCAGGTAGTGTAGTGAGCAGGTGGTGCAATGCAACAACAACGTGATTTACCCGAAGCTATGGTATGGAGAGACATAGGACGCGTGGAGGCGGGAGGTACCTGCAGCTATTGGAGTATCTCAAAGTGCAATTTCCAGGACCTGGGCGCGATTTCAGACAACAGGAACCATTACAAGAAGGCAAGGTCAAGGTCGTTACGGGTAATATCAGCAAGAGATGACCGTTAGCTCCAGTTAATAGCCTGTCAAGGTAGGAGGCTAATTGCAAATCTGCTGCAACGCACCCTTCAGGCAGCAACAGGGCGCGCAAAATATCAACACAAAAAGTACGAAATCGACTTTGGGAATTTGGCCTCTACGCCAGGTGGCCTATGGTGTGCATCGCATTAAAACCATGACACCGTTCAGCCCGCAGAAAGTGGGCGGAAAAACATCAGGATTGGAGTCGTAACGAATGGCGTTGGGTTCTGTTCACAGATAAGATTTTGTGTTGATCCCAACAAACGTCGTTTCCTCATCTGGAGAGAACGTGGAAATCGGAACAATCAACGTATCGTAGTGGTGGATGACTGTTGTGGGCAGGAGTCAGTACTGGCAGACGTACGGATCTCTATGTCATTCAAAATGGAGCACTGACTGCTCAGAGTTATAGAGACGAGGTCCTTCGACCTTTCGTTTTACCCTACAAGTGCCTACGAAATTTCGGCAGCTATGTGGAAAAGTAGTTTAACAGTTGTAGATTTTTGTACAATCAATATTTTTTCTGTATCTGTAACCGTTCGTTTTATATAACCAAACGGAACTTACTTTCTGGACGCGCCTCGTATATAAGAAATAACTGAAATACGAAAAACGAAAACGTTGAAGGGCACGAATGCCAGACATATTTAACAAGGAGAGTACGCTTACTCGTCATCGCCGAATTAGTCGAAATTTATGGTACATGTAGGGCGTGGTGAGACACGAAAGTGCCCCAAGTGGGAACTCCGGATGGCCTAGCGTTTAGAAATAAAAGCAAGTTTGTTACGGATCTATCACATATGAATCTTATCAACTGTCCTTTAGGAAGCGGTGTTTGGCTCAGCGGTAAAAGGTCGGATCGTTTTGAGAAGGTCGCGGGTTCAACTCCACCAGCGGGAATTTTTTTTTCTGCTCCTTGGCAATGCGTACATCTTCATATTGTTCCCGTAAGGATCGGGAGGCCAAGGTTAGATTAACCCAGATAGCGCTGACGTCCTTCCAGAAGGACGAGAACGGCGGCTTACTTTTTTATTCTTATCTGTAAGAGCTCGTGTGCAATGTTGTATTTCTTTGAATCGCCTGCTCCCATTACAGATCAATTTTAGCTTGTACTGGCTATTGCAAAGTGGTTGGATACAGCTGCAAAGTTGAGGTTCATACAGAAGGCACTGAAGACTGCCTCGTAGTTGGGTTTATATTTCTTGACCTTGTAGAATTTTGGGCAATAAAAATTTCTTCTGTATCTGTGTACAATTTCATTTTATTACCAAACAGAACTTACCTTCTGGACGCGCCTCGTACATTTTGCTACAACCAGACTATAGTTCATATACTCCCACAAGGAAAAAGGCATTTATAAGTCTCCCGACAGAGTCTAGCCATCCAGGGACGCAATCCTTTTTCCAGCAAGTTTCAGAGTTCAGGCAAGGAAAAATAGTTACCTATATGATTGGCGGATTATCCTTCAGAAAAATCTGTAATCATGTTGGACTTCTGATACGTCAATTTTCACAAACTTCCTAATAAAATGCTACAACTGAAGTTCTCAAATAGAGCACTGGAGTGGTTTGAAAGCTACTTAAAAAATAGACAGCAAGGCGTTGTGTGTGAGAATGAAAAATCCTCCTGGAGAAATGTTTTTTTCTGAAGTGCCACAAGGATCAGTTTTAGGTCCACTTTTGTTCTCGTTGTACGAGGCGCGTCCAGAAAGTAAGTTCCGTTTGATAATAAAATGAAATTGTACACGGATACAGAAGAAATTTTTATTGCACAAAATTCTAAAACTCTTAAACTACTTTACCACATAACTGCCGAAATTTTGCAGGCATTTGTCATAATGTGGCACCAGGTTTTGTATACCTTCTTCATAGAAATCTGCCGCCTGTGTCTTCAACCAGTTGGAAACAGTTTCTTTCAGCTCGTCGTCAATGGTGAAGTGATGACCGCCAAGGAAAGACTTGAGATGTAAGAACAGATGAAAGTTCTTCTGTAACCAAAGGTGGACGCCCACTTCGTTCTTCATCGTGGACATCACTACGCCCGCCATTGAACTGTCGGACCCATCTTCTCACCATCGAATTCCTCATCGCATTTGGTCCGTAATCCTGAAGAAGTTTCGAGGAAAGAAAATCGTCAATTACTGAAAAAGTGCTACAGGGCCTGGTGATACAGAATTAACCAGAATACCACAGCTTTCGTACGCCGCGTTCGCCAGTCTGTGACCCAGTCCTAATGAGTTGCCTAACAGATTTTCAGATGGGCCCCACGGGAGTTAAGCAAGCCGGCGACGGGCTCGCAAGTTGGACGCGGGGTGGCTGGGGGGCGCTTGTACCTGCGCGGCAACAATGGGGCCGTAGATTGATGACCCGCCGCCACAAAGACTCGCCGCACGGCAATCAATGGCCGCGCAGATTAGGCCGCGCAGTCCGGCCAGGCCCGACCACGGCCGCTGCGCTAGCAGCGCCGGACCAGGAGTCCGCCTCACAGTGATAACCAACGTGCACTGCTGGACACCCCGAGCGAAGCATCCATATCAGGTTAAATTTGCAACGGCGACGAGAGATTCAAATGATTAGCATTTCAGTGTGTGTGCACATAAAGGGCGCCAGTAGCGTCACCTACAAGCGCTGTACAAAGGGGGACGAGACGACCGTGTGAACGTACTAGAATTGCTCTTTTGTGAGGTTATTTTGCGTAAGGAGCTTCAATATGTTTCAACCGTTTTTCGAGCAAGTTTCAGAGTTTAGGCACAGAAAAATAGTTGCCTACATGATTGGCGGATTATCCTTCAGAAAAATCTGTGATCATGTTGGACTTCTGATACATCAATTTTCACAAACTTCCTAATAAAATGCGACAAATGAAGTTCTGTAATAGTGCACTGAAGTGGTTTGAAAGCTACTTAAAAAATAGACAGCAAGGCGTTGTCTGTCAGAATGAAAAATCATCCTAAAGAAATGTTTCTCTGGAGTGCCATAAGTATCAGATTTAGGTCCACTTTTGTTCTCGTTGTATGTAAATGATATGTATAATGTGTTTTCAGCCAAGATCGCTATTTATTTAGATATATGACCGGTTTCGATGCATCTGGCAACACCTTCAGGTCTAGAAACGTACACAAACGTACGTCAATTTTCACAAACTTAGTAATAAAATGCGACAACTGAAGTTCTCAAATAGTGCACTGAAGTAGTTTGAAAGCTACTTAAAAAATAGACAGTAAGGCGTTTTCCGTGAATATGAAAAATCCTCCTGGAAAAATGTTTTTTCTTGAGTGCCACAAGGATCAGTTTTAGGTCCACTTTTGTTCTCGTTGTATATAAATGATATGTATAATGGTTTTCAGCCAAGATCGCTATTTATTTAGATAGATGACCGGTTTCGATACACCTGGGTAACATCATCAGGTCTAGAAACGTACACAAACTAAACATTCTACTGGACGTCTTTACCAATTTTGCCTAAGGAGCTTCAGTATGTCTCAATCGCTTTTCAAGCAAGTTTCAGAGTTCAGGCAAGGAAAAATAGTTGCCCATAGGATTGGCGGATTATCCTTCAGAAAAATCTATCATCATGTTGGACTTCCGATACATCAATTTTCACAAACTTCCTAATAAAATGCGACAACTGAAGTTCTCAAATAGTGCATTGAAGTCTGTAAGAATGAAAAATCCTCGTGGAGAAATGTTTTTTCTGGAGTGCCACAAGGATCAGTCTTAGGTGCACTTTTGTTCTCGTTGAATTTAAATGATATGTATAATGGTTTTCAGCCAAGATCGCTATTTATTTAGATAGATGACCGATTTAGATGCATCTGGGCAACATATTCAGGTCTAGAATGAACACAAACTAAACAATGGACTGTGTAAACCACAACAACCAATGCATCACAATTTTGAATATAAGTACATACCTCCTTCCGAAATGAAAACGTAAGTTAAGTTCGCAAGAAGTTTTCACAATTTATTTATAATAAGGTGACCGGTTTAGATCAAATGTTTAAATGTTTGTAGAGGTTATGGGACTTAACTATGAGGTTATCAGTCTCTCACTTACAAACATGAACTAGCTTATACTAAAGACGGCACAAACATCAATGCCCTAGGGGGGGGGGATTCGAACCCCCGAACATAGCGGCCGTGCAGACTGTGACTGGCACGCCGCAGACCGCTCGGCCACCGCGGCCGGCTCGGTTTAGATCTACACTGAGACCACCAGCAGACCTGTCTCAGCGTTGGTGCAGAGGCGATGCATAGATTGAAACCAGTCACCATATTATAAATAAATTGTAAAATTTTTTGCGAACTTGACTGACATTTTCATTTCGAACAGTTCGCTGTTTTACTAATAGGAAACAATGATTTCCAAACTCATTAACATACCTCCAACATTATCTTAGAAGAAATTCCTGACAGAATCTCTCATTACGTTTGTCTTATGGCGATAACATAAAGTACACATGTACAGCACCAATTAAAATAATAGTAGTATTCTCTACAGGTGTGTTGAAATAACCACATTTTCCTCATAGTTTACGAGGCAAAATTTGTGGTTATTTTAACACACCTGTGGAGCATACTACTATTACCTTAATTGGTGCTATGCGTGTGTACCTATTTGTTATCACCATAAGACAAATGTAATGCTGTTCTATATGAGAGGTATCGTCAGCAATTTCTTGTAAGATAACGAAGGAGGTATTTACTTATATTTAAAATTGTGATGCATTGGTAAAGACGTTAAGTTGTGGTTTATGCAATCCATCGTTTAGTTTGTACTTTTCTACATCAGAATAGTTAATTCCCATTCTTGATGGTATCCCAATACCGAATCAGAAAACAGTTAAGAATCTGGGTATCATTATCGACGAACATTTAATTGGCCAGATAATACCGTCACTGTACACACGAAAACCTCCGGTTTGCTCTAATTCCTCAAAGTTTCGTAACATCTTTCCACAAGATGTAAACTGCAAACTGGTGCAATCACCCTTTCTACCAAACCTTCACTATTGTATAAAACACTTCAGCAAAGATCGCTAGTTTATTTGTTGTTTTTTTACCAATAAATAAACTAGCGATCTTGGCTGAAGTGTGTTTTATATAAATTTTGATCGCTCTCCATAGGCGTAATATGCTACTTAACTACTTCACTATTATGATATGATGCAGCATGGTAAAAGTAGCGAAAATACAAGACGGTCAGAGTTAATAATGAATGCTTGCGTACGGTACATGTGCAACATTCGTGGTTATGACCATATTAGTGCTTCATGCGTCCGGCTTCTCCATCGACTGCTCAATGAGCAAATAAGCAAGTATCTCGCCTCAGAATTTAAACATCATTCATGCCAACACAAGATCCGACTTATCTAGTACCGTAGGTGTCCCTGTACATAAATCGAAAACATTTCGGTACATTATATCATTGGCCGCAAATAATACAGGTATTTGGTGTCATAAATAATGAAGTAGTAAAGATGTGCTTTTGGTTAACATCAAGTGAAAATTACTCATCCTATACTCAGCCAATGTTTCATAACGAAATCACTTTACGAATTCCAAGCAACTTTAAGCATAATTCATTTTCTTAAATATTTCTCATGTACATGCTAATCATCAAGAAAATGTCATTAGATGAGCACTATCATGATTGATACATTATGTTGGGCAGAGAATGTTGCCAAGCCATACTAACCTTTGTTTCTTTTCCAATTTATTTATTTTACTGACCAGGAAGACTTGTGACCGGCCTTGGTCAGAGCTTCATATACAGTGACGGTTCGTTTTATGGCGCAACAGAACAATGAATCGCCATGGAATAATATATGTCTGAGATCATTTGATAAAGACTTCAAACTCAAAATAATTTAAACTGCAATGTATAATTATTTAGTAATTTGTAAGAACCTTCCTGATGACGTCTGCAGCTATGTCTGAAAAAAGCTGTCAGATCAAGTGCCTTCGGTCGGGCCCGGTGGTCTTGGGGTAAAGCGTTCGACAGGAAACCGAACGGTCGCGGATTCGAAACCCGGTCGGACCCCAGATTTTTGCAGTATACACTTTAACCCATCCTTCACCTCTCAAATATGTGAGGAGTCGCCAGAAACGACACGTGGTTCGGATTCCACGTTAAGCTGTAGGCCCCCTTTCCGCGGTTGGATAACTGGGGTAGGCTAGGGACACGCAAGTCGCCGAAGTGGCGTCCAATTGAAAGACTTGCACCAGGCCAATGAGCCATAGGAAAGTATTATTCCTCTGGCCTAGTGCAAAATCCACTTCTGAACCCCCGGTAATCATATTGTAGCTCCTGACTTCGGTGGTGAGGGATAGGGAAAGGAGGGTGGAACGGATCAGTTTTCTCCTAACCTAAAAACTAGACTATGTGCAATTGTGACTTTGAGGACATGTGTTCTTAGTTGTGCAGTGTCTACAATGTGCAGTGACTTAGAAGAAACTAATTTCTCTTCCCTGTCGCTTGAGGATAAGCTCTGTATAAATGATGTCCAGATGGCTAGTAATAAAGGTAAAGTAACTGTTAAACAGGGTATTCAGCTATGATACAAACAAATCATAATTTTCAAGTCATTTCAGATCCAGCATTTTCCTTTACAAACAACGACCACGAAAAACTGAGAGACCTTGTCAAAATCGGACATTTATCACAGGAGATAAAGAAACATGAGCGATTTCAGTCACATGTTACCAGACAACTAGAACACAATCATTAAACAAAACATGAAACCAGACAACAACTTGGCAGTGTTAATAAAAACTTGGTTATAAGGCACAATGATCAGATTTACAAATATCGTTATGTACTTTCAAACATTGTGGCTTGGGTTAAATTTTGTATTGTTCAGAGCTCTCAGTGATTCATCAAATCTGAAAATTTACCACGGTCTTCTTAATTTCACTGCTTAACAATATGTTGCACTTAGCGAGCACCTTTCAAAGGCTAGCATTCTCAAAGGCACTTGAAACATATTAAAATGATTTACTTTCTTCTATACTGGAAGTTTAATATGCCAGAGTAAGAAAATAAATTGCTGCTGCTAATATTTTGTGTTAATTAATGCAGATGAGACAACTAATATTTCAACAATTTCACAGTCTGTCGACTGTGGGCAAAGCTGCAGAATGTTTTTGGACTTTCCTCGGTCCTTGTGAACATGATCTAAAAAACGTTATCAGAATCACTTACAGAATCTTTAACTGTATATAACGCGGATTTATTTCTCAGAGCTGGGATGGTGCAGCCATTATGAGTGGTCTTCGTTCACGTGTACAGACTCTTCTTAAAGAGCATTATAAACAAGCATCTTTTGTTCATGTTACGCATATAACTTTAGTGTGATTTTATCTAAAGGGACGAGTATGAATATGGCATTAGAATTTTTAGTTATTTATTTAGACCTTATTGAGAGTCTCAGTTCTTTTTCAAAGTTCTTCACGATGAACAGTGATTTTAACTGATACAGTGATCAAGAAACCCCCTCAAATTTTCATCACTAGAAGTAATTTTAAACCAAGTACTGTGCGCGTTATGTACAAGAACATTCATTTTTAGAGTGCCTGCAGCAAATCGAACTTTTATCTCGAGTAACTACTGCAATTACTCAAGCTAGAGCGCTCCGCCTGAAATTAAAGCACCCCGTATTTCAGTTTTGGTTGTCTTTACTCAATCATATTACGCAATACGTTGAACTATTCTGCAGTCACATAAAGCAAGCAATTGGCCCACTAACTGTACAAGAAGTTGTAGAACGTTTTAAAGGAGGATATCCGAGATAGCGTCATCGACGGGATTTTTACACGCAAAGGGCTGTTGTATTTTGCGAAAAGACAGAGACAGGAAAACGAAATTCCAAAAAGAGTTGCTGCAAAGAAAAACGTGTGTACAATAATTGCTCAAGTCGATGAATGGCTTCACAGGGTATCTAGTAGCTGTAACGTTATTTAAATCTGAAAAGTTCGTTTATGATACTAGTCAATAACCGAAAACGTTTATGCAGAGTTCTTGTCAAGTATATACCTTCCTTTAATGCAGTAAGATGAGAGGAATGAGCTTAGAAGGCTCACAAGTGCTGTCCACATTTGTAATTCCTGCTGGAAAATAATTCACAGGAACCTTTGAATGAAACAGTGAGTCATTATTACTATCCGGTGACACCGTGTGATGTGAGGCGTTCTTTCTCTATCGTGAAGACAATAAAATCCTGTCTGCGGAGCACTATGAATCAAGAGCGACTAATAGCACTATCAGCATTCTCCATCAAGGAGGACTTCACACGCACCATCGAGGACTTAAGTCAATGCTTATTCAAATGTTCAAATGTTTGTTAAGCTTAAGGGACTTAACTACGGGGTCATCAGTACCTAAACTTACAAACTACTTATGAACTACCTACAACTAAGGACGGCACAAATATCCATGCCCGAGGGGGGATTCGAACCCCCGACCGTAGTGGCCGTGCAGACCGTGACTGAAGCGCCTCAGTCCCCTCGGCCACCGCGGCCGGCGAATGCTTATTAGGGAGAGGAAAGTGAAATTTTCTTACACACATTCATCATAGGTGTATTTCCAAATTGTATTTACTTTATTACTCGTTTTTATGTTGTTTGGAACTTCGCTTTCCATCTCCCAGTTAAACGCTTAGAAAAACCTCCACAAACCGCCACTGCACTGGTATAGTCCAAGAAGTACCTGACGGCATGTCATGAAGATTCATATTAGTACACACTCCGCTGAAGAGTTAAAATGTCAATATGGAAACATCCCTTAGGCTGTGGCTAAACCATGTCTCCACCATATCTTTTCATCAAGGAGTTGGAAAGTAGAAGATGAGTTACTGACGGAATTAAAGTTGTGAGGACAGGCCGTAAAGCGTGCCAGGATAGTTCAGTCGGTAGAGCGATGTCCGCCAAAGACAAAGCTTCCAGGTTCCAATCCCGGTCCAGCACACAATTTTAATATGCCGGAAGTTTTCATATCAGCGCACACTCCGCAGCAGAGTTATCACTCTGGAATCATTTATTACATTCATTATTATTTCCATTCAAAGATATAATAACATTTAATATTACCACTTGTGAAGCACGAATTGTGCTATTATGTATTGCATATGTTAATATTCCTTGAAACAGATAATATGTGATGGCTCTTGTGTGTATTGTTTAAAACCGGAACCCCTCCTACTGCTAGCAAGTCTTCTAGTGACGAGCTGTATGACCACTTGCATCTGTTTGTTACCTAGCGCCAGTCTTGCGTTTAGCAACGTCTCGTTTCCGTTGTTATGGAGTACCCTTCACCGATTTGCTTTGGCAAACGGTTCGGCGTCTGTGAAATTCGGAATAAACTAAAGTCAATGGCAGACGGCTTTTGGGAACCGAATAGTATGCGTGCCATGTCGCGGCGTTCAGCCTACACGGTCGGCAACCCTTCAGTCATGACAACGTCACGGGTTGCCAGAATACTACAATATCGCGCATGGCCCCCAATACATTTGCAGAAGGAAGTCAGGGTGTCGAAGCCAGAGGTCATAGCCTACGAGGAACTATTTCGTTCCGCAGACCACGTAATTGGGAATTACTTCCACAAGTCTCCTGCCGTATGGAGTTATTTAAGGCTTCGCATGGCCGAGCCAAGCTGTCTCGTTTCGCCACCAGTTATATAGTTCCATTCAGTAAATGGAATGACACCATTAATAAATATAGACTTTGATCAGAAATATGTAACTGCGGTAGAATATACTAAATTTTAGGTGTATGCATTGATGAGGGGTTGAACTGGAAAAAGAAAAATCATTGAAGATCTTGCTGAAACGTTTGAGTGCAGCTACTTATGCTATTAGGGTCATTGCAAATTTTCATGATACATGTCTCAGTATATTAGCTTACTATGCCTATGTTCTTTTTCTGCTTTCGTCTGTCATCATATTCAGGGATAATTCATCATTTAGTAAAAAGAGTATTCATTGCACAAAACCGTGTGATCAGAATAACTGCTGAAGCCCATCTAAGATAATCCTGCAGACACTTATTTAAAGAGTTAGGGATCTTCACAGTAGCTTCACGGTATATATATTCACTTATGATTTTTTTATTACCAATCAGACCGAATTCAAAAGCAATAGCAGTGTGCATAGCTACAAAACTAATAGAAAGAGTGATCTTTACTATTTAAGGTAAAATCTAGCTTTGGCACAGAAAGGGGTGAATCATGCTGCCACAAAAGTCTTTGGTCACTTACCAAATAGCATGAAAAGTCTCACAGATAGCCAACTAGCATTTAAAAGTAAATTAAAATAATTTCTGAATGGCGACTCCTTCTACTCAGTAGATTAATTTTTAGATATAAAATAGCTGAAAACCCGGCGCTGCCCGGGTATTTATTTATTTATTTATTCCTGCCATTTTTCAGGTATATATTCATTTGTATAAGGGTTGTATGTAAAATCTCTTGGGAATACAATTAGTTGTACAGAAGTAATACATTAAAACTTGGTGCGTGATGGGGCGGTTTTCCTTGAACGTTATTGTTTATGTGCTCATATCTCGTGAACTACGTATCGTAATGTCATACAATTTAGAAGCTACTCTCGATTCTATGCGTGTATACTGTCTATAAAATTTCCTGCTGCTACAGTTTGTAGTGTATGAATTATAAATTGTAACGTCATACCGAATGTCGTAGTTTACTCCATAAACAGCGGAAAAGTAGTAAGTGAGAAACTTTTTTCCTTTCATCATTTTGCTGTGGGTGTCAGCGAGAAAAAGTTTAATAAAGGTTTGAAATTATGTTTAAAGCTTGTTGCAAGTCGTTAAGTACTCTTATTCTCATGTAGTGTATTTATAAAGTCTCGCCACATTATGTGGCAGTTTTCTGCGATTCCTATTGTTTACGACGTTATATCTCCTGAACCATGTGTCGTATATGGTTCGTACTCGTACAGCAAGGAATACCTCACGCTAAGGAATACGTGTACCAAATTTGGTTTAAATCGGTCCAGTAGTTTAAAAGAAATTGAGCAGCATTGTCGCTAAATGCAGCAGTTTTAGACACATTTCATTGTTTATAACGTCATATCTCGTGAAATATATATCGTTCGTGATTCTTACAATTACGGCGACCGTCCTCATGTATTGAAGCTAACGTGTACAAAATTTCATAAAGATTGGTACAAAACTGTAGATCTGTATTGAAACGTTTTAATAGAGATTTTAAGTAACTACAGTTTATTCTACCGAATATTACATTGTAAGGGGGTTCTGCTCGCTGCAACATTATTCTCCTGGGGCGTCGTGGTAGAAATAAACACTCTATATGTACAGTTTTCACTTCTTCTTTAATTTAAATCAAACTTCTTCTCCACCAAAACATTACAACAAATTCAAAACAATGCAAGAGAACTTAGCCGACAGTACTCCCATTTAAAACACAGAGCGACATAGATTCCAGAGCACTTTACAAACGACTAAAACTCGAACTCTCTACACAAGGCGGTGAGGCAAATATATAACATCGGCAATAATGACCTTTAATTGTGCATTGTTCATAACAATTGAATATAGTAATTTACAATTAACAAACATACACGTAAAACATTTCATGTAAACAAAAATAATCGCAATATAAAATGTAAACTATACATACAATAATTTTCGATCGCACCTATCTTTTTAAGTTTCAATCACGCTACTTTTTTACGTAGGCTTCCGCGGCCAGAGTCAGATGACATAAAAGTTTTCTGGGTATGGTACCGCGTCATGATGTTATTTAAGTAATACATCATGACGCGGTACCATACCAGAAAACATTTATGTCACGCTACTTTTTGTTTGACAACAAACCAAAATGTTAAATGTTAATTAATTAGTTAATGAGTAGATCATACATGTTCCTAACATATATTGAACTATCAAATCTCATGGCCATTCACAAAATATATTCCAAATCTCACATCTGTCAATATATACAAAGAATTCAATATTGATAATTAATGTAATACACCACTTGTTTATGAGCCTAACATATATACAATGCTATTTATTTTAATATCTTTATGTGGATACAAAAGTTTTTTACCATTTGTCTGTCTATTTATTGAAATAACATACAATGACGCAACTATTGCTTATAGAACTGCCTGGAAAGAAAATATATGAATCTCTTAATTAATGAAATCTATCACTTGTTTTAATCACAGTATCACCGAGACACTGTCCTATACTGATTCCTAGACTGGCTATTTCGTTTTTAACTAACTTCACACGCAACTTTTATCACTATTGAACCACATGATTCCGGATCCGACGCATTCGGTATCGTAGGATGACATTGAGATGAGAGGACCAGGCAGACGGTATCGTACGATAACATTGAGATGAGGGGGTCAGCAGTATCGTCACAGTATGCAACACGTACAAATATACGGACACTCTGCTTTATATATTAGATTAGTAAATCTGCAAAAAAAATGTATCATGTAATACTTTGTACAATGTAATATCTTGTAAATACACCTTTTATTAATCTGGAAGCTGGGATAGCCAACGGCCGAGGTGCGCGAATTGGTGGTTCACGCGAACGGAAGGAAAAAAAAGACGAGTTCGATGTTTTCGCTGCCAGAAGCTTGGCCACGTTGCCAAGAATTGCAGGGAACCAGTCGCGTGTGTTAAGTAAGCGAAAGCACAGGATACCCGCGCCTGTACGAAGCCGCAAGATGTTTCGCCGGCCTGCGTAAACTGTGCCGGCGCACTTGCTGCTAACTGTGGCGGCTGTACTTGCGTGCCGCGGTGGAGTAGCCGAGCGGTCTAAGGCGCCTCGCTGCGGAGCGCGCGGTTGCTCGCTGTGGAGGTTCGAGTCCTCCCTGTGGCGTGTGTGTGTGTGTGTGTGTGTGTGTGTGTGTGTGTGTGTGTGTGTGCTGTCCTTAGGTTAGTTTACCTTAGTTTAAGTAGTTTGTAAGCTACTGACTGATGACCACGCAGTTATCTATACAAATTAAATATTTTAGTTTCTTATTCTAGCTTGTGTGTGTTATGTGCTTGTAAATACAAACACAAGCACAAATTAAATATTTTAGTTTCTTATTCTAGCTTGTGTGAGTTATGTGCTTGTAAATGAATTTTAAGCTGTGTCGTAGTTATGATGCTTATGTTGGAATTTGAAGTTGTGTGGTAGTTATGATGTTTATGTTGACTTTCTTCACAGGCAACTTCGAGAAGACTCATGTTAAGTTGTTATTTTGATCATTTATAAGACAGGCAAATAAAGTTTATATGTATTATCATATGGTGTGGTTTTGTAGAGTGTATTATGGTGCTTTATGTGTGTTTGTGGATACGCCTTGATGCAAAACACTTGCTATTTTTATACCCAAACTAGTTTCGGCGGAAAACCCGCTATTCTCTCTCTCTCTCTCTCTCTCTCTCTCTTTTTTTTTTTTTTTTTTTTTTTTTTTTTTTTTTTTTTTTTTTTTTGTTTTTTTTAAGAATGCAAAAGGACATACTTACAAAACTGTAAAACACATTGTAGTATAAGGTATACACTTCTTTTTTCGTTGTATCACTATATAAACATTCATTTCCGTACCTTTCATCATTGGGCTATTTTGCACTTCCTCACTGCTTTTTGCCTTTTATACGTTGTAGCCCTACAGCATGTCATCTGCAACAGTATGAGCGGTTGTTTTTGTTAAAAGTTACTATTGTGAAAAACTTTGTTTTTGCGTGTTTACGTCTCGGTTTCATTTTTCTTTTTAGCTGTTATTGCGGTTTGTGATAGTATCGATATTAGGTTGTGTCAATATGAAATCGTACTCACGTTTGTAGTCGGTCCTAAGAATGGGCTTGATAGAACGTACTCACATCGTAAGTGAGCATATTCCGCCTCTGGCAGTTTTTTTTTAAATTTACGGCATTTTAGCGTGTGTCGAATATCGCGTGATATGTCGTATATCGCGAGATTGTTTTTGTATCTGTGGCGCGAATTTTGATAGTTTTGATACTTCGTGTTGTGGTACTGTGTGTGTGTGTGTGTGTGTGTGTGTGTGTGTGTGTGTGTGTTTTTATTGACGCCCTGTGTTCTGTGTTAGTTCATCTAAGGCATTGAAGATTGTGTTGTTGCAAAGTATTGTGTATTCGTTCTTTACGTTTTTGCCTTCCTTTATGGCGTTTTGGATGTGAAAATTTTCTTCTATTGTGAGTTTTCAGTTTTGGCTATTGCGGTTTTTCATTATGTGTAAATCAGTTTCGATATTTGTGGGATGGTGGTTTTCTTATACTAAATATTCTGCAAAAGTTGAGTGTGTGCTTTCGCTCTTCAGAGCTCTTATGCGTTCAGTGTAACGTGTTCTGAAATTCCTACATGTCTCTCCAATGTAATGTGACTGACAGGAGTTACAAGTGATTTGGTATGTTCTTGCATTACTGTATTTGTCTGGAGTTCTTTTTTGTGGTCTTAGTCTTTGTTGTACTGTGTTGTTTGTTTTGAAGACGATTAGTATCCCTTGCTTCTTTAATATGTTTCCAATTTTGTGTACTATTTTGTTATTGTATGTTAGTGTGTACCATTTGTTATTGTTTTCTGTTGTAGTGTTGTCAGGGTCGGCGTTTCTGAAATTTTATTTAAACAAATCTTTAGGGAATGTCAGCAGTCAATCGCAATTTGTGTGTTTACTTTTCAGGTTTCGGCCACTGAGTGGCCATTCTCAAAGCTTTTCATATGTGCTTCCATATAAACCGTCATCTTGACAGTTACGTTCAGCATGACAGTATAGATGTAAACATAACTCAAAGCATTGAGAATAGCCACACTGTGCTCGAAATCTATGTAGATCTGGAAAATAAAAATAAAAATTGCGATTGATTGGTGGTATTCTCTACAGATTTGTACAAAAAAGTCGCTGGGCACCAGCTCAAAAAATGAAGTCAAACCAGATTGAAGAAATCCTTTGTTGGTGTGGTCTTCAGTCCGCCGTATGGTTTGATGCAGCTCTCCACGCTACCCTGTCCTGTGCAAGTCTCTTCATCTGAGAATACGTTCGGCAACCTACATCCTTTTGAATCTGCTTACTATATTCGTCCCTCGGTCTCCCTCTACGATTTTTACCCCACACATTTCCTTCTAATGCTATATTGACAATTTCTTGATGTCTCAGAATGTGTTCAACCAATCCATTCCTTCTCTTAGTCAGGATATGCCAGAAACTCCTTTTCTCCCAGATTCGATTAAGCACCTCCTCATTAGTTACGTGATCTACCCATTTAATTTTCATCATTCGTCTGTAGCACCACATTTCAAAAGCTTCTATCATCTTTTTATCTGAACTAATTATCGTCCACGTTTCACTCACATGCAATGCTACACTCCAGACAAATACTTTTAGAAAGGGTTTCCTAACATTTAAATTAATATTGGATGTTAACAAATTTCGCTTCTTTAGAAACGCTTTTCTTCCCATAGCCATTCTGCATTTTATATCTTCTTTACTTCGGCCATCAGATCTTGCTACCCAAATAACAAAATTCATCTACTACTTTTATTGTCTCATTACCTAATCTAATTCCTTCAGCATCACCTGATTTTCTGACATTGCATTCCATTGCCTTCGTTTTACTCTTGTTAATGTTCATCTTATATCTTTCTTTCAAGACACTGTCCATCCCCTTCAATTGCTCTTCCAGATCTTTCGCCGTCTCTGACAGAATTACTATGTCATCGGCAAAACGCAATGTTTTTATTTCTTTTCGCTGCACTTTAATGCCCTCTCCAAATTTCTCCTTCCATTCCTTCACTGCCTGCTCAGTGTACAGATTGAACAATATTGGGGAAAGGCTACTACAAGCCTGTCTTACTCCCTTCCCAACCTCTGCGTCCCTTTCTTGCCCTTCGACTCTAGTAACCGCCGTCTGTTTTTTGTATAGGTTGAATATAACTCTTCGCTCCCTATATTTTACCCCTGCTACCTTAAGAATTTGTAAGAGTGTATTCCAGTCGACATTGTCAAAAGCTTTCTCCAAATCGACAAACGCTAAAAATGTAGGTTTCCCTTTCCTTAGCCTATCTTCTAAGATAAGTCGTAACGTGAGTATTGCCTCCCGTGTTCTTACATTTCTTCCAAATCCAAACTGATCTTCCCCGAGGTCAGCTTCTACCAGCTTTTCCATTCTCCTGTAGATAATTAGTGTTAAAATTTTGCAACCATGAGTTATCAAACTGATAGTTCTGTAATTTTCGTACTTGTCTGCACTTGCTTTCTTTGGAATTGGAATAACGATATTCTTGAAGTCAGAGGGTATTTCCCCTGTCTCATACATCTTGCATACTATGTGACACAATTTTTTCACGACTGGCTCTCCTAACGATATCAGCAGTTCAGACGGAATATCATCTACTCCAGGGGCCTTAGCTAATTTTAATAAGCCTTGTGAATTTACAAAAATGTTCAAATGTGTGTGAAATCTTATATTACTGTAAGGTACGCTGTTCAGGAGATGTAGTATTGATCCGCGTTAAATTGAATTTCTGGCCGAATTTCACTACAGATGCAGGTGAAAAGGTCAAAGACGGGGGGGGGGGGGGCGGAAATCAATGGAGAGAGGATGAATAAGGAGATTGAGTAACATAATATGAATGTTTGTCTGTATGTTCTCTATGTGTTCACAAACCATTCATTCGATTGCAATGAAACTTTGGTGAACTGCTCACCGTACGCCCACGAAGATTTCTGATACAAAAACAAAAGAGCGGGACACATAGCTCAGAAGATAAGACGTCATAAATAATGAGAGGGCACCGCGTGGAAATACCAGATTTATGCGTCAATTATTTGAAAATGAGAGTAGTTAGGGACCTGCAACAAAGTTTGTATGTAATACAGCAACTGTTCAGATTATAAATTAATGAAATGCAGCAACCAGTTGCTTGTTGTTATTTATTTTGAACTTTAACGACCGGTTTCGGGCGCTTGAGTGCCCTTCTTCTGGTCTATTTTTGTACTGTTGCTTAATAAATAAACATGCTACTAGTGGAATCAACGCTAAGTGCAAAGATTATGGGCTACTAGTGGAATCAACGCTAAGTGCAAAGATTATGGATTATTCCATAATCTTTGCACTTAGCGTTGATTCCACTAGTAGCATGTTTATTTATTAAGCAACAGTACAAAAATAGACCAGAAGAAGGGCACTCAAGCGCCCGAAACCGGTCGTTAAAGTTCAAAATAAATAACGACAAGCAACTGGTTGCTGCATTTCATTAATTTATATTATAGATTTGAATTTTACTATTTATTTTTGTCTGCAAGTCTCCATTAATTCTCTTGCATACAATATTAAGCAATCTGTTTTCTCAGTCTCTATCTATATAAAAGCGAAATGACACTCACTGAATAAACTCAAAATCTCGTAAACTACTTCACCTTCGAAACTGAAATCTGGCAGGAACGTAACATCTACAATTTAATTTCGATCTTCACGAAATTTCGAACGCTTGACCTTAAAAACAATAGGAACGTAACCGTCTACCTTGACTTTCATACGGTGCGTGGGGGAGGTTACTTTGCAACATACAAATGGATACCTAAATACCTTAGTCGCGCCATAACTTGAGAACGGCTCGACCGGTTTTACAGATTCTTTTTTTGTTGTTTGCGTTATTCTCAAAACAATGTTGTTTGAAATAAAACTGGAATATTTGAGAACAACAAGGTGTGTTTTCAATGTGACCCTGCGTTTCTATTCTATAGAAATCAATAGTTTTGTTCCGATATTGATGAAATTTTGCGTACTCTACTTAAAAACAAGAGGAATGTCACTGTCAGTATAAAATTGTGTTCGGTGCATGGTGGAGGGTATTTAACTTGCGGAATTTTACAAAATGCATAGTTTTGCTCCAAGCTTTATGAATTTTTGCACACACGACCTTAAACAAAGAGAAAAATCACATGACAGAGGGTACCTTGCAGAAAACTTTGCCGAGAGAGAGAAAGGTGGAAACGAACAGAGAGATGGGAGAGAAAGAGGTGGATGCAGAGAGAGAGAGGGGCAGAGGATGTGGACTACGGGAATGAAGGATAAATTAACACCCGGGCAACGCCGGGTTTACAGCTAGTAATGCAATAAATACACACCCGGACATCGACGGGTAATAATGCTAGTCGAAATATATTAACTCGCTGCACTGCGGTTGTTCATTTCAAAGAACTGACACTCGACATCTGTCGTAATTTCCGTTGTCAGTTCTTTCGTGTCTGATTATGGAATAAGGGGCAACAAATTAGTCATCGCCGTATCACTTCACTTTTCTTCGCTTTATTTTCATTCTAGTTATTGGGACGACGTCTGCTTATTATTATACAGTAAATAAATGTTGGCAAAGTGATAGTGTGCGAGTAGTATTGTCAAACAAAAGTACCGGTCAGAGTTGAATTGTTGTTCATGCACGCGGAGACAGGTGTGTCATAGCTCAAAAACCAAGACGTCCGCCTATCACTCAGAAACGGATAGCAAAAATGTTCAAAAATATGTCGAAACCCAACATATGTCAGGCTTACTACCAATGTCTTTACCCCTGGTGATTACTCGCAGCGTATTTACCCATTCGGAATACTTCTAGCCATTCATCTACATCTACATCTACATACATACTCCGCAATTCACCGTAAGGTGCGTGGCGGAGGGTACACTGAACCACTACTAGGCATTTCCTTTCCTATTCCACTCCCAAATAGAACGAGGATAAAAAGATTGCCTATATGCCTCCGTATGAGCCCTAATCTCTCTTATCTTGTCTTTGTGATCTTTACGCGAAATGTAAGTAGGCGTACTACACTCAGCTTCAAATTCCGGCCCTCTAAAGTTACTTAACAGAAACTCACGAAAAGAACGTCGTCTTTCTTCCAGCGATCCCCAATTGAGTTGCCGGAGCATTTCCGTGACACTCGCGCATTGGTCGAACCTACCGGTAACAAATCTAGCTGCTCGCCTCTGAACCGCCTCTATGTCATCCTTTAAACTGATCTGCTGCGGGTCCCAAACACTTGAGCAATACTCAAGACGTGGTCGTACAAGCGTTTTATACGCGGTCTCCTTTACGGGCGAAGTACATCTTCCCAAAATTCTCCCAATAAACAGAAGTCGGCTGTCCGCCTTACTCACAACTGTCCTTACATGTTCGTTCCATTTCATATCGCTCTGCAATATTACGCCTAGATATTTGAACGACGCGACAGCATCAAGAAGCTCACTACTAATGCTGTATTCAAACATTATAGGATTGTTTTTTCTACTCATGCGCATCACCTTACATTTTTTTACATTGAGAGCTAGCTGCCATTCTTCGCACCAACTAGAAATTTTGTCTAAGTCATCCTGTATGCTATTACAGTCAGTTACAGACGACACCCTCCCATACACCACAGCATCATCAGCAAACAGCCGCAAATTACAACTTACTCTGTCCATCAGATCATTTATATAGATAGAAAATAATAGCGGTCCTACAACACTCCCCTGGGGCACGCCTGACGATACACTCGTCTCTGATGAACACTCGCCGTCGAGAACAACGTACTGCGTTCTATTACTTAGGAAGTCTTCCAGCCAGTCACAAACTGTGAACCTATTCCATAAGCTCATATCTTCGTTAGCAGTCTGCAGTGTGGCACCGCGTCGAACGCCTTTTTGAAGTCGAGAAAAACACAATCCGCCTGTTGCCCTTCATCCATGGCTCGCAAGATGTCATGTGAGAAAAGGGCAAGCTGAGTTTCACACGAACGATGTTTCCTAAACCCGTGCTGATTCATGGAAAGAAGCTTTTCCGTTTCAAGGAAATTTACTATATTCGAACTGAGAAAATGCTCTAAAATTCTACAGGAAACTGATGTCAACGATATTGGCCTGTTATTGTGTGGGTCAGTTCTCTTTCCCTTCTTATAAACGGGAGTCACCTGCGCTTTTTTCCAATCACTAGGAACTTTGCGCTGAATTAAAGATTCGCGATAAATGCAAGCTAAGTAGGGGTCCAATGCCACAGAATAGTCTTTGTAAAACCGAACTGGTATTCCATCCGGACCAGCAGACTTTTACGTATTTAGCTCTCTCAGCTGTTTCTCTACACCGGAAATACCTATTGCTATGTCCCCAATTTCGGAATTAGTACGTTGATCAAATGATGGTACATTTGTGCGGTCCTCCTGCGTGAAAGATTTCTTAAAGGTTAAATTTAGAACTTCAGCTTTTCGTTTGCTTTCTTCTATTACTGCCCCGGAATGATCAACGAGTGACTGGACAGTGGGCTTTGACCCGCTTATCGATTTTAAACAGGACCAGATTGTTTTCGGATTCGCGGAAAGATTTTTTGCTAAGGTATGGCTGAGATAATTATTGTATGCTTCGCCCATCGATCTTTTTATAGACGCACGAATCTCTACTAACTTTTACCTGTCATCATTTGCGTGTTCTTTTTTGAATCGAGAGTGCAACAGCCTTTGCTTTCTCAGCAGCTTTCTAACATCGTTATTATACCACGGTGGATCTTTTCCATCCTTAATCGTCTTTACTGGCACATATTTCTCTAACCCTTTATTAACAATGCACTTAAATTTAGTCCACAATTCCTCTACATCCATAGTCCCGGAATTGAACGATGCCCATTCATTTTCTAAGTGCGATCGTAACATTTTCTTATCGGCTCTTCTCAACAAAAACACGCTCGTAGCCTTCTTGATTGGTTTATGAACTTTGGTCACCATCGACGTTATGACGATATCATGTCTCTACACAGACATCGTTAATAAGGTCAGGCCTGTTTGTGGCTATAAGGTTCTAACGTCCATCACCTCTTTTCGGAATGACTCAAACTGAGCCCTAATATATTCCTGAATCACGGAAATGTTTATTAGTTCTCAGTCTATAACGAAATCATTCCACTGTAGGTGAAGTTGAACTTATCTTATATGCTGGCTGAAGTCCATTGCGTTGTGAGTTGTCTTCGGCATTCACTAAAGAAATTGATTTTACAGGATCTTTTTGTAAAGTAAAAGCATCTTAGTTGATATGGAAACGATTTTATTTCCACTTAAACATTGCACAATCAAGAAATGCAGCAGCAAGCTAACAAAGCTGCTTACAGGTTTCTGGCCACTCACAAACTCTATCCCAGACTGAACAAACAATGGTTTCTCTCCAACATCATTCTACATGACTGCGTAATAAGATTGATGACAAAGTTTTGTAATTCACAATTAAACAGTATTCTTTTACATTAAATATGCCAAAATACAGAAATTAAAATATTACATTTAAGCTTTGACTATTTATGTCAATGTATGTACTTGTTTCATGAAATTTGTATTTAAATGTAGTACACAAATTTGACGTCATTCTTTTGACTAGTGTTTACTGTGCTCAAATTATTTACATTATGTGTGTTTTCGAAATGCACACATATTTGTTTTGCCAATATTGTGTAGGCGTACGATTATTTTGACATGGTATTTTAATGTGTTTCGGTTTGCGGTCAAATTATTTATTAATACGGATTTGTATATGGTTGTCGTAGTTTTGTTAATTTCGAAGATAGTTTCTTAGTACCAAACGGATTATTAATTTTAGTGCAAGAAAAATTATCAGTATTTAATTTAGGATCTAGTGATATATAAAACATGGTCTGCCCTAATTTATTTAAACAAAAGGTATATATGAAATCATGTTGTGCAATAGTTTATAACATGTAGCATTGTTGTTTTTATACAAATTAGTATCTATATAGGTTCAGCAATTTCCGAAACTAAGTGTAATGCATTTTTAGTGTTTGCAGCTATTATTTACGAAAGTATTAAAAACTGAAAATTACGTAAAAGGTCAGCTAAAGTTATATTTAAATGAACGTACTATTTCTTAAAAGCGTTTTAGTAATAGTCTTAATAGAATTCCAAACAGAAGGCGAAAATGTGAAATATCACATGTCTGGTAATGAAGTTTTATTTTAGGCGTCAGATATTTTGTGTTTAAATGTTGGCAACTGATTTTTAGGAGTGTTCAACATAGCAGAAACGTTACAAGGTCTAGAATATTTCCATTGCGCGTGGGTTGCCGGTTTAACTGCTCAAGACAGTTTTCGGAGAATGTGTCCAAAAGTAGCTCGCAAGACTGCTTGTCTGTACCGCCTGAAATGTAACTAGGGAGGTCCCAATCTATACTCTTAAGGTTGAAGTATCCTCCGACTAATATTACATGGCCCGGATACCTATGCACTACCTGGTGTAGACTTTCTTTGAATGATTCTAAAACTGCTAAAGCAGCACTGGGGGGGAGGGGGGCGGTAAAAACACCCAACTATTAACTTTACTTCTTTTAGACCTGTTATACGTGCGCAGATAACTTCACAGCTACTTTCAACCTCGATCTCAGTAGAAACAATATCTTTGTCCACAGCGATGAACACTCCTCCTCCAGTTGTATCAGAACTATCTCTCCGATATACATTCCACGCTTCGCTAAATATTTCTGAACTTGCAACATCATGAGCTAGCCAACTTTCGGTGCCTAAAACTATCTGAGCGCAATAACCTCCATGCAGTGCGGCAAATTCGGGAACTTTGTTTCTAATACTCTGTAAGTTGGCGGCTAAGCCAACAGCACGCTCAGCTGTTCGCGAACTGCGGCCAACTCCTCCTGCGTCCGCACACAGCAGGCACACATCCTATCCATCCTATCGATACAATTAACTGCAGAAAATAGAAAACTAAATAGTCAACTTTTAAGTAGCCTAGTATTCTAATAAAGGCGGCTGGCTGCTGACTGAACTGTGGTCAGTGGTAACTACACTGTAGTTACATTGTAGGTGTTGGACATGTTTGACTGTAGTAAAATCGGAAACTTCCACAGAAGGGTTTAGCAAACTTGCTTCAGGCTTAACATGTAACGGCAGTATCGAACATTGCATTTGAATTTCTAAATTAGATTTCGTCTTCTGAAGAATTAGTTGAGAGTAAACGCACGGGGCGTACCACGCTGGCAGCGCTCCACTCATAAGAATACTGGCGTCAGTGGCGTGTCTGTTCCAACGGCGTAAACACGACGGTGCTGCCACAGTGGCGAGGAAGAAATTAGTCCTCCTCACTCCTCTTGTTCAACAGAGACGGCCGGCAGGTAGTCGAGGCGCCATGCCACAGTTCCCAAAGCCGCTCCCTCCTAGGTTTGGTTTCGAATCCCCTCTTGGGCATGAGTGCTGAGTTTGTTCTGAAATAAATTAGGCGGGGGGGGGGGGGGGAAGAGCATCAGATTTGGCGCCCCCCGGAAAGTGTCGCCCCGTGCGGCCGCAAATTTCGCACGTGCCTAGCGCCGGCCCTGTGTGTTGTGTTGTCTGTGCGTTCGGCCCTTGTGTTTCGGTATCCTGTGTTTGTGCATTTAACTGGATGACTTTGGTGCTGTCTTTCTTTTTTATCTTGTTGTTCAGCTTGTCTATGGTGTCTGTTTTGTATTCATTTTCAGAAACAATTTGTTTGATTGTGTTTAGTTCCTGTGTGTATTTCTGTGGATTTAGGGGTGTTTTGTTTAGCCTGAGGAGCATGTGTGTGAAACTGGCATGTTTATGGGTTACTGGATGATTGGAGGAGTTATGGATCACAGTATTTGTAGCTGTGGCCTTTCTGTAGATGGAAAATTCATGTTGGTTGTTGTGTCTTGTTATTGTGAGGTTAAGAAATTTACCTTCTTGTTTTCTTCAGATTCCACTGTGAAGTGTATTTTGGGGTCTACTGTGTTCATGTCACTGTGTAATTCTTCTATCGTGCTTTGTGTGTCATGTATTTGTAACGCAAACACTGACCAACAGTGGCAACAGAAGAGTTTCAAATGACAATGATACGGTGCTTTAGTTTCTCGGATTTTACTGGATTTGGGGTGCGTATTTATACCTATCTTATTACCCTGTAATCTGTATTATTTGCGTGTGTGTTAGAGTTTCATTATTATCAGCGCTTCCTAGTGATGGGAACAATCGAATGAAAACAATCGATTCATTCGGTTGTTGGAAAAAAATCGATCATTCGGTTGCAGTTTCTCGTATCGGTTGAATTATTCATTCGTTCTTCTGAGTGAAACGAGTCGGTGGGACCAACCGAATGAAACAACCGATTCAGTCGGTTGGACTATTCATTCGTTCTTCTGAGTGAAACCAGTCGGTGGGACCAACCGAATGAAACAACCGATTCAGTCGGTTGGACTATTCATTCGTTCTTTTGAGTTAAACCAGTCGGTGGTATCAACCGAATGAAAAAATCGACGCAGTCGGTTGGACCACTCATTCCTTTTCTTTTGAGTTAAACCAGTCGGTGGTATCAACCGAATGAAAAAATCGACGCAGTCGGTTGGACCACTCATTCCTTTTCTTTTGAGTTAAATCAGTCGATGGGGCCAACCGAATGAAAGAGTCAGTCGGTCGTAGTTTTACTTTTTTTTTTTTTTTTCGAATGAAAGTAGTCTGTGGGAACAACCGAATGAAAACATGAGACACTTTTGCAGTTTTGTACATTGACTGAATTATCATTCTTTCTTTTAAAGTGAAAAGAGGCAGTACGTTTTTCGCGGGGAGCGGGGACTCGAGAGGGGGTGCTGCCTCGCTTGCGTTTTCACTGCTGACAGAGCCAGCAGGCGCGCGCCAAACTCTACACAACAGTGCCTGGCGGCGTCGCAGGGCGTGCCATCCCCGATTGTTGTCGGTTACTTACTGTCTCAATAAAGAAGCGTCGAAACTACAGGGTGTTCCAAAATGATCGCTACAAGTTTAATCTCGCATACTGTATCTCCGAAGTGGGAACAGGTAGAAACTTGCGGTTTGCGGCTTATTGTTCATACATATCTAAGGTACTAGTAGGACAGAGTTAAGTATTTTAACATTGAGCATATTTGCTAGATCCAAATTCGAAGATCACTAAAACATTAGATGTTGTAAAAAAAAGTTTATTAAAGTATTTGGTATAAAAATGTTTCTTATAAAAATATTTTTGTTAATTCCATCTAATTTGAAGGAGTACGAGAAGACATACAACATTTATCAGTGCTGTAAATTTCCTTCAGCGCGCCTGTATTCGTCAACGGTGTATGAAAACATTCATCTCAAGTTTCATAATTATTCACTCTTGTCACAGATATTTCTGTGGTTATCGGTGAAACGGTGTGGAGGTTTATTCCATCCCTGCGCCATGTACCATACAAAATCTTAGATGCCACTTGTTTTGAAAGTCAAGTGTGCTAAATTTCATCAGGATCGGAATAAACTCTGTATTGGCGTCGAATTCTGGAATACCTTCTCTCATGCATCGAACTAAAGTAGATGTAGACGGTGACCATTTTCTTTCTTTGAAGGTGAAAAGTGAAATATATCATTAAAATTCGAATACAAACGGAATTTGTTGAAGTTAGTAGGTAAAGTACCCTCCGCCATGCACCTACGAAATTTATTGTACACAGTTACCTTCGCCTTGTTTTAAAGGTCTAGTGTTCAAAATTTCATCAAGATCGCAGCCAAATTGTGGTTTTTGTCGAAGTTAGTATGTAAAGTACCTTCCGCCATGCACCGAAATAAATTTGGTGCAGGGAGTGACGTTTCTCTTGCTTTGAAGGTCAAGTGTGCAAAATTTCATCAAGATTGGAACAAAACTGCAGATTTGCATGCAATAGAAACAGACACACGGACACACTGCTATATTCTTAAAATTCTTTAAGAATGTTTCACGCTGAATCACGGTTCATTTTATATCCGAAAAGGCTGAAGGAGTATGCAAATAAAATCACACAAAGTCGATGAATTAATAAAAACATCCATATAACTGCAGAGACCGACAAAGACTTTTTCCAGTCGGTTGTATCGCATCAAGTGAAACCACTCAATGCCGAGAACATTCATATAAATGAGTTGGTTTACGTTATAGGAGGCGATCTATTTATATTATTGTAAAAAGATATAAAATAGCCAAGATCGCTTATCGTCAGTTTTTATTAATGACGACCGGTTTCACTGAACTATGTCACCATCATCAGGTCAAATAAAATATTTTACAAGGCCATAATCTTGTAATGTCAAATAGTTGTTATATATAAAACGATTTACAGTGCATAAGTGCACTAAGTCATTATAATAAAACGTAATTAACACAGTGAGTGACAAAAGCAAACTCAAACTTGTCACTCACTGTGTTAATTACGTTTTATTATAATGACTTAGTGCACTTATGCACTGTAAATCGTTTTATATAACAACTATTTGACATTACAAGATTATGGCCTTGTAAAATATTTTATTTGACCTGATGATGCTGACATAGTTCAGTGAAACCGGTCGTCATTAATAAAAACTGATGATAAGCGATCTTGGCTATTTTATATCTTTTTACAATTCATATAAATGACAGAGACTTGTTTCATTCGGTGCTCCCACATCGACTGAAACCACTCAAACCCACTGAATGAGTGAAAACATTCATATAGGGGCTGCAACCGACAGAGACTGGTTTCATTCGATTGTTTCGCATCGACTGAAACCACTCAAACCCCACCAGTGAGTGAAAACATTCATACAGCCACAGAGACTATTTTCATTCGGTTGTTTCATTCGACTGAAAAAACCGACTGAACGAAAAACAACCGATTGACCAATCGGTTGTTAAAAATAGTCGGTTGTCCCATCACTAGCGCTTCCTAACGGTTCCAATGAGTTATTAGGTTTCACTAGCGTATTGGTCCACTGTAGGTTATGGTAGTAACACTAAAACTGGGTCTTTGCGATAGCCTTTGGATAGCTCGAAATATAATTGAAAATAATGGCTTAACCGTTTATCTGGCATGAAATGTGAATAAATGAATTTGTAGAGGAGAAAATGCTCTACAACTTTGTCCTGTTATGTTTTTTTCATATCTCGCGTCGTTTCGGAGATATTTGAAAAAATGTCTGTCTGTCTGTCCGTAACGTGTTCCCACTTTTTAAGTCGTACCGTTCAACTGATCAGCACCAAACTTTACAGACGTAACTGATCGCCACCAGAGATCAAAACCTCCCATTTTCAGATATTTCGGACAAAAAAAAAAAACGTTAGTAACACCAAAAAAGACGCTTGCAATGTAATTGTAATTGCAAATAAACCGTTCATCTGACACAAAAATTAAATAACCGAATTTGTAAAGGGGAAAATTCGATACAACTTTCCTCTTTTATGTTTTATTCGTAACTCGCACTGTTACAGAGATATTTGCAAAAATAACGGCGATTTGACACCATCACTTGATTTTACGTAAAGCAGGCGTTAGGAAATGTCACGTGACATTTCTCGCCCAGAACTCTCTCTGTCATATGCCATCTTGCGTTCTGCATTTTATGATTTTCCTATTATAACTTAAATGTTGTCACTTCAAAGCAATGGCACATTGAAGAATTAACAAAAAAACATGTTGCTGACAGTACGATAAATTACAATCTAGGGTCAAAAATTGTCATTTTATCTGTTAGCTTCTATTTCTGTGCGAAACTCATCTAAACTGGGTTAACTCATCTACCACTTCTGTGCGAAATTCCCAATTTTCTACTAGATTTTTAACTCATCTGCCAAAAGTTTGAAATTTATCATCCTGTTTGTCTGGAAAAAGTGTGATTTGTTGTTTTAATTCCTCAAATAGTTTATTAATATTTTTCTGGTGTGTTCCATCCATTATCTATGCCTGATGTCTCATGCATCTATTATTTAAAAAATTGATCTAACACTGAAGTCACAAGGCACACAGTCACTATTAAATAAAAATCGCACTGATGTGTTATAAGGCCCACCTTAGATTTGCTTGAAGTTTTATGATTTTTTGCTAACATTTTGGACAAAAATAATGAAAATGTGAATATTAAAATATTATGGGCGATACCATTACGACTCTACTTTTGTGCACCCAACACGTAATATTCTTTCTGACCGTATTTTAACAAACAGTCAAAACTATTTGATCTTTGAGTTTAGCTTTCACAAATATATTCTTTTAACTTTGCCTCTTTAAAATATTATTTTAATAACTCTCCCATATTTCCATTATCTTTTTCCATTAAAATATTATCACCTGACTTGCCTTGCTAGTTTGTTCTGAGTTTATTTTCTACGCCTATATTGGTTACGATTGACTATAGCTTGGAAGGAACGTAGCATACATTTGGCGTTCGTTCGAGTGACTATAGCCTGGATGGAACACAACGTAATTTGGCGTTCGGAAATCTGTCACATGACATCCTTCACCCGAAACTCTTTTGTGTACACCATCTTGCTTTCGGTATTTGATGATTTTCTTATTATAACTCAAGCGTTGTCATTTCAAAGCAATGGCGCGCTGAAAATTATCAAAAACACTTCGTTCTTAAAACAATGAATTATAATCTAATGTCTAAAACTGCCATGTTAGCAGTTAACGCCTGCCATCGTTGGTACGAGAATTATGGATTACTGTCACAGCTGTTCGCTGTAGCGTAATGGGCGACGAATTAATTTGTGGACATGTTAGACGGTGGTACGAAACTTGATAGGGCGTGGTGGCTCAGCGCGCTCGGTCAGAGGGTTACCGGCATGGCAGCTCGACGCTTTGTGTAACGAAAAAACTGAGTCCATGAGGAAACGATTAAAATAGAACTAAACAAACCAGCGTCCACAATGTACCTATCAAACCGAAGAACCAATGAACAGAGAGAAAAAGAAAGAGGGTCCAATGTCTTCTGTAATAAAAAAAAAAAAACTGAGCAAACTTGTCAACGAACAATCCAGAAAGAACATGAGGAAACGACTGCAAAGCATCAATCTCGCTGAAGACAAAATAATTTAAAAAGTAAAATACAAGCACCACTAATAATTTTTTCCCCTTGATTCCTCAAAGGATTTCGCACACTCTTTTTCTTAACTGTTGTTCAAAGGTAACAGCGCTTTCTCTGGGAAGAAAAAGCAGGTAATTTGTTGCAATTTACTGCATACACATCCCTTCCGTTTCATTAAGGAACGACAGTTGCACAGAAATCTAGGATGCCATTCATGTATGAAACTACCAGTATCTGCACGTTTTTAAGGATATTCATTATCACAGTATCCTTACTGTTGTTGTGCAAAACTGCTTCGAAAGACCATTGTTCAATACGTTGTTATGTATTTTACGGCATGTCCACGAAATAGAACAAACGCACTTTTTAGAGGGAGCACTCTTACATCTAAGTATCTCTAAACATTGCAGAAGATAGCTCTATTTAATTAATAACAGTGCCGTAAACCCTTTTAGGAACCAAGGCGAAAAAAAATTGTATCGGCGGGTACTGAACTACAGACTATATGCATCTTAATGTAACGCACTACCCACTACACCGCGGCGAAAAACTATGTATTAATTCTCATACTATTGCTAGCAGTTGCTAACAGCTAAAATTACATATTTAGACACTTGATTATAATTTATCGTACTGTGAACGATGTGCTTATTTTAAAACCGGCCTTTCCTGGTGTTACTAACGTATTTTTTGTCCGAAAAATTTGAAACAGGGAGGTTCTGGTCTCTGGCAGCCAACAATTATGTCTGTAAAATTTGGTGCCGATCGGTTGAATGGTTCGACGTAAAAAGTGGGAACACGTGATGGGCAGACAGACAGACATAATAAACCGTCGTTATTTTTTGCAAATATCTCAAACGATGCAAGATACGAAAAAAACATAAGATAGCAAAGTTATAGACAATTTTCTCCTCTACAAATTTGTTTATTTTCTTTTCACGTTAAGCCATTATTTGCATTTAAATTTCGAGCTGTCTATAGCAGTGCGGGCTAAGGGGAGGGCGGAGGGGGCGGACCGCCCCGGACCTCCGGTCATGGGGGCCCTCCAAATACCTGGAAAGGACTTTCTGTTAGCGCGCATGGCATCTCGTTCTGCTGGGGCACAGACAAATATATACAGACGGGAAACCTCCGTAAGGGCCCGGTCCTACGCTCAGCGGTGCGGGGAGGGAGGTTTTCCAGCAGTTCCGTAAGATGTCCCATGATGGCGCTGCGGTCAGAAGCAGGCCTTTAAACTGGCCAGAGCAGGCGGCAGGTAGCGGCTGTCCCCACCACCACCTCCCCTCAAACGCCGGCACGCCGGACACAGCCGTGGCCTCGTGGCAGGCGGCCTGAGCTCTCCCCTCACCCTCCCCTCCACGCTACCCTCTGACGTGCGAGAGGCACCCTAAGCGAGCGATCCGCCTGACACCTGCTAGCATCTTACGGAACTACGAGGGTAGCGTAGGACAGTGGTTTAGGGGAGGCTGTGGAGGCTTCTTTTCTGTATGTGTTACTCTGTGGCTGGGGCCTCCAAATCTCGAAAGCTATTTTTTCAGACTGTCCTGTGCCTCTCGACCTGTAAGGTGCCTCCAATTCTTTTTTATAGTAATACATTAAAACTTCCCTTAACGGACACATCCCAATAGCGGACTCCTCTTAATAAATTTTAAACATTTTAAAATTCCCCTGCAAAACAACATTAGCCCTTATGCTAAAATTATTCCGAATAGCGGACTTTCTCAATAACGGACACGGACACCGTAATATGTCCCCCAACAACAATCCAAACTTTCAAATAACGGACAGTGTGAAACAATCAGTGCACTCTTGCGTGTCAAAAGTCTGAGTGTCGTCTATTCTAACGTATGTTGATTGAAGATTTAGCATGTTTCTAGTTCGTATTGCGTGGTTTCGCGGTACTACCATCTATTGGAACTTCTTGGAAGTACAGGACGTGCGGTATTGGTCCATGCCGCGCAGAAACAGACGATTAGAGTGCGGCGCCAAACACTTTCCGCCTGTTATCGGTACATCAGACGAAGCCAAGCGTTCAATAGTAGACTCACTGTTGTGTTGCAGTGTGGGCTTGGGTAGGACAGGGAAAGAGCGATAGGTATATCCAATGTTTTCATTCGATGGCTGTCACAACCTGGTTTCAAAAGGCAAAAGCTTTGTCTAATGCGCCTTGAGTGGTTTTTTTTTTTTTTTTTTTTTTTTTTTTTTGTTTTGTTTTTTTTTTTTTTCGTTCCTCTGTGTGTTTTCGACTTGAAATTTCGTGCTCGTGGTACATGCTTTAAAATGCCCAAAGATAAAAGTGGCCAAAAAAAGAATCATTCGAGTGCCGGTAAAAAATAATAAAAAAATAAAAATACGCTGACTACAGGCACGAAACGAAAAATAATGTGATCTCGTTGTAACAAAAGCTTTGCACTTTGCAGAAAATTGATGCTGGTGAGGTACCCACGAAAGTTGTTGCGGATTTGAACGTCGGTATGAGTGGGATTACTGACTGAAAAACAAATTGATTAGATATTTAAACATTTTGTTCCATTCAAGCGTCAAGCAGCGCAATGGTATCTCGAAGAAGAATGAGAAAAGGTTAGTATCCTCAGTTAGAAGAGGTTTTACTTTTGTGGCGTGAACAAATAAGAGCCAAAGACGCGCTAGTTAAGTCCTCTACTTCGTCTAAAAGCGACGACTCTTTATGAGCGAAAGAAGTAAGAATTCCGCGGAAATTATGGCTGGCTGGATCGGTTCAAGAAGCGGAATGGCATTCGCACGTTTAACGATCGTACTTAGAGGTATTGACGCAATTCGGTGTGTTTGACGCGTGAAAACAGGTGACTTCGGTTTTAATCGAGATTTTCATTATCCGAACCGACCGCCATATCGATCATTTCGGATAAACGGTAGTTCACTCTTTTGTATTTTATCCTTTTCTTAACAGCGGACACTTCTTAAAAGCGGACAGTTTTATTTCCCCCATTGGTGTCCGTTATTCAGAAGTTTTACTGTACATGTATTTCCAAGTGGACAGGGGACCTCCTTTCGTTTCGCTGCCGCCCCGGTCCTCCAACAGCCTTAGTCCGCCACTGTTCAAAAGGCGATTGCAAAGACCCACTTTTAGTGTTACTACCGTAACACTGGGTCAAAAAATAATGAACCTCTGATCAGGATATTCTGGTATAGCAGTAACAGACGGGAGCCAGTCGGCGGTATTTGTTGTAGAACGGGATATCAACTCAGCTACACTGCGTCACATTATCTTAATGCAGAGATTATCTCGGAGTGCTCCAGTATCTTGGCTCAAATTCAAATGTTCAAATGTTTCTAAAGCTTATGGGACTTAACTACGGGGTCATCAGTCCCTAAACTTACAAACTACTTATGAACTACTTACGAACTAGGACGGCACAAATTTCCATGCCCGAAGGGGGATTCGAACCCCCGACCGTAGTGGCCGTGCAGACCGTGACTGAAGCGCCTCAGTCCCCTCGGCCGGCTGTATCTTGACCTTGTAAAAAACTGTCTTCTTTTCTTCTAGTGCAAGTTGCGCACAATATAATTATTCTTTATTGTGTAACCTTTGTGAATCAATGATTGTTTATCCTTGTTATCATACGCAACTGTCTGACTTTCGTAATTATTTCTCCTTCCTCTTCGTATAAATTTAAAAAAATGAAAAAATATATTCATGGTTGTCCAATATAAGGCAAATTTACTTATGGTCACCAAATATGAGTTGCTGGTTCTGAAGAGTGCCTAAATTCTTGTGACCATGTATCCCCACAGCAACACACACCTTAGTGTCACATCACTTTGATTGGTTGTACCGATATATAACAAATCATTACTTCCAACTACTTGTTACAGGTCCTGATATTCAGTGCCTCTACTGTAGAAGTTATAGCTTTGTAGGATGAAGCTTTAAACTTCAGCAGGGTTCAAACATGCCATCCTATATGAGCGGTCAAATTACTGAATGACACTTCTAGTTCAGTAGTAAACAATATATCTGAAAGGAACAACATAAATTTAATCTTATACATTTCTTGACACATTCCCACTTCAATCTGAAAGTAATAACAACGGAGGTTAATATTCATCACAATCACAGAAGTTTCATGAAATAATTGCTTCAAGATACACTGTAGATTCAGCATCACTATAAATTCTTTGTCCAGTTCTCTGACACCAGAAACCTGTGCAAAAAACAAGGTTCCTGTACCAGTTACTGTTCCTAAATAATAAACTTTACACAAGACATATTATTTGATGCTCTTGGGTCAATCTAGAGAACGTGTAATGTACCATATTAGATTACAATAATATATATATATATATATATATATATATATATATATATATATATATATATATATATTACTGGAACATGCCACATGGACGTTTTTCAACCTAGATGAGCTATGAACTACAGTGACCTTACTGCCCTTCAAAATAGTCACCTCCCATAACTATGCACTGCTAAGGTCTGCAATAAAAGTCCTGGAAACTTTACACAAAGTCTTCCTTTAGAATGGTGTTCAAAATCCTTGTTATGTATCCCTGGATGTCAGGAATATCGTCAAATCATTTTCCTTTCAAGGTGAGTGTGTGTCAAGGGAACAGGAAGAGGTCTAGAGAACCGAGATCCGTCAAGTATGGTTGATGTTCAAGTTGCACCACCACCTTTTTCCAGGAACTGTTTGACGATATTGGTTGTGTGTGGATAATCATTGTTGAGAACTAAAAATCAGAAGCCTTGTTATGCATACTAGGGCTGTACCCTGCATACATGTAGCATGTAACAGATCAAAATTTCAACATACCTTGCAGTTATCACTTTGTGCCCTCTGGTAGCAATTCATTGTGGATAATAGATTGAGTATCGAAAAAGGTGAAAAGCATTATTTTGATGCATGACTTTTTGGCTCTGATCTTTTCCGATGAGGTGATGTCAGAGAACATAATTCCATGCTTTGCTATTTTGATTCAGGGTCATACTGGAAACATGAGGCTTCATCTTCAGTGACAATAATATGGTTGAAGAAATTGTGTGTTGTATCCACAGTTTCACAAAATCCTGTGGAGCCTCCAATATAGCTGCTTCTGATCATCAGTCAAGTAATGTGGCACAAGAGGACAGCACGTTTTCCTCTTCCCAAACTTCTAGGTAAAATCTTGTCACACAAATTCACAGTTAATCTGCAGTTCATCCACTATAATGCGCACAGTTAATTGATAATCGTCGTGATTAATGTCCTCACTTTCTCAATGCTTTCATCGCTGATGGAAGTCATCGGCTATCTGCTACGTGGACGGTGAGAAACTGATACTGTTATCCACCCTTAGTACCAGATATCCTTATGTAATGTGGCAACCACACTTTCACAAACATAATTATAATACCATATAATGCATTATCTAAATATTTAGCATTCCTTAAGTGCCATCAATATATTTTTATACAACTGCTATGACTGTTTTCTTGGATGCTTTGTGGCCATTACTTTCTTTTAAAGGCTGTTTGGAAGTCTTTCTACATCTAAAAATGTTCAAAATTTGCATTCCCCCATTCTGCTGTGCCCTTCGTTTTCAGTTAATGATCTACAGAGTGAGCAGCATAACTTCAATATTTCAAAACACATTACACGAGTCACCAAATTTTCATTTGTTTCTATAATGCAGGTATATAGCTGAAGTTGTGTTTTAAACAGTTTTTAAGATCAAATCTGATAGGCAATGTCCCCCAACATCCACACATTGAGTAACATATTTCTGGGGTTTTTCATTATTCTTGCCAGCGTAGCAGGCATCATCTTGGCAATTTCTTCCTGTATGTTGGTCTTCAAATCTTGTACGATCCTTGGACCATTCACAGAAACACAGGATTTAACAAAAGAAAGAAAAAATGAAATGCAAATACAAGAGCTCATATCAGAATGGGTTGGCCACTCAAAATTGTCCCTAATTGTGATGAGGCACTATGGGAAGGGTTCCCTCAAAACAGCCATCTACGCTCTTGAAGGGTGTGCTGTTGTGCCATCTTTTTGGAACCAATTATTCCATAAGTCCAACTCATCCACCCGTGGGGAAAAAAAATCATGTAAAATGTTTGCATACCAGTCCAAATTCACTATCACTGCAAATTTATTTTTGTCAGTGAGACCTTTAGCATATTTGGAAAGGGAGGACTTCTTGGTGTGGAATGGGTGCGAGCTGTGGAAATGAAAGGTATTGTTGGTGGTTGATAGGTTTGATATGCACAGAGGTAATGATGTAACCAATCTTAATGTGGAGGTCAATGAATGATTCCTTTACATTGCTGATAACAGGTTGGCATAGGATGGTGCCATACGAGTGCCCAAAGCTGTACCGCACATTTGTTTGTAGGTGATTCCTTCAAAGGAGAAGTCATTATGGGCGACAAGAAAGGATGTTGTGGACTTGGAGTCAGTTGGACTTTGTGAAAGGTAGTGTCTAAGAGCAGCAAGGCCATGGGCATAGGGGATGTTAGTGTCAATAGAGGTGGCATCAACCAGGTTGAATATGGTACCAAGACATGAAATTTGTGGAAAGTTGGTAGAGTAAATTATTGGTGTCTTTTTATATAGACCACAATTATATGAATTACTTTCAAGGCTAGAAAGGAAACAGCCACCAGCTTCAGGGTGCAAGTGGCATTTTGCAGTTATTGATTTCTAATGACAGGCCTTAAAGTTAGTTCAACTCAGCTCCACTGTACCACACTGACCGCTACATGTCCACTGGTGACCACAGCGGAGCCTCATGCCTGATGTCATCTGTCCACCAGCCAATGGCAAGAGCAGATAGGCCTCACATGTAATGGTGTGCACTTAAGACTGGTCTGGCAGTGAAACATGCTTCACTATGAATGCAGCAGTAAACATGTCAAAAGAAAAAATTCCATTATTGCAACAGCAAGATGATGTGTTGTTCCAACATGATAATGCTGTCCAAACACTGACACAGCAACTGCAATGGCATTAAGGCCAAATGAATCAATCAATGAAATAAATCACAATTTGAGATTAGTTATGGCTTCACTGTACTAGGTTTAGATTGAATACCAAAGTGCAGCAAATAAAAATTTGTGCCCGGCCAGGATTCGAACCCGGGATCTCCTGCTTACTAGGCAGACGCGCTGACCGCCACCGAGGACACAGTAACCAGCCCAACTGCAGAGGACTCCTTCCTGCACGTCTCCCACCACACCCAAATCTCCATTCACCACGCTCTCTCTTTCCTATTACCACAGCCTATTTGTTCTGTAACGGTCGCAGCCTGAATACTGTATTCCCACATCAGGGAGAACAGACCATGAGGTATGGAGACACAATTAATTGTCGTCAGGAGCCCAGCCTCAGCTTATATACAATTATGGTCTGTTCTCCCTGATGTGGAAATACAGTATTCAGGCTGCGACCATTACAGAACAAATAGGCTGTGGTAATAGGAAAGAGACAGCATGGGGAATGGAGATTTGGGTGTGGCGAGAGACGTGCAGGAAGGAGTCCTCTGCAGTCGGGCTGGTCACTGTGTCCTCGGTGGCGGAGTGGTCAGCGCATCTGCCTAGTAAGCAGGAGATTCCGGGTTCAAATTCCGGCCGGGCACAAATTTTGATTTGACGCACTTTAGTATTCCATCTAAACCTAGTACAGTGAAGCCATAACTGATTGCAAATTGCAATTTATTTCATTCCTTGAACGCAGTAACGTCATCAAAAATATATAACTGAATAGATCAAATCCGAAACCCCTCATGTCCCCATTTTTTGCAAAATGAGATAATGGCAGGTTATGTATCTCTGAAGGTAGCAACATTAACTAAGACAGAAATACTTCGTGTCGACATAACGGTTTCTATGTCATCAGGGAGTAAATTTTAATGTTTCTTTCAGAAGTGCCTCTTGTCCAGTGACATGAGGTCTTTCTTCCCAAAATGAGTGGAAATATCATATGGTGGACAGAACAAAAACCACTGTCTTGTTACTGTTGGTGGATGTAAGAAGATTTGAAAGAATAACACATTGTTTCCCAATGAGAGGCCACTCATAACTACCCCGTGAGCTGTGAGAGGAACTTCAGCATGGTCAAGAGAAAGATAGAAAAGACTGACCGTATCTATACTACTGGAGAATATACAAAACTTATTCTACAGTCAAGTGTGCAAAATAAGTATGAAGTGAAAACGATTGAACTTCTGATATTAAAAAAGTACATGACTGGTGGCCTCAGTCCTACAAAAAAGATGGTTGTTTATGAGGAAACCAAAAGAGTTAATGTGCCATCAGACAAGAAAATTAAATTTAACGTCTCACAATACAAACAGTTCGTGTTTAAGAAAACATGAAAGGTATAGTGACAGCAAAGCCCTTAACTGATGGGCTCGAAGCATCTATGTTCAATGTGACAAAAGGAGTTTCTCCTGCTCATCCTACATCAAGAGCTTTAATGGAAATATGTCCATAAGTCAAGAGAAAATGGAAGATATCAAGAAGTTTCTGCCCTACCTGCCTGAAGAACTTCAGGTGAGAGTTTTATGCCCAGTTATTTGGGCTTCCAACACACAGAGAAACAAACTGGAGAGGATTATGAAGATGTGCATATCTATACTAATAATAAAAATCTGTAAATGTAGGCCTGTCGCTGTTCACTTCAATCTTCAAAACGACTGGACAAATCTTCATGCGGTTTTCACAGGAAACATGATAAAAGTTTGGGTCAACATATAGGCATAATTTTATCAAAATCACATCACGGGGAAAAAAAAAGATATCATAATTTGTTAAGTGTTTTCAGTAACCGTCATGTCTGTTTGTTCAACTATTAAAAACCTCTTATCTCCACATCATGAATTTGCATAAGGTTATCACAGGTAACTTGAGCATAACCCTGGACAACATATAGACTTTGTTTCATAAAAATCGGATCACGAAAAAAAAAAAAAAAAAAAAAAAAAAAAAAAAAAAAATATCATAATTCAAAATTTTCTATCTACAACCATCATGTCTGCCTGCCTATTTGAACACGTTTATCTCCAAAACTACTTGACAAATTTTCACAGGGTTTACATGTGAGCATATCTTGCTGTTACATAAAGGCTTCAATGATGAAAATCGTATCAGAGAAAATAAAGATAAAATTTAATCATGTGTTTAAAAGCCATTGTATATGCCTATTTGTTGAGGATAATCTCTAAATGTACTAGACGAACTTTCATGGTTTTTCAAAAGTAAATTGAGAATAGTTTGGAGAGTAACATAGGCTTCATTTCACCAAAATCAGATCAGAGAAGAAAACATATCGTAATTTGTAGATTCTGGTGTATGCTACACTTGAACTGCAGCGTTGTATAGCATAGATCCGATAGGGGTTGTTACTTACATAGTATACCAAATAACTAACAGATGACGATGCTACGTTTTAAGTTCACAGAATTCAGGTGTAATACACTGAAACAAGGGCTACGATTTTCCTTATGGCAGCAGTGTAGTTTAATTGATGTTGGCAATGGTCGTTGAATCCTTTTTGAAAAATCAGTCACGTACAATGAAGGGAGTAATTCTTTGTGTTGATAATGAAATAAATAATAAACTTTGTTCTGATCAGTAAGTTAATGATCCCCATAAAGGGAATAGTTAGTTGCCAAAGTTAACATACTAAACCGCTGCCACTGGAAGTACAATTTAACCCAGGTACTATACAAAAAATAATTTTTTTACCAGCTGTATGCTGCATGCCTTGCAATGCCATGGAAACAAAAGAAGTGCTTCTTTCCGCATGTATAATTTGAATTTAACGCATCTATCAGTGTTTTCATTTACTAAGAATTCTTTGCAAGGAAACAATTTAAGTAGTTTCCCTTCTGATTTGGTGTGTACTAATTACATCTTGAGTCCACTCTGTTTAGGAGTGCCTAGAAAACAGTAGTACAGTACAGAACAAATAGAGGCCCTGTTAGTTATGTAGTGCACCAAAGAACTAATAGTTGGCGCAGCTGTATCTTTTAATATTTAATTTCTTTTCGATGGTTATGCCATAGAACAGCAACAAACCACTAAAGGTGCTGTTGGTTTTGTAATATTGCAAAGAAACAATACATGATCGTGTTGTGCATATTCCCTCAGTAACAAAAGTATTTTGAATTAAGAGCCACAATCTTATCTCTGCAAATACAAACTAACATTGAACAGCGAGTTGCTGATTACACTTTGTATATTCACAGCTTAACGACATTTCTTCACTTCTTTTGACAGGGAACATCTGAATTTAAAACATAACGGTATTCCTTCACGTCTATCGATGCTCTAATTTACATAAGAATACGTTGAAAGGAAAATCGGATTTATGTAGTTCCCTTTCTGATTTCAGTGTATCCTCATTACATTTTGAGTGTGTTCTGTTTAGGAATGTCTCAAAAATGCCATAGTACAGGAAAGGACAAATTGAGATGACGTTAGTTACACAGTACACCAAATAACTAATTATAGCTTTGCTGCGTTCCCCCCCCCCCCCATAACTATGGTGTGATACACTAGAAGAAGGGGTTCAATTTTACTTAGGGTGGCGTCATGTGCTGATGTTGGCAACGGCTGTTGAATGCTTTCCAAAAACCAGTCATGTAAAATGAGAGGAATAAATCTTTATGTTCACAATGAAATAAATAATTTATGGTCTTCTGGTCAGTAAATTTATCATCCTCCTAAAGCAAATAGTTCATTGCCAACGATAGCAAACTAAACCATTGCCACAGCAAGTAAAATTTGCAATGTCATGGAAAGAAAAGAAGTGCATCTTTCGACAGGTAGAATCACCAAATTGCACATAGAGTAGAAATACCTACTGAGTGAGCATTGCATTCTGCACAGCTTCTCAACATTAAGCTGGAATTACCATGTGATATTTAGACAAATCCACTCTCTTGACAATTGTATTGGGTCTTACGTTTAGTTTGTATCACATTGACTGCAAAGAAGCCCCACCTCCTTTTCACAGAGCAACAACGTAACATGAAATAATATCTAAATAAATGTGTCACAGAAGCAAGAAGAAAGTTGAGAAAGCATTGCTAAAAGGGCCATTTATAGATAGTCATCCATCGTAACCGAACAAAAAAGGACCAAGATAAAGTCATCGATTAGTAGATTTTTCCCAGTATCACGTGACATTCCCACCTTAATGTTGAGGACACAAAATCTGTTCTGTGCATCTGTGGTACTGCGCGGCATGTATGTTTGAACGGCGTGCCGCCCGTTACCAGGACTGGCAGCTGTGTGGCGCTGACTGGACTATCGCACTGCACCCTGCCGGCCGTGCGGAGGTTTCAGAGAAGCACCGGGCCAGTCGTGAAGTTTGCCACAATTGCATTCTCACAGTGCTTGCTAACGTGGTCGTGCCTCCGGATGATACCGATAGCTGGGATGGGAGTGGCCGTGTGTAGCAGTGGATTTCGTCTGACTCTGAGGAGACGGTTCCGGATCCTAGCGACAATTGTACCTGGCTTAACATGCATAGTTGTGTTATTAGTCATAACACAATTGGCAACGAAGGTGATATTTGGATTGGCATGTGCTCCGTCATGGACAATGGTGGAAAACGAAGGACTGGGACTGGCAGATTTTCAGCTACCCCTGTGGGGCCAAATCCTGCAGCAATCGCTACAGACTGTGGTTGAGTCCGTTCAGCGGTTAACTGCGATTGTGTCGGGTCAGCGAACCGCTTTGACTCTCTGGTGTCGCGGCTGCAGTCGGCTCCTCTGCCAGCGATTGATTCCAGTCCTGTCTCTCCCACTACAGTGTTTCTGCATTCCTTTTCTGGCTTTGATGATTCTTTAGAAGATTGGGACTCTTATGAAAACAGGCTACATCAACATTTCCTTGTGTTCAGGGTATCCAACCCAGCGTTGTGTAAGGCTTTATTTCTTTTGTGGGTGTCCCCTCACATCTATCAACTTTTGCGTCAACTAGCTCCCCGGCAGGAACCGGCTGCTTTGTCTTTTGATGAGATGTATTATTTGTTGTCGGGCTATTACTGCCTGCGTACACATGTTATTGCGGCATGGGTTGAATTTTACCAATCACATAAGAAACCCACTCAGTCCTATCAGGCGTGGGTCGCAGAGCTGCACGGTCGTAGCTGTCGGTCTATGTTCATTACTCCGACCCACAAGGAGTCACATGTGGACGATATGGTTCGGAACGCAATTCTCCGGCTTGCTCCACATAGGGAAGTGTGGCCACGCGCCCTACAGCTGGAAAATCCTACCTTGACGGATATTTTAAACATTGTGCAGTCTTTTGAAGTCTGCAGGGGACCAAATTGAGAATTGGGAGATGTCGCTGCAGTTTCACAATCAGGCTCGGCACCTTTGGATTGCGCGTACATAATTTCGTACGGGAGCACACCACTTGCCGCACGCACAGCCGTAAACAGTCCTCGGCTTCGCAGCAACTGCAGACCACATCACACACTCCTGCTCGTACGCAGAGACCCTTTCCATCTTGTCCTCTTTGTTTTGTACTGCATGACAGAGCAGATTGCCCCAAGTGTTGGGTTATATGTCACTCGTACAAGAAAAAAGGCCACATGGCTTCTGTTTGCCGTTCCCGGCTGACTGAGCAAGACAATGAGATGGATGTTAATCTTGTCCATAATGTTCACTCTCCGTGTCCCAAACTATTTGTTGAAGTTCAGATTTTTGACAGGGCGGTCACCTTACTTGTCGATACAGAAGCTTCCGTTTCTCTTCTCAATTATCTCACGTATGTATGGCTTGGCTCGCCTCCCCTGGCTGCTGGCAGCCCTTCTTCGCGTGGCTACAGCCGCCAGCGCATTCCAGTCCTGGGTCAGTTTACGGCTTCCGTGGTGTATAAATCTGTCATCTGGCCAATTACTTTTCTTGTTGTTGATGACACTGCAGCTGCTAACATTTTCAGCCCGGATGCTGTTAATGTCTTTGGTTTCACTATTGATGATTCTGTCAATCTTCTCTCGGATTCGGTCCCTTTCCCGGAGTTGGATGCTCTTTGTCGGGAATTTTCTTCTTTGTTTTCAGACTGGGTTGTGCCGTGGTCTTTACCACCCACATTACTATGAAACCGATGGCACGCCCCAAGCTTTTTCATGCGTGTCAGGTGCCGGTGGCCCTGCACGACCAACTTAAGGCTGAATTGGATCGCCTACAGGACTTACAGGTCTTAACTCCCATTTCTTCCAGTGAATGGGCTACGCCACTGGTTCTTGTAAAGAAACCTGGGGAGTCTTTACGTATCTGTGGGGATTTTAAAGTTACCATCAATGCGAAGTCTGTGATTGACTCGTACCCCATGCCTCATACAGATGAACTCCTCCCTTTACTTTCTGGTTCACACTCTTTCTCACATAGATTTAGCAGAAGCCTATCTTCAGCTTCCTTTGGACGATGACACAAAATGTCTCTTGGTCGTCAACACTCCCTTTGGTTTATACCAATATCAACGACTTCCTTTCGGGGTAACTAGTGCCCCGGCTATTTTTCCGCACTACTTACAGCAGCACCTCAGCCCGGTTCCGGGCTGTGTTAACTACTTAGATGATATTGTTGTGAGCAGGGCTTCACCCCACGAACATTTACAAAACCTCCGAGCACTTTTCTCTGTCCTCCAGCCAGTCTCCGCTGCAACCTGGCCAAGTCTCATTTTTTCCAACCTTCTATTCCTTATTTGGGGTTTGAAGTGTCTTCAGTGGGTTTCCACCCTTTACCAGGTTGCGTGGCCGCGGTACAGTCCCTGCCGCGTCCCGTGTCTTTTAAAACATGTACAGGTTTTCTTGGGCAACATTGCCTATTACCATCATTTTTTACCGAGGACTGCCTCAGTGGCACATCTCTTACATCGTCTGCTTCACAAGAGTGTTGCCTTTGCCTGGTCGTCTGAATGTGAACGGATGTTTTGCACATTAAAGCATTTACTGATTTCTGCCCCTCGTTTAATGGCATATGTTCCTGGGCAACATTTGGTTCTGGCTACAGATGTGTCTCAACATGGCATTGGGGCTGTTTTGGTCCGTAAGTATCCCGATGGGTCGCAACGCCCCATCGCGTACGCATCTAAGATGTTGACAGCTACCCAGCAACGATACTCTCAAACTGAAAGAGAGGCGTTAGCCATTGTGTATGCTTTAAAGAAATTTCACGTTTACTTGTATGGGGTCAAATTTCATCTTATTACTGGCCCTAAGCCCTTGGTTACTCTATTTCACCCCACAGCGGCGCTTCCCGAGAAGGCAGCTCACAGATTGCAGCAATGGGATCTCTTTCTTTCCCGTTATAATTACGAGATCCATTTCTGTACGACACCACAACATGCTAACGCGGACACATTATCGCACCTTCGGGTGGGTCCTGATCCTGACTTTAATAGAGAAGAATTTTTGTGCTTTTATTTGGATGAGGAAGCTCAGGCGTTGATGGTTTTCCTATTACGGCTCCAGTATTGGCCAAGGCGGTGTCATCCAATCCCATGGTGTGGCTCGTTCTTCACTACAGTCATGTGGGCTGGCCGGACGCCCCTTCATAATTATTATTCCTTCCATTTTTGTCTGTCTGAATGGGGTTCTTCATATGGCTACAGATGGACAGTCTCCGCGGATACTGATTCTGGCAGATCTCCATTCAAAAATGCTTCAGACGCTTCATGAAGGACACTGGGGAGTTTCCCCACATGAAAACATTGGCTCGCCAGTATGTGTTTTGGCCTGGCACTGATGGTGGCGTTACGAGGCTGGTGGCTAAGTGCTCATTGTGCGATTCACAACAGGTGCCACCTCGGGTGTGTCTATCTTCTTGGCCACAACCCCAACAGCCGTGGGAACGGGTGCATATCGATTACGCGGAACCCTTCCTTAACTCTCATTGGTTTTTTCTTGTGGATGCTTATTCAAACTTTCCATACATTTTCCGTTGCCATACCATGTCCACTACTGTAACTATTAAATCACTGTCTAAAGTTTTTGCTTTGGAGGGGTTTCCGCACACCCTTGTTTCGTATAATGGCACCCTTTCACTTCTGTTTTTCAAGATTTTTGTGCTCCTCTGGGCATTCGCCACATTACGGCTCCTCCGTTTTATCCCCAGTCTAATGGCGAAGTGGGACGGTTTGTGCATACTTTTAAAGCTCAAATGCACAAATATGTGACTCAGTGGGGGAACGCAGCCCAGTGGAATTGCTTCATGACAGGCAACCTCACACTCTCATTTGTTGTTGCCTCAGCCACCAAGCAATTCCACATGACCATCAGGCCGTTATGTTCCGGGGTCGCTCATGTGGGTGTGTTGGTTTGGCTGGCATCCTCGTTAGCTGCCAGGTAAGGTCTCGGCTGCCGCCTCTGCACTGTGGACACTGCTGTGGGCACTCTTCGTCGTCACTGGAATCAGTTGCGCCCATGACTCCCGGCACATCCACAGTCGCCAACTCCACCCACACCTCCTCTGGGGCCTGTCTTACTGCTCCATGCCGATACCTTCTGAGGAGCTGACTTCAAGCACTGCGCCCTGTGTCCGCCCTAGTTCCGTCGGCGGTACGGGTGCCTTCCCCGGCACTGGCATCACTCCCAGTGGTATCATCCTCCTGCTCTGGGTCGCCACCACCTTCAGCTTCCTTCCCTGAGCCTTCGGTGCCAGACTGTGAGGCTACCGCTTACGAAGCTATGGACATCCAGACACCGGAAATGGACATGAATCAACCTGTGAATAATGAAACCGCTCCTTTTTTATCTCTAGTGCTGGGGTCGGATGGTGCTCCCGCATCCCCAGTAATTGCGAGCAACATAAACAGAGGAACCAACCACTCCTGGCAAGGGCGATCAGTACATTATCAACCCTACGGGGTAGTACCAGCCTGATGCTGGCAGCCGGAGATGGACGAGGTATCTCCCATGGACATAGCCTGGGTGTGTTTGGCACCCTAGACATAACACCGTGAAGGGTGAGTAATGTGGTAACACACGGCGCGTACATTTGAACGGCACGCCCCCCGTTACCAGGACTGGCAGCTGTGCGGCGGTACCTGGAGTAACGTGATGCACCCTGCCGGCCGCGCGGCGGTTTGAGAGGGGCACAGGGCCAGCCGTGAACTTTACCTCAGTTGCATTCTCACAGTGCTCGCTAATGTGGCGGTGCCTCTGGATGATACCGATAGCTGGGCCGGGAGTGGCCGTGTGTAGCAGTGGATTTCATAAGACTCTAAGGAACGGTTCAGGATCCTAGCGACAATTGTACCTGGCTTAACGTGCATAGGTGTGTTATTAGTCATAACAGCATCTGAATGCTCACTCCAGAGATATTTCTGCTCTGTGCCTACCACTAGACATAATATACACAAGCGAGCGACAAACTTGTCTGAAGTCTCTCTGCTCTCATAATTGTTCAGTACAAAATTGTGATTAAAATTTGTAATTACTTACTTTTGGTGCAGACTTCATTAAGGTAGAGAAAGACGTCTTCTTTTGCAGAGACAATTGTGCTTAGAGTTATAATCCGACATCTGAATATATAGTTCTATCACACAATGTCAATTTCAACTTCGTGATTTACGAAGTAATCACTGCAGGACGTGGGGACATGTATTAGCTGAAAGAGTGGCCGATGCCGCTAACACAGTCTAGACAATTCACTGGAAATACTAAATTTAATGGAAAGTTCTATACAATCAGCTGACGCCATTCCTTCAAAGATTACCCAGACTTACTTTATCGCACATTGACACCATGATGTCATATTTAAACAGACATGAACTGCTCTGTTTATTGAATTACCAGACTTCTAGCATTCGACGAACTTTCAATAATGTTGAGTACTGCATACAGAATACGAACATTGTCCCCAGTGCAACACTGCAACATACTAATATTTCAGCATACACTTACTGTGAGAGATACACAGTTTAATACTAAAACACAGAACAAATACATGGCTCTGTTATTATTATTACTATTTCTCATCTCAAGGAGAGCAGTGTTTTCAGAAGTTTATGCTAAAAAGACAATTACACTCTGCAGTCCTAACTTACGAACACAAACTAACATTGAATATAAATCGTTTCGGAATACGGACTTAAATTAATTTCACTTTTTGTATGAAAAACTTTATGAACATTTATCATTTTCGACAATAACATCTACTTAAAGTAACATCTTGGTTAGGAGATCTGAGTTTACTGACAGACCTATCCAACAAGGATTCTGTTTTTGCTTTCCTAGGTCCAGGACCCTAAAAAACCATGATATACACAGGTCCCTCTTTAACAACCGTTTCAAAGCACCGGCATATAAGCATATTAGTGGCATTAAATTTTGTTGTAGTTTACTTACATTGGTTAACATGTTGTAATTTTTTTCTTTCATTAATTAAACACTCAAAATGACAATTTTGCAATTTCTTTGATGTAGACACACCTCATGTCCACACATTTGAGCAGAAACACCTCATTTCTAGTGTTGTTGTTGTTGTTGTTGTTGTTATGGTCTTCAGTCCAGAGACTGGTTTGATGCAGCTCTCCACCCTACTCTATCCTGAGCAAGCCTTTTCATCTCCTCATAAGAACGGCAACCTACATCCACTTGAATCTGCTTACTATATGCTTCTCTTGGTCTCCCTCTGCAATTCCCCCCCCCCCCCCCCCCCCACACACACACACACACTTCCCTCCAATGCTAAATTTACGTTTCCTCGATGTCTAATAATGTGTCCTACCAAGCGATCCCTTCTTTTAGTCAGGGTATGCCAAAAATTCCTTTTCTCACCAATTCTGTTCAGTACCTCTTCATTAGTTATGCGATCTACCCACCTAAACTTCAGCATTCTTCTGTAGCACCACATTTCAAAAGCCTCTATCCTCTTCCTGTCCGCACTGCTTATCGTCCATGTTTCACTCCCGTACAAGGCAACACTCCACACAAATGCCTTCAGAAAAGACTTCCTTACCCTTAAATTAATATTCGATGTTAGCAAATTTCTCTTTTTCAAAAATGCTTTTCTTCCCATTGCCATTCTGCATTTTATATCCTCTGTACTGCGACCATCGCGTGTTATTTTACTACCCAAGTAACAAAACTCATATACCACCTTCATTGTTCATTCCCTAATCTAATTCCTTCAGCATCGCCTGATTTTCTAGAACTGCATTCCATTATTTTTGTTTTGCTCTTGTTAATGTTCATTTTATACGCTCTCTTCAACACACTGTCCATTCCATTCAACTGCTCTTCCAGGTCCTTTACTGTCTCTGACAGAATTACAATGTCATCAGCAAAACAGAATGTTTTTATTTCTTCCCCCTGAACTTTAATCCCTATTCCAAATTTTTCCTTGCTTTCCTTCACTGCCTGCTCGATGTACAAACTGAATAACATCGGAGAAAGGCTACAACCCTGTCTTACTCCCTTCCCAACTAATGCTTCCCTTTCATGCCCTTCGAGACTAATAACTGCAGTCTGGCTTTTGTACAAGTTGTAAATAACTCTCCTTTCCCTGTATTTTACCCCAGCTGACTTCAGAATTTGAAAGAGTGTACTCTAGTCAACATTGTCAAACGCTTTCTCCAAATCTACAGAAGCTAAAAATGTAGGTTTGCCTTAACTTAATCTATCTTCTAAGATAAGACGTAAAGTGAGTATTGCCTCCCGGGTTCCTACATTCCTCATGAATCCAAACTGATCTTCCCCGAGGTCAGCTTCTACCAGCTTTTCCATTCGCCTGTAGATAATTCGTGTTAAAATTTTGCAACCATGACTTATCAAACTGATGGTTCTGTAATTTTCACACCTGTCTGCGCCTGATTTCTTTGGAATGGGGATTATTACATTTTTCTTAAAGCCTGAGGATATTTCACCTGCCTCATACATCCTACACACCAGTTCAAATAGTTTTGTCATGGCTGGCTCTCCCAAAGACTTTAGTAGCTCTGAGGGTATGTCATCTACTCCTGGGACCTTGTTCCGACCTAGGTGTTTTAGGGCTATGTTAAATTCATCTCTCAGTATAGTATCTCCTATTTCATCTTGATCTATTTCCTCTTCCCTTCCTACAACATCGTCTCTAAGTTCATTTCCTTTGTAGAGCTGCTTTATGTACTATTTCAAACTTTCAGCTTTCCCTTCTTTGCTGAGAACTGGTTTCCCATCTGAGTTCTTGATATTCGTAGAGTTGTTTTTCTTGTCCCCAAATGTCTCTTTTATTTTCATGTAGGCAGTATCTACTTTTTCCCTTCTTATACATTCTTCTACAGATTTGCATTTGGCTTCTAGCCACTTCTGATTAGCCATTTTGCACTTCCTGTCAATCTCATTTCTTAGTCGTCTGTACTCTATTTTGCCTGTTTCATTTACTGCATTTTTATATTTTCTCCTTTCATCAATTAAATTTAGTGTTTCCTGTGATATCCAAGGATTTTTTTAGGTCTTGGTTTTCTACCTATTTTGTCCTCTGCTGCCTTCACTATTTCATCTCTCAATGCTACCCATTCCTCTTCTACTGTTTTATTTCTCCCTGTTTCTGTCAATTGTTGCCTAAAGCTCCCTCTGAAATTCTCCAGAACTTCACATTTCTTCAATTTATCTAGGTCCCATCTCCTTATTTTCCTACCTTTATGCAGTTTTTTCAGTTTCAGCCTACAGTTCATGACTAACAAGTTATGGTCAGAGTCTATATCTGCCCCTGGGTATGTTTTACAGTTTAAAACCTGGTTCCGGAATCTATGTTTTACCATTATAAAATCTATCTGATACCTTCCGGTGTCTCCTGGTCTCTTCCACGTATACAACCTTCTTCTGTGATTCTTAAACCACATGTTTGTTACGATTAAATCATGTTCCGTGCAAAATTCTACCAGGCGACTTCCTCTTTCGTTCCTTCTGCCCAGTCCATAGTCACCTACTATTTTTCCTTCTACTCAATTCCAGTCTCCCATCACAATCAGGTTTTCCTCTTCCTTAACTGTCTGAATAATTTCCTTTAACTCCTCATACATTTCTTCAATCTCCTCATCATCGGCAGAGCTAGTTGGCATATAAACCTATACTATTGTTGTTTGTGTTGGCTTCGTATCTATCTTGACAATGATAATGTGATCACTGTGCTGCTCATAGTAGTTTACCCGCATTCCTATTTTCTTATTCATTATCAGTACTACTCCTGTGATACTCCCAACTGATTTTGTATTTATAATGCTGTACTCACCTGACCAGAAATCCTGTTCATCCTGCCTCCGAACTTCACTAATCCTTTTTGTTGTTGTTGTTATGGTCTTCAGTCCGGAGACTGGTTTGATGCAGCTCTCCACCCTACTCTATCCTGAGCAAGCCTTTTCATATCCTCATAAGAACGGCAACCCACATCCACTTGAATCTGCTTACTATACGCGTCTCTTGGTCTCCCTCTGCGATTTTTACCCCACACACTTCCCTCCAATGCTAAATTTACGATTCCTCGATGTCTAAGAATGTGTCCTACCAAGCGATCCCTCCTTTTAGCCAGGGTATGCCAAAAATTCCTTTTCTCACCAATTCTGTTCAGTAGTTCTTCATTGGTTATGCGATCTACCCACCCTTTTTAAATTTTCTAATTTCCCTACCCGATTAAGGGATCTAACATTCCACGCTCCGATCCGTAGAATGCCAGTATTGCCTTTCTGATGATCACATCCTCCTGAGTAGTCCCCGCCTGGAGATCCGAATGGGGGACTATTTTACCTCCGGACTATTTTACCCGAGAGGATGCCATCATCATATTTTCATACAGTAGAACTGCATGTCCTCGGGTAAAGTAACGGCTGTAGTTTTTCCCCTTGCTTTCAGCCATTCGCAGTAACTGTGTAGCAAAGCCACATTAGCTGAGGTTACAAGGCCAGCTCAGTCAATCATCCAGACTGTTGCCCCTGTAACTACTGAAAAGGCTGCTGCCGCTCTTCAGGAACCACATGTTTGTCTGGCCTCTCCCCAGATACCCCTCCGCTGTGGTTGCACCTACAGTACGATTACCTGCATCGTTGAGGCATGCAAGCCACCCCACCTCGGCAATGTCTGTGGTTCATGGGGGTATCTATTTATATTAATATTTTGGTTTCTATAATAGATATGTGCAACATTTTTTGTTCAGAATTGCAAAACATATTGATGAAAATGTGACCTTTTTTTTTTTTTTTTTTTTTTTCCAAAAATACTCTATTAATCATATTTTTGCTTCTCCTGAGAAGTATTTGCTACTGGACATGAGATGTTCCTGATTTGATCGATTCAGATACATCCTGATGAATATACCAAAAATGAATAATTACAAACTGGAGGTAAGGATTAAAACATACTTTAATGCAAGAGTGACTTTATTGTGATGTTGAACATAACAATTATGGACATTAATGATAATAAACCATCAATGGTGCTTGTAAATATCAAATTCCATACAATAGTTAATGCTGAAAAATGAAGTTACATTAAAGTAAATACATCAGGTCAACTTCATTTTTATATGTAACCAGTAGAACGTAACATATGCCACTTCATTTATTTTCCACTAAGCTGTTCATACAATTTGGGAACATAGTCATCCCACTGAGCCTGGTATAAATTTCCAGCAATTGGGTTGCCAAGGCCATGTTTTTGTGCAAAATTCCTAATAGAGAATTTACCGCGATGCTCGCCTGACCTGTACAGAGAAATCACAAACAGTTCCATAATGTGCACAGACACAATAGCATAACACATTATCTGTATTAATTTAAGATACTAAATTTGTGATATAAAACTTAAATTATATTTTCTCTCCAATGTTTCAAATATAATGGGGCTTTGTTTTTGTAGAATAATGCGAGTTCCATTTCTACCCAGAAAACAAGTCCTTAAGGGACGACAGATTAGGAACAACAGATTGAGTTTTCTCAGACAGAAAAAAGTGGAATATTCTCTTTTTACTAGTAACTTACCTGGGAAATTGAAACAGTAAAATAACACATAATAATGGAAAGTCCAGGTTGGAATTAATAATATAGTAATAAGAACAGTTTACAACTCACCACAAAGACGAGGTGACGAGCTGCGACAGGCACATACAAAAGACACACACATACAACACTTTCAACTACGAAGTGCGCAGCCAGCGGTGATGGTTGTATGACTGTGTTGTGTGCCTGTGTGATTGTGAGAGTGTTCTATTTTCTGAAGGAGGTCATGGCCGATAGCTGAAAGTGTGTATGTATGTGTCTTTTGTATGTGCCTGTCGCAGCTCGTCTCCAGATCTGTGCAGTGAGTTGTACACTGTCCTTATTACTATATTACAGTACAATAACAGTGATGTTGATGAATTCTGAACCAGGTTTCCAAATCTAACAGACATTCAAAGGCAGATGGACTTTAACCACAGCTTACTGATTATGAACTATAAGTTAAAAGTGAAGTAACTGCAGAAAGGTCGAAAAGTAAGGAGATGGAACCTGCATCAATTAAAGGAAACTGGCGTGGTTAAGAGATTCAGAGAGAGCATTAAAAAACAGCTTGATGTCTTCAGTTTTGTGAATTGAAGCTTGACCAACAGTAATATGAACATAACCTATTCATTAAATTTGTAATTCAGATGAGGCCAATTTTCAGTTAAGTACACTAGTTAACAGATATAAATTCATTTACTGGTATACTGACAATCAAAATCTTTTGTTTTGTTTTGAAGGAACAGTGATAGGAGATAAGTATTTGGATATGCTTCTGAAGTACATGGCACCAGGGCTTACAGCATACTGAATACTTTCACGACATTTACTGATATGATGGTGATCCATCAAACAACGCCACTGTCGTCTGAGATTAATTAAATGAAACTTTCCCAAGAAAAGTGATTGGTCAAATGGCAGATTTGACACTCTTCCACATTCAGCAGATAAAACACCCATGGATTATTTATAATGGGGAGTCGTCAAGGATAATGTTTATTCTTAAAAGTCTCAGACCATTGCTGAAGTGAAAGACTTCATGCACAACACATTTAATGATTTGGGCAGTGATTCCCATCTGTGCCATTATGTAACACTGTTCCAAAAAGGTGTCAAAGATGCATTAAGGAGACAGCAAATAGCTTGAATATGAAACATAATTTTAAGTCTTCTTGGTATTTGTAATGACACATAAATTCAATTTAATTTTTTTCATCAGTGCTCAGTGTCCAAAAAAGTTTTACAAATACCAGACAGTGAAGTGTCAAAAAGCATGAAAGGTAAGCAATTGTTGACAAGAGACTAAGACAGGGTTGTAGCCTTTCCCCAGTGTTATTAAATCTGTACACTGAGCAAGCAGTGAAGAAAATAAAAGAAGAAATTTACAAACAGAAATTACAGCCAGAAAGAAGAAATAAAAACCTTGCAGTTTAATTCTGTCAGAGACAGCAAAGGAGGCAGAGAAAAATTAACAAGAAAAAAACAAGGTGTGTGTGTGTGTGTGTGTGTGTGTGTGTGTGTGTGTGTTTGGTGAATCTTGAGACAAGTTTTCTTCTTAACATAAATCTGAACCCTTGTAACTTCCAGCTGTCCTTCATCAAAGGCAACTTCAATTATGTATAAAATGTCTTTCATTACTGAATAAATGTTGAATTTCATGTTCATTTCAGGAAAAATATAAATACCTTATATGATTAGGGACAGGAAAAAATCTGTGTTATTCTATGGGGGAAGTCAGTGTTAATTTTGCACTTTCCAGAATTATATATCAGGGTTATTTTTCTGGCAATATTTTATCATTTTCAATTCTTCATTTATATCATATTTACCAAGTTTTCAATGGTACATTGAAAATTACACTATTCCTAAGATGGAGTGGGCAAAAATGATATTAGTGTTGAAAAAAGTAATTTTAACAAAATATACTGATGCAAAAGTATCTAAAACCCAATGATTGTATCCAGCAGGTATGGTCACAATTACTTACAGAATAACAATATTGAAACATAGAAGAAAACATTTTATTGTAAAGAAAAGTCTTTACCTTTGCAGTGGTATTTTTAATAAATAAAAAGTCTTGTTACAACTACAATAAAAATTAATGAGTTTGGAAACTCAGGGAACTACTATATGTTTCAGATGAAAAATAACAGTCACGTTCAAAATATGTTTTTATAATTTGTTTGATAATAGGGTAACTAGTTTGAATATACTCTGAGATCATCATCAGACCAATTCGCCATTGATACCGAGGTGATGAGCTTGTGGCAACTGGTAGCATAGCATGATCTCAGAGTAGATTGCTAACAGTTCGCCACAAGCTCATAACCTCAGTATCAACGACCAATCGGTCAGTTGATGATCTCAGAGTAGATCCAAACCAGTCACCCTATTATCAAATATATTGTAAAAACATTTTGTGAATGTGACTAATACTTTCATTCTGATAAAAGAGAAATTTTTATATGAAAATCATCAAGAAAGCCTGAAGGTTTAAGAATTTTTAAAAGTATTTCTTAGGAACAAAATATTTATAAACAAGTAGAACAAGTATTTAACATAGGGTAAAAATGTGACAAAAATTGATTTTTTTTATATTTATAAAGTAGATGACGTTTACTTACTTGCAATGTGGAACAAATAAGCTGATATGGCATTATAACAGAAACATTCTGTATTAATTAAATAGACACAATTTGAAGTATTCCTGTATTTTCTTTTATTGCCTATTTTAATGATTTATGCTGTCTAACTTCCATCATACATTAAAATTTTTCAAAAAGTCTGCTTTTCTGTGACTAACTCACAGCTACTGTAGCGTAACAGCTAATTTAGCTGTACACTATTGTCCCACCACCAGATGAGCGGATTCACCATATATAGATAAGTAGGAATATAAGGAGTTTACTGTGTGTCATGTGCTCGTGTGCGCAGGTACACGGGAGCAAGCAGGTGAGGCGGTCCAAAGACAGTCATAGTGGCTGAAGAAGAGGCTGTCACGCAACATAGCAAAACATAAACAAGCTTCAGAAGAGAGTGTTCTGACATGAAGATTATACATACATTGTTAAGATTTAAAAAAAGGAAAGGAATTTTGCAGACGTAGTTTTAGTTAAGTTCTTCTTGAGACTTGGTCCAGTACAGATCCTATGTAGCCTTAGCTTACGGGGCATAATACAAGATATTTGTAAAAGTTAACTATCTTGTGGTTTTTATTCAGTTAAAGTGTATTCTCACCGAGTGTGCTCCCTCACTGCTGCGGAAAGAAGTCCTACCCTGAATTCTAGGTGCTAGCTTATGGACCAAATCTTTTACATAATCATAAACTATTAAAGAAGAAAGTACGAACAAGCCAATTTGATGAGATGTGCTGTCTGTATGAACTAAACCATGTAATAATGTGGGTGCTGTGTCTCAGGAGAAGAGTTTGACTATAGCAGCACAGTCATTGCAACTTCTGTCTCACCGGAAACACTGCACTACGTAGCACAAAAAAGTAATACTGTACCTCTTTTCACATGGCCCAACAACTAATATTTATTGAAGCTGAATCTAAGTGAATTGTAATAATTAGCTAGGGAAATTTCCTTCCATCAACACCTCTAGGGATTCAAAATTCCCAGTGTATTCACATTACTATGAGTAAATTCTATTGCCCCAAAAAATTCTCAATTTTTCTGATGTTCCAGGCAAGTGTATCAACAGCAAAGTATGTGTGTACATGTATACAGAACTGTCCACCTATAGCCCATCAAAGGAGTAGACTAATGAACACCTTTACAAAATGTAAACGTACACAATATGACAGTCACTTGATAGAAATTTGAAACAAATGTTTCATTTAAATTGAATGAGATGAAAAACATTTTCCATGAGTAAATACTCCAGTTTAGACAACTTTTTTTAATGTAAGTCATCTAGGAGCCAAATATTAAATATGTATTCTGTTATTATTAGTAACAGTAAATAAATTATGTACTTACCTATTTGTCAGACGCTTTTCATCAAACGTTAACTTGCCTGGTTGTTTGTAGAGTAAGAAACAGTAACGATGCAAGCCTGACAACAACAGAACATGTCATTAGAGATACTACTCACAAGGCATACATTTTACAATTTCTAACAAAACAAGAACTTATTGCTAAGGCTAATGAAGAACCTAACACTAAAAATTACAATTTCACCCTCTCCCCTTTTTTGTTCTCAAGACATTTGAATAAATCTATAAAGACTGTGTGCAGTAACCAGAGTAATGTCTTCACCCATAGATACAGCTAACCACTTCAAATTACAGGGTGTAAAAGAAGTACACAGCAGGTCCAAAAGTATCAGAACATCCACTTCATCTTGTCTTTTCAACTCAGCATGCCACCTGCCTTGACATCAACCTCCACCTTACTCATAACTTCAACCAAAATTCCTTCCAGATTAAACTCACCAACCATTAGTAATACTTCCATTTTGAGAGTTACTATCTCTTCTACATCAAGAAATATCTCCCTTACACCACACCCACACTTGAGCCGCATATTTACAGTGACAAGCTTGCTTTGCTTCATGTGCTGAAGGTTTCACAAAGGCTTTCAGCCCCCCCCCTCCCCTCCAGACCTAATCTGCAAACAACCCAAGCCATATCTGTGTGCGCGCACGCACACACACACACACACACACACACACACACACACACACACACACACACAAAATCCACCCTCCACCTCAATAACCAGTTTAAAAAAAGAGCATACACCCTCATCAGCTGATAATATTATCGACCAGAACAACTAAACTACATGCTTTGTCAAGGTTTTGATTTTGTATCATGCCCTGAAAAAAGTGACACCCTGCTCAAGATCCTCCCCAATTTTCTGAAAGTGGTGTTCCATTGCCAATGCAACCTTAACAACATCCTAGTCCATTCCATTGCCACCCCAGTGCATACACAGACAAGAAAATTAACATTTTTCCCAGGTGAAAATGCACTTCTTTTGGGGTGAAACACATATTTTCCATTATAAATGAGACTATGTTTTTCCCTTGTAGCAGTAAAATGTATCAATCCTTTGAAAGGTAAAACTTGTCCCAAAAGAGACAAGTTTTGAAAGGGAGTCAAACAGTTCCTGATTTTAAAAATTTATTGCACATTCTTACTATTAAAGTAATTTATCTGGCATAATAGATCCTGAACCATAAATCACAATTTTCCCCGTGATCTACCAAAATTTATATAAGATGAGACATCAAGCTTAAAGTAATTTATCTGGCATAATAGATCCTGAACCATAAATCACAATTTTCCCCGTGATCTACCAAAATTTATATAAGATGAGACATCAAGCTTATCAAAGACAGTATTTGTTAATACAAAGTGTTGCACAGTCTAAAACTTCAGACACATTCTGCTATCGACAAGTCATTGTGTATACTCTTGTGTCCAGTTGTAAATCAAGGTTTTAATTTTTTCTGAAGTTTTATTTTGGTGTTATTCTGTCATTTGTTTTACTACTTCAGTATTAACCTGCAGTAGTAGGCTACAGTAAAATTACAATACTTTAAAGTTCTTACCAGTCAAAAGTCCCAAAAAATTAACTGATAACTGAAACAAAAAAATTCCTGGAATTCTAAAAAATTACCATGTATTTCCCAGATTTCTTCAGGGTAAAAAATTAACAAGTTTTTCCCAATTCTCCTAGTGATTGTACACTCTGCAACCCTACCACAGGCAAAGAGATCATGTCCCTGTGGAAGACCCTGCTGCAAGACCTGCCCAATCCACCCAGCTAGTACTTCCTATTCCAGCTGTGCCACCTGTGCAAGCAGCCTTGTGATTTACCAACTGTGTTGTAGTCACTACACAACCTGTTACATTGGTATGGCGACCAACCAGCTGTCTATTAGAATGACTAGTCACTACCAAACTGTGGCCAAAAACAAAGTTGACCACTCCATGCCACAACATTCAGATGACATAACATGCTTGATTTCAAATGGCTGCTTCTCAACCCAGACCATCTGGATCTTCCCCCCCCCCCCCCCTCATATACTGGCTTTTATGAACTGCACAGATGGGAGTTAAACCTACAATGAAGCCAATATTACATGACACACATGTACACAAGACCGTACCAGCACTCCAAGTCTGTAAGTCTGGAACCACTAAGGTTTTCATGTGGCTATTACACGGTAGACCTAACATGTACAAGACTGCACGAGTGTTTCAAATGTACATGTACAGAAGTGTGGGCTTGTTTACATATTTATTCATTGTGAGGGATAGTTTATCTTTTTTAAACATGTTATTTGCTAATATTAAAATTATGAGAATTCTAGGTCTGTGTTTCTTAAGCAATTATTGTTCTCTTGTTTAGGTAGCATGAAATTATGTTACCATTACAGTGAGTTGTGAACTAAATTGTTCATTTTATGTTGCATTGGTACAAACAACTATTTATATTTACATTTTTCTTGTGCAGGTAGCTTGGAATTTTGTTATATTATACAGACTAATGAACCAAACAGTTTGCTTTACATCAAGCTGGTGCAATTTATTATAATTACGTTACCCTTGTGTAGCAAGCATGAAATATGATTAGGCCCATACAGAATTATAGACTAAAGTGTATTTTATGCCATGCTGGTACACATAAATATTATCTATAGTTACGGTTCAAGGTATTTTAGATATAGTGGATGTAGTATTTCTGTAGTATTTCCCTTGACAGTGCCCGCCTCACCAATAACTGTGTTCAATACCTTATCTCTGAAGGTTAGTAGAATAGATACATCCTCTGCTGACTACAGACTGAAGAAAGTAGCAGAAAGCCCTCTTGAACGAAAGTTCTGTGCATACATGGATACACATCTTCTTTTGTGCATGCATGGATGAACAGCAGACTGGGACCGTTCCTATTTCCCCGCAGTAGATAAAGCACGGCATCACACATTCTGCTGCTAGGTGACAGGCCACCTAGACCTGCCTTGCACATGTTAGATGTATCATGTAATACCAGTTTAAGAACGAGCCAGCCAGTCTGCAAAATACTGAAATTTTATGCCAGAGTCAAGTCAAATCACAAAATGTTAAAATTTGGTTACCATCGCTCCATCAGGGGCAGTTCATCATCAAAAATAGAGGGCACTTCACACCACCTAGATTCGCCTCCACCCTCTCTTTGTGATATAAAATACATTCAGTTAAAATGTGGTGTACAGTAGGCTGCACGCCACAAGCATCACAGTACAGGTCCTCTCACTGAAGTAAAAAAGCTTGTGTAAGAAGACATTGATTGACTGATTTGGAGGCAGGTAATGGCTACTTCATCCTGCCTGAGAGGCCACCAGGAGGAATGCCATGGATGGATAGTTGGCTTCACCAACTGCAAATTATTTCCCGTCACTGCTAACAATTGTTGGGTTGGCTTGGGTTGTTTGGTTGGGATAGGGGGACTAAACTGCTAAGGTTATCAGTCCTCTGGTAGGGAGGGGAAGGAGTGAGTATAGGCAAGGAGGGTATGGAAAAAGGAAATGCAGTCTGGGAAGCAAAGAAGGAAGGAAGACTGCAACAGCTCGGGGCACCGTGCTCGCTATGCACTTACTTGCAAAAGAACCATGAGCCCCCTGGGGGTGCTAACAACTGTTCGTGCTACAACTGCAAGGAACTCTGCCACAATACAGAAAGGACATCCTCCATGGGAATAGCACACCACACCCTGTTATATTACAATGTCTGCAGGCTTCCTTGGCCACCAGATCAGCCTCGCATTTTTCCTATTTCTCATATGCCCTGGAACACAGCAAAATGTCAACAACTTCCCCTGCTGCTGGGTGGAGCACAGTTGGTCATGGTATTTTATGTCAGTAGGGCACTGATTTCACAGTAAACATAGTGCACTAAGAAAATTGAGGTAAATGAAAAAATGGCTGCCCTGAACCCACCCTATTCACTCCAGTGCCTTAAGGATCACATGGATCTCTGATGAGAAAACACTATAGGTGACTGAAAGCAAATCCTGATAAGACGATCAGGAAACACTCTGGAGCAGTTGACAGATACCCCGTGTTTCAGACCATCACAGTACACCACTATATATATGTGATGCCTATCTTAAATATTACATCCCTCTCTTTGACCATATTTCACCATTTTACACACAGCTATCCTAGCTCCATGCTGATAAGTGCAGAGATTTTCATACACTCTTTCCTCTACTCTCTTACCAATGTACACTGTACCTCAAATCTTTTCTCAATCTTAACACACTTGTCTGAACATCATAGCAGAAATAGCTATCAGAGCAATACCCTTTCTGTCCCTCTCCAACACTAAGCCATTTTCTTGAAGTTCTTTTCAACAGCAGGAACCAGATTCTGGAACAATCTCCCTCACTTTATCAGTGAAATGAATAACAGTCAAACAACAGTTAATGGAACATCTACTAATGCAATAATAATGCCATTCTCTGTTCCACACCTCCTCCCAGATATTCTCCAATTACCATTGATCTTGCCAGGTACAGCTTTCCTAACCTCATTCTATCAGAACTGTTATAATCAATTTCTGCATGTTCAATTACATTACAGAACTGAAAATATTTGTGTGCACCTCAGTTGCACAGTGGTAGAGTGCCAGACTACAAATCCGAAGGTCGCGGATTCGATCCCCGCCAGGTCTTAGGATTTTTATCTGCCACTTTCCACTTCTTTCACCTCTGGCAGTATTGCTCATGTGAAAAATACCGAGTAGCACCGTGGCTCAGAACCCACGTTAAACTGTAGGTCCCCCTATAACTGGCTGGGTAATTCAGTTCGAAGGTCGGAGGAAGGCAACAGCATACCACCTCCAAACAGGACCATGCCTAGTAAAGCACTGTGGTGTTCTACATCTACATGGGATACTCTGCAAATCACATTTAAGTGCCTGGCAGAGGGTTCATTGAACCACAATTATACTATTTATCTCCCATTCCATTCTCGAATAGCGCGCGGGAAGAAAGAACAGCTGAATCTCTCTGTTCGAGCTCTGATTTCTCGTATTTTATTCCGATAATCATTTCTACCTAAGTGGGAGTCAAGAATATATTTTCGCATTCGGAGGAGAATGTTGGCGATAGGAGTTTCGTAAGTAGCCCACGCCGCAGCAATAAGCGCCGTTGTTGTAATGATTCCCATCCCAGATCCTGTATCATTTCCGTAACGCTGTCTCCCCTATATCTCCCCTTCTTTGGACTCTTTCGATGTCCTCCGTCAAACCCACCAGATAAGGATCCCACACTGGGCTGCAATACTCCAAAAATGGACGGACAAGCGTAGTGTATGCAGTTTCTTTAGTAGTTCTGTTGCATCTTTTAAGGGTTCTGCCAATAAAACGCAGTCTCTGATTCGCCTTTCCCACGATATTATCTACATGTTCTTTCCAGTTTAGGTCTGAAGTAATAGTAATTCCTAGGTATTTTGTAGAGTTTACGGCCTTCACATTTGATTGATTTATGTTGTAAACAAAGTTTAACGGATTTCTTTTCGTACTCATGTGGACGACTTCACACTTCTCATTATTGATGACTGTTTTACCTTTTTTTAATAGCTTTTTAATAGCTATGTAAATGTTATGAAGAATTTCTTATTATTTTTCAAGTTATTATGATAAATTTAATATTAATTGTTACCTTTCATATTTAAGTATATTTTTGGTAAATAAAATCATTTACAAAGGTTAGTAAACATCAATAAGATTAAGAAAACAAATTGTAAATTTAATATTTTCATGTTTTTAACATTTCTAACAATGCAAAGCACTATTGAAAATTGTATATAAGGCGGGCCACAGAGGTCTTAAGAGCACAGTTTGTAGCGACACTACATGCTCTCATAATGCTCTCGTGATGCTCTCTGCAGTTCTACAAGATGCCCAAATGAAGTAGTTTTTTATATATTTAGGGAGGTTTTATTGGGACTGTTACTGCCCTGGGCTTTTTATTTCACAGGTGAAGGCCCAGACAGAAACTTTACTAAGGGCATGGAATCTGCAGAGGCGAACCACTGTGCATAATAAAAACTCTGTGAACCTGCACAGAAGTGTTTGCAATGGAAAAGAAAAAAAGGAACTGTGATTGATAGTGTGTTGTTTTATAATTAGTTACCATTGTAAAGTTGACCTGAGCATAGTGAGGTTACAAGACTGTATATGTGTTCTAGTTGTAATATTGTAAATCAGAACTGTAAGTCGGTTTAATCATTGTAAAAAGGGAAGAATAAACCAAGATGTTGTTTATGTTGAAAGGAAGACTCTTCTCATTTCATGAGTGAGAAAGTGTGGTGTGCTCAAATCTCTCTCTTTTAACTATGATTTTTATGGAGAAGAAGCCCGACCAAATTTAAACTGGAAGGAACTTATTTAGAGGCACTGAGTAGCACGACTTCTAACTACAAAATCTCATCGACTTAGGAGAGTGAATATCAAATAACTAAACAATAAACTTTAAATATGTGATGGTATTCCTAAATAGGTGGAATTACACGGTCCCATCGCAAATTTTAACGAGATTTGAAGATGGTCACTATGCCCATCAGCACATTGACATTTCATTTATGAATATAATTATTGTGCATATGCCCATTTATCTGATGTGCTGTATTAAACCACTGATTCTAATTTACCAAGTGTTGCTCTGCATAATTTCAAATCAATAGTATTCATCTTAATTGTATCCAGCTGCTCGTATTCGACGTGATCCAAAAGTTGCAGCATCAACCAGCAAGTAATTTTAATTTAACTGTAGTAGCTGTCAGCTGATGTATAGTGGTGGCTCACCAGCCTCGGTACATAGACTTGATATGGGGCTTGTAAATGCCCCAGTGGTCAGCCAAACATATTGATGGTGTACCACATCCAGCATTTTTATATAGGATGGCCTTGCACACCTGTACACTATGCACAAGTAATCAAGCCGAAATCCCACGAAGGCACCCTAAAACCAGAGCAGATAAGTCCTATATGCTCCCTATCAAGTGTGGCTAAAACATTTGAAAGCACTCTAGTGTTTTGAGGCACTGTCATTTCAAATCTTTCAGGAATGGCAACTGTAACACTACAACGCGATCGTAACATTAGAATCGCCATTTCCGTCAATTTTGAATTTTATTAATTTTTACGAGTCAGAATTCCTTTTAAGAAAGTATTACGCGATTTGCGATAGTAATATTTATGAACTTTAAATTGGGTTAGGCTTCAGAAGATAGTTATAAAATTTTTGCCTCACAAAGATATAATGATCAATGTTAGATAGCTCAGAATAATAATAACTGTTTTATCAAGAGCACTAAAACTTACATTATGAACTTTATTTAAGAAGATCAAAGTTGATGTGAACTGTAAAAGAGATCAGAGATTTTGTTGTAAAACATTAACTGCGAGAAATATAGTTACAGAACTGTGAATTAATTAAGTGTCTTTGTGCAAGTGCATTTATTGTATACTGTGTGATTTTGAAGAATATAGAAACGAGTGAGATATAAAAGTGTCTTAACAGAGTTCTTCCGTAGTTAGAACCTTTACCAAATCAGTGATATTTGAACAGTGCTTAAATGAATATATTTGACTGTGATAGATCACAATATGTAGTAAAATTTACTTAATCTGCTATTCAGTTAGATGAACCGTATTAAAAGCAAACTTCCAAAGACTATTTCATGAAAGGTCTAAACAAATACTTGTGTAACTGACTTCATTTTAGTCAAGTACCAGGACAGATAAAAAGATAAACTTTCATAACAATATATAGCCCCTGAGATAAAGAATCTGTATGTTCAAACATTCTAATAAAGCTAAGGACATTAAATAGGTTCGGGAAAGTAATACTTTGCAGTACATTCAGGTGAAATAAGAAACAATAATTCAATTCAATCGATCAAACAGGAGTACCAACCTAAATTTCTAAAGTACAAGATAAGTAAAATTTGATGGGCTATTAGACTATCAAACCGAAGAAGACCGAAGTTACTCAATTGCCTACTATAAATAATCATCATCAATATTTTAAAGAACAGAAAGTTGCCTCAAAACACGAAGAACATTACACAACCATGAAAGTATTGTGTCGATCAGGAAGCTCAGAAGTCTCCCTTGTCTTTAAAATGCAGAACAGGGTATCTTCATTTGGAGTTCAGGCAATTTTAAAATGGAATGAGAACTGACACATAGACTTCTCACCGTAAAACTTAAATCCAATCTCTCCTGCCCATTCATCTTACAGCCAGAAAGTAAGTTGCAACTGCCGTGTTGTCGTTGCAAAGTTGGAAGAAGAACAAAAGCACAAGTCACCAACAAATGAACACTGGTCAGGGCATTTAACAAATGACACAATACTAACAGCTACGGCAAACCAAATCACCGTTAAAACACTACTCTTGAGAGTATCGTTCTCCTGCTCAAAGCAATCACACAGGGCATCACTGGCTTTGCATCTAAAAAAATGTAGAGAAAGTGGGGTGGGAGGGGCTGAACAATAAAATCCCAGTCACGGAGCTGCCTGAGGATAAGGTACCTCCAAGTTGTATTCTCTTTACCAAAAAAATCATCCAGAAGGTGATGTGGGCACAAGAAAGCCTGTTGTATAGTCACTTACTCGAAGACCCAGTTATTAAAGATGTAACGATATCTCATGAACCAAAAGTGAAAGCGAACAGAGAGCTTCCTGGATTCTAACATTCAGACAATGCAGCAAGTGACCATTCATTCCAATTAGCTAGTGAGGGCAACACTACGATAACTACTAGGGTAACTGCAATCTTCCCCGAGTTTTAAAGAAGTAATTATAATGACCTCCCTCCAAAAGTTGTGGAAGTGGCTCAATGAAAAAAGTTTTAGGGTTTCTACTGTCTTATGAGGTGTCACAGTTGCCTGTAGTGGATTCTACTGTGGCTGCGGTGGAGTAGCCGAGCGGTCTAAGGCGCCTCGCTGCGGGGCACGTAGTTGCTCGCCGTCGGAGGTTCGAGTCCTCCCTGGGGCATAGGTATGGGTGGGTGTGTGTGTGTGTGTGTGTGTGTGTGTGTGTGTGTGTGTGTGTGTGTGTGTGTGTGTTTTGTCCTTAGGTTAGTTTATTTTAGTTTGTAAGCTACGGACTGATGACCACGCAGTTTGGTCCGATAGATTTACAAACATTTGAACATTTGGATTCTACTGTGACCTAGGGATGTATCACAATCCATAAACAACTCAGAATCCAACTTCCACACAGAGAAGACGCAGTTATCCTCTTCAATGCTAGACCAGACGTCCAAACTGCACCTGTCAGCAGCCGCTCTGTAGCAATGGAAAACTGAATCCTGACTGTAGAAAAATAAGCCACCATAATCTGGACAATCTCTCCTGGATTAGTGTAAATAGTGTCATTGCCTGTTACAGCAGCCACTGGGGACTTTCCTCTCTCCAGATAGCCTCCTGATGGTCTCCCATACTTCTGAGCTTGTTGCAGAAAGACTGATGGTTTTCATGAACTGTTACCGCAATGGTTTCTTGCTCTCTCATATAGATTGGAGACATTTCGTCCTAGCCTCTCAAAAAGCATGATGTTCTTTGTAGTTAGCTGGCTTTCAAAGTTCATTATGCAAAGTGGCTCGCATCATCCTTAATGCAAAGTGGCATTCATGATTCAACCATGGAACAGGATGGTTCTTTGGTCAGCTTGAAGGCTGTGGAATGGATGCTGCAGCAGCATAGGTACTGTCACGATGTTCAAACTCAGCAAGCTGGATGTGAAGTGTCCAGTCCGCTCTACAGAGGACCCATTGTAGTGGTTGTCTTATAGCCTCCCTTCCATCTGGACAATAAATTCATATTGCAACATGATCATTCCCAAGGTGGTCATTAACCATTCCCATTCAGCAGTGTGGGTAAAGGCTGGAGAGCAAAAGGAGAGATCTATGGCAGAGTATGACCCCGTATCTATACAGAGTTGTGTGAACTCATCGGCGTTGCATAAATGTGTGGAAGATTGCAAAAGAAGCCTCTCAATTGCGTTATCCATCAGACAGGTAGTTGCACATTTAAAATTTACACGGTCATGAATGGGAGAAGAAGTGGGGTAAGATGGACTGTGAGAGTATCTGCATTGAGTGTCTCATGTGGGGGCAGGTAAGAGTCAGTTGATGACATGCAGTGATTGCTTGTAAATTTGTGGTTACAGAGATGGGCGAGGAGTGCTAGGTGGTATTGCCATAAATAGCGCTACCTCTTCCACTAGTTCTCTCTCCGCCAAAGTAGTTGTGCTTGTGGAGAACATAGCCACATATCACAGAGTTGTCAGTATACTTAAGCCCTTTCTACACGGGAAGCGAGAGCTTACGAGATTACCCATGATGCACCGGTCACACCAGCCAGGTACAGTGTAGACGCGTCAACTTGCACAAGATGCATGCATATGATCGTTATTAGACAGAATAGGATGGATCCTATTCTCACACGTATGGAAGTGCTTTGCGCTTGCAGACGACCGAAGGGGAAACCCAGAAGATAAATGATGACAAGTTTCAAATTTGTTTGAGAATGTATATTTGTCTCATGTTCAGAGGAACGTAGTTTTTCAACTCAGTTGTAAGTTTTTTAGGAGATGATACTATAGAGGAATTGCATTAAAATTTTCATATAACATGTATACAATTTTTATTGAATGCAGAGATATAGCTGTTAATATGAAAACCAAACAAACTTAGAGCAAATGTAAATGAAGACATTTTCACTGATTTATCCGTAGGTTCTTGGTAGTACGACATCACACTGACTTCAGAGTAGAATTTTGTACATGTTCTACAAGTTCATTTCCACTTAATTACCCAGTTTTCAGCTACTAGGACATATTCAGACTTTAAAGTACGTTGAAAACCAGTTGTTCAAATAAAAATCAATATGATGATCTACGAAGAACTGACGAAGGAATCAGTCAAAATAAATTTGCATATGCTTTAAGTTTGTTATACATACCAAGAGCTGTATCTCTGTACCCAATAAAAACTGGACACACATTATATGAAATTTTAACTGCAAATCTTCTTTATTACCATCTACTAAAATATTTGCTATTTTTCCTGAAACATTCTGTAGTTAATAGATGAAACATTTGTTTTTGGTGAGCATTATTTGAAGCTTTATCACATTTAAAGGTCTATGTATACACAACTGAGCTTGTTCATCATATACATAGATGCTTCAAACCGCAGGGGCTGGAAGTATGTAGTCGCATTTTATAATGAGGACGTTAACACAATGTGAGCGACATAGTTATGCATGAACTGCACGAAAACAGTTTCACAGTGGCGGTCTACAACACAAACAAATGTTTTAATCGTCACAATAATCATAATATATCTTACACTTTCGAAAAGTGATCTTAACTCAGCGATTCATTTGCTGTAATTTGACAACAAACCAAGTAGACACACAAAGCTGACGATTCGACAAAATGAATACCGTTTGAATGCTTCTTTGTAGTTCGACGGTCTATCGCAAGGAGCGCTGCAGTCGACAACGACTTTCTTGTGCGTGTTCCACGTCGTATAGAAACGGCTTTAAAATTGGTCTCCTTGGGTCAATAAACATAGTTCCTCCACATGTGTAATCAATTTCTCTAAGTTCCACTGAATTATGGAAGCCATCTACATGGCAACTTTCTCTTTCCACCAGGATGGGAGAGGGGGGGGGGGCACTTAAACAAAGTGGAAGTTGTATCTTGTGGTGGGAAGTTTGCCCCAGATTGACATCCAGCTTCATAAGCTCTGGAGCAGAGTCAAACAAAATGTCAGAAATAAGAACTTTGACATTGTCTTATTGTTAGTATTTTGTTTTACCTGTTTGTGCAATTTTTTTTTTTGCCTCAGCGTAAGAGGTGAGCTGCATTGTCTTTATTTCCTGCATCTTCTTTTTCTCACAAATATACACTGCAGGCCCTACTCCAAATATAATGTTCGCCAGAACAGTTGATAACTTCGCAGATGGCATGCACTCAGCTCCCTCATGAGTCACTTTGCCACATTTACCAGAAGTGGCTTATCCCTTGCAACCTAGTGCTGACATTAAACATTACACAGGATTAGGCACATATGACCACACCTTTAAGAAATTATGCTTTTACATATTCTGCCAGTCTCAGACCATAAAAGGTGAGGATGAAAGATTTGTGTTGTACAAGTCCCCCATCTGCTCCTTTTTATGATATTCTGCATGTCCACTGTTCCTTCTGTAGCCAACTGTTCCTGCAACACTTCATTTGAAATTTCAACAAGATCACAAAAGGAGACTAAGTCTTTGCTGTAATTCAAGGTACTGTGCATTTTTCATCTATCCAAGGCCATGAGTTTTTCTGAGGATTGCCACCTGTAAGGAACTAGCATCTTCAATCAACAAAGTACAATTTCTCTGACGTTTAACAGATTTCAGACTCCCTACAGTGACAACCTCTAAACCCTTTTCATTGTAGAAGCGAGAAATCTTCTCAAAACTACCAACCTTCTTTCAATGACCAAAAACTGCACACCATAATGTGCTCTGTTACCTGTCACTATACCTGTATTACCACAGTTCTGTATCTGGAGGAATGGCTAAGCAAGCACTGTTTTTGAAGTGGCTGTTTGTATCCCCCCCCCCCCCTGCCGCTCCTCCTCAGTTGGTACACCGATGCCACTAAGAGGTGGAAAATTTCGAGGGATCCATCTTGGTCCCGCAAACAGCTAGGTATGTAAAAGTCCACCAATACAGAGCACCATGTGCCTAGGTAAGCCTTATACAGCTGAGCTCACTCACTAGTAACTGTTCAGACTCAAGAGCCAGGCATCCAGTCAGCATGTAGCACACCTTGGGATTGAGGTTTTTCTATAGACGTATTTACCTTCCTCGTGAAATGGGCAGTCAAGCAAAGTTCCCTGAAGGAAAAAACATATTTCCGCCGCAGCACCAAACAGTGATCGTTGAAGTGTTCCCAGAGGATGATGTCAGAGGACTGGGAGTGCTTATTAATCCTCCACTCTCAGGAACCTGGGATTGCCAAAGCCATACACAGCTATAGAAATGCTGAGCCCCCTAAGGAGTTGTTGTTGTTGTTTTTAAAGGGGACTAAACGGCTGGGTTATCAGTCCCCCGTTCCCAGCAAAGAGATCACATAATGTGATTTGCAGGTGAAGATGAAACATCCCACAGCCAGTACACAAGAAGTAGAGTAAGGCAGTGTGTGTTTAAAATGACATAATAAAAGGAGAAGGGAAACCACAATGTAGTGGACCAAATAGTCAACTGTGCTAAAGAATCACAGCAGAAGAGTATGGCTGGCTGGCCACTAGGATAGCAGTGGATGAGCCAGTGATCCTGTACACATGAAAGCTGCCAGTTGTAAATAGGACTGGCAAGACAAAAGGTACAGAAGATTCAAACTCTTTAAGTGGTGGGCACCCACCATTAAATCATATGATAAAATCCAGTTGCGTGAATAAAACCTAAAACACTGTCAACCATAGGGGTGCATCAGCTAAAAGCAAAGGTAGCGCAGAAGGCAGGTTAAATGACTGCCGCAAAGCAGCTAAAAGTGGACAGTCCACCAAGATATGGACCACAGTCAACAGAGCGCCACAACGGCAGTTTGGCGGGTCCTCTCGTCGTAAGAGGTGACCGTGCATGAGTCATGTATGGCCAATACACAGGCGACAGTGTATGACCAAGTCCCTTCGAGAAGGCCTAAGTCTTCCTAGCTGCTGTCGAAGACTTGATCGCATGGAGCTTGTTGGGTGTGCTCAATGTCAACCATTCTGAGTTCCAGGCCATGGATATCTTGCGGTGCAGACCCAAGTGGATGTCCCTTTCCGGGGTACCAATATCCAGACGGTGGGAGGCGACAGCCAGCTTGGCTAGCTGATCAGCTCATTCATTCCTTGGAATGACTATGTGGCCCGGGGTCCAGATGAAAGCCACTGAACGGCCAGACACGCCAAGACTGAACACAGGCTCTTGGATGGACCGCACCAGATGGTCGAGGACTTGCAAGCCACTTAGGGAGTCACTGCAGGGGCATGTACGGAGGTGGTCTAGAGCATGAAGTAAAGCGATCTGTTCAGCAGTAAAGACGGTACAGCCAGGAAGCAGGGAGCATTGTTCAATGTGGTTCCCATGAACATAGGTGTAACCCACTCTGCCCTCTACCTGGAAGCCATCAGCGTATATGACTTCTGCATCACGAAACGTACCAAGAGTGTCCAGAAACTACTGATGAATTGTATGCAGTGAAACCGACGCCTTTGGATCGCCGGACAACTGCAGGTGAAGCTGTAGGTGAGGGATGGACAAAGGAGGGATATGAGATTGGCAGGAGAATGCAGGAGGTAGAGGTAGGAACTCGAGTAAGGCAAGGAGAGTATGTACCCGAACCGCAATTGGAAGACCTGATCTGGGTCGACGTTCTGGAGAGGGAAGGGCTGTGTTTGGAAACAAAAGCATGCGATTGGGATGACGAGGCGCAGCGTGAACATGAGCGGCATATGAAGCCAATAACTGTTGCTGGCGAAACCTCAGGGGAAGGATGACAGCTTCAGCGAGGAGGCTGGGCACAGGGCTAGTGCAGAAAGCACTTGTTGCAAGTCGAACACCACTGTGAAGAATGGGAACCAAGATCCGCAATGCTGAAGGTGATGCAGAGTCATACACCTGGCTCCTATAATCCAAGCGTGACAATATTAGGGCCTTAAAGAGGTGCATCATAGTTTAATGGCAGCTCTCCAGGCAGTGTGTTCGAGACAGTGCTGTATATTTAGCTGCCGCCAGCATTTTCGCTTCAACCGACGAAGGTGTGGTCCCCAAGTCAGTCGGTTGTCGAACAGCATGCCGAGAAACCAATGTGTTTCTGCGACATGAAGCTGTTCGTCAGCAACGTAGAGTTCCAGGTCAGGATGAACGACCCGACAACGACAAAAGTGCGTCACTCGGGTTTTGGATGCTGAGAATGTGAGACCGTGCGCTGAGGCCCACGATTGTGCCTTTTGAATGGCTTGCAGGCGCCTTTCAATGACACCAATGTAAGCAGAACTGTAATATACACAGAAGTCATCGGCAAACAAGGATGAACAGACCGATGACCCCACAGCCGCTGTAAGGCCGTTTATGGCAACTAAAAATAAAGGTACACTGAGAACGGAGCCCTGGGGGACACCTTTCTCTTGGATGTGACGATTACTGAGAGAGGTATCGACCCTAACTTGGAAATTACGTAGTGAGAGGAAATTCTTTATGAACGTCGGTAGGGGTCCACGTAAGCCCCAGTCATACAGCGTAGCCAGTATATGGTGGCACCAGGTGGTGTCGTACACCTTGCGAAGATCGAAAAATACCGCTACCATGTGCTCATGTCTGGTGAAAGCAGTGCGGATGGCTGAGTCCAATGACACTAAATTATCTATTGCAGAGCAGCCATGGCAGAAGTGCCCTTGTTGGGCTCACCATACGTTCGAAGATCGTGCACAGAATGTTAGTGAGGCTTATTGGGCGGTAGCTCTCGGCCACCTGCGGATCAGAACCAGGTTTCATCACCAGGATAATGATGCTATCACACCATTGGGATGGGAAAGCACTCTTCACCTAGAGATGGTTGTACAGGGCGAGAAGTCGTCGTCGAAAAGCTGCAGGAAGGTGATGAACGAACTGGCTGTGAACACTGTCTGGTCCTGGGGAGGTGTCAGGACATGCAGCTAGGGCAGTCTCAAACTCCCACTCACTGAAAGGCACATTGTATTTTTCCTGGCGGCGTGTGTGAAAAGAAAGCTGCCGCTGTTCAACAAGCTCTTTGAGGGCGCGGAAGTCCGCACTGTAAGATGCAGATGCTGAGCTACCAGCATAATGGTCTGCCATGTACAGCGCAATAGCAGCTGGGTCTGTGCTCAGGATACCCCGAATGTGAAGACTGGGGATTCCTGCCAGTGGACAATGCCCGGAAAGGCGCCTACCCTGCTTCCACACCTCAGTTGGGGAGGCCCAAGACCCAATAGTGGCTACATACCTCTCCCAGCTATTTCGCTCACTTTGTTTTATCAGTCGACGAGCTTGGGCACGGAGCCATTTGAAAGCAATCAGGTGCTCCAATGAAGGATGGCGGCGATGGCACTGGAGTGCTCGACGGCACTCCCTGATGGCCTCAGCAATTTCCGGTGTGCACCAGGGCACTGACTTATGACGAAGCAAACCAGACAATTTCGGGACTGTGGCTTCAGCAGCGAAAACAATGGCCCTAGTGACATCATTAACAGCCAAACCAACGTCGTCGGGGATCGAAGATGTTACTGTAACAGCTGAGGTGTAAGCCGGCCAGTTTGTCAAACGGAGTGACCATCGGGGCAGGCAGCCTGCACGTGATGACTGTGGGAGCGACAGGATGATAGGGAAGTGGTCGCTTCCACAAAGGTCGTCACGGAACCTCCAAGTAAGTGGAAGTAGGCTGGGACTGCAAATTGACAGATCTATGGCTGAGTAGGTGCCATGGGCCAAGCTGAAGTGGGTGGCAGCTCCATTGTTGAGCAGGCTAATATTTAGCTGCGCCAGAAGGTACTCCACATCTCTACCACGGGCCGTAATCTCAGTTCCACCCCACAAGAGGTTGTGGGCATTAAAGTCTCCCAGCAGGATGTACGGCGGGGGAAGTTGAGCAACCAAAACAGCTAGTTCCGCATAAGACACTACCTTGTTTGGAGGAAGGTACAGAGAGCAGATATTGATCTCCTGTCCTGCCCGAATCCTCACAGCCACTGCCTCAAGTGCAGTGTGTAGTGGCACTGGTGCACTGGGGACATTGGCGAGAACAAAGATGCAAACACCTCCGGAAACCCTGTCATAGTCTACAAGATTTTTATAATAGCCATGGTAACCAGAAAGAGCGGGTGTCAGCTGAATAGGAAACCTAGTTTCCTGGAGGGCTACACACAACACAGGGAATTGGCACAATAAATGGTTCAATTCAGCTAGACGGTGGAAATAACCACCGCAATTACACTGGAGGATATTGCTGTTGGCCTACTGGGATGCCATGAACGTCGCGGATATTGAGTTTACGCCTCAGTATCATCTGTTGCTACCGCCTTATTACTTGTGGCATGTATATCCATCGATTCTGGGAGGTCGGTGAGTGTTAAGTCCTCAGGGGAGGCTAGCACCCCAACCCATCCTCAGAATCAGAAGTTTGAGAAACCGATGGTGGGAGTGCCGTTGGAAGAGATTTTTTCTTAGATCCCTTTTTCCTTTGCATGTCCTCCCGCTGTTCTTTCGGCTTAGACCACTGGAAGGACTTCTCTGAAGTTTCAGGAGCCGATGAGGATCGGGAAGCCCTTCGACTAGTGGTGTGTATGTCTCCCAGTGAACGGCTCGGGTCCTCCGGTCTACTCTTCGAAACCGGACTTCTCCCTAGCGAGAGGGGCCAGGGAAGGCTGCTGCTCCTCCAGCAGGGGAATGGGGACTTGTGTCCCGATGGTGGGGGTGAAGTTGCCCCCACCAATGGTACCGGTGCGGCAATGAATGAAGGCCCCCCAACATTCGAGGAGGCAGACTGAAGTTTGATGCCCCTTAGGGCCCACAGAAAATGGTTGCATTGTTGGTGCCATCATCGCCAGCAACCCTGGCGATGACGTAACTGTCGCATAAGAAGTTGTCTGCGGTACGGGATGGAGTCTTTCATATTTTTTCCTTGCCTCCGTGTATGTCAGTCTGTCCAGGGTCTTAATTTCCATTATTTTTCTCTCTTTGCAGAGAATGGTACAGTCTGGTGACAGAGTGGATGGTGCTGCAAACAGTTGACACATATTGGAGGGGGAGTACACGCAGCGTCCGGATGGGATGGACACCCGCATTCCCTACATGTGGGGCTAGAGGTGCAGCGGGATGACATATGCCCAAATTCCCAACATTTGAAGCATCGCATTAGGGGAGGGATGTAAGGCTTTACGTCACACTGGTAAATCACGACCTTGACCTTTTCGGGCAATGTGTCACCCTCAAAGGCCAGGATGAAAGCAACGCTGGCAACCTTACAATCCTTTGGATCCCTATACACGCGCCGGACGAAGTGGACACCCCATCGTTCTAAGTTGACGCGTAACTCGTCTTCAGACTGTAGAAGAAGTTCTCTGTGGTAAATCAGACTCTGGACCATGTTCAGTGATTTGTAGGTTGTTATGCTTACAGGGACATCACCCAGCTTGTCGCAAGCAAGCAATGCTTTCAACTGAGCGGATAATGCAGCTTCTAACAGCACTGAACCACACCTCATCTTCGACATTCCCGCGACTTCGGCATACTTATCCTCCAAATTTTCTACAATGAAAAGAGGTTTTGTCATCATGAAACTTTCTCCGTCTGTTCTGCTGCATACGAGATACTTTGGAGAGTATAACTCATCCCTATCTTCCTGTGCTGTACCAAGGGAAGGAAACGATCAGGGGTCATATTTCATGGCATTGAAATTTGATCTTTCTCGCTTAGAGACGCCAGTGGCATAATTTATTGCTCGTTTCATCTTGGTCCCACGAGCAGCTAGGGAACTAAAGGTCCACCCAGGCAGAGCCCTGCTTGCCTAGGTAAGCCTTATACAACTGAGGTGCGGCAAGTTCCTCAGAGGTTGCTCGCTAGCGGCTGTTCAACCTCAACAGCCATGCATCTTCTCGGCACGTAGCACACCTTGAGACTGAGGGATTTTTTTTTGTTTTTGTTTTTTTTTATTATAGAGGTTTGTACCGTCCTCGCGATCCGGGCGATTAAGCCAAGATCCCTGGGTTCTGAAACGTACAACGTTCCACCGTCACGCCAAACAATGGTCTTTGAAGCACGCACAGAGCTTATGGTGTAGCGGACTGTTGGCACGATACAGCCCATGGCTCAGGACCCCGGGTTCACCAAGCCTGTACTCAGAAAATTAATGCTGAATCCCTGAGGAGCCGTAAGGAGTATTCCACCTTATGTGCAATTTGTATGAGACAGGAAAAATACCCTCTAACTTTAATAAGAATATAATAATTCCAAATACAAAGAAAATAAGTGCAGACAAGTCATGGTTGCAAAATACTGACATGAATTATTTACATATGAATGTAAACGCAGGTAAAATCCGACTGAGGGAGATTAGTTTGTATTCAAGAGAAATACAGAAACAAATGAAGGAATATTAATATATGAATTATCTTTTAGTGAATTATCTTATATGTTAAGGAAAGGCAAACCTAAGTTTTCCTTCTAATAATCGAAATTCCAAGTTGGAATTAACAATATAGTAATAAGGACAGTTTACAACTCATCGCAAAGAAGTGGCGACAAGCTGCGACAGGCACATAAAAATTACACCCACATACAACACTTCAGCTATTGGCCATGGTCTTCAGAAAATAGAACATTCACACAATAACACAGGCACACAAAGCTGTCACACAACCATCAGCTCCTGCTGCTGCAATTCGTAGTGCGGCAGCCAGAGCTGACGGTTGTGTGACTTGTGTTGTGTGCCTGTGTGACTTCGTGAGTGATCTGTTTTCTCAAGAAGGCTATGGGCGATAGCTGAAACTATTGTATGCATGTGTCTTCTTTATAGGCCTGTAGCAGCTCATCGCCACGTCTTTGTGGTGAGTTGTAAATTGTTAAGTTTTACCTTCTGTACATTTGGAGAAAGCTTGTGACAACGTTGACTGGAATACACTCAAAAGGGGCACATTGGGGAATAAGACTGTAGCATTTCCCCAATGTTATTCAGTCTGTACACTAAGCAAGCTGTGAAGAAAAGCAAGGAGGTATTTGGAGAAGGAATTAAAGTCCAGGTAGAAAAACTAAAATCTTTTCAGTTTGCTGATGACGTTTTAATTCTGTCAGAGACAAAAAAAGGACTTTGAAGAGCAACAAAATGGAATTGACAGTATCTTAAAAGGATGGTATAAGATAAACATTAACAGAGTCAAAAGAAGACGAAAGGAATGTGGTCTACAAAAATCAGGCAATGCTGAAGGAATCTGATTAGGTAATGAGGAAATAATAGTAATAGATTAGTTTTATTATTTGGGTATCAAAATAACTTCTGAAAGTCAAGTAAAGAAGACATTAAATGCAAAATGGCTATGTGAAGAAAAGCATTTCTGAAAAAGAGAAATTTGTTGACATACAATCTTAATTTAAATGTTTGGAAGACCTTCCTGAAAGTTTCTGTGTGGAATGTAGCATTGTATTGTAATGAAATATGGACAATAAGGAGTTCAGACAAAAATATTGTAGTAGTGTTGGAAATGTTGTGCTACAAGATTAGCTTGGGAGATCATGTAAGTAATGAGGAGGAAGTGAACAGAACTGGAGAGGAGTGTAATTTGTGGCATATCTTGACCAGACGACAGTGTTGAAGTTTTGTTTCTGTCATTTGTACCCTTATTATGGTTCCAGAAGACGATGATCATTTAAAATACAAACATACAGAATGCAAAAACAGAACTAATAATGGAATACTTTCCTGCCTTCGACAGTGGTTCTATTATTTCCGTACCATAAGAAAATGCCAAACAACACACTAAACTTGAAATCTGGAACACACTATGACTGTCTGCATCCCCCCCCCCATTTTTTTTATTTTGTCAAATAATTTAACTGTGCCATGAAGACATTTCAGTTTCGCCAAGTTGCAGCAAACCCTAGATTGACGAACTGTTCTTGACTCCCCCTGTTCACAAAAATGTCCCTAAATCCAAATAGGGCTACAAGAACGTAACATAGAATAGTGCTCTTTTCCCAAATTGTGCAGCATGATATTTGTATTTCCTCCCAACCAAGAATATAAAAGCAACAATACCAATGTTGACAACTAATCAGTAAAAATAATTCCAAACCTTATTCATTCAAAGAGAATTGTGTTGTCTTATTTGTTTCAAGAAAGAACTGGATCAAACCAGTTCTTCATACCATTCTATCCTATACTTTGATCACCAAATAATTACTGTAACTTAAATCCACTTGAGTCTACTGCTGTATTCTCTCTCCTGTTTGCTCCCCCCAATTTAAGCCCTCTCCATCCATTATTCAAAAGTGAGATGACCTTGGAAACCTCTACAGTGATTTTCAACAGACAGACAATACAGAACACATTTAGCACATCAAAGCCATTTTCAACCAGCCAATGCCCAAGAAGGAAAAGGAGATCCAACCATCATCACGAAATAGGCAGCTAACTTGTCTGGCCTGCAATTGGACGGTGGGCTTTTCAGTTCCTCAAGCAGTGTTTGTGCTTCACTGTCTGTTCCACCAGGTGACTCTTTAACTCAGGCATAAATAGTCACAGGTGGAAAAGGAGGAAGCAGCTATTATTTTCAAAATTAAGAAGTTTCTCATTTTCTAGTATGGGGAGAGATTCCTTCTTATCGCTGACTACTAGCCCCCGATTTCTTAATTCAGATCTTGTTCTGAGCTACTGGACAGGAATGTCTACTATCACAGAGGTTGGCCCTCTCTGTCTGTAATCACTGCTATGGCATTTGTTACAAATCCACCTGCCAGCACAGGAATGTAGATGCATTATTCTGGCTTCCAATGGTTCTTGACTCTCAATTTCATAGTATTGGGCAGAACACTTTTATGGATTCTTGGAAAGATTTTTCACTATGAGATGACAGTGACAGTTGTTATAAGGTTCACACTTTGGTCTTTTTTACATACACACATTGCTGAAAACTTGTGTTAGACTATCTCTCTCTCTCTCTCTCTCTCTCTCTCTCTCTCTCTCTCTCTCTCACACACACACACACACACACACACACTGAGAAAGCAAAAGTTTCTGCTTCCGTAACATTTTGTTACTGAACCACTTGTGATTGAATTATAATTATTAACACAATTACTTGGCACACTCTCCAGAGTGCAATGTACAACCTGATTAAACTTGGCCCATAAGGCCTCTAAATCCATCAGACTAGAACTAAATGATGTCCTTTTATTGTCTGAGTGGGATGCTTATATCTGCTTAACTGCACTATCTATTAAAAATAATATCCTAACATTCTTGATTGAGTCACTTAGTAACCATCATCACTCTGATGAAATCATGATCTCTGATCCCTGTCTCTACACAATATACTACTATCCACACAATCAGGCCTGTTTGTAGATACAAGATGTACAGTATTTCCACTGCACATGGGCTCTCGATTTTGTTACTCAAGACAATCATCATGAAATACATTTTCAAAAATATTCATACGCCAGTGCAGCACTAATTATTTTCTTTGAATGACTCTAAAACCTAGTTGGTTTATGCAGAATTATTAGAAGCATCTGGATAATAGAGTTGACTTCAAACTCAGTGGAGAGAATACTATTGTTGAATTCAATGAACACACCATCTCCTATGGTCATAACCCTAATTACATCTCATCACTCTCACTAATTGTGGTTCAAATGAAAGACAGATTTTTTCCATAAGTATGCAAAATAAAAGTTCACAAATCCCAAATATTAACACGAATAAAGTAAATTTATTGCTTACCACTTCCCTTTGGTGGGCCTGAACCAACATACTCAGAAAGGGTCTCTCCAGCACTAACATCTGAGCCTGGAATGTTGACCACAAGCCAATGATGCCACTCACGATTTTTTGGATCCTTTCGACTTGGAGCATCTGGATCTGAAACAAGTTCACATTAAAAAAGATCATAGTTAATCACATTACACAACTGCAAAACAAATTAATTTTGAAATATTCTGTATAAATTGTAACATACCAGTCATGCAAAGAGTATAAAATGCTCCTTCTTCTGCTTGCCATGTTACTGTTGGCTGATCCTTAACTTGAGTTGGAGTCAATTCATTTCCTAGGCTAACTTTGTGTGTCCCATAAGACACCTACAAAGAAAAAGATGCCAATTAGCTATGTAAAATCATTGCATCAGAATTGAAAGATTCAAATCAAAATAAGGAAAAAAATGATAAATGTGAAAGAATTAGTCAACAAGGCAAATATTGATGCAAACATAAATTTTCAAATTCCATACTATGTAATATCTCACAGCTTTCAAAAATCCCAAAATAGTAAATATTTCAAAAGAACACAAAGGCATTTGGCACCACAAAGATTTATGGTATTGACCAATTTATCAACTTGAAAGAACCTATCTTTTGCCAGCTTTGGCTTCCACAAGCTCTCAACATTAAGGATGGGTGGAGAAGGTTAGGGATACACATCATACTGGAAATACTTCATCTCCCTTGATCAGTACTATGTTTCTGACCATATCCTCTTCAAACTCTTTGATCACCGCACCCCAGTCTCACATTCTCCACATGAATGTCTCTTCATACAACATCAATACTGGCATGTTTTTGGAGTCTGTGAATAAACCAACTTTTCAGTCAACACAGATAAAAGGCAAGGCATTACCATGATCTGTCAGAATATCTTCATTCTATAACCTGTCAAGATTATGAAAACTCAAGAAAATGAAAAAGTGCTTCTACTTAGTCATCATGTCAGGCACTTGATTAACATGGTGCCAGCTTATGCAGCATGTATTAAATAATGCAATGCTCCCCTCAACTGCTCTACCTGGTGCTGAATTAATCATACATGTCACAAAAATCATGTCCACATTAAAGTACAAGCTGCAGAGGAGATGTATACTGTACACCTACTTCTGTTGGTGGCCCTAGCTTGGACAGGATTGTCTGCGACAAGACTGCAAATTGAAGCAATATGTCAGTGTGTGGTACAATAATTGCACTTTAATTTCCAATGGAGTAAGGCCCCACTTGGCACAGTGTGGGGAACGGGCCTAAGCTGAATGTCATACACTGAATTGAATGGTTGAACAATACTTAAGAGAGGAGTAAGGCCCGTGATAGGAAGGTCCTTATTTCTGGGCACAATAGTAAGTCATCTAAGCACTGGAGAAGTTTCTTTTCTTTGTAACTGACTACAAAAAAGGAGGAGGTTCTCAATTCCAATATATTCTTTTTTTATGTTTGTTGCCTCAGAAACTTCGACTCTGTGAACCAATTATGAGGATTATTTTTTATTTGAAAGCTGGTGCTTCCCGTGTGGTCCCATTTCAACTGGGTCCTGTTCTGACAAAGACATCTATAAGAAAACCATATAAGTCTTAAATTTGCATTAAGTATGTGCACAACAAATGGACGAATAACTCAATATCACGCCAACTGATTTCAATTATTCTTTTTTTTTTTTTTTGAAAAAGATGTACTTCAAGGGTAGTTTGCTGAGAGTTTGGTTAGGTTCTGATTATGGGATCCATGACAAAGTAACAGAACCTTTCAATTCTTAGGAGCAAATTAACAATACTTGGCCAAATCTTTTATAGGCTATCCAGAATCAATCCGAGTCAGTGGGCACATTGCTCCTCCGTCTCATTAGGTAGACAATTATGGATTAATCCAAGTCGGTGGGGATATTGCTCCTCCGTCTCTTTGGATGGACAATCGTTAGGGACAGGAAAAATTTGTTTTAACGATAATGCGATGAATAACATGAATTCAGCGGTTTTTAAGGAAAAAATGCAAATTTGGCAGTTTTTAATAAAAATAACGCGAATTCGTCAATGTTTTTTTCTCTCTTTTTTCTTTTTTTTAAATTAACGCAAAATCGGCAATTTTCAACGAAATTACTATTTATCTAGATAAGAAATGTCAAAAATGTAATTATGTAAGTTATATATTTAATGTAGAAATGTTCCATATCCAAATGTAGTGGCTATTTTTTTTTTTTTATTTTGTATTGCAAACTGTAATAAGACAGCGCCACACATTGTTAGACGCGCATATTCAAAGTAGTAAATTTCCGATCGATAACTGTCAGCAAGTTTATTTCCCTCTTTGTGTTAAGTTATGATCATATTACAGTAATTAATATTGAGATGATTGTTTTCACATTTCGATGGATTTATTCGCCGAAATTTTTCTAGCATTTTGAAACCATTTAAGATTGTTTTCCGTGATCAAATGCTGATCTGGTAGTTTGTAAATTCAGCATATTTCGCATGTGCAGCTTTGGTTAGCGGAACTGTGACTTCACAAACTCTTTGGACAGCGTCAAAGTTAAGGAGTTTTGTCGTTATATTCTTTGACTGTGCCGTTATTGTTAGCCTTGATTGTTATCGTTACTGTTTAGTGGCAACATGGATTACTATTTTTGGACTTGATGTTGGATTTCTCTCAGGCTTATTATCACTGCAACTGGATTTAAACAAATGCTTTCTTTTTTGGATGCTCATTTTATCATCTTCTGGACTTTGTCCATTTTAATCTAGTCAGTAAACTTTTATTTACGAAAGCGCCGGTGTAATGTGATCATGTTTGCAATGATCTTTGAATGCTATTTGAAAAGTCAATCACATAGAATGAGGAGAATAATATTTAGTGTGTTGATCTGAAATAAATAATCCTGTTTGTGCTGTATTCTCAACAGGTTTTTGACCGATCAGTCAATAATCCTTGAAAACCAACATTTCGTTGCCAACATTACGGCAATGCAGGCGCTGCTGTACATAAAATTTCTTTTGTTTGTAGATGGATGTGTGTTTTGTTTTTATGCCACTTGTCCAGATATTTGTAAAAATTGCATTTATTGAGGGAGGTGGATGCAACAAAAGAACGCCGAGCAGGAGGGAGGAGGGCGGGGAGGAGAAAGTTTGTGTCCCGGAGTCAAAGATGTGGCACTGGGATACAGAAAAAAGTGCGGAGCATAAATGAGCCTTACTGCTTATAAAAAAATAAGGGAACTTTAAAAAATTTTTTTTTAATTAAAAGTCTGTATTACTGACTGGAAACAAAATGTAAAACTCAAAATGTATATTATAATCATACTTTCAAAGCCAGATGTGACTAAACAAGAAAAAAATATTATTAAAATTCATTTTTGTCACATTTTAACCTAGAGTTAAATACAAAGTGCAAAAAATAACACCGATTTTGGCCAAAAAATAACACCAACTTTTTTCCTGTCCCTAACAATAGTGTACTGTATCATGCTGAGTCAGTGTGCATGTTGCTCCTCTGTCATGATCGTTAATCAAGCTGAGAATATGACTATGTTTTTCGATATTTTCCCTGTTCAAAACTTTTTTCATTTAAAGGCGCATTTTTGAAAGTCTATTTTTGCGCACTTCGCAAGTCACTTTTGAAATTCTCCTCAAGATAAATTTCCAATATTGAGATTGGCATTTCTCCCCGATTTCGTTTCCTTCATTTAAATGGCGCTGTCTCATACGAGTAGCACATTTAGTAGGGCTACCCATATTCAGAAAAGTTAGTTAGTGTATTCACATGCACTAAAAATTTAAAAAATTAAAAAAAAAATGTTAACAGAAAAAACTGACTTAAAAAACTTATTCTAAAACAAATTAATATGCACCAAAAAGTAAAAAAATATAAATGTGTATTCTTCAACAACTTAATAATGAACTTACTTTTTCTACTCGTCAATAAGTAGGTATGATCTATGTGTTTACCAAGCAAGACGACAGGTAGGTACCTACCCCCACTTTAAATCTAACTCAACGCATACCTATGAATAACAAACAATGATCAATATATTTTTTAAAGTTCTACTACATAAAAAGGAAATGAAAAGTACTTAAAAACCAGAGGGGAAGAGGCTAAGGGGTGTGGTTCACTTATACACATCTCCACACTTCCAAGCATAAAAAAGTTATATTACTGAGAAAAATGAATAACAATAAAGCACCAATCACATCGATCCACATAGAAAATCTTTAGAAGAGCAGTTATCATCATTCAATGAACTCTTCAACAGACCAAGCAAGGTGGCGTAATGGTAACTTACTGGACTCACATTCAGGAGGACAGTGGTTCAAATCCACGGCTGGCATCAAGGTTTGGGTTTTCCATGATTTTTCTGAATAACTCCAGACCTGTTGCAATGGTTCCTTTGAAAAAGTCATGGCCCCATTTCCATCCTCATCCTTATCCAAAATCATTTGAGTATGAGCTCCTTCTCTAATGACCATGTTTTCGATGGAATGATAAACCTTAAGCTTTCCTTCCTTCTTTTTATCAGTAGAGTGAGAACATTAATTATTATGTCCAAAACAAAAAGTATGAAAAAGTAAAAGTAACTTACCTCCAAGACCTGAGGAGGAGCTTTATCAATAACATCGGGCACAACTTGATGCTTATCCATGCTTTTTAGCTTACAATCCAAACTGATGAGCCTGTTGTTATCCTGAAACAAATTAGCAAATTGAAATCTTAAAAATAAATGTACAATAAAGCATCTATCAATTATACAAAAGTGGTGTGGAGGTGATAAAGAAGAGAAATTTGGGTGCAATGACATCATTACATAATGAGACCATAAGAATACATAAAATATTGTTTACTAAGCTACATCAATTCAGGCACAGCTATCAAGCTATCAATGGCTCTCTGCCTGAAACAAAGACAAAGAGGCAAGAGCATTTCAAGTTGTGAAGCACAGCTCACAAAACCACTGCCAGCAGTGAAACAGATGATGTCAGTTGGCTGGAGGAACCAATACCATGTTTGAAACAACTAATCCCACTTCCCTGTGTATCACATATGCATATTTTATGAAATAAAGACTCCGTTTGGAGCGCTGTGCACCACGACCAGAGAATGATAACTATCAAAAGAAATTCTGTACTCTGGAAAACACCGTTGTGAAACATCTTGTAGCTATGCCTTGTGGTTGGATATGTAAAATCTGAAATGTTTTAATTCAATCGTGCATGTTGCACTGAGGATGACTATTCCATAATTGAAATCGATTTGCAATAACAAATAAATGATAATTTGTGGCCAATGTTGAAATTTCTTTTAACAGACATCCATATTTGCTTTCTTTTAGTAACCAAAGCTCCCCACCCCCCTCTACTAATCATGGTCTCTATTGAAATTGTTGTTAATTCTAATCTTGGCACCTTCTTTATAATGTAAACCCAAATATGCTATGCCTTCTCAAATTTTTTATGTCCATTTCTCAAGGTTCAAAGTGCCAGCACCAGCAGTCAGCAACTCCATGACAATGGGAAGATCCACATTTACCTGAACTGATGTGGCTCGTTAATTGAGAATATTTTTACAGGTATGCCATTACAAAATCAAAGGATACAAGATCAAAGAGATATGCAACATGAGGGAAATCAAAGAAGCTATTTTAGCTAAGTGGAAGTGAAAAAGGCTCCACTGAAATGATGTCAGAGGAAAAGAAGTGCAGTAAAAATGTGTGGAAACTGGCAGGTACGTGTGGTAAAGGTCAGAGGTGTCAACAAAGTGAAAGTAAGAAATATAAAAAAATATCTAAATTGATTTGGGGTACAAAATATGGTGGGTGGTTTCGAGGTACAGGTGGTGTGGAAAGTTCAATTGGAACAAATGGTTTTGACGTATTGGAGAATGAAAGTTACACATGTTGGAAAGGAACACAAGAAGTGGCCAAATCGAAATTTTTGTTTAAACCCATCTGCTTTGACCTACAGCATCCATCATGGTGGATAACCCAACAAGGGCACATTCAGTATAGTGGCCATGACGTCACTCCTCACAACCACAAATAATAATAAAAAAGACGTTGCTTGTAGTGGCCATTGAAATATTTAACTTCAACAAAAGAAACTATCACAACAACCAAAGGAATAAAAGCTTTTGGGTAGGGATAAAACATATATCAACCATACCAAAATATTTATTAAGGGTCAATCCATGTCAAATCAACAAGGTTCTCAACCTCACTGTCTTTGATTTCAATAATATTCAGTGTACAGCTTGTCTGCAGCTAGATATGAAAGTCTGCAAAGTTTCAGCTGACTGGCTTCATTACTATAAGATCTATCATTAATTTAAATATTAAAAATTACCCAAAATTCGTGTTACAATCATTCATATATTTTTATATAAATAGAGTTCTATTTAAAATGCAGATTTGATCTTTAGCTCATTTTATAGAGACAATGAAGATTTTTAATTATAGACATGTTTCAAATTTCATAAAAAGAAATTTTGACCAAAAAACCTTTTTTTTTTTAATTTTGAATTACATTTTTTCAAAAACCTACAAATTTAAAATTTTGATAAATTTGTGTAATATTAGACCAGATGTGTTTAATATAACCTGAAAGTTTCAAGTTGGAACTCAAAAGGCCTTTCAAGTTGTTAGTAATTTTGTTTAAAGGTAAGGTAAGACCACCTATGGTTGACAGGGCACAGGAGTTGATATAACATTTAATATTGTTTGAAATAAGGAAATGAAGTTGTGTAGAAGGCTGTGCTTTTAACATACATTATTATACATTTTTACTATACATTGTTGTTATACACTGTTGAAATCTGGTGAACACTGAGTCACTAGTTTTTCGAGTGTAAAGCCATTCTTATTATGATCTGCAATACAACAGAAAGAAGCAAACCTTCAGGAAAGTGTAAATAGGTAAGTTTCATTCAGTGTCCCCTCACTTATACGGACACTATGTTGAATGAGAGGTAGTATGTGAGACTAAAATTAACTTATGATCTCCTCAAGTAGCAGCCTAACTGAAAGTGATATGCAGGTTATGTTTCTATCAACACTGCTCAGAAAAGTGCCATATTTTTGCTTTTTACAATGAATGTAATGAGCAGCTGTTCTGTTGCAACCCTTTCAAAGAAGAGAGACACAATCATTTTGTGAAAAACTTAAGAGCTGTTCAAGAATGGATGGTGAATGGTGTAAAGTTAAACAGTAAAGTCTGTAGTAAATGCTGTAGTAAAAATGTGTAAAGGGAAACTGATGATAGTCCAGGAGGAGGAACAGGTGGTGATCCAAATACAGTGGTAAAGGATTCTGATGACATTGATGATACTGTTGCTTCAGAAGTTACTATAGAATTGCTCAATAGTAGCCTACAGGCTGTGGGGAAATCTCCTATTAAGAAGAAGCAATTGCAAGGGGAAAAAAAGGTGATTGATGTTTTAGAAAATAAAGTTTTTCAAATTCCTCCAATGCAAGTGAAGAAGTTATAAGTAAATGTGATTCTGAAATAATTTCACACATGAAATTTAAATTTAAATCTACTACAAAAAGTGAGAAAACTGATGGTAATAGGTGCTAATTTAAAAGAACTTACTTCAGGTTCTGAAATTTAATTAAATTCATATAAGACTGCCTGTCTCATTTAATATGTAACCCTCCTCTATCAAAATGTTATTTTGGTAACTGTGAAGAATGTCCTGACGAACAAAAACTTAAGAATAATGAAATCTTCTCGGGTTACAACCCGAGAAGATTTCATTAATGGATATCGCCGCAAAAATATGCACTCATATATAACTTAAGAATAGTATTTATGAATTGTTTGAATTGAATTTGATTGATGAAATAAGTTATAAACAATGGATTCACACAGACAGATCAACCTTAGAAACAATAACTCATTCAGCAGAAGAATTCTTTGATATTTTAACTGAAAAACTAAAAGCTTTGTTAAATCATTCATTCATTGGAGAACAACAGGCAATTTCCAGACAGAACTTAAATCAAAACACCACCAAAATGAGTGCATTGTATTGTGTGACTTTGCAGAAAATTATTCATTTGTTCTGCTAGATGAATTCCAATCATACCACTGGAATAATTCCCAAGAAAAAATATTGGTACATCCTTTTGTGATTTATTACAAAGATAAAGAGTAATACTTTTAACCACATGAGCTATGTAATAATTTCTGAATATTTAATACATGACACCTCTGCTGTGCATCTTTTTCAACGACATCTACATCTACATGGGATACTCTGCAAATCACATTTAAGTGCCTGGCAGAGGGTTCATCGAACCACCATTATACTATTTATCTTTCATTCCATTCTCGAATAGCGCACAGGAAGAAAAAACACCTGAATCTCTCCATTCGAGCTCTGATTTCTTGTATTTTATTCTGATGATCATTTGTACCTATGTAAGTGGGAGTCAACAATATATTTTCGCATTTGGAGGAGAATGTTGGCGATTGGAGATTCGTGAGTAGCCCATGCCACAGCAATAAGAGCCGTTGTTGTAATGATTCGCATCCCAGATTTTGTATTATTTCCGTAACGCTGTCTCCCCTGTATCGTGACAATACGAAACGAGCTGCCCTTCTTTGGACTCTTTCGATGTCCTCTATCAAACCCACCTGATAAGGATCCCACAATGGGCAGCAATACTCCAAAAATGGACGGACAAGTGTAGTGTATGCAGTTTCTTTTTTAGTTCTGTTGCATGTTTTAAGGGTTCTGCCAATGAATCGCAATCTCTGGTTCGCCTTTCCCACGACATTATCTATGTGTCCTTTCCAATTTAAGTCTGAAGTAATAGTAATTCCTAGGTATTTTGTGGAGTTTACGGCCTTCACTTTTGATTGATTTATCTTGTTCCTGTCTAGGAAGTTAGAAAATATAAACATATATATTATTTTTCTGCTGGATGTGCATTACAATATAAGAATAAAAAGAACTTCATTAATCTTTGAAATCATGAAGTGGATTTTGGAGTCACTGCTGAATGGCATTTTTATGCAACATCTCATGGGAAGAGTCCATGTAACACTGTAGCAGGAACAGTTAAGCGATTTGCCGCATACGCCAGTCTTCAGCAACCCTACAACAATAAAATTAAGACACCTCTTCAGCTTCATAACTGGTGTGTAGAGAACAGAAAAAATTGTACATTTAAATACTTAACAATGCAACAGCATAGGGATGAAGAACTTGGGCTATTGAAACGCTTCAAAAATGTGATACAGTGTTAGGAATTCAGAAACTGCATGCCTTCATTCCAATTACTTCGCACAAATTAATAACAAAAACCTACTCTAACTCTGGTGAATTCAAGGAAGAAAGCTTGACATCATTGCAAGCAGAAATCAATTTGGAAGATATATCAGGATTTGTTGCTTGTATTTATGCTGACAAGTGGTGGGTTTCGTGTGTTTTGAGTGTTGAAGTGGATAATGACCAACTGAAAGTAATGTTACTTCATCCTACTGGACCTTCTTCAGCTTATGCCTATCCCATTAAACAATATATTAATCTACTTAATAAAAAATCCATTATTGCCAAAGTTGATTTGCACGCCACAACTGTAAGGACCTATAATATCACTATTCTCGAGACTTATAGAATAATAAAACTGTTCAGATCTGTTCAATAATTGGTAAGAATTTTTTTTCAAACCATTCACATTATTGATAGATGTGATTATTAGGTTGTTAAAGTGTATTAACTTAAGCATAGTGAGGTAAAAGTTCACCCGCGCAGGACACACTGCACTATGTTATATTTAATTCCTCGGAAAGTATAGAGAGTTCCAACTTCAAACTTGCAGCATATATTCATCATGTATTGATCTATTACACCATTTTTGTTGCATTTTAATTTTGTAGGTTTTTTTAATAATACCAATTCAAATAATTAACTATAGGATTAATCAATGAATTAATGGATAATTAAATTTATATTTTATATCATATGAAAGCCCATTAAAAGAGCTTCCAGATGAACTTTATTTCATTATTCTAGCTTAATTAGAAGATGAGATATGAGCAAATTAATGTCATTCTGCAAGTGAAAATTTTGGGTCGTTTTACATTTCTGAGCACCCATTAGTCAGTAAATTTCCATTAGAAAAATTATTCTGAGCTACTATTTATGAGTACTACATGCTTAAAAAATTTCAAAGAAATCTAAGAGGGTCCAGTTGCAAATCATATTTTCATGTGTTTTTTGACATGGAATGACCCTTAATGCAAAAATCAAGCAAATGATTCTTAACAAACAGGGGGTGTACAAAAGGATATCTACACCTAACACAGACAGAATATTTATTTACTAGTGTGTAGTTGGTCCCCTTTAGCTTTGAAAACAGCTGCAACTCTTGGAGGAACACATTCATAAAGCATCTTGATAGTTTTTAACATAATGTTATCCATTCTAATACCAAAACATCCACCAATCACTTCAATGATGCTGGAGTTGTAAATTTAGTCCTCACTTTCTACTTTAAAATTTCTCATAATGGTTCAGTTATCTATTATGGTGATTCTGGTGTACAGGAAAATGTATTATATTTACTGGAGCTGCGTAAAGTTGTGTGTGTGAACACACAATTTCAGAATATGGCAATGTTCGTTAGCAATATATTAGTCACAGATGCAGCTTGCTGTTGAAGATGGTGATATATATTCATGAACAGTTATCCCACCAGTAACGGTAAAGATAGAAGAAGTTGAAAAGCACAATATAGAGGCCCAAATCAAGACACAACATCTGCCAGAAAGTAGTCAAGCCATACCATAGCTTAAGCTTCTTTTGGGGTTTTTGTTCCATAAACACAGTTGTTTGTAGAAAGCAATGTAATCTAGCATGAATCAGACCATACCATATACTTCCAGTCAACATTAGTGTCCATATTTTCTGATTGTGGCACCACCAACTTCACAGATTTGTGCAAGCTTCCATTACAACAGGTTTAGCAACTGCAGCCCTTCCATGAATGTTAAGCTCCAGCCATACTGCTTTTACCAAAACAGAATTACTCAAGTGAGTAATGAATTTTGCAGTCACTTTTGCCATGGTAGTTTTATGCTGCCCAGTCATATTCCTTCTTAATGCTCATCAGTCACTGTCTATTTACTTCGGCTTTTGTACATTATTTAAGAAAATTCAGTTATATGTCTGTTTAATAAGCAATTTATCAGTCAGTGACATCCAACCACTAAGTTGGCATAACAGTTTCAGTGTACTGTAACAAGACGAGGCCTAAATAAAACGAAGTTGTCCGACATCATCATAAGTGAGACAATGGGAAAAGGTTCAGAGCTCAAATCAACATTCAGACTTTTTTCAGCTTGCTTGTTATTTTTCTTTAATTAATCTAAGTTCTTGGTATTATACCATCATAAAATTAATGCTGACATTATAGTAGTATTACTTCTTTTATTAATTTATCAAATTGGTTGTTTTGTCAAATGGAAAAGTGTCTCAGGTAAAAGAATACAGAACAACCAAATTTGAGTTGTGTGGCACTTTTAAATATCAATGAAAAATAACGGCACTACTTAACTTCTAAACAATATAAATATTGTAAAATGGTTCCCTATGCACGAAGTCATTGGGAAGAATAAATGTATGGTCAATAGCAGTTTAACATTTCTGCAGCTCCAGGATAAAGAAACAGTTTGTGAAAAGTGTGATATATGTTGAAGATTTTAAAGATGCAATTCAAAGTCATAATTTATAATTACTATTCCCATACTCAGAAAGAAAAATCCAACCCTAGAAAGTAAAGGCTCCTTTAGAGACAGAAAATTGTCACTGCATCATGTAGTGCACAGCTCAGATATACTCCCATAATAAAAGTGTACAACAAATTAATGGAAGAAAGGTGATAATGGAGAGAAGTGATATCATAATGTGTTGGTGTTAATTACTGGGAGTGACATAAAAAACATTTTTTGACAGTACTGTTTGGCTCCATGAAACATGCAAAACAGACCAAAGTTGTGCATTACAGTTCAGTCCTACTTTAGGTGACAATACCTCCTCACTCATGTACAGATGTTTATGACGAAAGGCAATCAATCAGAAGTATCACTGAGAGAATGAATGAAAGTGTGTCTTCCATACCATGAAGGTGAGAAATGTCACAATAACATTCACATGAGGCATATGTTTTGATTTAATATATAATTTTTCTTTATAGGAAGCAATTTTTTTTGTTTCATAGTAATGGGAAGATTTTGATATTAGTGCATTAATACAAATAGCTCTGACATGTGAATGGAAAAGTACATTGAGAACCAGTCACTGTGTGACAGTTTACTTTTAATTAATGAATATTAAGTGCAATTCATTCATCAATAATAGCCAAAAAATCACAGTTGGAGCAAAGACATTTACAATGAAATTTGTCTGCAAGACATTGAGCTTTTTCCTGCCAATGAATCACTCATCTATTATTAAAAAAAATTAACATCAGATTTACAATACTACTCATCAAAAACATTGACTAATTTTGAACAAATATGTCATGAATTCTGGCTAAAAATGTTTACACAGTTAATGCAGTGTTGTTTACGGTAAAATTCTACGATGCTTCTCGCCAGGCTCCAGTGTTTATGTTGGCAACAGATATACAATGAAGTGTAGAACTGTGTTAATATTTTTCACGAACTACAGAGTAAATGTTATTGCTGCTCATTCCACTCGCAGCAAAATTAATACTGTACCTGCTCTATGGTTGACAGGTTCTTGAATGTACCCTTGTCCATTCAGAAAAAAATAATTTTCGTTTTAATTGAAGTTGTCATGAAAAAACTATTGGTCATCTGAGTTGCCGTCATTACCATTAGTGCCAACATAACCATTGCAGCCCGGCGAGAAGCGGCGTACAATTTAACAGTTGTTTACAAAACAAAACTGAAATACACATTTTCATTGGCTCTCTCAATGACATTTCTGATTAGCTGTCTTTCATTACCATCTACATCTACATCTACATACATACTCCGCAATTCACCGTAAGGTGCGTGGCGGAGGGTACACTGTACCACTACTAGGCATTTCCTTTCCTATTCCACTCCCAAATTGAACGAGGAAAAAAAGAATGCCTATATGCCTCCGTACGAGCCCTAATTTCTCTTATCTTGTCTTTGTGATCTTTACGCGAAATGTAAGTAGGCGGCAGCAAGATCGTACTACACTCAGCTTCAATTTCCAGCCCTCTAAATTTACTTAACAGAAATTCACGAAAAGAACGTCGTCTTTCTTCCAGCGATCCCCAATTGAGTTGCCGGAGCATTTCCGTGACACTCGCGCATTGGTCGAACCTACCGGTAACAAATCTAGCTGCTCGCCTCTGAACCGCCTCTATGTCATCCTTTAAACTGATCTGCTGCGGGTCCCAAACACTTGAGCAATACTCAAGACGTGGTCGTACAAGCGTTTTATACGCGGTCTCCTTTACGGGCGAAGTACATCTTCCCAAAATTCTCCCAATAAACAGAAGTCGGCTGTCCGCCTTACTCACAACTGTCCTTACATGCTCGTTCCATTTCATATCGCTCTGCAATGTTACGCCTAGATATTTGAACGACACGACCGCATCAAGAAGCTCACTACTGATGCTGTATTCGAACATTATAGGATTGTTTTTTCTACTCATGCGCATCACCTTACATTTTTCTACATTGAGAGCTAGCTGCCATTCTTCGCACCAACTAGAAATTTTGTCTAAGTCAACCTGTATGCTATTACAGTCAGTTACAGACGACACCCTCCCATACACCACAGCATCATCAGCAAACAGCCGCAAATTACAACTTACTCTGTCCATCAGATCATTTATATAGATAGAAAATAATAGCGGTCCTATCACACTCCCCTGGGGCACGCCTGACGATACACTCGTCTCTGATGAACACTCGCCGTCGAGAACAACGTACTGCGTTCTATTACTTAGGAAGTCTTCCACCCAGTCACAAATCTGTGAACCTATTCCATAAGCTCGTATCTCCGTTAGCAGTCTGCAGTGTGGCACCGTGTCAAACGCCTTTTTGAAGTCGAGAAAAACACAATCCGCCTGTTGTCCTTCGTCCATGACTCGCAAGATGTCATGTGAGAAAAGGGCAAGCTGAGTTTCACATGAACGATGTTTCCTAAACCCGTGCTGATTCATGGAAAGAAGCTTTTCCGTTTCAAGGAAATTTACTATATTCGAACTGAGAATATGCTCCAAAATTCTACATGAAACCGATGTCAACGATATTGGCCTGTAATTGTATGGGTCAGTTCTTTCCTTTCTTATACACGGGAGTCACCTGCGCTTTTTTCCAATCACTAGGAACTTTGCGCTGAATTAAAGATTCGCTATAAATGCAAGCTAAGTAGGGGGCCAATGCCGCAGAATAGTCTTTGTAAAACCGAACTGGTATTCCATCCGGACCAGCAGACTTTTTCGTATTTAGCTCTCTCAGCTGCTTCTCTACACCGGAAATACCTATTGCTATGTCCCCCATTTCGGAATTAGTACGTTGATCAAATGATGGTATATTTGTGCGGTCCTCCTGCGTGAAAGATTTCTTAAAGGTTAAATTTAGAACTTCAGCTTTCCGTTTGTTTTCTTCTATTACTGCCCCGGAATGATCAACTAGTGACTGGACAGTGGGCTTTGACCCGCTTATCGATTTTACATAGGACCAGAATTTTTTCGGGTTCTCGGAAAGATCTTTTGCTAAGATATGGCTGTGATAATTATTGTATGCTTCACGCATCGATCTTTTTATAGACGCACGAATCTCTACTAACTTTTGCCTGTCATCATTTGCGTGTTCTTTTTTGAATCGAGAGTGCAACAGCCTTTGCTTTCTCAGCAGCTTTCTAACATTATTAGTATACCACGGTGGATCTTTTCCATCCTTAATCGTCTTTACTGGCACATATTTCTCTAACCCTTCATTAACAATGCATTTAAATTTAGTCCACAAGTCCTCTACATCCATAGTCCCAGAATTAAACGATGCCCATTCATTTTCTAAGTGCGATCGTAACATTTGCTTGTCGGCTTTTCCCAACAAAAACACGCTCCTAGCCTTCTTGACTGGTTTATGAACTTTGGTCACCATCGACGCTATGACGATATCATGATCACTAATTCCTGTCTCTACACAGACATCGTTAATAAGGTCAGGCCTGTTTGTGGCTATAAGGTCTAGAATATTTCCATTGCGCGTGGGTTGCCGGTTTAACTGCTCAAGACAGTTTTCGGAGAATGTGTCCAAAAGTAGCTCGCAAGACTGTTTGTCTGTACCGCCTGAAATGTAACTAGCGAGGTCCCAATCTATACTCTTAAGGTTGAAGTCACCTCCGACTAATATTGCATGGCCCGGATACCTATGCACTACCTGGTGTAGACTTTCCTTGAATGATTCTAAAACTGCTACAGCAGCACTGGGGGGCCGGTAAAAACACCCAACTATTAACTTTACTTCTTTTAGACCTGTTATGCGTGCCCAGATAACTTCACAATTACTTTCAACCTGCACATCAAGAGGAAGCTAGTGTCGCCAAAACTAGGATTTAATCCCTATTACAGATGTTTAAGATTTTTGACCATTTAATCAGTGTAAATACATTAAACCAGAACCACTCTCTGAAATACTTATATTTTCCTTAGACTGGTTTTCAAACCTTTTCAAAACTGCGACCTACGCAACTTAGTTCTGGTTGATCAGATTCGTCAGTAACTCACACCAAGCCAAAAAAAATTTGAAAACATAGTCTACTGAATTCTATTGTTTTTGGTTGAATGTTTCGGGGGGACAAAATTGTGAAGGTCATCAGTCCCCCATTACCATCACTTGGCGTCGAAATGAGATGATCAGACAGAAACACACAACAAAGAAAGAAAATAAAACAACAAAACCGATATCTGTGGTTTGCCAAGCATGAGAATACAAAGAGGAAGGGTCAATCACGTAGTAACACACCAAAACCTCCAAAAAGATGACACAGGACAAGAGCAACACAGACTGTGGACTGAAGCAAAGTTTTAAAGAGTATGATAACAAAAATGGCATGAATGAAACTTAAAACTGAATTGGCCTTGTAGCACCATCACACAACACAGATGATAAAACTGCAGGAAAATTAAAACTCCGCAGCAAGGTGGCTAAAATAGGGCAATCCAGTAAGATGTGCGCTACTGTCAAGTGGGAGTCTCAGCGACACTGGGGCGGGTCCTCACCATGGAGAAGATGGTCGTGTGTGCCAAGTATGGCCAATGCGGAGTCAGCACAGGACTACAGACTCCTGGCGAGAGGCCTGCATGGAGTAACCACACACAGCTGTGGTCTCCTTTACTGCCCAAAATTTGTGGGCATGATCATTACATGCCACACTGTATCCCAAAGCTGATAAACCTGCCAATACCAGAGATCACAAGACGGAAAGCCAATCTCCAGAATAGGCTCATCGAAATGCTGTCAGCTAGTTCATTGCCTGGGATACTGACGTGACCTGGAGACAGAGGAACAACACTGATCAACCGGATGGGTCAAGGGTAAAAAGTGTCTCCTGTATACCTAAGACCAAGGAAGAACGTGAGCTAGCACTGGTCCAGAGCTCGTATGCTGCTCAGGGAGTCAATGCAGATAAGTAACAACTCACATGAGCAGGACCAGATGTACTTGAGAGCTATAAATGTGCCAGATGAAATGAACGACTCACCGTTTGAGGTTGGCACATAACTCGTCATCGGTCTGGAGCAGCAAATCCCGATGGAAAATAACACCAGTGACTTATGAGGAGTAATGATTACTGCGGTATCACCCAGCATGTCACAGACGAGTAACGCCCACAACTGGGCAGGGGATACTGTGCACATCAACACAGAACTGTTGTGCATCTTTGACAGTGACTCCACTTCCCCAAACTTTTACTTGAGGTGATCCACGAAGAACTGAAGCATGGTTGCCGAGAAAGAGTCCCACCAGTCCTGCGACAAACGAGATATCGCGGAGAATACGGTTCAGCCTGGATTGTGGCCCTAAAGTTCTCCCATGGCATGGCCAGGGAGGGGAAAAGATTGAGGGTCATACACCAAAGTGTTGAACTTTCCTCGCTGTGAGACAGCGTTTGTACATCTGCCCATGTAACCCGACTTAGAGCTCTTCATTGCATGTCATCCTCCTCGATGCCACCCACTGGGATCAGGGGCTCTCCTTACAGGTGCCACCCAGCTGCATTAAGAGTCACCTGGCAGGATGGCCATTGCCAGGAGTCCTGATGCCCACTGAGTAGAGCATCTACTACTTGCAATTCATGAGGAGTTCTCAGCTCTGGCATCACTAGTGTGATCTCTGTGTGGTCAGAGGACTACAACCAAAAGGGTACATGACGTCTCCAGCACAACGAACTGAATACCATGCCGGATTTTGGGTGGTGATGGTGGTGGTGGTGGTGGACATAAGGGACCAAACAGCGAGGTCATCAGTCCCTTCAACCTCAAATTGTACACGCCACGGAACCCAAAGAAAATTAGGGGGAAAGCCAAAAGACCATTACACTAGGAATTAAAATCGTTTCACCAACAAGACGAAGACCAACCCAGGGCAGCAAATGCTATAGTGTCCGCTCCCACAGCTCTGGAAGCGACCACTACCCTAAACCACAAGTTACTAATGGCACAGTGGTCAACGTATCACAGCTCCAGAGCAGGGAGAAATAAAACTACATTAAAATCTAAAAGAGTGGGGGACTGGTGGGGAGAAGGCTCTAAACCCCCACAAACAGCCAAGAATCACAAAGCCATTCACCCCGACCAAGCGAGTCCTAGAGTTGACAATAAAATCTACTTTCACGGAGGAAGGCAAGGACGCGATCAACAATCCGTGGGTCATCCGCCAAAACTAGAGGCAATGAAGGCAGTAGGTCATAGTCGCCACGAAGTGTCAAATGGAGAGGACAATCAGTCAGAATATGAGACACGGATTGTACAGCTCCACAATCACAATGTGGTGGATTGTCATTTCGTAAAAGAAATCCATGGGTCAGCCTGCAGTGTCCAAGACGGAGGCGACAGAGGACAATTGATTCTCTCCGGGAAGGGCGTAAAGATGAACTCCAAGCTGCAGTTGTATCTTTGATGGTGCGGAGTTTATTGGAAGGGGCAGTAGCTTTCCAACTGCTATCCCATGAGGAGTGAAGCAAAGATCTGATCTGCACCCGCAGATCCGCACCCGTAATTAGAAAGGGAGGTGGGTAGCGAGTAATTGCCGATCTAGCCAACCGGTCAGCCTCTTCATTCCCTGTAATACCAACATGGCTTGGCACCCAGAGAAATGTAACGGAGCAGGCAGCACGATGAAGGTCAGCAAGGAGATCATGGATGGAAATAACTAAAGGATGGGAGGGGAAACACTGATCAATGGCCTTCACACTGCTCATGGAGTCAGCACAGATTAAACCACGTTCCACGGCCGTCTGTTTAATAAAACAGAGGGCTCTATAAATCGCCATCAGCTCTGCCATGAAAACACTGCATGCCTCTGGCAGAGAATGGCATTCCGCCCCAACAGGAGATGTAAAAGCATATTTGGAGTGGCCCGCAGTTTTCGAGCCATCAGTGTAGAAGATAGAGGCTCCCTGAAACTGTTCTAGTACTGGGCGCACCAAACGCCGAAAGACCATGGGGGAAATTAAAGCTTTTGGGCCCTGGAAGAGATCCGCCCGAATTAGTGGTCGTGGCACCATCCACGAAGGTGTGCGTGCAGTGAAATGGGGGGCGCAATCTAGGGAAGGGAAATGGAAATCTCGGCAAAGAGAGGCAAGCCGCAGTCAGACGGAAAAACCCGCCCACGGCCGGATATCAGGGGGTCGAAGCCCTTCATATGCAAAAAGAACCTGGTAAGCGGGATGAGCAGGATATTGTCGGATGGCGATGGCATAAGACGCCAGAAGCTGGTGCCGCCTGACCTGAAGAGGGCAGATTCCCGCCTCAACAAGGAGACTGTCGACCGGGCTAGTCGGAAATGCACCTGTAGCCAAGCGGACACCATAATGGTGAACCGGGTCTAATAATTTCAGGGCAGAAGGAGCTGCCGAGCCATAAACTTGACACCCATAGTCCAATCGGGACAAGATTAAAGCCCGATAGATACGAAGGATAGTTGTTCGGTCTGCACCCCAAGATGAATGAGCAAGGAAACACAGGGCATTAAGTTTCCTCATACAACTAATCTTTAGGTGGCAAATATGCGGCACCCAAGTCAATTTTTTGTCAAAGAGAAGACCCAGAAAACGATGCTGTGCTACAACTTCCAGGCGCCGATTACCCAGGAACAGTTCTGGATCAGGGTGAACTGTAGTACGACGACAAAAATGCATCACCCTCGTTTTTGACGAGGAAAACTGGAAACCATGGGACGTAGCCCACATTGGAGCCCGCCAAATGGCACTCTGGAGCTGACGTTCAGTAGGGGCTACTGAGTAGGAGCTGTACCATATGCAAAAGTCGGCAACATACAATGCCAGGGCTACCAGCGACACAACAGAGCTCACCAACCCATTGATGGCGATTAGTAAAAGAATAACACTCAACACTGAGCCCTGGGGGACGCCGTTCTCCTGTATTCGAGGGGAGCTAAAGGAAGAGCCAACTCTGACACGGAACAGGCGGTGGGATAAAAACTGACGGATAAAAATTGGTAAGAAGCCTCTGAGGCCCCAGTCATGAAGAGAACGTAAAATATGATGACGCCAAGCAGTGTCGTACGCCTTATGAAGATCAAAGAAGACTGCTATCAGATGATGACGTTTAGAGAAGGCCTGTCTGATCGCAGTCTTCAGTCGAAGTAAATGGTCAATAGGGGATCGTCCCTCCCGGATCCCACACTGGTAAGGTGAGAGAAGTCCCCAGGATTCAAGAACCCAGCGTAATCTGCGGGCTACCATACTTTCAAGTAATTTACAGGGGACACTTGTCAGGCTTATTGGTCGATAACTGTCCAGCGCCGACGGGTCCTTGCCAGGCTTGAGGGCAGGGACCACAATACTCTCCCTCCACTGGGAGGGGAAGACCCCTTGAAGCCAAATACGGTTAAAAACTTTTAGGAGAAACTGTCGTTGTGAGGTGTTGAGGTGTTTCAGCAATTGATTATGGATATCATCAGGGCCAGGTGCTGAATCACGAGAAGAGGAGAGGGCCAGCGATAGTTACCAGTCAGTAAAAGGTTCGTTATAGGGTTCCACCTGGTGAGAAGTAAAGGCTAATTTGAAGGTTTCGGCCTGGTGTTTCTTAAGGAGAAAGGTCGCCAGATATGAAGTTGTCGCTGATACATTGGCGAAGTGAGTTGCAAGATGTCCTGCAACAACAGATGGCTCTGTGCAGACCCCATCAGGCAGGGCAAGACCAGGGATGGAAGACGGCCGCCAGCTACCTTGGATAGATCGGAGCATAGCCCACACACTTGTCAGAGGGACATAAGAGCCCAACGAGGAGACAAAATGCTCCCAGCATGTCCGCTTACTTTGTTTGATTAAGTAACGAGCTCAGGCATGCAGACGTTTGAAATTTATGAGACCAGCGAGGGGTGGGTGGCGCTTAATATGTTGCAAGGCCCTACGGCGCTCGCGAATGGCTGCGGCAACAGCTGCATTCCACCAAGGGACCGGCCGGCGAGTAGGAGGGCCTGTCGACTGGGGAACAGCGGCGTTGGCAGCTTGGGTAATCATGTTGGTCATTTGCCTTATAATATCATCTATACAGCCTGAGGGGGAAGATGGAAAAACAACCTGGGATGTATATAGTGGCCAATTAGCACGACGGAAAACCCAGCGGGGTACCCTGGCTCATAGTAGGTGTGAGGGAAGTGAAAGGATCAACGGAAAGTGACCGCTATCGCAGAGGTCGTCATACGCCGACCAGTGAAATACAGGAAGGAGAGAAGAAGTGAGAGAGAGGTCTATGGCAGAAAAGGTGCCGTGAGTGGCACTAAAATGAGTTGGGGAACCATCGTTGAGAAGGCTCAGATTGTGGTCAGCAAGAAACTGGTCTATGAGGCGGCCCCAGCTAGACATATAAGCACTGCCCCACAAACGATGGTGGGCATTGAAGTCCCCAAGGATGAGGTAAGGAGGGGGGAGTTGCTGAAGGAGGGCAACTAGGGAAGCGAGTGTAGGTGGCCTGTCAGGGGGAAGGTAGAGGTTGCAAATGGTTAACGGAGTGTCCAAGTGAACCCGGACAGCAACCGCTTCCAATGGAGTTTGGAGATGAATCCAGGTACTGACAATATCTGTCCGGACCAAAGTACAAACCCCACCAGATGCCTGGAGGGAACCAACCCGGTTCCGACAAAAAGCCCGGAACCCACGGAGGGTCGGTGAATGTGCATTCATAAACCTCGATTCCTGCAGGACGACACAGGCCGCAGAAGAAAGCGAGATTAGCTGTTTAATCTCCAAGAGGTGACAATAGTCGCCATTACAGTTCCATTGAATGATCACATCACGAGGATCTAGGCGGGAAGCGAATGGGGCAACGTCTGTCACGCTGCTTTGTCAGTGTCCGTCACCAAAGAAGAAGGGACAACATCCATAAACAGCTTATCAGCCTCAGGTTCAATGGGATGAGCGAGTTGCGAAAGCACAGTCGGCACCTCCGGTGGTACCAGATGGGCTTTATCTTTTAACTTTGGTTTCTTCTTCTTCTTCTTCTTCTTCTTCTCCTTCTCTTTCTCTTTCGTGGGACGGGGAGGATCCGCCCCAGAGAGAGGACTTTTGTCAGTTAGGTCTGGCAGTGACGAAGATCGGGCGACCTTTGAACTAACTGACTGGAAGTCCGATGGCCGACTGGAGGTCGAAGATCTCCGATCTGGGGAACGCCGGGACGGAAGGCCCTGAGATGGGGCACTGTCACCGGCAGTGAAGGGGTGCACTTCTCCGGCTGGGAAGGTGTAGGACACAAAGGGAGGGCTACATGAGCTACAGGAGAGGGAGATGTAAGGGAGGGGTGGGAATGGGGTGTAGGGGGGAGATGGGAGTGGGAAGGGGAGGGTGAAAGGCTAGAAGATAATGTCGTAGCGAAGGTCGTCGCCATCTGCACGAGATGCAGACGTTCATATTTACTGCGGGCCTCAGGGTACGTCAAACGCTCCAGTGATTTGTACTCTTGTATTTTCTTTTCTTTCTTGAACATACGGCAATCTGGCGACCACGAAGAGTGGTGTTGATGACAGTTGACGCACACCGACGGAGGAACACAAGGGCTCCCCTCATGTAGTGGCCGTCCACAATCACCACGTACTGGGACTGCTGTACAGCGAGAGGACATATGACCAAACCTCATACATCGAAAACATCGCATGGGAGGTGGAATGTAGGGCTTCACTTCACATCGATATATCATTATCTTGACCTTCTCTGTGAGTGTGTCCTCCTCGAAGGCCAAGATAAAGGCCCCAGTATCGACGCAGTTGTCTTTAGGTCCCCTCTGAACGTGGCGAACAAAATGTACACCACGCCGCTCGAGATAGGCCCTAAGCTCCTCATCAGTTTGAAGTAGGTGGTCCCGATGGAATATCACACCCTGTACCATATTCAAGGATTTGTGCAGGAGTATTGTTACTGGAATGTCTCCAAGGGTGGTGCAGGCGAGCAAAGCTTCAGACTGGGCTGCCGAGACTGTTTTAATGAGCAAGGAGCCAGATCTAAGTTTACTCATAGATTCCACTTCACCAAACTTATCCTCTATGGTCTCAACAAAGAACAGCAGTTTAGTGGTAGTAAAAGTTCCTCCATCAGTCCTTGTGCAAACCAGGTAGCGAGGAAAGGATTTTGCTCCTAACCGGCGAGCCTGGCCTTCCTCCCAAGCGGTAGGAGGGAGGGAAACATCCTTGTATCCGCAGTAGCAGCATTAAAAGATCTCTTCCTGTCTTGAGACGGCCGATGCACGACCATTTTGGAGTCTAACTCTTTTCATAGTGCTAGACGTCCGCCCTGGTGTCACCCACTCCGAAACAGGGGCTCTCTCCATGGGCGCCTCCCAGCCTCAGCAAAGGCCACCTGGCACGATGGCTATTGCCGGGAGTTCTGATACCCCCGAGGACAGGCATCAACTCCTTGGCTTGCATGGAGAGGTCACAACTCAGACACCAGTAGTGTGATCCCTGTGGTGTCAGGGGGCTCAGCCAAAGGGCATAACAGCCCCCCCACACGGACTGGCTACACGTGCTGGGGACCTAGTGGGGGATGGGGGCTACAGCGAGGAAAGGAAGTGGAAAGGAAAGGATAGGACCGCGCCGTAGGAGCTAGGTCGGGAGTTCTTCCCCAATTGGCTCATACGTTTACGGACAATTTTGTTATGGAAGGTCAAACCCCGAGTGGGGACCAAAATGGGCCAAAAACTGGTGTACACAGCAGACAAAACCAAAATTGCAGGACAATCGGTACCATGGGATAGCCAAGCCGTCATCTAGAATAACACCGAGAGATGGGGTTGGAGAGGGTGGGAAGGAGCAATTGGGATGGGAAGGAGGGGGAACTAGGAGGGGTAATGCAGCCTGGGGAAAGCAGGAAAAAAAGGCTGCAATGGCTCGGGGACCCCGTGCACGCCACACACGTACCCACAAAAGAGCTGTGGGCTCCCTGGGGGGCCGGATTTTGGGTAACAATTAAACCATTATGTTAAGGGCGCATGAGGTGACATTGCAAAATGGACGCAACTCGCCCATGTCCTCACCCTTGCTCCTGCCCGGGGGCTAGATAGGCTGCGGTTACAAGCCCATTCCATTGCACAGGAAATATGGTGGACAGTTATGGACAATGTTTTGTATAATACATTTTTCCTTAATAATGTGGCTAGGCTACTGTAGCTTTCAGGAAACAGAACATTACCAATTGGCTGAGACAAATAACATTACATAGTTGACAACACAGAACAGATGAATCTTTTGTTGTACCTTTCCATTAGAGCCCTTATTAGCAGAATGGAATAGATCTGACAGTGGTAGGGTGGCAGTCTGAAGAATCTATGGCCATATTTTCTTCTACGTTCATCTACTAAGGTGAAGGGGGATTCTTCTGAGCCACAATATCCAGTTTTTTACTGACATGAGACACATGTGAGGGAAGCTCACTTTCATTACTGTTACTAACCTACAATGTGTGGTTATGCCATACAAACATATCATCATTATTACAGCAGCATCAGTGGCCCCAACACTAGCATCACCTCTCATACCCACATCCAACAAAGACAACATATGTAACAATCATAAAATAGATTATGACTTGTTTCTGTTATGGCAGGTAGAGTGTTGTGAAAAAGCCAGCAACCCTACTCCCAACTACTGCCATCTGTCAATTACAGAGTAATTTTAAGTCACCCCAAAATAAAAAGCTGTGCAATATTTGCAGCAGAGCTAGTGTCTGACATGGCTTTCACAAGGTTGCATGCTACCTTCTTTACGAGTGTTCTGCATCGGCACAAACATATCTGCATAACATGCCTAGGCGCAAACAGCCTATTCATTCCACTTACCTATCCTACCATTTTACCAACTCACACTCGCACCCCCCCTCCCCGAGGTGCTTAACACCCACACCTTCACCCATACTATACACCTACTGAAAGCAGTGCTGCTCAGGATGTCCAAACAGATGCTACCTAGGTACAAGGGCACATGCATGCCATTGTTAGTAAGCATATGCAGGGCCATATTTAGGGTATGCGGTGCCCCTGTGCAGCAATTTATTTTACACCCCACCCCCCTCCGGCATCCATCTGAGATTAAAACTAATTTCAAGAACCACCTATATATACACGTCACTGCTATCAACACAACAACCTGAATTTTAAAATTTATTCCTGTAATCAAAACACTGAAGGAAGGAAGATTAGTGGTCATTAGAGGCGGATCTTACACTCGGATTGTTTGGGTAAGGAAATCGGTCCTGCCCTTTGAAAGGAAGCATCTCGGCATTTGCCTGGAGTGATTTAGGGAAATCACAGAAAACCTAAATCTGGATAGCCGGAGGTGGATTTGAAACACCTTCCTCCCAAATGAGAGTCCAGTGAGTCACCACTGTGCCACCTCGCTTGGACGAAACTCTGAATAATGGTGATTCAATTAATATTAAAATAATATTTTTTTTTCCAATGGCAAAATTTTGCCTCCCCCCCCCCCAAAAAAAAAAAATTGGCGCCCTGTGCAGTTGCACATGTTGCACCTGCCTAAATGCAGCCCTGGGCATATGTATGTGCAAGTTTCCTACTTCTGCTAGTAAAATGGTTCATTCAATATCTAACAAGTTTATTGTCTTTTTGTGTGTACCTATCAACAAATCAGAGCCTTTCCTTCTCAGTGAGCTGTCTCTTCAGGAGCAAATAGGCCTATAACAATTTTGTTTTCAAAATTGAAATTTCAAATATAAAGGTGTGTGTTTAATGAATTTTTGGGTCCATTGAAGATCGGGATACCATCTGTTGGCTGTGACCCATGACATCTGCTTGTTGTGTTGCGACATCGGCATTATGCGATAATTTGAGTTGTCTGTGTTTATACAACAGGTGGTATGTGTAGGCATGCTCTTGTGGTGAAAATTAAATTGTTCATGGTCTGTTTGTGATGTCCATATGGTGTGTGACATTCTTTATATCTGTGTGCTGTGTTTGCTTTTCTTCAAGTTGTATTCTGTCGTGTATACCTCACTATGCATATTAGTGGTGTAATGTCAATGGTTTTGTTAGTGTTTCTGTAATTTCATATGCATCACTGTTCTGTTTTTGAGGTTTGGATATGCCAAATATGTTTAATTCTTTCTTGGCACATGATACACTGGGACGAGACTATGTTGGCCAAGACAAAATATCTTCAGCTCTTTGATGTTATACCTGATGGTGTTTGGTGTACAAGATGCTGGCTACCTATGAAGCTAATGGAAGCTGTAGCGAGGGAGAGTGTGGAGGTTATGTGCATAAATGTCTGTGGTTTATTTTTACCATAGTATTTTGAACACTGGGAGCTAATTTTGGTAGGCGTTTCTTGTTGACTTTTGGTAGTGTAGCTTCTATTGGTGTTGGTGGAAGTTGAGGATTTCTGCGCGAGGTTCAAATTACTGTAACGGGGATTTTCAGCGGCATTTTCATAATATTTGCAGGTTGCTAAAATACCATATTGCAAGTAGGTGGCATCATTATTGCTTATTTGGAACATGAGAAACTGGTTGTGATGACAGACGGATCTGTAGCATAGCCAGACGTCAGGTTAGGTTAGGAATCAACAGTGTTGTTACGAGTTGGCAAAACCAACAACTGTGAAAGTACAAAAGCGATTATGGTGAATAATGACTATTTGGTATTATTTCTTTATTGCTTGGTGGGGGAGTGGGAGTTGAATTGGTATCACTGTCTTCATTTGTATTATAGCTCAATTTAAGTGTTTGATCCAATTTTGACATTGATGGGATTTCAGCAGGGGTTGATTGGAATTGTTTTCTTAATATTAGGTGTAGTATAGGTTGATTCAATTTTGTTTTTATACTATTGGTTTTGAACAAGAATATTGATTGGCATCACTGTCTTCATATAGGTGTCTTATAGGTCAACTGAACTATTCAATAAGCTTTTTGGTCATTTTCAGTTTTATTTTGAATATTTCGTGTGTTTCTGGTTTGCTACTTGTCATCTTTTCCCACTTAGAATGTCCACTCAAAACCCCCCCACATTCCCATGTCTGTCCCGTTTGTGTCATTTTATTGGTTTTACGTTAATTTCCATTTTTTAATACATACTTGTTTTTAGTGTTTTTCATGATTGTTTTTGTTGCCATATTGGCTACAAGTATATACGTCAATGCTGCCATGCTGATGTCAATGCTCAAAGTGTACTGAAGTGGTATCCTTGTCTTCAATTATGCAATTTTTTTTTCCACAGATTACATTTTTTTTATATTCCCATACTGTTTATATTACATTCTAATGTCAATTCTTATTAATGCCAACAATTTAATGAGGATAGTTTACAACTCACTGCAAAGACGTAGGCCTATGTCTGAACACCAAAATTCCGCTATCTTCACATAAACTATGATTTAATTGTGACAGGCAAATAAAAATGACAGTCATACACCTAGTTCAGCCTTTATCCATTAATCTTAACCAGAAAATAGACAAAATTCACACAATCACACTTCACAGACAGACAACCGTCATCTCTGACCACGACACTCTGAATGCAACCTGTGTGACTGAACCACATCCTTCATCACAGATTTCATTTTCTATCATGGTGCTGTGAAGAGAGACACACTACCCAATATCCTTTTCATCTCCTCCTGAAGTGTTGCTCCATCGGCCACCCAACCTTTACAAAATCCACGTCCAACCCTGTGACATCCTCAATCCCTTGCCGTAAGATTATATCCCTGTGAAACACACTGAAGCAAGAAGTGTGCAATCCACCCATCCAGCACTTTCAACCAAGTGATTCACTAACTTTACTGCAATCACTTTTTATATTGGTATGAATATCAACCAGCTATTAGAACAAATGACTACTACCAAACTGTGACCAAGAACAAGTTGGAACACCCTATGGCACAGCATGTTACTGAGCATGATATGCACGATTTCAGTGGCTGCATCACAACCTGGACCATATGGGTCCTCGCCGCCCCCCCCCCCCCCCAACTACCAGTTTTTATGAACAGCACAGATGGGAATTATCCTTGCAACACGTTTTACAATATCTCTTTTCCATATGTGTACCATTTTCTTTTTTCCTTTTTTACTCTACATCCCAAAGCTGCAGCTCACATTTCCACCTACTGAGTAAGCCTATTTAGCAGCTACCAACACTAGACAGGTTGTGCAGACATCCCACACACCATTCCCATTGTCCTCCCCTCCCCTCTCCTCTCAATCCAAACACTGTCATTGTTTATGCAGCAATAGAGATGCAGTGGCCAGAGATAATGGTCAAGTATGTGTGAGCTGTGCCTATATGCTTTTGTGTGAACTCTTTTCTGACAAAGACCGTACACAGAAATTTAAGTTGTGTGATATGATACCTGTTAACAGTTCAGAGATCAGGGTCATTCCATACCAAGTTATCCAGGACACTATACCCACCTGTCACAGATGTTTATGAAAATTTATATTTGTATTGTATGCACATGGACAAGAAAATATTCCAAGTTTCATCCAATCCTATAAAGTAGTTTCCAAGTTGTGACTGTAAAGTTTTGCGCTAACCGTACTTCCGAGAGCGATGAAGATTAACTAAAATGTGCATGCTTTTACAGAATTTTAAGTAAAATTGTTAAAATTGAAGCTAGAGCCTTGAAATTTTCACTCTTTTGTTCTAAATTGAACACAAACTGATATACAAAAAAAATTCCAATTCACAATCTTCAATCATACTGAAAAGCTGCACTGAAACTCTAATTATCGTGAACAAAATTGTGACGTAGGTATAGAAAATTATGAATAGCTAATGAAAGAATGAATGTTAGGTTTAATGGTGTAAATGGTCATAAAAATATTTTGTTTCAACACAATTTCAGAGTCCGAGCTCACTTGTTTGGCTGTGATTTCTTCGCAAGAAGCTGGCTTAAAATAATGGAAACTTCTTGTACCTGGTATTTTACAATTTGGGTGTTCTTCTTTAAAGACAATAAATAGTTTCTCTATGTTGCATAAAAGAATTCTTTTCTGCTTGTATTTTATTTTTTCCATACTAACATGTGGGAAAATTCATCGTCTTCATAAAACAGTTGGACAGTGTCTATTGTTTCTTGGGGCAGGGATCTGCCATGTTTGGGGTCTGTCAAAGTCGAATTACCTTTCTCATTTGCAAGTGTTCTGGCTTTTCACACTAAATATTCTGATACATTAAATTTTTCCGCTGCTTTTCTGCAAGACCATGCCTTTGGAGTGATCGTTAACATCTTTATTTTTTTTCCAAGTGGTTAAGTTTGTCTTAAGTTTTTCCTTTAAAGCTACCACTAAATGAGCAAGATCCTCAGATTTCGTGTTCAATTCGTTACATTGAGTTGTACTGTCACATTCACGTGAATCAATGGGTTCTTCTACTTTCAAACAAATGACAACATTTTTTAACCTGGTATTTTTGCCATTTTAAACTTGGTTAATTCAATCTCACTATCAATTAGAGCCATTTCTTCATGGTCTAAACTAGGTGTTTCCCCATGTACTGCACAATAGCTTTCCTGGCACTAAAATAATGTTCTTTTTTTCCTTAACATATTTTCCTCTTTACAGAGTAATTATCCTCAAATATTTCTTTTTTGTTACAGGTACAGAATGTTTCTTAAACAGGTCACAACAGGAGTTTTTGTTCTTTTCAAAATACTTTAAAAAAATAACACAAATGATGGGAACAAATATTAGTACGCAAAACTAAAATTTCTACTTCTTCTTTAGACAACTTATCTGAAATTAAATAAATGTCTGCTTTTTGTCAGTGAAGTATTTTCATATGACAGATTTAGTAATGAATCTACAAGACAATTAGATTTATGTTTATTTGAACTTTTTCTTATCTCCATGGTAAGAAAAACACACACACACACACACACACACACAAATTGTTCCACATAAAACACTCTTAAAAATAAAATAATAACCGAGTTTATACAACAATTATGTAAAATGTCACTAAGCACAAACACTGATTGACTTGCAGTACAGCAGGCTAAAGATGGAGGGTTTCGGGTGTCCGATACCAGTTGTCGGCTTTGAACAATGACTTCATACCTTTTCCAGGGACGTTACGGTCATGATACTTTTGATGCAAGGATCGCATTATAATAAGCAATTGAATGTATTAATTATCTTTTTCATTGGAGTCACAGACATAATGTGTAAGTTGTAATTTCTACATCTACCTCTACATACATACTCCGCAATTCACCGTAAGGTGCGTGGCGGAGGGTACACTGTACTACTACTACTACTACTACTACTACTAGGCATTTCCTTTCCTATTCCACTCCCAAATCGAACGAGGAAAAAAAGAATGCCTATATGCCTCCGTACGAGCCCTAATTTCTCTTGTCTTTGTGATCTTTACGCGAAATGTAAGTAGGCGGCAGCAAGATCGTACTACACTCAGCTTCAAATTCCGGCCATCTAAATTTACTTAACAGAAATTCATGAAAAGAACGTCGTCTTTCTTCCAGCGATCCCCAATTGAGTTGCCGGAGCATTTCCGTGACACTCGCGCATTGGTCAAACCTACCGGTAACAAATCTAGCTGCTCGCCTCTGAACCGCCTCTATGTCTTCCTTCAAACCGACCTGCTGCGGGTCCCAAATACTTGAGCAATACTCAAGATGTGGTCGTACCAGCGTTTTATACGCGGTCTCCTATACAGGTGAAGTACATCTTCCCAAAATTCTCCCAATAAACCGAAGTCGGCTGTCTGCCTTACTCACAACTGTCCTTACATGCTCGTTCCATTTCATATCGCTCTGCAATGTTACGCCTAGATATTTGCACGACGCGACAGCATCAAGCAGATCACTACTAATGCTGTATTCGAACATTATAGGATTGCGGCTGTTTGCTGATGATGCTGTGGTATATGGGAGGGTGTCGTCTGTAACTGACTGTAATAGCATACAGGATGACTTAGACAAAATTTCTAGTTGGTGCGAAGATTAGCAGCTAGCTCTCAATGTAGAAAAATGTAAGGTGATGCGCATGAGTAGAAAAATCAATCCTATAATGTTCGAATACAGCATTGGTAGTGAGCTTCTTGATGCTGTCGCGTTGTTCAAATATCTAGGCGTAACATTGCAGAGCGATATGAAATGGAACGAGCATGTAAGGAAGTTGTGAGTAAGGCGGACAGCCGACTTCGGTTTATTGGGAGAATTTTGGGAAGATGTATTTCACCTGTAATGGAGACTGCGTATAAAATGCTTGTACGACCACGTCTTGAGTATTGCTCAAGTGTTTGGGACCTGCAGCAGATCAGTTTAAAGGAAAAGAGAGGCGGTTCAGAGACAAGGAGCTAGATTTGTTACCGGTAGGTTCGACCAATGCGCGAGTGTCACGGAAATGCTCCGGCAACTCAATTGGGGATCGCTGGAAGAAAGACAACATTCTTTTTGTGAATTTCTGTTAAATAAATGTAGAGGGCCGGAATTTGAAGCTGAGTGTAGTACGATCTTGCTGCCGCCTACTTACATTTTGCGTAAAGATCACAAAGACAAGATAAGAGAAATTAGGGCTCGTAAGGAGGCATATAGGCATTCTTTTTTTCCTCGTTCAATTTGGGAGTGGAATAGGAAAGGAAATGCCTAGTAGTGGTACAGTGTACCCTCCGCCACGCACCTTACGGTGAATTGCAGAGTATGGATGTAGATGTAGATGACTCATATTAAATGAAAGTAAGATTACGTTACATTATAAACATTAAAGAACAACAACAAATATTATATTACAAATGAAATATGCAGTAAAATTATAGAAAAGTAACAAGAGAATAACTAAGCGGTATATAAGTAACAATGAGACTACCACGAGAAAATCTGAGATTCTGGCCAGAAAAATGCTAAATCGGAACACAAAAAATGTTCAAAAAATAAATCCCATAATTACAACATGTTGTAATTAATATTCACAAACCTTAACGGGACTACCGCGGGAAATTGGGGGTTTAGAGTGGGAACATATTAAATTGGAACAAAATAAAACGCTAAAACATATTTCTGATAAAATTACTTGGTATCGCTATCTAGACTTGACCTATATAGGTCAAGTCCAGTTACCGATACCGGTCTTTCATATTTTATTGTTCGCCAATATTTATTAGGTATCGGTATCCGGACCATATTTTGTCATATATCCACATATACGCAATATGTATATGTGAAAGAAAAATATTATGGGGTGGTATCACTATCTAGATATGACCTATTTAGGTAAAGTCCAGTTTCCGATACCAGCCCTTCGTACTTTGTGGTTCACCAATACTTATTAGGTATTGGTATCTGGAATTGAGCTATATAGGTCAAGTCCAGGAACCGATAGCAGCCCTTAATATTTTCTAGTTCACCAGTATTTATTAGATAACAGTATCTATGCTTCACCTACATAAGTAAAGTCGATTTTTATTTCAAATATAGATCGATAATATTGATGTCTAGACTTGACCATTATTGGTATATATCTGAAAAAATTCTGATAGCTGGTATTGGGAACTAAATGTGTCGATATCTGCACATGACCTATAAAATTAGGTCTAGTTACCAGTACCAAATCCTTGCACTTTTGTTTCACTTATATAAGCCGCTCACAATGATGCCCAGATCAGTTACATTTTACTTACAAACATGGCAATTAAAGTTGTTAATGTTGGCAATCATGTGACTTTCCTATTAGACAATCGCACACAAATGAAATGTTTTGTTAGGAAATCATTATTTTACGAGAACAGATGTGCATTTTATGGTAATAACAATGATGTCTAAATAAATGTATTGTTTACAATAAATCAAACTCACAGTATACAAACGGACATAACGTAATTGGCATAAAAAAATGTAGGTGAATTTTTCTAACAGAAATGAAATTATTATACACGGACTAAATGAAAAAAAAGGTATAAATCACTATTGTAGCAATTAAGAAAATTAAAAATCAGTAACACTACATATAAAAAATATCAAACTACACGTAACATAGCCGTAAAACAATTTACGCTCAAGTAACAAATGACAAAATTTAATTCATTCCATGCGTTTAATAATCATTATATTACATAGGCCTATTTCAAACCTGTAAGAAATCATATTAAAAAGGGGCTTTTATTATAAAAAAAAATCAGGAAATAGTGACATATATGTACATTCTCATGTAAGTATTATCTGTGGAACAGATTTATCAGTGAAAAAATAAATAGAACCGTTGATGGAAAATAACATAAGTGACGTCCTTGGTCAAAGCCAACGGGTGGTATCTGAGACTAGACTTGACCCGAGTATCATGTCCAGACGTGAAGACAGCAGGTAGACCGATGAATTCTTCATGTGCATACTTGCATAGTAGTACTGCCTTATCTGAACTTCAAGACAATGCCCAAATAATTCTGTACACAATTTAATTGTTGGGTGTAATAATGGAGACTCCTTTGTTGTCTAAAATGTGAAGTATCAGCATTCATTTGTTTTTGCTTACGAAAGCTAAATCATTGTCCCAATTTAAAAACACATAACAAAAATCTACTGATAATTTCTGTTTTAAGTGGTTGATCTTTCATATTATAGTTTTAAAATCTTCCATATAACCTGAACTATACCAATTTTGAATTTTAAAACATCCATTCCATACATTGTGAACAGATTAGACTTGTTTTGACTTCAGTACAAGATAAAACTAATACAAATCCAAACCCCACCAAATTTTTTTTTTTTTTTTTTTTTGCGCCATTTGAAAGGTAATTTTATACTGTTTTCAAAAATATACGGTTGTATTTGGTTATTTGGAGAGAGATTTTAGCTATTTACAATTTTCTACACCTACGTCACAGTTTTGAAATAAACAATATTTTGAGTTTCAGTGCAGTTTTTCAATGTGATTGAATATTATTAATCGGAATTTTATGTATTTATCAGATTCAGTGTTTAATTTAGAACAAAACAGTGAAAATTTCAAGGCTCTAGGTTCAAAACTAACTATTTTATTTCAGATTCTCTAAAAAGCATGCGTACTGTAGTTTATCTTCATCGCTCTTGGAAGTACAGTTAACGTAAAACTTTAAACGGTCGTAACTTGGAAACTACTTTATAGAATTGGATGAAACTTTGGATATTTTCTTATCATTATGCATACATTTCACATGTAAATTTTGGAACAAAGCCTAAAAACCTTGGGTGTTATATCTACTTTTGGCTGAATGATTTGGCATGGAATGACCCATCAGCGAGTTCAATCAACCCTCTTTATGAAACTTTCTGGCAGATTAAAATTGTGTGCCGGAACCGGGACTCAAACCTGGAACGTTTGCCTTTCACGGGAAGGGCACTGCCGACTGTGCTATCCCGACACGACTCACGATGCCGCCTCACAACTTTACTTCTGCCAGTACCTCGCCTCCTACTTCCCAAACTTCACAGAAGCTCTCCTGCGAACCATGCAAGACTAGCACTCCTGGAAGAAAGGATATGGTAGAAACATGGCTTAGCCACAGCCTAAGAGATGTTTCCAGAATGAAACTTTCACTCTGCAGCGGAGTGTGCGCTGATATGAAACTTCCTTCCGCGAAAGGCAAAGGTCCCAGGAAGTTTCATATCAGCGCACATTCCGCTGCAGAGTGAAAGTTTCATTCTGAACCCTCTTTATTATTGATGTAAGTCTAGTAGTGTTGATGCAGCTATGAATCATTGATTGGAAAAGATAGACATGTGTAGGAAAATTAAGGAAACCTTGGGAGGAAAGAGCAGATCAGGGGGTAAACTGGTAATAAGCAATTCATAATGTGGAATGAATAGCCTATGCCACCAGGGAAAGGAAAAATGCAGATGATACAGTGGATGCCACAACGTGTGAAAGATGTTCCTGCTAAGTTTATACAAATCACATTACAGAACTGGAATATTGCATGAATATCATGTAAGAAAGAAAATGTAGAACTTAATCACTTCAAATATAGCCTATTCTAAAAGAGAGATCACAGCCTCATACCCCCAGACATGAAGAAATTTACCATGGTTAACTAATGCATTGGGCCTACCTTCTACCAAATTTCACAGTTTCCACAAAAGTAAGGTTCAAATCAGTTGTTGATGTAAAATGAATGCCTTAAAATCTAATAAAAGATAGTGGATGGTTAACGTACAGTTATTAAACTGTGAACCCAGTGCTGTTTATTTTCTTACCGCTGAATTCCTGCACTCCTATTGTAGTTCATTATAATATAAAACTAACTTGACGAAACAATGAAAAATGTATCCAAAAATTAGTTCTATCATTGAAACGACAAGCCCAACTTATAAAAACTACGATTAAAAAATTTCAAGTGTCTTGAATCGAAAGCAAAAAGTTAGGCCTACAAGAATGAAATTCTCATCACAGTAGCAATCTGTTTCAACTTTACAATTGACTATGTTCCGTCGGTTTTAATGTACGACACTAAACATTGAATTGTTCCATTACAATGAGGCATTAGAGGAATCACAGTACTGTTGCAGCAAAGTAGCGTTAATAAGCTACACTTCTAAAAATACACAATTCTTCAGTTTGCCACACTCGAATTGCATCTACGAGCTTAGAGCCTATATTAGAGAGGAAACAACAGCAAGAACGGGTTTTGAAGAGCTTAATTACCAAACCTATTTGCTAATATTACCGCCGGTCCAAAAATAAATGTATCAGTCCTAAGAATGAATATCACTCAAACATAATATACTTGCCAAGTTACCCTGTAAATTACATCAACTCGATTTTTTAGCAGCTGCACTGCCGTTATCTAATCAATAAGATGACTGTACAAAAATCCAACATGATAACATGCCCACATTTCTGTAACACTCTTTTGCTAGTCCCTTTAAAGAAATGTGTATCAGTTTCATCTGTATCTAATACTTAAAACGCCGGTTGTCATTCTAAAACTGAAGTTCGGAAACGATACGAAAACCGGTATTCTTACGTATTGCAATCAACTACAATTAACAGAAGTATTACAGAAACAGAATTAGTTGCAAATACATTAACATCCTTAGATTAAATCACAAGAAAACGTACTTCTGACAGTAACTTCAAAACACGAGAACCTTTTCCTTCTAAAAAACACCGGCTTTCAACAACAGAACTACGCAATACAATCAGAGACCTACACAACATTTTCAATAGTTTTCAAGGTCGATGCCAGTCAGAGACATTCGAGGAAGAGTGATCAAAATTCATAATTTTTTTATAAACAGCAAGTGTTCAGATAAATGACACAATACTACTACGTTGATATTTATGACTTTTTCCATTTATTATTTATAAGCTACTCCAGTGGCAGATGCTGCAAGGTAGACGTTCTGTATCGCGATATGCGCTTTGTCAAGGTTCCAAGAACAAACTTTTCATAAAGAGTTAACCAATATAATGCTTTCTCATGCGTATATCTCGCCAAGCGGCCATACGGTTAAGATCAGGGAGATTAGGACGCACACAGAGGCATACAGTCAATCATTTTTCCCGCGAAGCATACGCTGTTGGAATAGGAGAAAGTGAAAATGGTACGCCACAACCGTGAGCTGGTTTGCTCAGTATGAATGAAGATATAGATCCGAATAAAAAATTGCCTTGCCATACGCGTTTCGATTTTCTGTGAGATATCTTCGCTTTAAATTTTATAGCTCGTGCAAGACGTCGTGGCCCCAGCGATCTCAACTTGGGCGATGCGCGAGTCCATTCCTGTGTTTTGGAGGGGCGGTCGCCTCAGTTGCGTGTTGCCAACTGGCCGCGGAGCGCAACTGACTGCCGGCTTAACAGACGAAGTGTATGGCCCAGCAGGCAATGATCAACTGAGCCAGTCACCTTTCAAACACAAAGGAATGGACTCGCCCTGAGCACAACGCGAGAATGCGTTGTTGCAGAAGGGTCACGACTTCTTGGACGCCTATACTTACCACAGCGGCGTCGTAGTGTGTTAATGTTCGTAACTTTTCTTTCTTTATTGTTATTTCAATTCTCCTAAACGAGCGGGCTATCAGCACACAAAGGCCCTCTTCAGCCGAGAGATACACAATAACGAAAAAGGAGTGCATAAAAAAAGTAAAGGTGATAAAATTAGACGGTAATTAAATTTTACATGGTGACAGTGTTGAAGAAAACAATACACGAGTTAAAATGGAGAAAAGAATTCAGTCTTTTTGTATGGACATACTGACAATGAAGATAAAAAATAAATAAATTAGACTCGGAGATACTGTAGCACATATAACATCTAAAACAAACACAAGGTGTTTGCTGCAGGTTGGCCGTTCACTGTTCATAAAATAAAACAACACACTGAGACAACATCAAATTCATGAAGAACTCACTAAAACACTGAAGATTATGAGATGGGGGTAGGGGGGTGAAGGTCGTGGAAAAACAGTGAATTTAACACACACAAGATGTTGGCGGCAGGTTGGCCATTCACCGTTCATTTTAAAAAATCACACTTCATTAAAACACACATGGACCTAGCACCAGGATGGTGATAAGTGATGGGGAGAGCAAGGGAAGGAGGTGAGGTTGGACGAGAAGCGAGGGGAGGGGAACGAGCAGGGGCCTCAGGGCCAGGAGGAGGAAAGTGAGGCAGAGGGGAGGGGAGAGATGCTGGAGGGACAGGTTGAAAGAGGAGTGTGTAGGAGAGACAGGAGGGACAGGGCCATTTGGGAGGAGGGAGGCAGATGGAGGACCACACCTGGCAGAAAGGATAAATGTCAGTATGGAGGGCCTCATCCAGGAGGGGTAGTATACGGAAGTTGCCACTGGACAGAATACAGAGGGTGGGCAGGTAGAGTGCGAATGCAGCAAAGTGCTGACCATAGCATAATTCCTGGAATGACGACATTAGATTTCCTGGAATGATTCTTGGGTATGGTTCAAGGCCATCTCGAACCACCACAGTCCTTCTACTCATGTCAATTCGCTTATCCCAATACCCTATCTAGAAAGTGATGTTATTACTGGCAATCTGTTATGTAGAAAGTCATAGTTTAATACTGGAATTGAGGATACAACAACACTAAATGTTATTGATATCCATAGAAAACTTTACAATTTATGTTTTTCGTCAACTCAACACACGCTCCATCTTGTCGTACGACCAACAGGATGTCCAACAAACCATCCAATTGGTAGCAGCCTATAGACGTTCCGACCAACTGCACACAGTGCCACCCTTTTCTGGTGTCCGTTTGTCGAACTGTTTTTGTTTTCGCGTCTTCGCTGTCCAGACGACCGCAGACATGGAAGGTTGTCGGGAAGCGCCACACACGGTACAATTTTTCGGGTGTAGTGGTGGGGGGGTTCAGTTGTCGAGGACTAACCAACCACCGGACAAGCGAAGATGGTCGGGAAGCGCCTCTACACGTCCCATTTATCGGACCGCCGATAAATTAGTCCCGAAAAATCTTAATGTGTGTAGGGGTCTTTAGGAACGTGGCACTGACCACTAAACCGGCGTCATTTGACTTACATCATGGAAATAGCTAGTGTCAATACCAAACAATTACGTGGCACTACTCAACTGTAGCCACTTTTCAAAATCACTTGAACTTTTTTACTCAATTTCTCAGAATCAAAACAAATAGCTGCCATCATTATTTGGAAGATTCCAATGCTGAACGTGTATACGGTATTTTCCTGTATTTATGCCTATGTTTTACGAACAAAAACTTTAATTGCTCACCAAATTAAGGATCATTCCAAAACATGCAGTTTCAAGAGTGCTTTTTTGGACTACAGTGGTAGTGAGACATCAGAATCCAGTCAATAAAATTTCATTGCCATGTTGTTGTTGTTGTGGTTTCAGTCCAGAGACTGGTGTGATGCAGCTCTCCACAATACCTTATCCTGAGTAAGCCTCCTCAATTCCACATAAGAATGGCAACCTACATCTGTCTGAATCTGTTTACTGTATCCATCTTTTGGCCTTCCTCTGCGGTTTTTACCCCACACACTTCCCTCCAATGCTAAATTTACAATTCCTTGATGTCTAAGAATGTGTCCTACCAATCGATCCCTTCTTTTAGTCAAGGTATGCCAGAAATTCCTTTTCTCACCAATTCTGTTCAGTATCTTCTCATTAGTTACGCGATCCACCCACCTGTATCTAAGGCATTCTTCTGTAGCACCACATTTCAAAAACCTCTATCCTCTTCCTGTCCGCACAGTTTATCGTCCATGTTTCACTCCCATACAAGGCTACACTCCACACAAATGCCTTCAGAAAGGACTTCCTTAGGCCTTAATCAATATATGATGTTAGCAAATTTCTCTTTTTCAAGAACGCTTTTCTACCCATTGCCATTCTGCATTTTATATCCTCTGTACTGCGACCATCATTTGTTATTTTACTGCCCAAGTAACAAAACTCATTTACCTCCTTTGTTGTTTTGTTACCTAATGTAATTCCATCAACATCACATGATTTTCTTAGACTGCACTCCATTCCATTACGCTAGTTATGCTCTTGTTAATGTTCACTTTATACGCTCTCTTCAACACACTGACCATTCCATTCAACTGCTCTTCAAGGTCCTTTGCTGCCTCTGACAGAATTACAATGTCATCAGCAAAACGCAATATTTTTGTTTCTTCACCATGAACTTTAATCCCCGTTCCAAAGTTTTCCTTGCTTTCCTTCACCATATGTTCGATGTACAAATTGAATAAATTGAATAACATCAGAGATAGGCTACAACCCTGTTTTACTCCCTTTCCAATTAATGCTTCCCCTTCATGCCCTTCGAGTCTAACAACTGCAGTCTGGCTTTTGTACAAGTTGTAAATAACTCTCCTTTCCCTCTCTTTCACCCTGCTGACTTAGGAATTTGAAAGAGTGTATTCCAGTCAACATTGTCAAACGCTTTCTCTAAATCTACAGAAGCTAAAAATGTAGGTTTGCCTTAACTTAATCTATCTTCTAAGATAAGACGTAAAGTGAGTATTGCCTTCCGGGTTCCTACTTTCCTTCTGAATCCAAACTGACTTCCCTGAGGTCAGCTTCTATCAGCTTTCCATTCTCCTGTAGATAATTCGTGTTAAGATTTTGCAACCATGACTTATCAAACTGATGGTTCTATAATTTTCACACCTGTCTACATCTGATTTCTTTGGAATGGGGATTATTACATTTTTCTTAAAGTCTGAGGGTACTTCGCCTGTCTCATATATCTTACACACCAGGTGAAATAGTTTTGTCATGGCTGGCTCTCTCAGAGACTTTATTAGCTCTGAGGAAATGTCATCTACTCCCGGGGACTTGTTCCAACCTAGGTCTTTCAGGGCTCCGTCAAATTCATCTCTCAGTATAGTATCTCCTATTTCATCTTGATCTATTTCCTCTTCCCTTCCTACAACATCGTCTCTAAGTTCATTTCCTTTGTAGAGCTGCTTTATGTACTCTTTCAAACTTTCAGCTTTCCCTTCTTTGCTGAGAACTGGTTTCCCATCTGAGTTCTTGATATTCGTAGAGTTGTTTTTCTTGTCCCCAAATGTGTCTCTTATTTTCCTGCAGGCAGTATCTACTTTTCCCCTTCTTGTACATTCTTCTACAGATTTGCATTTGGCTTCTAGCCACTCCTGCTTAGCCATTTTGCACTTCCTGTCAATCTCATTTCTTAGTCGTTTCTACTCCATTTTGTCTGTTTCATTTACTGCATTTTTATATTTTCTCCTTTCATCAATTAAATTTAGTATGTCCTGTGATAAGGATTTTTTGGAGGTCTTGACTTTTATCTATTGTGTTCTCTGCTGCCTTCACTATTTCATCTCTCAGTGCTACCCATTCCTCTTCTAATGTTTTATTTCACCCCATTTCTGTCAATTGTTTCCTAAAGCTCCCTCTGGAAATCTTAAGAACTTCAGGTTCCCTCAATTCATCCAAGTCCCATCTCCTTATTTTCCTACCTTTCTGCAGTTTTTTCCGTTTCATCCTACAGTTCATAACCAATAAGTTATGATCAGAGTTGCCCCTTGGTATATCTTACAGCTTAAAACCTGGTTCAGGAATCTATGTTTTACCATTATAACCATGGTTCTGTAATTTTCACACCTGTCTGCGCCTGATTTCTTTAGAATGGGGATCTTTACATTTTTCTTAAAGTCTGAGGGTATTTCACCTGTCTCATACATCCTACGCACCAGTTCAAACAGTTTTGTCATGGCTGGCTCTCCCAGAGACTTTAGTAGCTCTGAGGGTATGTCATCTACTCCTGGGGCCTTGTTCTGACCTAGGTCTTTTAGGGCTCTGTCAAATTCATCTCTCAGTATAGTATCTTCTATTTCATCTTGATCTATTTCCTCTTCCCTTCCTACAACATCGTCATTTCGTTCATTTCCTTTGTAGAGCTGCTCTATGTACTCTTTCCACCTTTCAGCTTTCCCTTCTTTGCTGAGAACTGGTTTCCCATCTGAGTTCTTGATATTCGTAGAGTTGTTTTTCTTGTCCCCAAATGTCTCTTTTATTTTTCCTAGGCGATATCTACTTTTCCCCTTCCTATACATTCTTCTACAGATTTGAATTTGGCTTCTAGCCACTCCTGCTTAGCCATTTTGCACTTCCTGTCAATCTCATTTCTTAGTCGTCTGTACTCCATTTTACCTGTTTCATTTACTGCACTTTTATATTCTCTCCTTTCATCAGTTAAATTTAGTATTTCCTGTGATATCCAAGGATTTTTTGTAGGTCTTGCCTTTCTACCTATTTTGTCATCTGCTGCCTTCACTATTTCATCTCTCATTGCTACCCATTCCTCTTCCACTGTTTCATTTCCCCCTGTTTCTGTCAATTGTTGCCTAAAGCTCCCTTTGAAATTCTCCAGAACGTCACGTTCCTTCAATTTATCTAGGTCCCATCTCCTTATTTTCCTACCTTTATGCAGTTTTTTCAGTTTCAGCCTACAGTTCATGACTAACAAGTTATGGTCAGAGTCTATATCTGCCCCTGGGTATGTCTTACAGTTTAAAACCTGGTTCCGGAATCTATATTTTACCATTATAAAATCTATCTGATACCTTCCGGTCTCTCCTGGCCTCTTCCATGTATACAACCTTCTTTTGTGATTCTTAAACCAGGTGTTAAATCATGTTCCATGCAAAATTCTACCATGTGACTTCCTCTTTCATTCCTTCTGTCCAATCCATATTCACCTACTATTTTTCCTTCTCTTCCTTTTCCTACTACCGATTTCCAGTCTCCCATCACAATTAAGTTTTCCTCTCCCTTAATTGTCTGAATAATTTCCTTCAACACCTCATACATTTCTTCAATCTCCTCATCATCGTCAGAACTTGTTGGCATATAAACCTGTACCACTCTTGCTAGTGTAGGTTTCGTATCTATCTTGACAATGATAATACAATCACTGTGCTGCTCATAGTAGTTTACCCACATTCCTATTTTCTTATTCATTATCAGTCCTATTCCTGTGATACCCCTAACTGATTTTGTATTTATAATCCTGTATTCACTTGACCAGAAACACTATTCATACTGATACAGAACTTCACTAATCCCCACTATATCTAACTTCAACCCTCCTACTTCCCTTTTTAAAATTTCTAATTTTCCTACACGATTAAGGGATCTAACATTCCAAGCTCCAATCTGTAGAATGCGAGTATTGTCTTTCCTGGTGACAACAGCCTCCTGAGTAGTCCCTGCCCAGCGATCCAAAAGGGGGACTGTTTTACCCGAGAGGATGCCATCATCATATTTTCATACAGTAGAGCTGCATGTTCTCGTGAAAAAAAAACAGCTGTAGTTTCCCCTTGCTTTCAGCGGTTCACAGTAACTGTGTGGCAAAGCCACATTAGCTGATGTTAAAAGGCCAGCTCAGTCAATCATCCACTCAGTTGCCCCTGTAACAGCTGGAATGGATGCTGCCCCTCTTCAGGAACCACACGCTTGTCTGGCCTCTCCACAGATACCCCTCCGTTGTGGTTACACCTACGATACGGTTATCTGTATTGTTGAGGCACGCAAGCCACCTCACCTCGGCAATGCCTGTGATTCAGGGGGATATAATAATAAACTAAATATTGAGGCACTGAAATAGAAGCAGGCTTGACTTCGAAGGCTAGGTTGTGAGCTAAACACAGCACTTATCCTGAAAACAGGTTTAATGTGAACTGTAACAAACACGCAGCACTGACTACCTCTCGGGCAGAGTGCTCTGCTATTTTTACACAGGCAGAATGTACCAGAAATGAGAAGAATAGTTAATATAAGAAACATGTAGAAATTACAAGTGAACATTAGAAACATGTATAACATTCTGGAAATGATACATACAAAGAAGTAAATTTTTGCCAGTGGACGGGATTGAACCTGCAACCTACATTTATTTATTTATTTATTTTTGTTCATTTCTTGTTCCAGTGTTGCATGTTATGACTATATCACAGTATATGGAACGTGTCAATTTTACATGTTTTTTGGATACAGTTTATGATAACACATAAATCAAACAAAATTTTTTCTTTTTACAGTATACAATTACTAGATTCTACCACAAGAAAAAAAACCTGATAAACAAAAATTACAAGTCAACAACAGTTACAGTAAATAAGTATAATAGAACAAAAATGATAAGGATTACAACTATTGATTTGTGCATGTATTTACAGTTTACATTACATGAAAAAACTAAGTATTGTAGTTAAGAAACTCATCTATTGAGTAAAATGGTACTTCCTCACGTTTTTTTTAAACATGAGGTCATCTTCTACCAAACATTTAATTCTTGAGCGAGTGCATTAAAAATTTTACAGCCACTGAAATTGACTCCTTTCTGTATCATAGTTACGTTTGCCTGTTCATAGTGGATGTCATATTTCCTTCTGGTATCATAACTATGATGAAAGACGACTCTCTGCCTCTTTTCATTTATTTCAATGTTTGCTCACCTCCCTTTGAAGTTATATAGGCTTTGCATTTGTTAGATTCTATTTTCAATTTAAAAACATATTGATTTTTTACTATAAGTTAAAGTATTAACTTGCATTGACATGTTGTTATACTCCCCACCCTGTATTTACACTGTGTGTGAGTGATACACTTCTGCTGTTTTCTGCACTTGCCTCGTTTCGCCGCAGGGAGCTCTGCTGTGTGTCGTTAGCTTATGCCTTGTTTCCACTAGCTGACGCTCGGAGCATTGGTGTGCGCTCCGCGCCTGCCTCGTTCAGTCACTTCCCACTAAGGGCACTGCTATTAGTCGCGTTGATAAGTAGTTTGTAAGTTTAGGGACTGATGACCCCGTAGTTAAGTCCCATAAGCTATACAAACAACTTCAATGCAGTTAGCACTACACAATGCGCGTGACGAAATAGTCCGTCACATGCAGGAAAAACATGAAATAGCTATGTCCGCTATTTCAGAGAACGCTTCGCGCATTCGCGAAAATGTAGAGGCAATCCGCAATGTAGTCTCGCGTGTTGATAACGTAGACACGCGAGTTAAGACGAATGCCGAGTCCATTGTGGAAGTCGATGCATGATTTAAAACAAATGCCGATGCCATAGCCAAAGCAAATACGTGTGTTGACGAAGTAGGGTCACGGCTGGCGAAATTAGCCACCGCAGTTGAACAGATGTCGCAGCGTTCAGAAGGGACGTCGGACAGGACGTCGGCGCTGTCGACTCTGAAGAAGTTCAGGGCCTGTCTCAATTCCAGCAGCAGCAATGGGAAATTTATTGTGTATTTAAAATCGGTGTTGTCCCCATTTCCATGTGAACTGGAAATAAACCAGCTTAGTTAAATTTTCCCTTGTTTGTAATGTAGTCTCAGATCCCTTTACTTATTATGGTTTCCCTCTGCTTCTCGGATGAAACCTCATGTATTACATTGCGCAAATCTCTTATTTTGGATCCCTTTTGCTAGGACTTGTTAGTGTTAAATAACTGCAGCTCTTTTATCTGGCGGTTTCCAGCCAGGATTAGTTATTTGAAATTTAACAAACGTCTTTTATCTGGCAGATCCTTGCCAGGATCAGTTATTTGAAATTAACAAGCCGCTTTCAATATATGCACTATTAGGCTTAAAAAATGAATTATCTTTCCTTGTGAAGCACATCAATGAGAAAATATATTGTGCAGTGCACATATGAGGATTTCGAGTTCCTTAAAAAGATTCCTGCTTGTGGCTCTAGGTTGAACTGCACACATGATTCTTATGGCCCTTTTCTGCATACACTGTACATTTATAGCTAATGGCTGGTTTCCCCAAAAGATAATTCCATATGCCATAATGGCATGAAAGTAACCATAATAGGCAGCTTTCATCGTTTCCATATTCATGTAAGAAGAAACAATGTGTAATGTATATGTTGGTGAACTCAGTCTTTTGCATAGATCTAGGCTGTGTTTTGACCAGTTCAGTCTGCTGTCAATACGCAAGCCTAGGCACTTTGATGCATCCACCCTGGTAATAACTTGGTCACCTATTTTTACTACAGTTTCTTCATCGTTAGGCCTGGATGTTGTATGGAACTGAATGTAGATTGTTTTGGTCTGATTTAAAGAAAGAACATTTACACAAAACCACTTAGTTATTTCAGCCAAAACCATATTTGCTATTACCTCAAGTTTATCAAGTGCATAATCAAAGAGAATTGTGGTGTCGTGAGCAGAAATGGTGAATCTACAGTATTCTGCACAGAGAGGCGGGTCATTTATAAAGATAATAAAAAGTAGGGGGTCTAGAACAGAGCCTTGAGGTACTCCACATGTGATAGAACCCCTTCTGAAGATATTGGGACACCAGCTTCACTATCCAGCACAACTTTCTGTTTCCTGGTTTGATAGGTATGAGTTAAGCCATTTCCCTGCTGAACCACTTATGCCGAGATGTACAGCTTTTTGTAAAAGAATTTGGTGACAGACACAGTCAAAAGCTTTTGTTAGGTCACAAAATATGACAGTCACGTTTAGTTACTTATTGACGGAGTCCAAGACTTTGCCAGCAAGAGCAAATATTGCATCTTCTGTTGACAAATCTTCCTGAAATCCAAACTGACTTTTGCTGATGATATTGTTTTTACTGAGATGCTTAACTATCCTCACGTGCATAAGTTTCTCTAAAGCCTTTGAAAAACTTGTTAATAGTGATATTGGCCGATAGTTAGCTGTATCTGTCTTATCACCTTTTTTGTATAGCAGTTTCACAGCTGCGTAATTAAGCCTTTCGGAAACTGTTCCTTGCTTAAGTGATGCGACAAAAAGGTGACAAAGGGCTTTACTTACTTGGCTGCAGCAGTATTTTAATAATTTGTTGGAGATATTATCAACTCCAGTAGAGTATTTACTTTTTAGGGATTTAATAATATTTTCTATTTATTTAACAGTGACTGTTTTTACTTTCATCTGTTGAACTGTGATGGGTCCTTTGGTTTTCAAAAAATTCATGGCTTGGTTATTTGAACCTTGAAAATCTATTTTTTCTGTTACTGTTAGAAAATGTTTGTTGAATGTGTCTGCAACTTTCTTTGGTTCACTAACAAGGTGGCCCTCACTTTTTATGTGGATAGTTTCACTGCAACCTGCATTTTTCGCTGTTTCTTTCTTTACAAAGTTCCAAATAGTTTTAACTTTATTGCTTGAGTTATCAATGTCTACCTTCAAGCTCATATTCTTTGCTGCTTGTATGGTCTTATTCAGAATTTTATTATAGATTTTATAATGCCTAATTCTACTGGGATCATTTGATCTCTTGGCTTCAGCATATAGTTCTTTCCTTGTTTTTCAGGAAATTTTGATGCCTTTAGTAAGCGAAGGCTTGTTTCCTGATTTTAAAAGGTTTTCTCTCAGAAACATTTTAGGAAATGTTTCCTCAAATAGGCTTGTAACTTCATTGCCAAATATATTAAATTTTGAGTTAACATCAGCTTTGGTATATACAGGAGACCAGTCAACAAGTTGTAATTTATGTTTAAAGTTTTCTATGGTGTGTCTGTCTATAATTCCAAAGTTTTTCCATATGAAATTTTATTTTCTTTGTACATTTATTTGGTTTGGAGTGAGGAACTGTCCATCATGGTTAGAGAGGCCATTAACAATAATTTTGTCAGTTATATTATTGTACATATCCTTATCTAAAAATACATTATCTGTTAAGGTACTGGAACTGGATGTTACTCTTGTTGGTGTGGTCACAACTGATGCTAAGTTGTAACAGGACATCAAGTGTTCAGAGTCTGTTTCCTTATTATTTTCTGTTAAAAAGTTGACATTGAAGTCACCCATTACAATAATTGATTTAGTTTTCCTACACAGATGGGACAGAAGTCATTCAATTTGTCTCAGAAATACATTCATATTTCCAGCAGGTGCCCTGTAAACAGTCAGTACAATAATTGTTGCACTCTCTGCTGCTAACTGAATGCCACATACCTCAAAATGTTGATCAATACAGTATTTACTTAAATCTAGAGAATTATACACTATATTATTCTTAAAAAATTGCAACCCCACCCTTTTCCATAACAAATCTACTGTAATGGGTCGCTAAGCTAAAGTTTTCAGTCTGTAGCATTTGTATTCCATTATCACATGATGTTCTGAGAAACACACTATGTCAAGCTCACTTCCACACTCATCTTTTAAACTTATTATCAACTGATCTATTTTATTCTTCAGACTACATATATTTTGGTGGAATATAGACAAAGTTTGATTTTGGCTCACCTTAGCTATTGCACGATTGCTGGGAGTGGCTTTTTTTTAGTTCACTAATTGATAATTCAGCATTGCAGTCGGTGACACTATCCCCTGTGCCCCGCCAGCAGTCGGTTAACTTGGGGTCTTGAAGCATTGCTCCCTCTCCTGAAAAAACAGCGGCACACTGTTAGGTTCCCTTTGGGGCCAGCTGCAATGTCCTGGATCTTGATCTTGTCATGGGCCCTCTGTATTGCAGTTCTGGAGAATCCTTCTCTTCTGCACAATTACCGATGACAGATGTTCTTGTCGTGGCTTCATCAGTATCATTATCGTCCTTAGAGTCCTTGAACAAGATTGTAGTTACATCCATGTGGAGGACGTGAACAATGTCTCTTTGTTTTTGTTGTTTCGACGACGGCTCATAATCCTCGACTTCGTACATGACTTCTGACAGGCAGCGTATGCCACGACACGGACCAAAGTATCGCTTCAATAACTTTTCTGATAGTCCAACTTTTCGTACAGGGGTAAAAATCCGTACCAGATCTCCTGCTTGTCTTTGTACCGCTGAAGGTCCTTCTCCTGGGCATCCAGTGTCCGTATGCAAGCCAGCTGTCTTGGTTTTTCGACCCTGGTGATGAGCTGTTTCACATAGTCATCCTGTTGTCCGGTTGGAATGGGAAAAGCGTATCCATTAACGTCTGAGCTTCACGCCCATGGAGCAGGAAAAACGGCGTTAAGCCTGTGTTGTCTTGTCCTCCGATATTACAAACAAATGTCACGACTGGCAGTATTGTATCCCAATCCTTCTGCTCAACATCGATGTACATCGACAGCATATCTGCTAACGTCTTGTTAAAACGTTCTGTAAGACCATTTGTCTGAGGATGGTACGCAGTTGTCATTCTGTGGACAATGTCGCAATGTGACATTACCTCTGTACCAGTTTTGACTGGAACACTGTTCCATGATCAGATATCATCACAAGGAATTTTGCGATCTCTGGAGCTTCTGCAGACAGCATAGGTTTGGTGACAGTGTAGCATGTGATGTAGTCAGTGCAGACTATTATCCATCGGTTACTGGTTGGCGACTTCGGGAACCTCCCTAAAAGATCGATCCCAACTCTGTGGAATGGAGTTGCTTCAAGTGGAATTGGTACGAGATGCCCTGGAGGTAACTGCGGCACATGCTTCTGTCACTGGCACTCTTTACGGTGACTCACCTAGTGCTTGCCAGATCGGTAGAGACCTTTCCAGTAATACCTGCGTCTGATTCTGTCTAGGGTATTCACGAATCCCAGATGACCAGATATTTGAGCATCGTGGAAATACTTGAGAATAGCTGGCTGGAGATGAGCTGGAACGACTAGTAGCCATTTGGGGCCTAGTGGATCGTAGCTGCTCTTATACAATGTCCCATTTATAAGTTGGAACTCTCCATTGATCGGTTCTCCTTTCTCCAAGGTCTCTATGGTTTTTAACAGTGTTGGATCTTCCCTCTGTTCAGCTGCAATGTCAACTAATTAGGTGAGGGCTGAAATTTCATTTATGCTGTTGTGTTTCACTAATGGATTCGTCGAAAAGCAGTCAGGATCCTTGGGTTTCCGCTCGTTCTTGAATACCTCTGTGACGCCGTACTTTTGGAGTCTTAATGCCCATCTTGCTAGTCGACCTGATCGATCCTTCAAGCTAGTCAGCCAACACAAAAAATGGTGGTCTTTCTGGTATCCCCGCACAATGAGTTTGAGAGCACGCCAGACCCCATAGACTGTCACTCCTCATCGGCGTAAACAATGTGGCTTGCCGTCCTGTCCTGACTGTATTACGGCGCACCAACGGGCAGACTGTCCAGCCCTCTGGGCCCACTGTAGTCGTTGTGGAAAAGACGGGCATCTCCGTTCTGTTTGTCGGCCAACGGCAGGACAGTCACCCCCAACTCCTTACTGGCGTCAGGGGACAGTTCATGAACTGCAGGCTATCGTTCCCCAGGGTGATTCTCCCACTAGCAAATTGTTTATTGATCTCAGAATAGCTCACAAAGACGTCCGCTTCCAAGTGGACACAGGGGCAACAGTCTCTCTGGTGAACCTCATGACATATGCCCATCTCAGCTACCCAGCATTGGACCCACCCTCCCACAGGTTGGTAGCATATGGTAACAGTGCGATCCCTCTGGAAGGTCAATTTACCGCTTTGTGGTCAATAGCCACTCAGCTGGAAACATGTTCGGCCTCGATGCATTCTCACTGTTTGGTTCTCCATCTCTCTTGAGGTGTAGGTCATCTCTGACACAGTTCCTTTCCAGGAACTCGACGACCTTTGTGCCTCTTTTGAATCTCTGTTTGAACCGGGTCTGGGGTGTGCCACCAATTTTGAGGCACATATTACTTTATGCCCAGATTCGGTGACCCGTTTCTGCCATGCACGCCCTCTTCCAGTATCACTATGGATGGCGGTAAAGCTAGAACTAGACCGTCTGCACGCCACTGGAGTCATCGAACCTTTCAAAACGAGTGTCTGGGCCACACCACTGGTAGTGGTACTCAAGCCCAACGGCGCCCTCCGCCTTTGTGGCGATTTTAAATCCACCATCAATGCCAAGACACAGTTCGAAATCTACCCAATTCCACGGCAAGAGGACCTCCTTACAAAGTTTGTTGGAGGCGAATACATTTCTAAGATAGACTTGGCTGACACCTATTTGCAAATCTCGCTCAATGAGGAATCTCAATGAATCGTAGGCATCAATGCCCCCTTTTGGTCTTTACAAATATAAACGTTTACCTTTGGGATTCCTTTGGCTCCAGCCATCTTCCAGAGGTATCTAGAACAGTTAACCGTGTCTATACCCGGTTGTGCCAACTATCTTGATGAAGTCATCGTTACTGGAGCTACACGCCAGGAGCACTTGCATAACCTCCACACTCTCTTTACCGCATTGTGGGATGCTGGGCTCAGATGCCGCCTCCATAAATGCCAGTTTTTCCAGGAACAGGTCGAATACCTTGGCTACTTACTCTCCAACGACGGAATCCAGCCCACAGATCGCAATGTATCGGTGGTCGATGCTCTACCACGCCCCCAAAACCTACCGGAATTGCAGGCGTTTTTGGGAAAGGTGAACTATTACGCAAAGTTCCTCCCACAGGCAGCCCACATTATGCACCCACTCAACTGTCTCCAGAAGAAAGGTGTGCAGTTCCGGTGGTCAGATGCATGTGAGCATTCCTTTCAACGGTTAAAGCACCTGTTGCTTTTGGCACCCTACCTTACGCCCTTTTCTCCATCACGTCCCCCTTGTTTTGGCAGTGGACACATCTCACTATGGCATTGGAGCAGTATTGGCACACCGCAATGATGATGGTACTGAACGACCGACAGCCTATGCATCCAAGACCCTGATGCCTGCTCAAATGAACTACTCTCAGATAGAAAAGGAGGCGTTGGCGATCGTCTATGCGGTTAAGAAATACCATGTGTTTCTTTTTGGGGCCAAGTTTACCGTCATTACAGACCACAAACCATTGGTAGCTCTATTTGGGCCACACTCTCGGCTCCCAGAACGTACGGCCCAAAGACTCCAGTGTTGGGCTCTATTTCTTAGTTCATACAACTACACCATTAAGTACAAGCCTACTACACAACACGCCAATGCAGACGCTCTTTCTTGTCTGCCTTCAGAATCTGACCCAGCATTTGACCGACATGAAGTCTCCTATTTTCCGGCAAAATACCTTAGATGGGTTCCCTATCACAGCCACGCGCATTGCTGTGGACACACGCCAAGACCCCCTCTCACAATGGGTCATCCATCATGTGCTTCATGGGTGGCCCACTTACTTCCCGAAGTCAATGGCTTCGCAGCCATGGGCTTGGTCCCATCTGTCTCATAGATTGTCTGTCATTGATGGTGTTCTCCTGCTCGATGCAGAGGGCGATACCCACTGGGCGGTTATCCCACCTGCCTTACACCCTCAGGTTCTGTCCCTACGCGCCCATTTCAGGGGGTGGTATCTGGTATCCCAGCACAATGAGTTTGAGAGCCCGCCAGACCACATGGACTGCGACAGCGGCCATTAGGCGGCGCACAAACCTATGAGCGCTGCCATCGCAACTAGACCGCTGCATGTAGTGGCGTGCCTACCGCGCCAGTAAATCTGTGCAGAGAGCCACACTATTTAGGGTCCGGATCCGGAGCTCGCTCCTCAGTCGTGTGTTGACTGTGCTCGGTATACGTTTGGGATTCTGTTGTTATCTGGCATCATAGTTGCCTCCATCACTGTTTCAATTGGCTTATGCTTTGGTCTGTCTTTTCCATTTAGTTGTTGTCATTGTTTGTCGCCTCTGTCGTCTCGTGTAGTGTTTATCGTTAACGGCGGCGCTTGGTTGGTCAGTCGTTGCTGGTCGCTTCCGACGCAGACCGACCTTCGGTCACAATAGTCTGTCATGATGGTGAATGGTTTGCTGAATGAATATGGCCGGAACCTGTTAATAGCCCAGATAACTGTGAGACATTCTTTCTCAGTTGTAGAGTAGTTCATTTCGGACTTTGAGAGTACTCTTGATGCATAGGCTATCACCTTTCCAGCACCGTCCTGAATTTGTTCAAGCACTGCACCAATCCCATATCCACTGGCGTCTGTGTGTAGTTCAGTTTCCGCATTATCATGGTACAAGGCTAAAAATGGTGCGGAAGTTAGAGCCTCTTCAAGTGCCCAGAAAGCGCTTTCTTTTGTCTCATCCCAGTAAAACTTAGCGTCTCCTTGCAATGGACGTGCCTTGAAATCCTTTTATGAAGCGCCGTTAGTATAAGCAGATCCCGAGAAAACGTTTCACATGACGAATGTTCTGAGGAGTTCGAAATTCTGTGACTGCCCTTACTTTATCTGGATCAGGATGCACACCATCTGTATTGACTAGGTGCCCCAGGATTTTTATCTCTTTGGCAACAAAGAAGCACGTATTTGGGTTGAGGTGGAGTCTTGCAGTTTGGACACACTTCAACACAGCTGACAAGCGACTCAGATGTTCTTCAAATGTTTTCGAGAAAATAACAATGTCATCTAAATAGCAAAGACACGTTGTCCAGCATACGTTTGAATGTGGCCGGAGCATTACATAATGCAAAAGGCATTACTTTGAATTCACACAGGCCGTCAGGTGTAATAAAAGCTATCTTGTCCCTGTCAGCTTCGTCAATCACGATTTGCCAGTAACCTGTCTGCATGTCCCTAGTTGAGAAGTATTTAGCTTCTTTCAAGCAGTCTAAGATGTCCTCAATGGATAGACATATTTTTTTGTGATTTTGTTCAGACGCCGATAGTCGACACAGAATCGCCACTTGTCATCCTTCTTATTTATGATGACCAACAGAGACGACCAAGGAATCTCCGAAGATTGAATAAAGTTGTGCAATATCTTCTACACTTCCTCCCGAATTATCTGTCTTTCAGCTGGCGATACTCTATACAAACACTGGCTAATTAGTGGATGAACGCCAGTATTGATATGGTGCTTTATCGTAGGCCATTTCATCTGACTTTTCTCCTGTTGGGGTGTTTCCTCCAGCGTGTTGTCTGTGCTAACAGCAGAGCATTGGTTTTCATTGAGCACGTTGAGCTCACCATCCTGGATTGGTTCAGCTGTCTTAATACACATTCCTTTGGGGATAAGTTGTGACTGCTCACGACAGCTAGTGATCTAAATCTCTCCTCGGTCACCGGTAATTCTTGAGACACAAATTCCTGCTGCCTGGACGTACTTCCCGTTGCGACCTTTAGCACATTTTATGCTGTATCACAGCGGTAATTATCCGACAATACAGAGAAAGAAGCTCCTGAATCAATCAGTGCCCAGACAGATTGGCCGTCGGTTATGACGTCGATGAGATTTCCCGTCATCTTAGCGACTGTCGTCCATGGAGGATTTTTATCTGCAGCGGCCTCACCTCCGTAGATGGTCGCCACGCTTAGTTTTCCTGGGCGCCGTGGCTAGGGGAGCGGCTGGTACTACTGTACAGCGACGGTGAACGGCATTGGCGTGGCGGGGAGCAACCTCGTCCAGGGTGAAGCGATGGGCTTCTTCCTATAGGTCGACTGAAAGCATCAGCAGGTGACTGCCTGGGATAGAACTGCTCTGATGGCTGACGTCTTGCGGCAAAATAATCGTCAAATAGTCGCCTTCTCTCTCTGCAGTAGCGTATGACATGTCCAGAGCACCCACAGTGGAAACACAGTGGCGTGTTGTCTTCTGTCCTCCAAACGTCTGTTCTTCTGCAGGGTGTCATAGTTGCTGGGGGAGTTGGTTGTGGCCGCGTCTGCCGGTTCATAGGCTGCCGTTTGGCGGCTGCAGCGGAAGTCATAGCAGGGCGACGCCATTCTTCACGTTGGATATGACTAGTAGGGCAGACAGGAGCTAATGTCTGAAATACCTCTTCCTCAGCGGCGTCGGCTCCCTCGTGACTTACAGGGCTTCATACATGGCCATAATCTGATTCTCGCTCGGTCGAATAGTCCCGGCTGCCAGAAACTGTTGTAATCCTTCTCTCACAATATTTCGTATGAGAGAAGCGAAGTCATGCTGGTCTTCCACAACAGCCATAGGGACGACATTGGGGAGTCTGTCAACTTCTTTCGTCCAACCCTTCTTTGTTGCATCTTTTCAATACGCTGCCACCACTTCATGAACTCTTTCGTAATAGCGACGTCTTTTTTCCGAAGAGCTTGGTACAAGTGTTCTGCAATACACTTCATTAGGTGCGTGATTTTGTCAGCCTCAGTCATATTCGGGTTAACTAGGCTACATAAGGCCAAAACGTTCTGTATGTACGACTGTGTCAGCTCGCCATGTCATTGGGTCCGGTTCTTCACTTGTTCTTCTGCCGAGCGGATTTGTCGCTGGCGGTCTCCAAACGTCTTCTTAAGTTACGTCTGGAACGTTTCCCAGTCATTCAGCTTCTCTTCGTTGCTTTCAAACCATTGCTGGGCTGTTCCATTCAGGTAGAAAATAAACGTTGGCCAATCCCACCTGATACTTGGCGACTCGGTGGAACCCTTTTAGCCATTTGTTGGGCTCCTGTCTAGCGTCTCCAGAGAACATCAACGGTGTCTGATGTGCAGCTGGCTTACCGTTGGTTTCGTGTCCATGGTTCTTTTGATGATAGGGACTTTTGGAAGGATGTACTCGGTATATCCCTTGTATTCCGGATCTAATCCATGTAAGCGGCTGCTTTTATGTTGTCTAATCGGAGCCACGGTGATGCAGCTGTTGCACTGGATACCCAGCACCTCCACCAAACAATATCACGTTGAAATGGAAGCAGGCGTGACTTCGAAGGCAAGGTTGTCAACTAAACACAGCACTTATACTGAAAGCAGGTTTATTGCGAACTGAAAAAAAGCTGCAGCACTGACTGCCTTATGGGCAGAGTGCTCTGCTATTTATACACAGACAGAATGTACCAGAAATTAAAATAATAGTTAGCATAAGAAACATGTAGAAATTACAAGTGAACATAAGAAATGTAGAACATTCTGGAAATGATAAATACAAATCAATAAATTTTTGCTGATGGACGGGATTGACCGGACGACCTTCCGCACCGCGATCGGCGACGCTATCCCTTGCGCCACTCCGGCAGTCGGTTAACTTGGGGTCTTGCGGCAATATTAATAAGACACATTTGCGGATAAAGCGTGTAATCGTCGATTACTAATTGAATGACGGAAATAGCTTAACGTGCTATATTATTAAATGACTATTCCATCAACACATTCTTCTCCAGAAAGCTTGAAGCGATGTGACGTGACGGTCCAGTGACAGACAGTGTAGATGCGCTATTACACATACTTTGTGGAATGTTCTGACGGACGGTGACGTGACGTGACAGACAGTGTGAACTGGTCTTTAAAATACCCATTTAATAATAATTTCGCTTCTGTATTATCAAGAGTTTTTAATACTTCCTCTTTTTTTAAAAAATGTACGTTACATGCAGTGTGATCTGCATATGTTAAAACAATCCTAGAAACTGCTGGCACTGAAACACATTCCTCGCCTGGATATAAAACATGTCCCATTAAAAGAAAATACATTTTTAAGTGTACAAACAGTTGAGATGTAATTGCTTGGAAAGTTGTTAAGTGTGCTAAAATATTAATTCTGGTATTAACACAAAGCAGGTATGGAGCTGAAGGCTAGCAGTGGAGCTCACGTGTTAATCTATGACGTTTCCCTTTACACATGGAATGCCCAGCGGATATGTGCTCAATTGTTTTAAGAAGTAGGTATTTTGACTAAATTTTTCACATATTTAGCTGACTAGTCTTTCTTTTTTACATGTAGATTTGAAATTCTTTTCAACTATATTTCCACAAATCGGGAACTTTTTTGATACGAAACCTCGAGTACATGTTCGATTACAGTGATTTCGAGTGCAACAATGATAACATAGCATTTGCAAGGAAGTTCGGTTCGGTGCTTCGGTGTATGCTGCTCTACGCGAAGAGATTCGACCTTGCTCAGTGTCTGCAGAGGTCATTCAAAAGCGGCAGGATGTCGTGCCCTTGCTCGGGAAAAACCGATCCCAAACAAGCAAAATATACGATTGTTATGGTGAGGCATGGAGAGAGTGAATGGAACCAGAAAAATCTTTTTTGTGGATGGTATGATGCCAACTTGAGTGACAAAGGTAAGGACATTAACAAACTAATATGTGTCACAGTCGTCTGACATTAAGCGGCTTTTATGTTTTGTAGAGACATTTGTAAAGTTCATGTCACGGTGGATAAGCGAGTAAACGCTAATGCAATTCCTTGTGCTGCATGAAAGTTGTCAGTAGTTTTATTGATAAGCATGCATTTAATTATTGAGGACTTGGCAGTTTCTCTCGTCGTTGTTATTGTAAGTGTAGTTGTTTCATTGTATGATGTTTCATTGATCGTACGTTTTAAATCCGTATATCAGGTCGGCAGGAAGCCGCAAATGCTGGGAAGGCTTTAAAGGACGCTGGTTACAAGTTTGATATAGCTCATACTTCGGTCTTAACTCGAGCGCAGAAGACGCTTGAAGCTATACTAAAAGAAATCGGCCAGACCGATTTGCCTGTGGAAAAGACATGGCGTTTGAATGAGAGGCACTATGGAGGACTTACAGGACTCAATAAAGCAGAGACAGCTGCAAAGTACGGAGAAGAGCAGGTATGTAGTTTGAAAAAATTACAGCCTAACAGAAGGTTACAGTTGAAATTTTTGAGAGAGCCTCAGGAAGAGAGTTTGAACGGAGTTATGAGAAATTTGGAAGTTAGCCGCCGTTTCAGCCGTCGATATTGCTGTAACTCTGACTAAAATCAAATGTCTACTAACGTAATTTACACATCAGAGTGCCTACATGGAAGTAGCTCGGGAGTAGTTCCAACTATTAGTTTATATGTAAGCCCTGAAGATATTTCACCATTTTTCTTTATTGCAGTTGTGCCCACATTATTTCTTTAAGAAGTAAGTGAAGGCTGCTGTTAAGTCTTTCAGTTCCTTGAATAAGCCTACATGTCATTTTAAAACGACACATGTTCAAAATTTCTATCAAATTTTGTTGCTGTCTCGCACTGAATCTGATCTCATTGTTCATACTACTCTATTCTCTGTGAGGCTCTCGTATCTCTGAATATCTACTGCAATGCACATCCAATTCATCTTTTTAGCTGTACCCGTGGTCCACTTATGCTGCTGTTACAAAATTAAAGCAATGTCCAGAAACACAAAAGTTTTTCTTCTTATGTGGCAAAGTGTTTTAAAGAGTTGTTTAAGCACTGCTACAGACTGGATGTCATGTGTTACTATGGTCGGGGGTTCGAATCCCCCCTCGGGCATGGATATTTGTGCCGTCCTAGTTCGTAAGTAGTTTGTAAGTTTAGGGACTAATGACCCCGTAGTTAAGTCCCATAGACTTTACTAACATTTGATTTTTTTCCATGTGTTACTGATATGAAAATTGATTTAATAAAACTGTCATCTGTAAACAGATTATAGTAATGTGATCCAATGTTGTGTATTGTATGCTGGCCAGTGAATTCATAGAGCTTCTGTTCCAGTAGTACTCGTAAAACAGATGTAGTGGTAAGTTTCATCCTAAAAGTCTTGAGGTTAGGGCACATTTTAGTCCCAACATTTTTTGCCACTTACTCCTTCATTCACCTCGGACTTCACAGTGTAATGAATAAAAATTATATTATGACATTAAAGTGTAATTAATTTCATAAGTAATAAAGTCAAAAGTTACAAAACTACAGCATGCAGCATTCAATAAAACCAGTTTTTGATTGACAGTTCGACATGTCATCTCCCTTTGACAGGTATGTTGACATGTCATTTGAAAGAAAACAAAGCTAAGAAATAAAGTATTTATTAAATGGTATAACACTAAAAATGACAGCGTAATGAGTTACCGTATTCAGATTTAAGTCAAGAATGGACAAGCCATAGAATCTTAAGTTTGATGAGATAATTGTTCATTGCTGTTAAGTTACAAATTGAAATTATATTACTATATTTTTCTGTGCAGTGTCTTCTACTGCAGAAAACAAAATTGCTTTTTCATAGTTGAGATAAAATTGCAGAAGGAATACAAATGAAGTTCAGCTTCAGTTACTTTGCTGTAATTGTCATGTGATGTCAGTGGTACAATAAAATATAAAAAATAGACGAAGATTACTCACCAGGCGAAGGAGCACAGGTGTGACAGCATCACAAATAAATAAATAAATGAACACACACACACACACACACACACACACACACACACACACACACACACACACAATCGCAAGCTTTCGCAACCCAGTTGCGTCTTCAGGCAGTAGGGAAGGAGAGGGAAAAGGAAATGATGAGGGTTTTAAGGAAGGGGGTAAGGAGCCATTCCAATTCCGGGAGAGGAAAGACTTACCTTGGGGGGAAAAATGGAGGGTAAACAAATGCACACATGCCCACACATTCACACAGACACAAGTACACCTAGGCAGACATACTGTAGAATAGGTGTACTTGTGTCTGTGTGAATGTGTGGGCATGTGTGCATTTGTTTACCCTCTATTTTTCCCCCCAAGGTAAGTCTTTCCTCTCCCGGGATTGGAATGGCTCCTTACCCCCTTCCTTAAAACCCTCATCATTTCCTTTTCCCTCTCCTTCCCTACTGCCTGAAGACACAACTGGGTTGCGAAAGCTTGTGAGTGTGTGTGTGTGTGTGTGTGTGTGTGTGTGTGTGTGTGTGTGTGTGTGTGTGTGTGTGTGTGTGTGTTTGTTCATTTATTTATTTGTGATGCTGTCACACCTGTGCTCCTTCGCCTGGTGAGTAATCTTCGTCTATTTTTTATATTTTATTTTTCCTGCTAGGAATTTTTCGTCTTAATATTCGTATCAGTGGTACAATAAGTTATACAGTAAGCTGTTCATGCAAGACTGACTATTCGGTACTCAAGTTTGGTATGGGGGCACATTGAAAGTCTGTATATATAGGAAGTTAGTGTTCACAAGACATTTAACCTAAATTAGTACAAAGTTTTGGTAAGGAGAATGCTAAGTCATCGTGTATTTAATAAAATGCATCTTTAACCATAAGCTATTTTAATAAATTCTTAAAATCATTACTTTCGGTCCAGGACCATCATCATAAAGTATTAAAACAAGTTACTCAGCAGCATTAAATAAAATAAATCTTTAGCTAAAATTACAAACCTCATACTAATTTAATGCTGTTGATTAACAGGTTTTAATACCTTTTTATCTATGATGATGGTCCTGTACCAAAACTAGTAGATTTTAAGGATTTATTAAAACAGCTGATAGTTAAAGATGCATTTTGCAGAAATTATTAGCATTTGAACCATATAGGCTCGATGGTCCAAAGTAGACAAGGGTGACAGCACACCACCATCTAACAGAAACATGTGCCTGTGGCTCCCATTGTTCAACAAAGGTAGGGTAGGTTGTTTACTCACCAGAGACGTCCAATGAGCCACAGAAAGGAACAAACAATAAACAACATTAAAGCTTTTGGCCTTTTAGGCCTTCATCAGTTTGTGTGTTCGTGTGTGTGTTCGTGTGTGTGTTCGTGTGTGTGTTCGTGTGACGAAGGCCGAAAGCTTTAATGTTGTCTATTATTTGTGCCTTTCTGTGGCTCATTGAACATCTATGTGATAAGTAACCTATCCTTCTTGGAATTTGTAACACTTGCATACACTAGCAGGATTGCCTCACAGATTAATGTGTTAATTTGTGGACAGTACTATCAAATCAGTGAGTTTGAAAGAGGGCACATTATCGGCACAGGAGAATGTGATGCATCGACCAAGTAGGACTAGCGTTTCAGCAGTGCAAACATTTTGTACAAAATGCTTCACAGAAAGCCATAAGAAACAGAAAGATAATTCATTTTGTACCAACCAGACCACAAATACCATAAGATACACCTCATCCACATGACATTGCAGGCGAGGTCAGTGTCTTTCTCAGCTCTGGTGCAACAGTGTAACACCGAATTTTCAGGGATGACAATCCATTGTCGTTTATTACAGCATGGGTTACACTTTTGCCTTTGACTAAAGTGCAGAAACATGCTAGACAGCAATGCTGTGTAATGTCACTGGGGACAGGAATGGTATCAAATAGTGTTCATGCGAATATAGGTTCTTTAAGCTTGAAAGTAGTGGATGAATTTGGTTTCCTGCTAGTAGGGAGCAAGGTGAACTTAAATTAGGTATGACCATGCATAAGAATGATTCATATTGGGCTCTATGTACAGTTTCACCAATGTGACTAACATCCTACTACTCACAGCCATACCATTTCCGTGACACACTCCAGATGGCATTTTTCAGAAAGATAATGCATGGTAATGTTCCTTCCTGGTGTCACAGGGTATCATCCTATTTGCAGGGCCCACACACCAGATAACAAGACTTCCTGCCAAAAAAAAAAAAAAAAAAAAAATGTGTGGGGCAGGTGACACAATACGTTTAGAAAGTAAGAGGCGAGGTACAGGCAGAAGTAAAGTCCTGAGGACGGACCGTGAGTCATGTCGGGATAGCTTAGTGGTAGAGCACTTGCCCACGAAAGGCAAAGGTCCCAGGTTAGTCCTGGTTCTGGCACACAATTTTAATCTGGGAGGAAGTTTCAGGTGACCCAATGTTGACCACCGCTAATGAATAGGTGAATTCAACTTGGGTGGCTATACTACAGGGCGATGTTCACAGCTGTGCGCTTTGACCATTACATTTGAACATTATCAAGGCTCATGGTGGATCATGTGCCAAGTAGGCAACAGGACACGCCGTGAACTGAGGTGACCAGTATGTCATTTTAATTAGAACATACTGATGTGTTTGTGTTTGATGGAACCAATGTGAATGGGCAGGTGTGCCTGCATGTATGTCTGAAGGAACACACTCTGTGGTGACTACAGCTGTCAAATACAAGAAATATATTTAGAATTGTGAATGATTATCATCTGGACAGTTTAATGGTTTCATGTCAAAATTTGCGATGGACCAGAACTTGAAACTGAATTCTCTCCTTTTTTTTGAGAGTGGTCTTGTTGACAATTACATTATCTGCACGTTCTTCATGGACTGACAGACATCCTTACACTATGCATTGCTTACTGCTCCCGAGTGCTCAAACGTTCCACAGTCAGCACAGGGAGAGAGATTTATTAAAATTGTTGCAAGCAAGCCTTGCTGTGGTTCATGTAAATACAATGTGCAGTGTATGTTTTGTATGTAATTTGACAGCTGTAGTTGCTGAGGTGTCCATTGCTTCATATGTGCATGCTTCTCTTGAGGATATTTGCATCAGTTCTGTCAATAAATGTGGACACTACACATTGTATTTGAATGAGCCACAGCAATGTATGAAACATTCTGTAGTTAATCTCTCCTTGTGCAGAAGTTTCATAGTGAAATGCGTAATGGTTAATACAACATATGCATGTGGCGTCTGTTCCGAAAGAACAGACGTCACTTCTGATCCTGCAGCTGTTATTATTTAATATTCATATATTCTATGACATCAACTGCCGATGACGGGCAATGATCCTATCGTTAGTGCGGAGGGGTGGGCAAGTTTGAAGCCCTTACTCTTACGGAAATTCGTTAAACTAAGAGTTTGAGTACTATGGGCCGGGCGAAGCTGGGAATTTGTAAATGACGGGAGGCGTGCATGGGTAGTCCTTGCAGGTGCGGTGATCACTGTGTCCCCAGTGGTGTAGGGGTCAGCGCAACTGCCTAGAAAGCAGGAGACCCGGTTCGAATCCCGGCTGGGTACACATTTTCAGCTTTGCCCAATCGCAGTTGTCATAAATTCTATGAATATGGTTAATACAACCTCTGATGAAAAGTGGGAAATCTGGGTTCGAGTTGTGGTCTGCCACAAATTTTGACGTCACTGTCAGATTGTACAAATAACGCATAATCATTAACAGTTGTGATTACATAATGAACGTGCCATGTGAATATGAACTTCCTATCTCTACTCTTACAAGGTGTTTGGCATTAATATATTTTTCTTTTATGAACAGGTTGTTGTGACTTATTAAAAGAAAAATAGGCATTTTTTACAACTTATTTCCACCCATCTGCTTTGACGCATGACGTCATCAAGATGGCAGAAACGACCTATCACTTGTAGCAAATATGGCGACCAAAACAATCGCAAAACATGACACAGGCATGTATCAACACACAGATTACCTTAAAAAAATGAAACTAGTGGGATGGCCATGGAAATTAGAGGCATTGGCAAGAGACATTCTATGTGGGTACAAGTAGATAAAAAAATCAGCAAAAATACAGAAAATATAAATAAAACACACACAAAATGGGTAAAAGTTCGGCAAATGGAGACATTCTGTCTGTATCTATTGTAACGTGACGATTGGGCCATGTTTGTGTGGCATGCTGGGACATAGCAGTGAGAGTGAGTTGCTTGTTTAGTATGGCATGTCAAGCAGCTGTGTTCTAATAAAAAATGCAATAAAATATTTCTCATTGGATGTGGACAGATATGTTTTATTCCAATCAAACAGGTGCTCAGATGAGTAGTATTTGTATTAGGAGTGAGAAATTGAAGTTACAATTAGCTAACAAGTTATTTTCTTAGATCTGTTACTTAGCATGGCTGCGGCCTGTTTACGACATAGCCTATGTGAAAGTGTTGAATATTGAAAAAATAGATATCAAAAGAGCAAATGTTATAGTTCTGAGGTGAGAGTTGTTTGCATAACATTGTTTTAGTGTTTTTTCAACCTGTGGGTTGCGACTCCCAGGTGCTGTCACACAGCCTTGCTTGGGGGTCGCCGTCACAGGAGGAAGTACTTGCACCATAAAAAATTAGTGGTTCAGTGATACAGAAATGTATGCCCGAGTGAGATATATTTATCAAATTAAGGAGTTCCTTATGTAGCATTGATTACAAGTCGATCATTGAGTGTTTTATAATACAGTGTGTTAATGATGACTAAGTGCAAAGTCTAAAAACTGTTTCAGTAATCACTCGATAGGTAAAACACTTTATACAATTAGTAAATTCTGAAAACATTTTTTTTTTTTAAATTATCTACTTTATAATTGTCTATAGACTTCCCTTAAAGAGAATTCACTTCTTAGTCTTACCTGAAAAGTCGAAGTCATTAAGCAAAATATATTTTTCTGTCAGGAATCATGTAAAAGAAAGTTGAATTTGTTCCATTGTGAAAAACTAAGAAAAAAATTAAATAAATAAATTGTTAATCTATGAAATGCCAAAATGCTGCTTCACTTTATAGATGTTCAAATCTGTTTAATTATTATTGCAATAGGCCTATTTCGGCTCTGTGGCCATCAGGCTATTTCCATATAGCATCTTGGAGGTATAATTGATTATAATGACTGCAATGATTGCAGTATACATGTTCTTTAGATGGTATATATATATATATATATATATATATATATAAAACGGTATTCAGGTCTTAATTCTTTACAGCTAATCTGTCAGTTTGACATATCCTCCAGTGATATATATCCTCCAGCATCGCTGGAGGATATGTCACTGACAGATTAGCTGTAAAGAATTAAGACCTGAATAACATTATATATATATACCATCTAAAGAACATGTATACTGCAATCATTGCAGTCATTATAATCAATTATACCTCCACGATGCTATATGGAAATAGCCTGATGATGGCCACAGATCCGAAATAGGCCTATTGCGATAATAATAAACAGTTTTGAACATCTATAAAGTGAAGCAGCATTTTGGCATTTCATAGATTAACAATATGTCCTTAAGACATACACAATGCTGCAGGCCCAAATGAAATTTAAAAAAAAAAATAGTTTCCTTTTAGATACGGTTGGTGAGGATGGGGGGTCACCAGAATGTTTTTATTTGGAAGGAAGTTGCATATTTGAAAAGATTGGAAAAACACTTCCTTGTAGAAAATGGCATAAAATAATAGTGATAATAGTTTACACTCAACATGAAATAATTGTTGCTGTCCCTGCTCTATGGTTGGCAGGTTATTGATGTACCTTTGTCTGGTCAGTAAATTATCTCCATTGAACATTTTGTTGTCACTGCATAGTACAACTTCACACCAGTGCATGTAATAGTCTCTTGTATATTGACTGTAAATTACTGTGTGTGCCTAACTTAAGCCCATAAGGGGTGTGTGTGTGTGTGTGTGTGTGTGTGTGTGTGTGTGTGTGTGTGTGTGTGTGTGTGTGTGTGTGTGAGAATATGGATACTCCCCACCAATAACCATCCAAAAGTGCTCCCCTTGTCATCCAGTACTACCCTGGTCTAGAACAACTAAACTGTCCTTTGCCAAGGTTTTGATTTCCTGTCCTTATGCTCAGAAATGAGACATACTGCTCAAATTCCTTCACACCTCCTAAAGTGTTGGTCCGTCATCCTCCCAACCTCCATAATATCCTAGTCTACCCCAATGGCATCCCAAATGCAGCCCACTGGTACAGGAATCATATCCCTGTTGCAAGACCTGTACAATCCACCCACCCAGCACTTCCCATTCCATCCTGCCACAGGCTTATCCTACCCTATCAGAGGTCGGGCCACCTGTGAGAGCAGCCACATAATTTACCAGCTTCCCATTAGAATAAATGACCATGGCCAAAGTGTGGCAAAAAACAAGATGGACAACCCTGCGGCACAAATGCAGCGGAGCATATGCTTGATTTCAATGGCTGCTTCCCAACCTGGTTCCCACCACCAACTTTTCTGATCTGCACAGATGGGAGTTATCCATACAGTACATTGGCCTATTCCGAAATTATTCAGGCTTCAACTTGCAATAGACTTCTATTCTTCCGCACCCTAGTTCCCACCTCTCTACCCTATACTTCTCCTTTTTTGAGTGCTGTGTGTAGGAGGGGTCGCATTTATTTTCCTCCACTCGCCCACCTCCCCACTCCATCCCTAAGCTGCATCTCGTTCCTCCCATCTAATATGTACAAACTGTGGAAGGCGTGCTGTATACCTCCCCACCACCATGACACCACGCATTTTAATCTGCCAGGAAGTTTATCAGTGCACACGCCACTGCAGAGTGAAAAGTTTCATTATGGATATTCACTATTCTTCACTTCATAATTGGGTTAAGTTTTTCTAAAGATGTTGGTGGCCTAGTGTGTTAATGTTAAGTCGAAAACAACGGGAGTTGTGCGACATTCATTGGCCAGTCTTTTGATTGTATGCAGTATCTAATGATTTGCTTGCTTCTTAGAAGGAATATATGAACAAATTTTGTTTTTGTGACATTTAAGGTTTTGTTTTATTGCAATATGACATGAGAGTTAATGTAATCAATGAAATATTCCCTTTGTGGTGGTGATAAATTTAGTGACCAGACAAGGGTACATACAAGAACATGTCAACCATAGAGCAGGAACAGCATTAATCAGTTACTTAAATGTCAACACAAAGGATTATTTCCCTCATACATACATAAAATGAAGAGCTTAATCCTTTGTTGTTCGTGATCTACTGTAAATAGAGGCACAGTAGGCTCAACCCACAGTGTCTGGTGGTTCAAGGAATTGGTGCCATTTTTAAACATTTGTTACTGCCTCCCTAAAAGCATTGCACAGCTTTTTTTATATATCTGAAATATATTTAAAATCACCCAATATGAATAAAATTTGTTGCTCAACATTTTTTATTTTCTTTATTTTATCATGAGTTCCCTATAGGCAGGCACTCACAAAACACTGTTTTAAAAATTTTATAAGTCATAGTTTTTTTCTGGCAGCCATTTTTACAATGGCGGTTTGGCAAATTTTAGTGGAAATCCATGTTTGCTGAAAGTTTAATTGCCATGTTATTTTAAAAGACATCAGAATAATTCAAAAACCAGTGTGCTCAGCATGAAATGAACTTCAGGCATAATTTTTTATAATTTTTCTATCATGCAAGATTCACTCAAACTCATTCTGTAAAGATTCTGATAAGTTTTTTCAATCTTAACTTTTAAGGCCTTCAATTTGCATGAAGGAAGAGAGACTCACTAATAATGTTCTCTGTGTTGTGTACTTACATAACTACCTGCAGTAAAAGTTGCAGTCCTGAGAATGCACTCCTGTTTTTTCTAGAGCTTTTCAAAAATGGCCAAAACCCTTCTAATGTCAATTTTCGCAGGTCAATATCTAAAAAGGGACTGAATGAAAACAAGTGACAATTTTACAGAATGTTCTTTATTCTCATGGGAATATCTCACAAAAAATTATGACTGAGATACTACTACATTGAGAGTAATAGAACAGTAAATTTCAGTAAAAACACTACCCCTCTACCTACTCGTGCAGTGCAAAGTTAGCAAACAAGGTCCTGAAATTATTACAGTTGACATTGGTCAAATGATGTTTAAATCATTACATGCAATAAATGAAAAAGTATTTCTACTTTTAAATAGCAATGGGCAGAGATAACAATTGGTAAGAGTTCTAATTCTTAAAATTAATGGTACATTTGTTGTACTACACTCGCGTACAGTACACACATAATAATGTTTCTCCATGTATACATATTTAAAACTTCATATAAAAAATAGACGTAGATTACTCACCAGGTGAAGGAGCACAGGTGTAACAGCATCACAAATAAATAAATGAACACACACACACACACACACACACACACACACACACACACACTAGCTTTCGCAGCCAGGCTGCTTCATCAGGCAGATGGGAAGGAGAAGGAAAAGGAAATGATGAGGGTTTTAAGGAAGGGGGTAGGAGCCATTCCAATCGTGGGAGAGGAAAGACTTACCTTGGGGGAAAAATTGGAGGGTAAACAAATGCAAAGAAGTTCAACTTCTTTGTTTTCTACAGTTCTACAGTATGTCTGCCTAGGTGTACTTGTGTCTGTGTGAATGTGTGGGTGTGTGTGCATTTGTTTACCCTCCAATTTTTCCCCCAAGGTAAGTGTTTCCTCTCCCGGGATTGGAACGGCTCCTTAGCCCCTTCCTTAAAACCCTCATCATTTCCTTTTCCTTCTCCTTCCCTTCTGCCTGATGAAGCAGCTAGGCTGCGAAACCTAGCGTTTGTGTGTGTGTGTGTGTGTGTGTGTGTGTGTGTGTGTGTGTGTGTGTGTGTGTGTATTCATTTATTTATTTGTGATGCTGTTACACCTGTGCTCCTTCGCCTGGTGAGTAATCTACGTCTATTTCAGTTGTACCGGTAACTACTTGCCAGCTGCAATTTTCTTTATGGAGTTGAACAAACAAGATACTTCATTGCATAGTTTATCAGTTATGTTGTGTGTTCTACCAGACACTGTTGTGAGTTCCAGTGGCGTCAGCTTTTGTACTATTTTATTTGCAGGCACCCAAGCAGTGTCATTTTTGGAAAGTTGAAAGGCAGTTCTTGGACCAGAAGGGTGAAAGAAATGCACTAAAACATCATTGTTATCTTCACTTTTCTCTTCAATTTTTCCAAGCCACCACTTATCATACATACAAACAACAAAATTGTTGTTTGTAAAAGATCATACGTTTGTAAAAAGTATTGAAGTTTGGTGATCATCAAAGTTGGAGCCTTAGGAAGTAACAAAACATCTTATTTCATTGCCACTTTGGGAACATATCTGTGATAGCTTCTTGTTCCTTTCACTGGTAAACAACAATCAAATTTCTGAGTCAGCTTTGTTTTAATTTGCTAAACTTCAGTTGGAGAAACAAATATATATCTAATTCCAGTAATATTCTGTTGACAGTATTTGAACAAATCGTGTGAGGTCAGGATGTGATCTGTGTAAGGTCTTTCAAGTGAAGCTCTTGTAACTTCTCTTTTTGTTGTTCCGCCTATCCCATCGCAAGAATTCTTTCCGTGTGATGAGGCAAAGAAATTGTTTAACTCCCTAATGAAAATTGCAGCTGGCAAATAGTTACAACTGAAGTTTTAAATCTGTATACATGGAGAAACATTATGTGTATACTGTATGCGAGTGTAGTACAACAAATGTACCATTAATTTTAAGAATTAGAACTCTTACCAATTGTTATCTCTGCCCATTGTTATTTAAAAGTAGAAATACTTGATCATTTATTGTATGTAATGATTTAAACATCATTTGACCAATGTCAACTGTAATAATTTCAAGCCCTTGTTGGCTAACTTGGCACTGCACGAGTAGGTAGAGGGGTAGCGTTTTTACTGAAATTTGCTGTTCTATTACTCTCAATGTAGTTGAGTCTGTCATAATTTTTTTTGCGAGATATTTCCATGAGAATAAAGAACATTCTGTAAAATTTTCACTTGTTTTCATTCAGTCCCTTTTTAGATATTGACCTGCGCAAATTGACATTAGAAGTGTTTTGGCCCTTTTTTAAAAGCTCTAGAAAAAACAGGAGTGCATTCTCAGGACTGCAACTTTTACTGCAGGTAGTTATGTAAGTACACAACACAGAGATAACATATTATTAGTGAGTCTCTCTTCCTTCATGCAAATTGAAGGCCTTAAGAAATGAAGATTGAAAAGTTTTTTCAGAGTATTTACAGAAAGAGTTTGAGTGAATCTCTTGCATGTTAAAAATAATGCCTGAAGTTCATTTCATGCTGAGCACACTGGTTTTTGAATTATTCTGATATCTCTTAAAGTAACATGGCAATTAAACTTTTGGTAAACGTTGTTTTCCACTAAAATTTGCCAAACTGCTATTGTAAAAATGGCTGCCAGAAAAAAACTATGACTTATAAAAATTTTAAAACAGTGTTTTGTGAATGTCTATAGGGAAATCATGATAAAAAATCAAGAAAATCAAAAATGTTGAGCCACATCGCCTGGCTGATTTGAAATGGATTGACCATTCAGATTATTTATTCTAATATCGGTCGTCTTCTGCATAATGAGATCCCAATACATTTATCCACAAACCAAGGCTTGTGTCTTATCAAATTTTCTCTTTTCCAGTCAGTGCTCAGTTGTGGATTTGTTTAATATTATTCTTGTGCCCAGTACATCACTCTACATCTGTGAGAATTTGTTCGACCAATATGCAGGTGCCGCATTCATGGGAGTTGCCATACACACTGGACACAGTTGTCAATTTAATACAATGCAACAAACGTCTTCAAGTAGTGACAAGCCAGAACACTGGCCCTGTCCTATTATTTTGCAGCATAGTTGCTAACTTTTGTCTCGTTGTTCCATAGTTTCATAGAAATGTAAGTGCTGATTCACAAGGCATCTGTCATGGTAGCCTCTGAATGTGATTGTGTAGTATACATTGCTGTAGTCATTTTCTCCAGACATTCTTAAATACCTAATTCAGGCTACAGGTGGCCATTGTCAGAAATCTTTTTCCTGTGCTTAACTGATCAGTGGGCGTATCCTATACACTAAATGGTAAAGCTAACTTCCATCCTTATGCTCCTCTAACAGTAGTTTGATGACTTCCATCTTAAAAGTAAACTGGATGGACCCCATTTGTGAGATTGACAAATTGGCTGTAATGTTGCTTCGTGAGACCATATTACATAAGATAGAAACAATATCAGACTTCAGAGCATCCTGTTTAGAATTCTGTGAAACAATCTGCAACTACTGGATACAGTGGTGGTCCCTTGGCTGTGCCACATTAATTTCTTTACCACTTTGTTCAGTAAACCAGAATCCAGATTGAGGATAGACCTAAATGCTGTATTAGTGAATCTACAATGTGTCACTTGTTAAGAATGTATCTTTTGGCACATTTTCCATCTAGAATCATAAAGTAATTCCATCATGTCTTGTGCCAGGATGAATATGAAAGCATGGTATTTGGGTCAACTGAGATGGGATCACCAGTGTATCCTGCAGTTGTGAATGTCTTCATGGAGACCATCAAGGAAAAGGTTCAAAACTGTGATACTACGGTTGTCTTACTTCCTGAAATATGCTGTTGATAACTTAATATGGCCTCACAAAGAAGACAAACTGCAGCAGTTTGTCAGTTACAGGAATGGGATCCATTCCAGCATAAATATACTATCAAGATAGATAAGAATCACAGGCTGCCATTGTTGGATATTTTAGCTGAACATAAGGCTAATGTTTTAGTTAAGCATAAGGCTGGAGGCAAATTTAATCTGTCAGTGTCCAGGAAATGAATTCAGCTAGGTTGGGATCACAGTCAGTGGAGCAGCGGCATTGCTTCTGTAGTGTGCATAGGTTGGCATCACACATTTCTAGTAGCGAATGGCAAGCCGCTTTGATGTATCCAGCAAAGGCAAGAAACAATGGAATGAATATATACTGTTGAATTTAAAGTTGCTGTTAATGTTATTGCGAAATACTTTGTTTTCCCATTCTTGTTTATCCTGTGCACAGCTATTCATCAGTGTTGATTTTCCCATGTATGAATATTTTCCTTCAATTATAAGTATTTGTTTGTTTGCAAATTTGCCATTACTTCTTTTAAATACATGCTTAAATTGCATTCACCCATCAACCTATTAAGCTCTGTGATTTAATTGACAAATATTAATATCTTGAAACTTTGTTAATTTGCAATGAAAATTGTTACATGATGAAAATTTAATATTTGATCATATTTTCCAATTGTAAAAAAGTGTCGCGCTAACTGCAAACAAAGAACTCGCACTGCTTCATCCTAGTGTGCTGACAACTGCCAACATTGTCATGCCAACACAAATAAGTACAGTAATCAGCTGATGATGGCTTCTACTTTTAATAACCAGTCCAAACTGATCAATACGTAAGTGCAATATTTTCCACTATTCTGTACACTAATAAACAACCCTAAATGCTCTAGCATCAGAGCAAAGATCTTCAGTTGGCAAGTGTCTGCAGCCCAAATTGCTGCATTTAAGACTTATTTTCAGAGGAAATCAATACATTAAGGGAGATACTGCAAATCGGTGAAAGACATCATGTAAGTCAGTGGAAGAGGGCAAACCCACTGCATTTCTGTTATGGTGACAGCTAACAAGATAGTACTTATGCTGCAGAGATGGAGGGATAATAATTGTTACATCCAGCCACCCCCCCCCCCCCCCCCCCCAAGTTATGATGTATGTTGCAAACTGTTAAAGGCGACATAGATATTAGTCAGATGTGTACAGTGTCCCTTTTGTATATGGCAACTTCTTTAATGGTCAGATGATTTCGCATGGTTGTGAAGTACTGAACACAAGTGTCATATCACAGGATCTTAACAAATCCACTGTAGTTGACTGAGATTTGTCTGGAAATGGGAATGAAATATTCTTTGAATTCTGTCCTGAATGAGGTGGCAAGAGATTTAAATCAATACACACTAGGGAATGGAGATGTTCTTTGGATATCAAAAGAAAACAGATGGGTGGCTGACACTTTTAGGAAAGCAGAAGCAGCTTCTAAAAATGTAGTGTAGCCACACAAGGTTGTCATGTTTCAGTGATTGTTTGAACAGGAAGATTCCATCATTAAAGTGATGTTGCAGAAAAAAGCTTTGTTGTTTAGTAAAGCTTTTATTATACTGTCATTCTGGTTCGGGATAAAAATGTACTGCATGTCCTACAAATTGTTCAGATGAGCCACAGTTTGTTTTTTCTTTAACATTTAATTTGGTGGTGTTACTGTAAAAGTGTTTAGTTGTCAATAACATTGTTCACAGGACTAATTTGCCAACTTTAGTGTGCCGTATCAAGTAGTGCACCTGATTGTAAAGAACAGTTTACATTACAGCTGTCAGAGCATATTAGTAATCTTTTATTTTCCTGAAGGTTTAGATTTATTTTATTTAATGTATAATATTTTTAAGCATTTGAGGCCATATGAAGTTTATTACATCAAAGGTCACCAGTTTCTATCAGTATATGATCATTCTGTCTCAATGGGTGAAGAAGTGTGGACATGGTAGGGTGTGTGTGTGTGGGGGGGGGGGGGGATGTACTTTTATTAATCTGCAATGTGTATTGTTATGTAGCCATCATCTTAACATGCTAGCAGTCTGTGGATTATGCTGTTTCAAATTGTCACTGTATTCTTGAACATTCCACATACAATGGAGAGATGCAGCACAATAATTGAAATGTTGTCTTCTCCATGATGTGTAACCAGTACTTACTTCTTAGAAATCTTCACTAGAAACAGCATTAAATTCTCATCTTGAGCAAGCACACTAAAGTGTCACATTTTTACCATTGATTCTTTCACTGTTGGAGCAGTATCTGGAAACTGTTTCTCTGAAGTAGCTGTTCCAACTGGATACTAAGTAATTTACAGCAGTTCATGCATAGAACACTAGCACACACCTAGTAGGTTCTGTTTTTATCCTCAAAAGAAAATTGAGATATAGTCCAGAATTAGCTTTTTGGGCACCTTCTTCTCCTTTAGCGTTCACACATGAATTTCATTCTTATCGTGATTACTTCTACACTTCATATTTTTACAGATACGTACCACTAAGAAGCAGCTTGTGCAAGCTGTAGCGGTATATGGATAAAGACAAACTTAGTCATGAGAATCGATCATTGCTTATTCACCCATATAAACTAGTAGTCCATCTTTCCAATTACGCTGTGCTCACACTCTCTAACATTTTGTGCCAGCTACTTAAGCAGACAGCTTTACTCTTGCAGTGACAACCACTAGACAATTCCTACATACCTCCATGTGAGTTTTGCAGTGTCTGTCCCCGTTAACATACAGAACTGAAATACTAATTATATTACAACAGGTGCAGATATGGCGGCGAAGCTTTGATGTGCCTCCCCCTCCAATGGATGAAGAAAATCCGTATTACAAGACAATAACAGAAGATCCTCGATATGCAGATGGTCCTAAGAAGGAAGAGTTTCCCATGTTTGAATCTCTGAAGCTGACAATTCAAAGAACATTGCCATATTGGAACGATGTTATTGTGCCACAGCTTAAAGCTGGAAAGAGAATTTTGATAGCTGCTCATGGCAATAGTTTAAGAGGAATTGTAAAACATTTGGATGGTGAGTACTAATGCCCCAGTTAAGTTTGTCAGAAAATATTACTGCTTAAATGTCATAGTTCTGACAGTCAAGGATATCTGTTTTTGGCTGAACTGTAAAGTCTGTTCCCCACGCGCTCCAAATGTTGGCAACACTACAGAATATCTATGTATACACCGCAGCAGTCACCCAGGGAGCAGGTATAGCATGTTCTATTTATTTTATGATCTGTACAAAACAGTGATAAAGTGATCCTAAATCATCATTTTACAACCTTGGGCTCTTACTTGTACTCGAATAATTTTTCCATGTGAGGTATAGCCGCGTATTGCCTATTAATAAATAAAAATTGAACATGTACTTATTATGGATTTTGATCTTTTTTCTGCCCTCAGTTTGCCCAAAACGTTGTTCTTATCTGGTACTGAAATGCTCTATTTCACCATATTGCGTGGCCCAAAGTTGCTTGCAGCAAAGTTGCCAACATACGTTCCATGCTAATAACATGGGTAACAGACTTTGCAGTTTTACCCTAATTTATCTAAGTGTTGTCTGATAAAATCTGACAATAAAATTGCAGTGCTAAAAAGTATTCTCAGAAGATGGGGAGGGGTGGAGAGTTAGTTATATGAGAAATATATTAGATCCCTAATATAAAGTTCACTCATTGTTAACAGTACAAACAGCAAAGTGTCTTTATTCATGCATTGCCTCAAACCCTGCTTCCTCTTTTGATGTGTATTGCATTAGGGGAATATATTATTCATATGGTACATCTTTTGTTGTTGTTCTTGTTGTTCCACCAGTTTCACTGAAGAATTATGCCTTCTTTACAGAAATGTCAGATGAAGCAATTATGGGTCTGAATCTTCCAACTGGAATACCATTTGTATATGAATTAGATGCTACTTTGAAACCAGTTGTTTCAATGAAGTTTTTGGGAGATGAGGCTACTGTGAAAGCAGCAATGGAAGCAGTTGCAGCCCAAGGAAAAACAAAATAGATTATGAAATTTCTTTAAATATAAAAACTTATTTATTTTATGGCATGTTGTAAAATGTGATCTTAAATTACAAATTTTAGTGGCATAATTAATACCTGTTGTTGAGCAACTGTCACACAATTAATATTTATGAAGAAAGGATTGTTGAGAATAAACTGGGTAGAACTTTTATGCTCTTCAAACCACAGCTCCTGAAACGTTCGTCATGTAAGATATATATACCATCTGACATATTTTGGTAGACTGAGGAATGTAAGACCTGAATAGTGTGTGAGAGAGAAAACGGTGGTACTTCCAGAAATATTACTTTTAATTCAATAATAAATGTGTAAAGAAAAAATTTCTTGTGTAATTTTATTTACCATTTTCTCTTTCAAATAAATAGTTTTTGATATTGAAAAACATTTTCAAATTGAAACAAGAATCTAAAATTTTTAAAGTTTTTGCATGCTAAGCTTATTCATAAATTGTGAAATAATTTGGGTTGTTTAAACTTACAAAAGTTTCACCCGTGACAATTTCCTCTTAACGTGCTATGCTTTTTTTTAGAGTAAGGATTGAATGCTTTCTTCCTGGATGGTCGGCTTCTGCCAACTATGTCTCCTCATTACCTCTTACGGAAAGTAGCTTTCAATCTGAAACAATGTTTTTGTCCCCTTTCATTTTTTGTGTTTGTTCTGACTTCACCATAGAGTTCACATTTATACCAACACTTCGGTATCTTGTAACTAATTTCATGAGGAAAATTCTAGGATATGTGATTGTGTTATTCATAAACTGGCATATGCATTCTACTTACTTAAAAAAACAGTGCAGCTGAATTTTGCTGATAGTGTTTCAGACAGTCTGCTAATATTATTATTCTGATGACCTGCCATACATAGCAATTATAAAACTGTAGAACCTTGGGGCTTAAGGCAGTAAACAAATTATTACACTACTCTGTAATTAAATTATGTTTTGATTCTGAATGTCATTTCCCCCTTATTTTGGGGCACTGATTTCAAATAGGCCATAAATTTTCTTGTTCTATGACCAGGTTTTTCAAGAAAGTGAAAACAAACATATCCGCCTATAAGCACTATATATTTACTTTTATTAGGTAACTGTTATGCTAAAGAACATGGCTATAAAGAAGTATGTAATCATCATTTTAAACAGAATATAGGCACATTTTACATATATTATCAACTTTAGATAAATGCACTAACTAGGAATAAATTGTCTTCTTTTTTGTTCGTCTTCCTTGTGTATTGAGAGTACTTTACCTTTTCAGCAGCCAACTACAGTCTGCCATCATGTTAACACTCCATACTCCATGGTGCCTTCTTTCTATGCCTTTAAAGTCCTGGTGGAAATGTTCACCATGTTTTTCTCTATAAAATCCAAGACATTGTCGGTGTGAGTATGAACGTAATGCAACTTAAAAATTATGTTACAACCAAGTTATTTAAAGTTCTCCAACATGGTGTTCCCTTTAGTTTTGTAATCCTGACTCCTTGTGTTTCCTAAGAAGTTGATTTCATCATCGTTGTAGTTCAGCGAGGTATGCTTTTCTGTTTGGTTCATTTTATTTTAAAAATTGGGCCAAACATTAATTTTCTTATAATGTGGTTCATTAAAAATACCTTTCATTTTATTTAGGGTCATTCTGTTATAAACAGTACAGATCTTAAAACACTCACGGTCCTTGTCTAGTTCCCATACAAACTGGCTCATGACACCCAATGTAATATGAAGTGGAGGGAGAACAACTTTTGTGGGTTCCACAAGGGAACATAAAATTATTTGGTCCAGGTGTCAAGGGCTCTCTGGATGGTAAATCCCTCCTTTTCCAGTTACTTTGCCTGTCTCAACTGTCCCATTCACACAAGGCCGTACCGAGGAAAAAAAAATTTTTTTTGGGGGGGGGGGGTGTTATGTCACCCGGCTGGGGGTCCGGAGGCCCTCCCTCAAAAAAATGTTAATTGTCAAATAACACATTTCTAGGCATATACATGTGGCGTCTGTTCGGAAAGAACAGACGTCACATTCTGATCCTGCAGCTGTTATTATTTAATATTCATAGAATATATGACTTCAACTGCTATTGGGCAAAGCTGAAAATGTGTACCCAGCCGGGATTCGAACCCGGGTCTCCTGCTTTCTAGGCAGTTGCGCTGACCCCTATTCTATGAATATTAAATAATAACAGCTGCAGGATCAGAATGTGACGTCTGTTCTTTCCGAACAGACGCCACATGTATATATATAATATGCCGGTGACGGGCAATGATCCTATCGTTAGTGGGGAGGGGTGGGCAAGTTTGAAGCCCTTACTCTTACGGGAATTAGTTAAACTACGAGTTTGAGTACTATGGGCAGGGCGAAGCTGGGAATTTGTATCTGACGGGAGGCGTGCATGGGTAGTCCTTGCAGGTGCGGTGATCACTGTGTCCCCAGTGGTGTAGGGGTCAGCGCAACTGCCTAGAAAGCAGGAGACCCGGGTTCGAATCCCGGCTGGGTACACATTTTCAGCTTTGCCCAATAGCAGTTGAAGTCATATATTCTATGAATATTAACATTTCTAGGTAATTTTAAGCTTTTTCCCTTTTTATTAACATAGGTTAGGATTACAATAAAGTATGATTAGACTTGAGAATTTTGTCTTAAAAATAAGATGATTTTTTTATAGATCAATATGTTCTTGCATTAACATATAATTTCTAGACAATCTGAGAAAGAGTTTCAACGTTGAAAGCTTAATAACTTTTAATTTCAATTACGAAAATAATTTTCTCTGTTGCAGATTTTCAAATCATATTACATATATTTAGATAATATTTATTTTACTTTGTTCTAAAGTGCAAATAGACCATGTTGTCTAAAATATATAGTTAGTGAAGAAACGATACCGCGTATCTGAAAAATTCCTGATTTAGCGTTTTTCAGTTAGTTGATATCCTTGAGTCTCAGCACATATACTGAAGCTGCCAGAGTGTCCAATATTTAATTATTATTAAAACACACACACAAATAGCAAAATAAAAAAAAAAGTAGGAGTAAAGCAAAACCGCATATCCGAATCAGCGAAAAAATTGATGTAACTACCGCCTATCTACAAGAGAATAATATAGCACATAAGTAGATTGTTTAGAATGTGGTAAACATTTAAACAATACCATGTTAGTGCAAAAGCACACGCAGCACATTGCTTACCGCTGGTTCCGGACCTACAGTTTTCGAAAGCATCTCCTTGGTTATCGTTTAGTTTATTAAAATGGATGTGCTACTGAGAAAGAAATTGTTTCTTGGCTGAATTTAGCGTATGAAAGTTGAGATACCCAGTGGTGGACTGGGGGGGGGGGGTGGACCGCCCCGGGCCTCTGGTCTGGGGGGGGCCTCCAAATACCTGTAAAGCAAGGGGTGTTTTTTTTTTTTTTAGCGCGCTTGGCTTTTCGTTCTGCTGGGGCCACCAAATCTAGAAAGCTACTTTTAGACTCCCGTGACTCTCGTCCTGGAGGGGGCGCGAACTGTGAGTAAGGAAATGGCCACCTTTTCAGTAATTCCGCTGGAGCAGGGAAACTTGTAAAGCCTGCTGGTCAGTCTGGAAAATTGCAGACATGCTCCAGCAGGATCAAAATTGTCTTCAAACCACTCACTTTGAACTTGAAAAACTTAATGAAATCAAACCTTGTCCATTACCAGCAGTGGACTTACACAAACAACTCAACATATCAGCTGTGCTGCAGTGCCCACAAGAAGACAATCTGAACCTTCTTCACTGCCCAGGGGTTGTAAAAATAGTCCTCTGTTCTCATCTAAGGTAAGTGGTTCATCATAAATAACTGAATGTAGGGACAGTAACAGGAAAAATAAATGATTTTTTCCAATTCAAACTAATGGTTCATAATGTCCAATCCCTAAGTAATAAATTAGAAGCATTAGAAGTAATATTGGGGACTGGCTTAGGCATTGATACTATCTGTATAACTGAACACTGGTTAGATAAGCAGCAAATAGAAAAAGTAAATACCAGTGACTTTTACCTTGTTCATCCTGCAGATCTCGCTATAAATGTGGAGGAACAGCCATCTTTATAAAACAGAATTTGAGATTTAAAGAAATCCAGATGCATCCTAATTTAAGAAAAGAAAGACTTTGAATTGACAGCTATTGAACTTATAGACATGCAATTAGTTATAGTAAACATATACAGATCCCCAGATGGGGACTTTGAAGGCTTCTTACGTAAACTTGAAAGTGTTAAGTACCCTGTCCTAACAAAAAGAAAATCCTGTGTGGTGACTTTAATGTTGACTTCTTGAAATCCTCAAAATGCAGGGACGAATTACTGTATGACAGTTTTAATTTAATCCCTACAGTTAACACACAAACAAGAATTTTTAAGAAAACCAAACCCACATTAGACCACATTTTTATTCACCAAGTCAGCTCTACACATAATACAGAAGTGATAAATATGGGCTACAGTGACCATGAAGCTGTGCTGCTATCAGTGGAATTATGTTTAGAGAAAAGGCCACCCACCAGATTGAAAGAATGCAGGGACCTAAGTGATGGTAATATTGCATATTTCTGCTATCTACTGAGCCGGGAAACACGGTATGATGTGTTCAATGAATCAGACGTAAACACCATGTTCAACATCTTCCATGAAACCTACTACTTCTACTTTGACCTAGCTTTCCCAACCAAACATAGAATAAAACCAGTTGCAAACAAAAATTGGATTACAACTGATATAAAAATTTCCAGTGCAAAGAAAAGACTTTTGCATCCCTATAAAAATCAAAATCAAATAACACCAGAAGTGCAAAATTACATCACACAATATAATAAGACCTACCTCAGTCATAAAAGAAACAAAAAGAATGCCAAAGGATGAATATATCACAAAACAAGACATGAGCGACTTGGAACATTATCAGGTCTGAAACAGGCACAAAACAAATGGAAACAAGTATTAGGTTAAATGTATATGACACTAATTTGGTAGCTAGAATTTTTAATGATATTTTAGCAAGATAGCAAGTGATCTTATTCAAAGTAATTTTAATAGCCCAAATTATCATACACTGTGTGACAAACCTCCCCATGGATCAATGTTCCTCAACCAAGTCTCACAAGCCGAACTCATCCTGGTGATGAACTCTCTTAACAAATTCTCATCTGGGTTTGATGATATTCCAGACTACATCATAAAATGTACAAGCTATTACATCCTTGAACCTCTGAGACATATAATCAACTACTCCTTTTCTACAGGTGCTTTCCCCGACCTTTTGAAGGTAGCTGTTACCCCTCTACCCAAAAAAGGGGCAATAGATGACAAACAACTACAGACCTGTAGCGCAGCTTAGCGGTTTCTCAAAAATATTTGAAAAACTGTTTTACAATAGGCTGTTGGAATTCATCAACAAACACTCACTACTGTCAAATTGTCAACATGGCTTCAGAAAATCCAGATCAACAACAGCTATCTATGAGTACCTCCATGAAATATTAAAAGCTATAGACCTGTCAAAAGTGTTCGATGGAATAGACCATAATATACTCCTCAAGGAATTAGAGGAATACCAAATACATGGATTAGGTCATACCTTACAAATCGACAACAAAAAGTTGTACTTAGACAAGGCCTGGTCACTGGGAACACTATTAAAACAAAAAACATACTCATCAAAAACAGAAATAAAGTATGGAGTGCCCCAAGGATCTACCGTAGGCCCAATACTCTCTTATAAATAGATGACCTCAGTAACACTATTCATGCAAAACAAAAAAACTGTTTGCAGATGACACCAGCATTCTCATCGCAGGGCCCAATAAACAAGCCATTCAATCATCAGCAGACACAGCACTGATGGAACTAACAGTGGTTAGAGAAAAATAAGCTAATAATAAACACTGAAAAAACTGTTGGCATGCACTTTCATGTTTCACACCAAAAGCAAGAAAACTGCCAGTCATTAAAAATAAATAATAAAAACATAAAAGTGGTTGGTAACGCAAAATTCTTAGGCATTCATTTACAGAGTGACCTAAAATGGAATATGCATGTTGAAGTACTAGCAGCTAAGTTATCTTCTGTGTGCTGTATGCTGCGAGTACTAAATGCAAGCTGCAACAGAAAAATAGTGCTGCAAGCCTCACACTCATTTCCACTCTGCAGTGAAGTATGGAATTATATTCTGGGGGAATTCGCACTGTAGTCAGCCCGTTTTTGGATTTTAAATACTGTATATCAGAATAATATGCAATAAATGAAGACAGGAATCATGTTGTCCTCTTTTTTTTCTGAACTAGAAATTCTAAATGTTCCATATTTGTATATATATATATGAAACAATACTGTTTGAGAGAATATCTAGCCAAAACTAACGCATATCAGCTAAACTGCTCTGTGTATAATCATAATACCAGAGGTCGTTACAACATTCATGCGCAACAGACAAGACCCTCTAGCTATCAGAAAAGTGCGCTTCATAGTGGTACAATACTGTTCAATCACCTTCCAGAATATATCCGAATGGAAAAGAAAGAAAACCTCTTTAAGAAAAAATTGAAGTTATTTCTGATGAACCACAGCTTCTACTCTGTAAGCAAATTCCTTAGCAACTGAATTATGGTATAAGTTGTGCTGACATATAAGCATACACATTTTGTATAAATGAAGGTGACAATATTACATGAAAACTATATTGAATAATGTATGTGTCACAGTGTATGACCTTGATCTTCTATGTAAATCTGTATTATATATTTCGATACCACATAAATATTGTTACAAAACTGAGTTCAGTATAGTGCTTATATATGTTGCAATGTATGAACTGCATTTTATATGTAAATCTCTATGTACTTTATGAATAATGTAATGTAAATAGCATGAACCACTGTATAACTGACTTGTCCTATATCTGCATAAGATGTCACAGGACCAAAATTAAATAAATGAATACCATCCAAGCTGGCTGTACATTGCATACTCCAGTAGAAAATACAAACTTTCATATGATTCTTTCAAAGTAATAGAATAGGCAGTAGGTACAGATGAGACTATGAAGTCTCCATTCAGATTTTACATACTTCATACCAAGCCATATAAGTTTTGGTGTCAATGTAAAAGTTCATACACCTATCTTCAGCAAATAGAGAAGCTACTTCTTCTCGAAATCCCGTACTATAAAATTTTAGTGCTAGGTAACAATAACTCTGTCTTTCAGTACAGAAGCTAACAGTTTGGCACTTTCCTTTGGTAAAGCAAGATCACGTACCAAGTCATTCAGTGCGGTCTCACTAAATTATTGTGGGGTATTGTCACTTGTGCTGGGTGCAAATTCATCTGTATCTGAGGTGATGTACAATGGGGGACAAAAAGATTACTGTATCCTAGCTTTTATATTGCATGTACTTGACAATGGAAACACCAAGCTGAAGCTCTGAAGACCGCTAGAGTTGACAACACTTGCACTCTGGAACTAAAGCATGCACAATGTTTTGTTCTTGGATTTCAAATTATTTGGGCCCCCATTGTACAGACTGAAGATTGACAGTAAGAAATATGTAGGCTTTTGTCATAGCTGATTGGTCTCAATGTGGTTTGCAAATGTGAGTACACTGTCACCTTTTTGACATTATCAGGTTAAATTGCAAGGTTTCAAATGTAAGTCATTGGTATGGTTTAGTTGTTCCTTCCATACCATTGGAAGAGCAAAATAAAAAATTTTCCATTCACCCACACCCTCAGTCCTTCCACACACATCTTTTCTGCAGTGCCCATGGCTTACATTCATCACCAAGCACAAGTACAAAATATGCAAGGCAGGCTTCTTTGACAAATGGTGTTTAGTAAGGATTTGTTTGCACAAAATGTACTTCCCACATATGTAACAAGGTGTTACAGTTATTTATTCAGCCGTGTGTAGACAGTGTTGTTTATGTATATCATACTATACATTCACTGTTGATCAGTGCATCTGTAACAAAAGAAATAAAATAAATTAACAAACAATCAAATTTTCTCTTGCCAGACCAAATACAATGGTGTTATATTGTACTAAAGCTATACAAATTCTGTATTTTCTCGAAAACCTGACGTGATAGAAAAAACAGATTGCTCCATTGAACTCGTGGCAAAAAAACTGTTTAGGAACATTCAATCACTGGAAAACATTATTTTTATTTATTTTTTTCTTTGCCAGTGCAGTGTTGTTGTTAAACAAAAAGATAATTCTACCATATGTTCTTTCCAGGAAGTTCCAAAAATTCACCAAATTTTGTTATAAATGAAATGACACAGAACTGTAGTACAGCCAGTAAAAAAGAAGTAGAAAATAATTATTATAATGGATCAGTGTGTTCCATTTTTGCTACAGCAAAGCGACAGGTTGGAAGAAAGCCAAATTAAACAGGTTTCACTGTGTAGAAATAGCTGCCCTGATCACATTTCAAGGTTATAAAATTAGAATGAGAACTGGTAATTACTTTAAGTTGTTGGATTAAATTTAAATTGTATAACAATCTTATATTAAGAGGATTGTTAATATTCTGACACGAGGCAACTCTCCATTTCATAATTTGATTGTAATATGTATTTTACAATTAAGTAAATGATACAACAAATGCTAAATAAATTTAAAGAAACACTAAAGTAATGTAGTTGGAATGGAGTATGGATAATAAGCTAATCACAAAGTTGTATCAAATTTTTTTTTTTTAAATTGATGGTAATGGTTGCCAATACTGGAATTAAGCATACTTAGTATGTGCCTTCAATAGTAAAGATAAATTTCAGGTGCAGTATTGTGAGAATTGGGTTTACAGCACTGTTCAACAACACACAAGAGTTTGCTAAAGAACTGTCACACCTTCGAGTAACAAGAAAATTTTGTATTGGTAACAGGATACACACACTTCAATATATGGTGCAAAAGTCGTTATTTTGTATCATATGTCACTGTCTTGGCTTGTCAGGTGTGCAGTATGTGCCCAGAACATAACATTTATTACTAATACCTTTCCTTTGGGAAAAAAACTGATCCTTAATTGTGGTTTCCTCATATTTTTTGGCTGCTTTAGGTGAAGTTTCGCTTCTTAGTATATTGTGTTGATCATAGGAAAAAGCTGAATGTCATTAACTATTTTATCCAGAAATTGGCCTTTAAATGTATTTAGAGTGGGGCAGATAATCCCCAATTGGGTAATTTTAAATTGATAAATTGCCATAGCGAAAATGAAAAATAAGAAAGTGTGTTTTCTCCATTTAGACATTACTTGAGGACAACCAATATGCCATTGTTGCATCAGTGCGCAGCCAGTGCCATGTGAAAATTATACTGTGCTTTTATGTAACTTATGGTTTGTACATTACTCAAATGCTGGATGGTACTTAATTTTTGTACCAAGCATTAAGTCCTCAGAAGTGCTTATTCTGTCATTATGGTTGTTACACATTATTATTTCTGTCATGGTAATTACAGTCAAAATATAAAATTAATCTTTTTGAAGTTAAAAAGTGAACAACAGACAAGCTATATCAGCTGCATATGTAAATCGAAGACTGAAGTAGTTGAGAGGGTCACCCAGCTGCTTGATGTATAGTGTGAGAGGGATAACTGTTCAGAGGGTATTATTGGTAACAATATATAAGTGCACTTAAACAGAAACACCATATCTTAAGTAACTCATTACATTTATTTCAAATAAAAGAAGTGACAACTTTGGCATTGCATACCTACAGCTGATAGTTACTCTAGGTATTTCTGAATAATGCAGAGTGCCAGTGCTGTCTGCAAGAATTTCTAAATGTCAGTTTGTGAGGCTAGAGGCACTGTTCTGCTTAGCATTGCAGTTTGTCTTGAATTGTAGCACTATATGCTGGATCGTAACCCTTCTGACTCGATGCACACACTTCCAGCTGCATGCACTGACTTTTTTGGCCCGCTTCAGGTTACGCTAGTAACACTAAAAGTGGGCCTTTGCGATCTTCTTTTGACAGCTTGAAATTTAAATGACAATAACGACTTAACCATTCATCTGACACGAAAATTGAATAACCAATTTTGTAGAGGAGAACATTCTCTACAACTTTGCTCCCTTATGTTTTTTCATACCTCGTATCATTTGAGAGATATTTGCAAAAATAACGGAGATTTGACACCCTCCATTTAATTAATGAAAACCAGCCGTTCAGAGATGCCACGTGACATTCCTCATTCAGAACTCTCTGGCATACGCCATCTTGTGTTGCATATTTGATGATTTTCGTATTGTAACTTACACATTGTCATTTCAGAGCAATGGCGCACTGAAGAATTATCAAAAACACTTTGTTCGATAAATGATAATCTAGAGTCTAAAAATGCAGTTTTGGCATCAGTGAACAACGGCCATCAATAGTACGAGATTTAAGAATGTTATTTCTAATTTTTAGCCGTAGTGTAGTGGGCACTGTGTTGGACTGTGATGCTGAAGGTCAGTGGTTTGGAACCCGCCACTACCTATTTTTTTTTTTTTTTTTTTTTTTTTTTTGGGGGGGGGGGGGAGTTTCGGGCACACTCATTAATTAGAGCTATGTTCTTCAATGTTAAGAGTTGTGCATACGTAAGAATGTTCCCTTTAAAATGCGTATTTGTTCTTTTGTGAACATGCCGTTAAATATGTAACAACGATTTACAATGATCTTATGAAGCATACACACGTAAACTGGGAGGATACTATAATAATGTACATTCTGCACAAAGTGCTGATACAGGTAATGTATTATGTAAAGGACGTCCCAGATTTCTGTGGAAAGTGTAGTTCCTTAATCAAACAAAAGGGAACTGTATACATTGCAACAAATTACCATGTTAATTTTTTTCTAAGTGTTTATTCACTATTTGTGGAATATATTGAAAGTCTTTAATTAGAATCAATGCATCTACTAAAATGTTTGACACGGTTGCTATGGACGCTTTTAACGTAGATGGTATTCCCTTTCCTGTAGTTCAGATATGACTTTGTTCTAGTTATACTGCTCTGCGCTAAAATAAAGAGCAAATATTCTATTTCAAACTGTGATTATGTTTTCTTTTACACCTAAAATAAAAAAAAAACTGAATAAGTGTGGTAATACTGAATTACACGTAACTCTAGTGCTCAATATATATACAAAGTTAGTACTATCAATACGTCATTTACAACAGTCATTAACAGTATGTCGTCAGTTTGTGTAAATGTGTTAAAGAAGGCTATGTTTACAATTCGTTGCTAGTATTTCATGGCATGTTCTCGAAAAAGAACAAATGCACTTTTCAGAGAAAGTGTTGTTACCTTTGAACAACTCAGAATCATGCAGAATACAGTTGCATTCAGTTAACAAGAGTAGATTAGACTGGATTAATACTTGTTCCATAAATCATATATATGACATTTTGTAATGATGGGGAACATGTCAGTTTAGTAAATGTTGTCTGCAGTTGACATTCAATATTTTACGGTTATTTATTTATTTATTTATTTTAAAGTTTTATCTAAAAATTCAGAAATTCCTTTAGTTTCTTTTTAAATTCTAGTCGGCTATCTGTCAGACTTTTGATGCTACTTGGTAAGTGACCAAAGACTTTCATGACAGCATATTTCACCACTTTCTGAGCCAGAGTTATATTTAACCTTGAATAGTGAATATCATCCTTTCTCCTAGTGTTGTAGCTATGCACATTGCTATTACTTTGGAATTGGGCCAGATTGTTAATAACAAACTTCATGAGTGAATATATATATATTGTGAAGCTACAGTGCAAATCCCTAAATAAATGTCTGCAGGATGCTCTTGGGTGGGCTCCAGCAATTATTCTGATTACACGCTTTTGTGCAATGAATACTTTTTTACTCTATGTTTAATTGCCCCAGAATATGATCCCATATGAAAGCAGTGAATGAAAATAGGTGTAGTAAGCTAATTTACTGAGATGTATATCACCAAATTTTGCAATGACTCTGATAGCATAAGTAGTGAACCCAAACATTTCAGGAGATCTTCAATTTGTTTCTTCCACTTCAGTCCCTTGTTAATGCAAACACCTAAAAATTTTGAATATTCTACTTTAGCTACAGATTTATGTTCAAAGTCTAAATTTATTAATGGTGTCATGCCATTTACTTTCATCAAAGTTTAATGACAGTCCATTTATAGAGAACCAGTTAATAACTTTCTGGAAGATATCATTTACAATTTCATCAGTTAATTTCTGTTTGTCAGGTGTTATAGCTAAACTTGTATCATCAGCAAAGAGTACTAGCTTAGCATCTTCATGAATGTAGAATGGCAAGTCATTAATATATTTTAAGAACAGCAAAGGACCCAAGACCGAACCTTGTGGGACCCCATTTTTGATAACTCCCCAGTTAGAAGAATTAATTGTTTCATATATCATTTGAACGGCTTATTTCAACTTTCTGCACTCTTCCAGTTAAGTATGATAACTTAATGACTGTCCCACTTATACCACAATACTTAAGTTTATCTAGAAGAATCCCATGATTTCCACAATCAAAAGCCTTTGAGAGAACACAGACAATCCCAACTGGTGATGTTCGGTTATTCAAAGCATTTAATATTTCATTAGTGAAGGTATTTGTAGCATTTTCAGTTGAAAGGTTTTTTAGAAAACCGAACTGACATTTTGTTAGAACTTTATTTTTTCTAATATGTGAAGCAACTCAAGAATACATAACTTTTTCAAAAAATTTGGATAGAGCTGTCAGAAGTGAGGTGGGGTGGTAGTTATTGACATAGGATGTATCCCCTTTTTATGCAAAGGTTTAACAATAGCATATTTCAGTCTATCCAGGAAAATACCCCGCTTTAATGAGCTATTACAAATATGACTCAGAATCCTACGTATCTCCTGGGAACAAGTTTTTAATACCATGCTGGAAATGCCACCTATTCCATATGACCATTTACTCTTGAGAGAGTTTATCATTTTCCTAATTTCTGAAGGAGAGGTGGATGGAATTTCAATTGTATTAAATTGTGTGAGTATGGCCTCTTCCATTAATTGCCTTGCTCCTTCTAATAAACATTTAGATCCTATTTTCTCTACAACATTTAAAAAGTAATCATTAATAATATCTTCAACTTCTGACTTTTTGTTAATAAGGTTTTCATTTGTTTTGATGGTAATACCCTCTTCCTCTGCTCTTGGTTGCCCTGCTCCCTTTTAATAGTATTTCAAATTGTTTTAATTTTATTATCAGAGGAGCTAATCTCAGACACGATGCACATGCTTCTTGTTTTTTTAATAACTTCTCTTAATAGTCCCTCGTTCTGTTCTCCAGGCGGGGACTACTCAGGAGGATGTCGTCATCAAGAAAAACGAAACAGGCATTCTATGGGTCGGAGCGTGGAATGTTCTAACCCTTAATAGCGTAGGTAAGCTAGAAAATTTGAAAAGAGAAATGGATAGGTTAAAGTTAGATATGGTAGGGATTAGTGAAGTTAGTTGGCAGGATGAACAGGATCTGGTCAGGTGAGTACAGGGTTATCAATACAAAATCAGTTGGTGGTAATGCAGGAGTGGGTCTGATAATGAATAAGAAAATAGGAATGCGGGTAAGTTACTATGAACAGCATAGTTAACCCATTATCGTAGTAAAGATAGACACGAAGCCAACACTGACCACAGTAGTGCAAGTTTATATGCCAACCAGCACCGCCGATGATGAGGATATAGAAAAAATGTATGAGGAGATAAAAGAAATCATTCAGAAAATTAAGAGAGACGAAAACATGATTGTGATAGGGGACTGGAATTCGGTAGTAGGAAAGGGAAGAGAAGGAAATGTAGTTGGTAAATATGGACTGGGAAAAAGGAATGAAAGAGGACATCGCTTGGTAGAATTTTGCGCAGAGCGCAATTTAATGATCACCAATACTTGGTTTAATCACCATGAAAGAAGGCTGTATACGTGGAAGAGACCAAGAGACACTGGAAGGTACCAGATTGACTTTATAATGGTAAGGAATAGATTTAGAAACCAGGTTCTAAACTGTAAGATATATCCAAGGCAGATATAGACTCTGACCATAACTTGTTGGTTATGAACTGCAGATTAAAACTTAAGAGACTGCAGAAAGGTAGAAACGTTAGGAGATGGAAACTGGACAAATTGAAGGAACCAGAGGTGGTTGAGAGTTTCAGAGGGAGCATTAGGCAAGGATTGGCTGAAAGGGGGAGAGTAATACAGTAGAAGAAGGATGGGCAGCTCTGAGAGATAAGGTAGTGAAGGCAGCAGAGGACCATATAGGCAGAAGGACAAGGACTAATAGAAATCCCTGGATAACACTGGATATACTGACCTTACTTGATGAGAGGAGAAAATATAAAAATTCAGCAAGTGAAACAGGAAAAAGGGAGTACAAATGTCTGAAAAATGAGATTGACAGGAAGTGCAGAATGGTTAAGCAGGAGTGGCTAGAGGAAAAATGCATAACCATAGACGAATGAGTAACTAGGGGAAAGATAGATACCGCCTACAGGAAAATAAGAGATATATTTGGAGACAAGAAAAGCAGCTGTATGAATTTCAAGAACTCAGACGGAAACCCGGTACTAAGCAAAGAGGGGAAGGCTGAACTGTGGAAGGAATATATAGAGGGCCTATACAAAGGAGATAAACTTGAAGGCATTATTCTAGAAATGGAGTAGATGATATTCCATCTGCTGTTGTCGTTAGGAGAGCCAGTCATGAAAAAATTGTATCACCTGGTATGCAAGATGTATGAGACATGGGAAATACCGTCCGACTTCAAGAAGAATATCTTCATTCCAATTCCAAAGAAAGCAAGTGCGGACAAGTATGAAAATTACAGAACTATCAGTTTAATAAGTCATGGTTGAATAGAAAAACTTGTGGAATCCGACCTAGGGGATTGGATTTAGGAGAAATGTAGGAACACGGAAGGCAATACTCACATTACGACTTATCTTAGAAGATAGGCTACGGAAAGGCAAACCTACGTTTTTAGCGTTTGTCGATTTGGAGAAAGCTTTTGACAATGTCAAGTGGAATACACTCTCAAATTCTGAAGGTGGCAGGGGTAAAATACAGGAAGCGAAGAGTTATATTCAACCTACACAAAAAGCAGACAGCGGTTATTAGAATTGAAGGTCAAGAAAGGAACGCTGAGGTTGGGAAGGGAGTAAGACAGGATTGTAGCCTTTCTCTGATGCAGTGAAGGAATGGAAGGAAAAACTTGGAGAGCGCATTAAAGTGCAGGGAGAAGAAATAAAAAGTTTGCGGATGACATAGTAATTTTGTGAGAAACTGCAAAGGATCTGGAAGAGCAACTGAATGGAATGGACAGTGTCTTGAAAGGAAGATATAAGATGAACATTAACAAGAGTAAAACGAAGGTAATGGAATGCAATGTCAAAAAATCAGGCGATGCTGAAGGAATTCGATTGGGTAGTGAGACAATAAAAGTAGTAGATGAATTTTGTTATTTGGGTAGCAAGATAACTTCTGATGGCCAAAGTAAAGAAGATATAAAATGCAGAATGGCTATGGGAAGAAAAGCATTTCTAAAGAAACGAAGTTTGTTAACATCCAATATTAATTTAAATGTTAGGAAGTCCTTTCTGAAAGCATGTGTCTGGACTGTAGCATTGTATGGGAGTAAAACGTGGACGATATGTAGTTCAGATAAAAAGATGGAGTTTTTGAAATGTGGTGCTACAGACGAATGATGGAAATAAGGTGCGTAGATCACGTTACTAATGAGGAGGTGCTTAACCGAATCGGGGAGAAAAGGAGTTTCTGGCACATCCTGACTAAGAGAAGGAATAGATTGGTTGGACACATTCTGAGACATCAACATATCGTCAACTTAGCTTTAGAAGGAAGTGTTTAGGGTAAAAATTGTAGAGGGAGACCAAGGGACAAATATAGTAAGCAGATTAAAAAAGTTGTAGGTTGCCGAACGTATTCTCAGATGAAGAGACTTGCACAGGACAGGATAGCATGGAGAGCTGCATCAAACGAGTCTGCGGACTGAAGACCACAATAACAACAGCACTGTAGCACAGTAGTTTTTATAATATTTTATTGTTTCTGGGTTATTACTCTTTCTTGCAGTTAGATATAGTTCCCTTTTTCCATTACAAGATATTTTTATTCCTTTAGTAAGCCATGGTTTTTTTGCATAGTTTCTTACAATTAAATTTAAGTAATTTCTTGGGGAAACAGTTATCAAATACCCTTACAAATGTATCGTGAAGTAAGTAATATTTTAAATTAACATCATGTTCCTTATAAACCTCACCCCAGTCTAACTGTTGTAGACTTTCTTTGAAATTTCTAGTTGTTCAGTCATTAATCGAGTGCATAATTCTGGAGTACTGTTTTGAATTACTGAATGGAGCTATGTCATGTACTGTTACTAGCTGTGCACCATGATCAGAAAGACCATTCCCAACGGGACAAGCATTTATGTTGTTAAACTTATATTGGTCTATAAAAAAGTTATCAATTTACTGCTGTCCTTTACTAGCCGAGTAGGAAAATCAATAATGGATGTCAGATTGAATGAGCCAAGTAAGACTTCCAGGTCTTCCTTCCTGTTACACTCTTTCAGTGAATCTACGTTGAAATCACCACAAATAATAATTTACTTCCCCCTATCTGACAGATAGCACAACAAGGCATCCAAGTTTCCAGAAATAACTGAAAGTTTCCTGAAGGGGACCTGTATACTGTTACAATTATAAGACAATCATCATAGAGTTTAAGCTGGCAGGCAGATTCTTCAATATGATGCTCTACACAAAACTTTTTTGTTTCTAAATTTTTTACACTGTGGTAGCTTTTGACATATATGGCAACTACTCCTCTTATTTTCTCTACTTACATTTGAAGCTAATTTATATACACAGACATTCACATTTTCCATACCAGTGACAATGTGATGCTCAGATAGGCATAGTATATCTATTACATTATCAGTTTCTATATCATGTAAACAAACCAAAAGCTCATCTATTTTATTCTTTAGTTCCCCAATATTCTGGTGAAAAATGCTAACATTATTTTTTTACTTTACTTTTCTGAGAAACATTTGATTTTTCAGCATTTTTAGCAGCTGCCTGCCTGAGCTTCTCACTGGACACTGATCTTAGCCTAAAAAAGAAGTACGTCCATGAATTGCAGTGTCCCCCCTTAAGGATTTTGCAATCAATCCAGTTAGTTTCCCCTTCCCTTTCCTATTGAGATGCAGGCCATGCCTATTAATAGCATCAACAGAAACCAAAGCTATGTCCAAGAGAGTAGCCGCCCTAAGCAGTTGATCAATCTCCATATTGACTCTCCTGATGGAGCGGTTCAATTGGGGTCGATCATACCGCATGAAATCAGGCAACAGTCCAACTTTTGCCTGGGTCGTTGCAGAAGCTATTTTAACCAGGTCACACACAATACTTTAGCCCTGATCCCTATCAATGTTGTTTCCCACCCCACCCACTATCACAACATGATCCTGTTTTGTGAAACCCTTACACAAGGAACCTAGATCTTCTACCAGCTGGCTAAGATCTGCACTGGGGTTGAAAAAGTTTGTGACCTGGTACCTGTCACCTAGTTTTTCCTGCAAAATCTGGCCCACACCTCTTCCATGGCTACTTCCTAACAGAACTTTCCTCCTACTATCTACGTTTTCTGAAATTGTTGGTTTCCTTGTGAAAGTCTGTTGTTTTCTAATTGCACCTACGTCTAAAGGAGCCTCTTCCTCACTTAACTGTGGTAGCAAGGCAAATCTGTTGGTCGTGCCAATTGTGAAGCTATCAGGAACTATACTGTGTCTGTAGCCCCTGCTACCACTTCCCACCTCTGCGCACCCTTCTCCCCTCTTAACCTCGTAAGTTCCTCCCTAGCACTCTCCAGTTCGGCCTGAAGGGCTCTAATCTTCCTCTGACCGAGCGCACTGAGCAACCGTGCCCTAGCAAGTTCCGAACTACCGTGTAACATGTTCGTACATCACAAACTAATTTCTCGCCTCTTACGGTATGGCGAACAGCTGTGAGAGTAATCCTTTATTCTCGAACTATCGATCGCAGGTGTTAACTAACTAACCAACATTAGATTATAATTCATTGTCCTAAGAATGACGCATTTTTGATAATTTTCAGTGCGCCATTGCTTTGAAATGACAATGCTTGAGTTATAATAACAAAATCATCAAGTAGAGAAAGCAAGATGGCATACTCAAGAGAGATTTTGGAGCGAGGGATGTCATGTGACTGATTTACAATGCCAAATGTATGCTGTGTTCCATCCAGGCTGTAGTCACTCGTCCGAGCGCCTAATGTACGCTACATTTGTTCTAGGCTATAGTCCTTCATAACCAGTACAGGCAAAGAAAATAAATTTTGAACTACCAAGGCAAGACAGGTGATAGTATTTTAATGGAAAAATATAATGGAAAATGTGGGAGAGATATTAAAATGATAGTTCAAAGAGATAAAAGTTCAAAAAAGAGTATGTTTGTCAAAACTAAACTCAAACATCATATAATTTTGGCTAATTTTAAAATACGGTCAGAAAGAATATTACGTGTTGGGTACATAGATATTGTCGCATTGAAATGTGAGCAGGCTTGACTTCGAAGGCAACTGAACACAGCACTTACGCTCAAAGCATGTTTATTACGAACTCAACGTACATGCAGCACTGACTGCCTCTCAGGCAGAGTGCTCTACTATTTATACACAGACAGAATTTACCACAAATTAGAAGAACAGTCAACAAAAGAATCAAGTAGAATTTACAAGTGAACATAAGAAAGATGTAGAACATTCTGGAATTGTTAATTACAAACAAATAAATTTTTATCAGCGACCTTCAGCACCGCAGTCCGTGACGCTATCCCCTGCGCCACGCCGGCAGTCGGTGTTCGACGTCTCTCGTGGCATTGCTCCCTCTCCTGGAGAAACAGCAACCCGCTGTTATGATCCCTGTGGAGCCAGCTGCAATGTTCTGGATCTTGACCATGTCATCTACCTGCTCTTCAGGATCGTAGTAATGCTTCATGCGCAAGACGTGAACAATGTCTCTTCGTTTTTGACGTTTCGACGACGGCTCATAATCCTCAACTTCGTATGTGACGTCTGACAGGCGACGTATGCCACGATACGGACCAAAGTATCACTTCAATAAGTTTTCTGACAGTCCAACCTTCCGCACAGGGGTAAAAATCCATACCAGACCTCCTGGACTGTACACAACAGGTCGGTGCTTGTCGTTATACCGCTAACGGTCCCTCTCCTGGGAGTCCAGTGTCCGTATGCGAGCCAGCTGTCTTGCTTCTTCGACCCTGGTGATGAGCTGTTTAACATAGTCATCCTGAGTGTCGTTCGGTTGGAACGGGAACAGCGTATCCATTGTCGTCTCAGCTTCACGGCCATGGAGCACGAAAAAAGGAGTGAAGCCTGTGGTGTCTTGTCTTGCGGTATTGTAAGCAAATGTCACCACTGGCGGAATTGTATCCCAATCCTTCTGCTCAACATCGACAGCATGTCGGCTAACATCTTGTTAAAACGTTCCGTAAGACCATTTGTCTGAGGATGGTATGCAGTTGTCATTCTGTGGACAATGTCGCACCATGACATTACCTCTGATACTAGTTTGGACTGGAATACTTTTCCACGATCAGATATCATGACACGAGGTGCCCCATGCTTCAAAATAATGTCTTCTACAAGGAATTTTGCAATCTCTGGAGCTTCTGCAATCGGCACAGGTTTGGTGACAGCGTAGCGTGTGAGGTAGTCAGTGTAGCCTATTATTCAATGGTTACCGGTTGCCAACATTGGGAACCTCCCTAAAAGATTGATCCCAACTCGGTGAAATGAAGCTGCTGCCGGCAGAATCGGTATGAGATGCCCTGGAGGTAATTGCGGCACATGCTTCCGTCACTGGCACTCCTTACAGTGACTCACATAGTTCTTGACAGATCGGTAGAGACCTTTCCAGTAATACCTGTGCATGATTCTGTCTAGGGTCTTCACGAATCCCAGATGACCAGATATTGGAGCATCGTGGAAATATTTGAGCATAGCTGGCTGGAGATGAGCTGGAACAGCAAGTAGCCATTTGGGGCCCAGTGGATCGTAGTTACTCTTACACAATGTTCCGTTTATAAGTTGGCACTCTCCATTGGTCGGTTCACCTTTCTCCAAGGCCTCTATCATTTTTAATAGTGCTGGAGCTTTCCTCTGTTCAGCTGTAACGTCATCTAATTCAGTGAGGGCTGAAATTTCATTATTGCTGTTATGTTCCACTAATGGATTCCTCGAAAGGCAGTCGGCATCCTTGTGTTTGCACCCGTTCTTGAATACCAGTGTGACATCGTACTCTTGGAGTCTTAGTGCCCATCTTGCTAGTCGACCTGATGGATCCTTCAAGCTAGTCAGCTAACAGAAAGAATGGTGGTCTGTCATGACGGTGAATGGTTTGCCAAATAAATATGGCCGGAACTTGTTGATAGCCCAGATAACGCCCAGATAACTGCGAGACATTCTTTTTCAGTTGTAGAGTAGTTTGTCTCGGACTTTGAGAGTACTCTTAATGCATAGGCTATCACTTTTTTAGCACCTTCCTGAACTTGTACAAGCACTGCACCAATCCCATAACCACAGGTGTCTGTGTGAAGTTCCGTTTCTGCATTCTCGTCGTACAAGACTAGCACTGGTGCAGAAGTTAGAGCCTCCTTAAGTGCTCGGAAAGCTCTTTCTTTTGTCTCATCCCAGTTAAACTTGGCGTCTCCCTGCAGAAGTTCTTGTAATGGATGTGCCTTATTACAAAATCCTTTTATAAAATGTCAGTAGTATTAGCACATCCTGAGAAAACTTCTCACATCACGAATATGTTGAGGAGTTGGAAATTCTGTGACTGCCCTTACTTTGTTTGGTTCAGGACGGACACCATCTCCGTTGACTAGGTGCCCCAGGATTTTTATCTCTTTGGCGACGACGAGGCACTTCTTTGGATTGAGGCGGAGACCTGCAGTCTGAACACACTTCAACACAGCTGACAGGCAACTCAGATGTTCTTCAAATGTTTTCGACAATGTCATCTAAAAAGCAGAAACATGTCAGCCACTAAAGGTGTCGAAGCAAGTTGTCCATCATGCATTCGAATGTGGCCGGAGCATTACATAATCCAAATGGCATTCCTTTCAATTTATAGAGGCTGCTAGTAACCTGTCTGCATGTCCATAGTTGAGAAGTATGTAGCTCCTTTCAAGCAGTCTAAGGTGTCGTCAATGCGCGGCAATGCGTAGACATCTTTCTTCGTGATTCTGTTCAGCCATCGATAGTCGACACAGAATTGCCACGTGCCATCCTTCTTCTTTCGAGGACCACCGGAGACGACCAAGGACTCTCCGAAGGTTGATTAATGTCATCTCGCAACATCTTCTCCACTTCCTCCAGAATTGTCCATCTTTCAGCTGGCGACACTCTACACGAACGCTGGCTAATTGGCGGATGATCCCCAGTATTTATACGGTGTCTTATCGTGGTCCGTTTCGTCTGAATTTTCCCCTGCTGAGGTGTGAATGCACCTGAAAATTGGCGTAGTATACCTAACACCCGCTAGCGTTGTTCCTTGGTCAGTCCACGCCCTATTGGCAGTTCCACGTTTGTTTCCTCCAGCGTGTTGTCTGTACTAACAGCAGGTCAAGGGTCTTCATTGATGACGTTGAGCTCATCGTTCTGGATTGGTTCAGCTGTCCCAATACACATTCCCTTGGGGACAAGTTGTGACTGCTCGTGACAATTTGTGATCCAAATCTCTCCTTCACCACCAGTAATGCTTATGATAGCCACTGGTATGTAAATATCTTTCGTGAGCCTGATAAGCCTTTTACTATCGACAAGAACTTCACAGTTTAACCAGTCTTCTGTGTTTGTGACTGCAACTCTTCTCACTGTCAACGGCAGTATCGTCACATTGTCAACGACAAATAACTTCCCAGAAAATTCTGTATTATGTGTATCCAGCGGAACAACTTCTTCAATTTGCAGCTCATATCTTCCACAGTCAATGATAGCTTGAGATGCCTAATCTACATATCGATGTAAACAAGAGCAGAATGCACGCTCAGAGTAGCACGATCTAAGGCTCTGTACTGGACACTTGTAAAATATTTCACTGAACTTAAATAAAACAACACTTTTCGTTTAAGCTGCGTGCTGTGTTTAGCATTCGCAGGAATGAAAATGACTGATGCGCCAGCCTGTGTTTTTAGGAGCTCTAGATCTACGATGACGTCACACCAGCGCCTTGCCAATAAGCCAGCATATATATTGGTGAGCAGAGCAGCAACAACGTCAGTAGCACCTGAAGATGGCGAGCAGCTGTCTCGATGAAATATTGTGTGAGTATTACAATACCATGCAAAGTAACTACCGTGAAGCTTTCGCAGTGAAACAAAAATTACCCTTTTGATTGTTTTGTATAATATACTACTCAAAAAACAAATTTTCTTTATTTACTTGAAAGAACAACACTTTGTCAATATTTTGGGACAAAAAATAATAATTTTGCTACTAATTAGTAAGTGAAATAACAATTTTAAACAACCTCCAAAATGTTCCACTGTGTACCGCGTATAGTACACAGTGAAACAGCTGCCATTTTTTTATATTTATTACTTGCTGAGTGACTTATAAAACATAAATACCTTTGTTAAATACAAGTACAGACATTAATATACACTAAATTCTGTTCAGTGAATATTACGTCCACCAAAATTGACTGGAAAACGAATATACCGGTAGTTGGAGAGTCTCTTAGTAGCCATAGGAAACGCAGGTGACAAAATCATTGCATTGTCCTTATGTGAAACACAGGCTTTGTCTTATGCAACTGGGAATACAAACCCACTTTTTTCCCCCCGAAGGTATGAGACTTCATATTCAGTACCACAAATAACTGACTTCACGACTTTAGCTACAAAATATACATTGTTTTGGAGTTTCGCCAAAATGTGGTCACCAATCATAATGCCCCGCTTCAAGTTAAAAAGATCTGATACACATATCTCTGTTTCACTGGATGGGCTTTTTCACTTTCAGATTAGATTAATACTTGTTCCATAGATCATGAATACGACACTTCGTAATGATGTGGAACGTGTCAGTTAAATGAAGTGTGTCTATACATAATATTACATGACACTCAATATTTGCATATTTTTTTTTTTTTTTTATTTTTTTTTTTTTTTTATTTATTTATTTATTTATTTTTTTTTTAAAGTTTTTCCTAAAGTACTAACTTTTATCTAGAAATTCATCTAATGTGTAGAAGGAATTGCCATTCAGAAATTCTCTTAATTCATTTTTAAATGCTAGTTGGCTATCTGTCAGAATTTTGATACTACTAGGTAAGTGACCAAAGACTTTTGTGGCAGAAAATTTAACCCCTTTTTGTGACAGAGCTAAATTTAACCTTGAATAGTGTATGTCACCCTTTCTCCTAGTGTTGTAGCTATGCACACTGCTGTTACATTTGAATTCAGTTGGATTGTTAATAACAAATTTCATAAGTGAATATATATATTGTGAAGCTACTGTGAAGATTCCTAGATCCTTAAACAAATGTCTGCAGGATGATCTTGGGTGGGCTCCAGCAATTATTCTGATGACCCGCTTTTGGGCAATGAATACTTTCTTACTAAATGATGAATTGCCCCAGAATATGATGCCATAAGAAAGCAGAGAATGAAAATAGGCATAGTATGCTAGTTTACTGAGTTGTATATCACCAAAGTTTGCAATCACCCTAATAGCATAAGTAGCTGAGCTCAAACGTTTCAGCAGATCTTCAATGTGTTTCTTCCAATTCAACCCCTCATCAATGCATAAACCTAAAAATTTTGAATATTCTACCTTAGCAATAGATTTCTGGTTGAAGTCAATATTAATTAATGGTGTGATGCCATTTATTGTGTGAAACTGAATATACTGTGTTTTTTTCAAAATTTAAAGAGAGTCCATTTACAGAGAACCATCTAATAATTCTCTGAAATACTTCATTGACAATTTCATCAGTTAATTCCTGTGATTCGGGTGTGATAGCGATACTTGTATCATCAGCAAAGAGAACTAGCTTGGCATCTTTATGAATATAGAAAGGCAAATCATTAATATATATTAAGAACAGCAAAGGTCCCAGTACCGAACCCTGTGGCACCCCATGCTTGATAGTTCCCCAGTTTGAGGACTTGGCAGTTTTTTGTATATTATGTGAATTACTTATATCAACTTTCTGAACTCTTCCAGTTAGGTATGATTTAAACCATTTGTGCACTTTTCCACCCATACCACAGTAGTTAAGCTTATCTAGAAGAATTCCATGGTTAACACAATCAAAGGCCTTTGATAGATCACAAAAAATCCCAACGGGTGATTTACGGTTATCCAAAGCATTTAATATTTCATTAGTGAAATTGTGTATTGCATTTTCTGTTGAAAAGCCTTTCTGGAAACCAAACTGACATTTAGTTAGAACTGTATTTTTATTAATATATGAAGTTACTCTGGAATACATTACTTTTTCAAGAATTTTTGATAGAGCAGTCAGAAGTGAGATTGGGCGGTAGTTGTTGACATCCAACGTATCACCTTTTTTATGAAGTGGTTTGACAATAGCATATTTCAGTCTATCAGGGAAAATACCCTGCTCCAGTGAGCTATTACAAATGTGGCTAAGAATCCTACATATTTCTTGGGAACAAGCTTTTAATACCCTGCTGGATATGCCATCAATGCCATGAGAGCTTTTACTCTTGAGGGAGTTTATTAATTTCCTAATTTCAGATTGAGAGGTGGGTGGGATTTCCATTGCATCAAACTGTCTAGGTACGCCCTGTTCCATTAACTGCCTAGCTTCTTCTAATGAACATTTGGATCCTATATTCTCCACAACATTTAAAAAATAATTATTAAAAGTGTTTTCGACTTCTGACTTTTTGTTTGTAATTTTTTCATTCACTTTGATGGTAATGCTGTCTTCCTGTGTTCTTGGTTGCCCTGTCTCCCTTGTTATAATATTCCAGATTGTTTTAATTTTATTATTTGATGTACTAATCTCAGACATGATGCACATGCTTTTGGATTTTTTAATAACTTTCCTTAATACAGAACAGTAGTTTTTATAATAGTTGAGTATTACTGGGTCACTACTCTCTCTTGCTGTCAGATACAGTTCCCTTTTCCGGTTACAAGATATTTTTATACCTTTGGTAAGCCATGGTTTTTTGCTTGGTTCCTTACAATTAAATTTGACTAATTTCTTGGGGAAACAGTTATCAAATACCCTTACAAAAGTATCATGAAATAAATTGTATTTTAAATTAGCATCAGGTTCCTTGTAGACTTCATCCCAATCTAACTGCTGAAGACTTTCCGTGAAATTTCTAATTGTCGATTCATTAATTGTACGAACAACTTTGGAGGACTGATTCAAATTACAGAAAGGAGATATATCATATAATGTAACTAGCTGTGCACCATGATCAGAAAGACCATTCTCAACAGGACATGCACTAATGTTGTTAAACCTATCTTGATCTATAAAAAAATTGTCTATCAATGTGCTGCTGTTCTTTACTACCCTAGTAGGAAAATCAATAACAGATCTCAAATTGAAAGAACCAAGTAAGACTTCCAGGTCAGTCTTCTTATTACACTCTTGCAGTGAATCAACATTGAAATCCCCACATACAATAATTTGCTTCCCCCTATCTGACAGATAGCACAACAAGGCATCCAAGTATTCCAGGAATAAATGAAAGTTTCCTGAGGGAGGCCTATACACTGTGACAATTATAAAAGAACCACCCTTCAGTTTAAGCTCACAGGCACATGCTTCTATGTGTTGCTCTATACAAAATTTTTTTGTTTCTAAATTTTTTACACTGTGACAATTTTTGACATAAATGGCAACTCCTCCCCACACCTTCTTTTCTCTACTTGCATGTGCTGCTAGTTTATACCCACTAATATTTACTTTATTCATATCAGTGATAATGTGATGCTCAGACAGGCATAGTATATCTATTAATTGTCAGCTTCTATAGTTTCTAAACAAATCAGGAGCTCATCTACTTTATTCTTTAAACCCCCAATATTTTGATGAAAAATACAAACATTATTTTTTAATTTACTATTGTTAGAATCTTGTGATATTTTAACAGCTTTATTACCTGCCTGTCTGGGCTTCTCATTGGACACTGAACTCATCCTAAAAAAGAGGTACTCCCAAGAGTTGCAGTGTCCCCCCTTATAGATTTTCCTATCAACCCAGCCAGTTTTCCCTTCCCTTTCCTATTGAGGTGCAGGCCATGCCTAGTAAAGTCCCACCTATCAATAGCATCAACAGGTACCAAACTAATGTCCGACAGAGTGTCCGCCCTGCGCAGCTGATCTAACTCCATGTTGACCCTCCTTACAGAGCTATTCAACCGAGGCTGATCATACCGCATGAAGGCAGGCACCATCCGAACATTAGTATGGTTTGCTGCAGTAGCTATTTTCACCAGGTCACACTCAATATTGTAGCCCTGATCCCTATCAATACTGTTTCCCACACCACCCACTATCACCACATGATCCTCCTTAGTAAACCCTTTGCACAATGAATCTAAATCCTCTACCACCTGGCTCAGACTTGCACTGGGCTTAAAAAAGTTTGTGACCTGGTACCTGTCACCTAATTTTTCCTGCACAATTTGGCCCACATCACTTTCTCTTGAAGCTGTTTTACTTACACACCACTTATTTTTTTAATTGTTGACTCTCTTCATACTTCTTTTCTCCTTTCCTTCCAGATCTGTCCTTTTCCTCAAAGCCTTATATTCAATAGCTGCTCGCTCTGGTGTTAGGAGTCATCCATCCATCTGAGGCCAATGGTCCTGTTTCACTGTGTACCACATACAAGTGTTTCACTGTGTACCAAAGTCACCATAAACTAAAAAGTTAGTCACAACTCTTAACCTACATATCTACCAAATCTACAACTGGTCAATATATAGTTGAAGATGTGTATCTTACCCACAAAACATAATATTTCTTTTAGCTGTATGTTATATCGAAAATATTAAACTTACAAAGAGACGTTAACTGTAACTTCTGACCACCGAAAACCAATAATAATGTATAGAAACAATAATAATCAACCAAACTGACCATCATTACCGTAAAATGTGTATTTTATGATAATAAACATACAGGTATGCCAACAAGTAGAAAACAAATTACTGAAAAAAATTGAGATGGAATGCTTCACTGTGTACCGTGTCTCACTGTGTACTACTCTCCTCTATTACGTCGGAAAAGCCTGAAACAGCAATAAAATTTTGACGTATGTTTATAGAGATAATGCAAGAGTTGAGAGATTAACAATGGACGATTGAGCAGATAAGAAAATATTTGAAGAATAAATTCTATTAGAGAAAATTCACATTGCAAGTAGCGGTAAATGAATGCGTTTAGCATGGATCCTACTACGTCGACTGGTGTGCTACGGAGAAAGTATACCGGAAAGAACCGTTAAATTTGTTACTCATTAAAAGCCAGCGACTAGTGCAAATATTGCTGATTTTAAAGAGTGGTAGAGTCTTATTTATTTGTATAATCTATGGGACTTAACTACGGGGTCATCAGTCCCTAAACTTACAAACTACTTATGAACTACTTACGAACTAGGACGGCACAAATATCCATGCCCGAGGGGGGATTCGAACTCCCGACTGTAGTGGCCGTGCAGACCGTGACTGGAGCGCCTCAGTCTTTGCGGCCGGCGGTAGAGTCTTGAAAATAAGTATAAGAACAAACTGTTTCAAGGAACTAATCCATTTTACATATGAGTGTAAACTGCTGCCGATGAACCGGATAAAACAGATGTAGTGCAATCAGAGGTTAAATATATGACGCTATTTTCAGAAATCTATATACTAATAATAAACCTGTAAATGTATGCCTGTCGCTGTTTTCTTCAATCTTCAAAACTACTGTACAAATCTTCATGCGTTTTCACAGGAAACATGAGAAAAGTTTGGGTCAACATATAGACATAATTTTATCAATATCGGATCACGGGGAAAAAAAGATGGTAATTTGGTAGAATCCGTGTACATCGAAGGAAACGGCATAGCCATCGATATATATCGAATATTCGATATAGTGTTTCTGAACCGGAGATTCGGGCGCTACGCGCCCTCACGTACTAAAAAAAAAATTCTTGTTTAACCTATACCTAACCTTCTTAAGGCTACGCTACAGATCAATTTTTAAAGTCAAAGTTAGGTTAGGTATAGTTAGGTTAGGTATAGGTTAAACAAGAAATTTTTTTTTTAGTACGTGAGGGCGCGTAGCGCCCGAATCTCCGGTTCAGAAACACTATATCGAATATTCGATATATATCGATGGCAATGCCGTTTCCTCCGATGTACACGGATTCTACCAAATTACCAAAAAGATAATTTTAAGTGTTTTTAGTAACCGTCGTGTCTGTGTGTGTGGTTTTTTTTTTTTTTTTTTTTTTTTTTTTTTTTTTTTTTTTTTTTTTTCTAAACTACGTCACTAATTTGCATCGGTTTGTCACAAGTAACTTGAGCGTAACTGGACAATACATAGACTTCGTTTCATAAAAGTCGGATCACGGAAAAAAGGAATATCGTAATTTCAATTTTTTATCTACAATCGTTATGACTCTGTCTCTTTGAACACGTATATCTCGAAAACTACTTGGCGAATTTTCATGGGGTTTTCACACGTAACTTCGTGGGATTACATAAACGCTTCAATAACTAAAATAGGATAATAGAAAATAAGGATATCATAATTTAATCATTTGCTTAAAAGCCATCGTGTATGTTTATTTGTTGAGGGTATTCTCCAAAAGTACTACACGAACTTTCATGGGTTTCCACAGGTAAATTGAGAATAGTTTGGAGAGTAACATAGGCTCAGTTTCATCAAAATCAGATCAGAGGAAGGAAAGATATCGTAATTTGAATTTTTTGTGTATCCTATGCTTATAAGTATGATGTAGTACAGCAAATCTCCAAGAGTACTACACGAAACTTCATGGGGTTTCATAGGTCAACTGAGAGTACCTTGGCGCAACATACAAGCTTCAATTTATTAAATTTGATCAGGGGAAGATAAGTTATCGTAATTTGTAGTTTCTGTTGTATGCGATGCTTGAATTACAGCGTAGTATAGCAAAGATCTGACAGGGGCGCTGTTACTAACATAGTATACGAAATAACTATTAGATGGCGATGCTGTGTTGTTTATTCTCATAACTAAAGTGTAATACTCTGAAAAAAGGGCTATGCTTTTCCTTACGGCGGCGGTGTAGTGTATTGATGTTGGTAAAGGCCGTTGAATCCTTTTTGAAAAATCAGTTACGTACATTGAGGGGAATTATTCTTAGTGTTGATAATGAAATAAATTATTAAAGTTGTTCCGATCAGTAAATCAATGATCCCCCTAAAGCGAATATTTCGTTGCCAACGTTAATTTACTAAACCGCGGGCCACTGCAAGTAAAATTTAACCCAGGTACGGCACAAAAAAGTAATATTTATACTAGCTTGCCTTGCAATGCCATGGAAAGAAAAAATAGTGCTTTCCGCGGGTATCATTTGAAATTAAAACATAATGACATTCCATCGAGTCTATCGATGCTCTAATTTACATAAGAATTCTTTGCAAGGAAAATCGAATTTATGTAGCTCCCTCTCTGATTTCGGTGTATCCTCATTACGTTCTGTTTAGGAACGCCGCGAAAATGCCATAGTACAGGAAAGGACAAGTGAGGCGAAGTTTGTTACATAGTACGCCAAGTAACTAATGCCAGACTGACAATTACACACCTCAGTGTTAACTTTATGAACACAAACTAACAATGAATTTACATCGTTCCGGAGTACGAACTTAAATTAATTTCACTTTTTGTATGAAGAACTTTATGAACATTCATCGTTTTCGACAATGTCTTGTACTTAAATTTGACATCTTGGCTAGGAGAACTGAGTTTATTGACAGAGCGATCCAACAAGGATTCTGTTTCTGCTGACCTAGGTCCGGAACCCTAAAAAAACCATGACATACACAGGTCCCTCTTTAACAACCGTTGCGAAGCATAGGCATATAAGCTAGTAGTGTATATGACTTTTTTGTAAAAGGAAGGATAATGTAACATTCTAAATAAAGGTTTGTTATTGCGGCCTTGCAGTTTTTCTACACAAATTGGGGCCATATCCGTTATTATACTGAAGACCTATGCCTTGCATTCCTGCTGCCAAATTCACAAGAGCATCTATATCTGCTTGGGATTACATTTTACTGCAAAAAAATGAATCTTTCAGCTGTTGTTCTTATTTTAGAAGACCTTTAGTATTATAAACCTAATTGTGATCAGCTAATAAGGGAATTTAGGGAAGCATACAACATTATTTCCTAATGCCGAATTGAGTTAGGTTTGCCAACTGTTATTAGGACTTTAGGCAGATGTATAGACATCTATGGTATACTTATTAGAACCACCATAAGTTAAAATCTTACAAGTTGTCCTCAGACGCACAGCCGAAGGCCATGCTAGAAGATGGCGTCACGGGTAGTGAGGTCTCTTAATCAGAGTTTGAAATACAAGCCTGTTCGAGAGTTAAAGAAAGACAAACACTGGCATTGTAAATGCTTGAATGAATTCTGTTTTACATTTGCCTTGGTAATTTACCGCCATGCTTCCCGCCATACCGCACTGGGCGGCGAGTGGAGTGGAGGGCAAAACAGCTGCACTCACTGGCTGACTGGCAATTAGAGCTTTGCTTCCGAATGTTAACGAAGATCACCGAAATCCTAAGAAGACAATGGACAGTTACTACCGTTAAGCGATCATTCAGGATATTTAACAGATAAGAAAGTTCAGAAATACTGTAGTTACTTTTGTGGATTTAAAAGGCGTATGATTCCATTGATAGGCAAACACTATTCCATATTTTAGAGGTATTCTAGAGGGATAAAAAAACAAGTTTAATACCCCAAGAGACATTAATAGATACAACGGCCAAAGTTTAAATTCATGGGAGAAACGTCAGAAGCATTTCATATCCACACAGGTGTTCACCAAAGAGATGGAGTCTCCCTCCTTTTACACTACTGGCCATAAAAATTGCTACACCAAGAAGAAATGCAGATGATAAATGGGTATTCATTGGACAAATACATTATACTAGACCTGATATGTGATTACATTTTCACGCAATTTGGGTGCACAGATCCTGAGAAATTAGTACCCAGAACAACCACCTCTGGCCGTAATAACGGCCATGATATGCCTAGGCATTGAGTCAAACAGAGCGTGGATGCCGTATTCAGGTACGTATGCCCATACAGCTTCAGCACGATACCACAGTTCATCAAGAGTAGTGACTGGCGTGTTGTGACGAGTCAGTTGCTCGGCCACCATTGACCAGACGTTTTCAATTGGTGAGAGATTTGGAGAATGTGCTGGCCAGGGCAGCAGTCCAACATTTCCGTACCCAGAAAGGCCCATATAGGACACGCAATATGAGGTCGTGCATTATCCTGCTGAAATGTAGGATTTCGCAGGGATCGAATGAAGGGTAGAGCCACGGGTCGTAGCATATCTGAAATGCAACAGCCACTGTTCAAAGTGCCGTCAATGCGAACAAGAGGTGACCGAGACTTGTAACCAATGGCACCCCATACCGGGTGATACGCCAGTATGGCGATGACGAATACACGCTTCCAATGTGCGTTCACCGCGATGTCGCCAAATACGGTTGCGACCATCATGATGCTGTAAACAGAACCTGGATTCATCCGAAAAAATGACGTTTTACCATTCGTGCACCCAGGTTCATCGTTACGTACACCATGGCAGACGCTCCTGTCTGTGATGAAGCGTCAAGGGTAACCACAACCATGGTCTCCATGCTGATAGTCCATGCTGCTGCAAAGGTCGTCGAACTGTTCGTGCAGACGGTTGTTGTTTTGCAAACGACCCCATCTGTTAACTCAGGGATCGAGATGTGGCTGCACGATCCGTTGCAGCCATGCGTATAAGATGCCTATCATCTCGACTGCTAGTGATACTAGGCCGTTGGGATCCAGCACGGCGGTCCGTGTTGCCCTTCAGAATCAACTGATTCCATATTCTGCTAACAGTCATATGATCGCGAACAACGCGAGCAGCAGTGTCGCAAAACGGTAAACCGCAATCTAGATAGTCTACAATCCGAGCTTTATCAAAGTCGGAAACGTGATGTTACACATTTCTCCTCCTTACACGATGCATCACAATAACGTTTCACCATGCAACGCCGGTCTGCTGCTGTTTGTGTATGAGAAATGGCATGGAAACTTTCCTCATGTCAGTACGTTGTAGATGTCGCCACCAGCGCCAACCTTGTGTGAATGCTCTGAAAAAAACTAATCATCTGCATATCACAGTATCTTCTTCCTGTCGGTTAAATTTCGCGTCTGTAGCACGTCATCTTTGTGGTGAAGCAATTTTAATGGCCAGGAGTGTATTTAACATGGTTCTGGAGAAAATTGTGAAGACATGGGAAAAGGAAATGAAGGGAATTCAACTCGAGATTAAAAAAGAGCAGAGAATCAATGTGAAGCATCTGGCATTCTCACACGATCTTGCCATCCTAACTAACAATACAGGAGAAAACAAACTTGTACTGGAGGAGCTGCATGAAATATCGCAGAAAGCTGGTCTTCAAATTTCCTTCGCCGAAACTAAGTAGATGGAAAGCAAGGCAGCTAATAATCTATCCATCACAACCCAGTACGGGAAAGTGGCACAAGTGGTAACTCTAATATCTATGAGAGATAATCCAATCATAGGATTGAACACAATAGCGAATCAAGAAAGAATCTCCAAATTACAAAAAGGATAAATGCTCACTTGAAATCACTACAATAAAAGATCTGTTTCTGCCAACGCAAAAATAAGACATTACAAAACAGTATTTCTACCCAAAGCACTCTACGCCACAAAAACTACAGTGATTCATGGTCACACGAAAAAAAAGAGAAATTGAAAAGCTTGAAAGGAAATTCTAAGGATAATACTCGGACTAAGTTTCGTGAAGGAATCTGGATAAAGAGGCCGACAAAAGAGATTTACTAACACACAGACACAATATCTAACATCTTTAGAAAGATAAGGTTGAAATTTTATGGTCATATTAGCAGGATGGACAAGAACAGGCATACAAGACAAATCTTTGAAATAAGTAAAACTAACAAAAACAAGACCAAGTGGATAACTGAAGCAGAAGAAGGCATTAAAGAACTGGGAGTTATGCAGGACAACATAAACAAATGAGAGCAGTTACATCATAAACAAACATACATTTAAACAGGAACACATCGAAAAACAAGGCGCAAGAAAGAATACAGCGAGCGTATGAAGAGAATTTTGGAAGACAGGAGGAAGAGGAAAAAATCATCAGTACTCAAGTTCAATCGCTCTCTTAATAGGATGAAATAACACACTTTCCGCTTCCTTATTCTTTCGTGACGTATAATTCTGCTGCAAATTATATTTCCTAAGAGCATTTAATGTTTTGTGACAAACTAAACATTTCGCCGAACCTACTTTTTGAGTGAAAAAATACAGTCCTCCCCTCTGATGGTTGAACTTCTAATGTTACGTGGACCACCCAGGAAATATTTATTATCTGATGTACTCGGTTTCATAATTTAACAGTTGTCTTTTAATGAACATTCCTGTGTTTAGATTAATTTATGAGAAGTTTCTTCAAAGAAATAATAACATAATTACGCTCTTCATTTTTTTAATTAAGCAAGAAGGAGCGCCAGGCTTCGATTTTATCTTCTACTGTTAGCTCTTGACCTGAACGGTCGTAATTAAGTGTCGCTCTGTAAATTGTATGATTTTAGTTGAACATTTGATTTCACTTGGATCTTTATTAAGTCAGTGTAAGTGAATACTCCACCATTTCAGAATATAAATAATTATCTCGTAATCATGCTTTTAATCATTAATAGCCAGCTCATTCCTACCTTATAATATAAAAGTATTTTATATGTGCAAATCTCTTTTTCAGATATCAACAGCCGCCATTACAAGGCCTACGTAAAACTAATTGTTGGACAACGCACGATTCTACGATATTTCAACTAATAGTTTTCAGAATTGTATGTTCCGCATAAGCGTCCCTGAGATTTCTACCGGTTTATTAATTTTCAATTTCTTTCATTTGGTTAGCCGTGGTGATACGATAAATCGGCATTGTCAATGTGCTATTTAGAACTGTGATCAGAACTATGTTTGCGCTAATAGGCAAATAATTAATTTAAAAAAACTAAAAAAACTCAAGTTTGTGGTAATTTTTACTATTTTTTCGGCGAAATTCTGCAGAACTATTCAAATTTTGTACAGAGAACTCCAGAACTATTGCATATCTGTCTAGAACTCTGAAAAAAAAATTACATTTTTGAAAAAAGGGGTGCCAACTTCACACGACTCTGGCGCAATTTTGTGTAGTTTATGTCCCTATTTACGTAATTAGCTCATGAACTATTATCTGGGCAAAAAAATATCATTAGGATTTTTTGCAGAACTCTTTGAGAGCTATTTAGAACTGTGATCAGAACTATGTTTACGCTTATAGGCAAATAATTATTTGGAAAAAACTAAAATTTGTTATAATTTTTTGTAATTTTTTCGCGAATTAGTGCAGAACTATTTAAATTTTGTACAGAGAACTCCAGAACTATTGCATATCTGCCTAGAACTCTGAAAAAAATGCACATTTTCGAGAAAAGGGGTGCCAACTTCACAGTAGCGTGTAAATGGATTCCCAATTATTGCAATTATCTCATGAAGTATAATCTGCACAGAAAAATGTCATTAGGATTTCCTGTAGAACACTTTGAGAGCTATTTAGAACTGTGATCAGAACTATGTTTGAACAATTAGGCAAAAAATTATTTTGAAAAAACTAAATTTTGTGGTAATTTTTCTTATTTTTTCGGCGAAATTATGCAGAACTATTTAAATTTTGTACAGAGAACTCCAGAACTATTGTATATCTGTCTAGAACTATGAAAAAAATGTACATTTTCCAAAAAAGGGGTGCCAACTTCACAGGACTGAACTTCTTCCTCCACCTGCATGCGCAGACCACGCCGCTCAGTCGTCACTGGGAGCGGACGAACTAAAAGAACGAACTAATTCGCGGCAGAGCCGCGAACTAAAGTGAGCGCTACCGATCGCGAACTATTATGCGCAAGTCTAGTGTGAAGCGGCCAGGACGTTGAAAGCAGCACAGAGTCAACGCCTTGGCGGCTGGCGTGTAAGTAGCAGACGGGCCAGATGATTTCGGACAGCGCGGGGGATGACTATGGTATATGCAACATAAGAATGAAATTATAATGAAAGGAAAACACACTATAAAGAAACATTGTATTTATACAGATGGAAATATAATTTTTCATTCGATTTCAAATGGTCGTTGTTACACAAATCGCACATCCTGAGAAAACGCCACTGGTCCTTTTCCAATATCGCCAGTCGTCTGGCTGCAGGACTTCGTGGAGCAAAGCCACCTGTGTAAAATCACAAAATTTTGTTGGTATTTATTATATTTCCTTGTTTGACGATAGTTATCTTTTAAAATACATTCAGTAATGAGTTAAAACAAATAATTATTACGGTAGTAAGCAGGTTAACTGAAAACGAGTGGTGTGAACCATGATAGTGTTACGGTGCTGCGGGCACACTTAGAATTTGCCTGGTGCGCGAACCTTCGGATAAAGTCTGGCGGCGGGGGCAGCGCTGCGGCTGCAGCGACTTCAAAAGGACTGCAGCAGAAGCACTTGCAACCCTCTGCCTCGCGTCGCCTTCACGCTTCGAGACTTGACGATGTTGCGGCTGTGGAAAGATCACCCTGCTGTAGTAGTCATTCAGTGTGGATAGTTTCGTCCAGTGCATGCTGCAGACGTGTCTAGTGTTTCGACTTAAGTGTCTAGTGGACTATTTTATATGACTCTATTTTATTTTTTTACTTTAGTCTCTTACTGTATTGTGAATAAAGTTTGCGATGAATAAATGTATTATCATATGGTGACGAATCGAAACCTCGATAGCATTTGTTTGTTTCCAAAAGAGATTATGCGTCTGCTTCGGACTTAATGTGTCTATATGGAAAATGGGCTAACCTACCTAACACTGATGTAAAAAGTATGTCGTTAAACAACTATGGATATAAATGCTTCACAAAATCAGCATTCACAGGTAAATTTAAGCTTGCATCGCTGCCACCGACAAAAGCAGCAGCATGACGACATTCGTTTGGAACCTATCACCAAGTTTAGTGGTGGTATGGAGTGGAAAAAATGCAAATGTTGGAGGTGGAGAAAAAGCAAGAATGGGCTAATTGCTGTCACTGCATTCGAGCCCCCAGCTCCAGAGAAATTACTGAAACTTATTTCTTGCAAATGCAGAAAGGCTGTATTAAAATGCTCTGTTATTTGCGTGAATTGCAGTGGTACCTGTCACAATTCGGAAGTTCCACAATAGGATAATGATGAAGAGGAAGAAACAGAGACTGTTCCTCAGTAAACCTAAGACGAAATGGAGGAAGAAGGTGATAACGAAGAAAGAACCCTATTGTGGGTAGTACGTAAGAACTTTCTATCCGTGAAATTTTGCTCGATTATGTACACGAACAACTCGCAAAACTTGGTCCGTCAGGGATAGCGTGGCGAAGGAGACTGCACTAAATTTAATTATCAGTGCATCATTTGTGGACTAGGCATACTGGAGACACCACAAAACAAAACAAAACAAAAACACGCCAGTTACTGTACTTCATGGTGGTGTGGAAATGAGTTTTTACATCAATACAGGTGTAGCAGTAAACTATGCGGCGCTCTTAATCTGAAACTATTCATTTCACAAGAAGAAGAATAAGAAGAAAAGCACGTCAAAATCTAAAAGTATACCAATTTTCAAAACTCCCTCAAAACTTTCCAGGTAAAACTACCAAAAATACACTGCATGTAGACCGCCGCAATTTGCGAAGGTTCGGCATCTCACAGTCGCGAGAATCGTGTGCTTGCGCACATTTAATGCCAGCAACTGTGCTGTGACAGTGCCTGGCCACATGACCATGCTTCTGACACTTGAAGCACTGTGTCTCTGCTGTCTTCTTCTTGCCATTCCAATATCACGTCTCGCCGCGCACCTCGCTTGCAAGATGCTCCAACAAGGCGTCAAGAAGGCCCTTGCCTCCTCTTCTTCATCCAGCCACGACTCTGATTCTTCGTGAGCGACTAGGACAACAGCAACTACGATACGACCCCCAGTGAGTCAATCCGTATGCATCAGCAGCAGTAGCGGCGCGTCCTGTGTTCTCTGGTTCAGTAAAACCAATACTTTCGTACAACAATATTACAATACACGTCCGTAGAGATGAGACAGTAACACTTGTAAATTAAATTTTGTTGCAATAAGTGAAAAGTCAGATACGTTTAATGACATGATATGTTTTTGTACGTGATCTCAATCTGGCGCACTGTTGAGCGAACAACAGTTGTGTGCCTGATCGAGATGCGATTAGGTACAAATAGACGTAAAATACTGACTTTTTCATTAGTATCAGTTTTCAAGACCGATGTCTGAACCCAGAAATAAATGATAATCTTAACACTGCACCAGGAATTCCAGAAGCTCATACTGTCGCTGAGAGGTAACCACTGAAGATATGTAATATAGTGCAATTGACAGATGTCATACATCATAAAGTTGTGGAGTAAAATTCAGTATATTGATGATTCGTTAACTAAGCACAATCAGATATTGAATATGTTCACAAATAGCTTTATACTAGTACCTGAAACGAAGATACAAATAATTTTTTCCCGGCAGGAACTCAAACGCGGCACCATTTGCTATTGTATAATAGGAAGGAATACTACTGATATATTTATTGTTTCTTCCAGGGACCCCAAACCCGTACATACCGCCACTCTTGACCTGACACGATGAGGCGTCAACTATCACATTGTCGTTCACTAGTAGTTAGAATCACACCGTTCGTCGAGACGTGGAGGGGTTTGGTATTTTGCGAAAACTTTGTTTAACTTAGTAGCGCATGGACATGTTCAATGTTGATTTGAAACAAGGCAGAGTCCTGCGTTCTTTACTTGGTGCAAATTGTACTTTTGTGACCATTAAAAACTGTTACCACCAGTGGGAATCGACCCATACCTTAGCCATTACAAGTTAATCTCACCCCGGCCTCCAGCGAATTACAGATGTGTTAGCATAATATTTTGTCATCATGGAGTACTCATTAGACTGTAAGACCAGTCAAATAGCTCAAAGGTGTCTGGCTAGGTAAGACATTCTTGGCCGCACGGGATGGCCACGTAGTCTGAGGCGCCTTATCGCAGATTTTGCATGATATTACATTACGATTTGGTACGGCATTTTGCTATAAGCTTATTTACTGATGCGCTCATTTTAATCAAGATTGTTGGGTAGCTGTTACCACGATAACTTGAAAAATACGCATGTTTAAAGTAATAAGGAGCGTCAATTATGCATTAGAAAAAGGATTCTGAAATTGGGAAAGTAATTTAGTTTAGACATCTATTATTCACCACGTTTAGGAACACAAACAGACTTCGATGAAGGAGGTTTCTGTGATTTACTAGTATGGTCAATGACAAGGTATCCAATAACTGGCAAGTGTGTCGAGCAATTATTCTTTACGGTGAGGTTGCCTTCAATAGTCATACTCAGGTTAAAAAACAGCAGTGTGAATTCTGATACAATATCGCATCGAAAATGCGATTACATACGAAGCATAATATTGCGCGAGACACCACGTAACCGGCTGCCGGCGTGGCGCTGGGGGTAGGGTCACCGACTGCGGTGCGGAAGGTCACCGGTTCCATCCCACCCATCGGCAAAAATTAGTTGCTTTGTAATTAACAATTCCAGAATGTTCTACATCTTTCTTATGTTCACTTGTAAATTCTACTTGTTTATTATGTTAACTGTTCTTCTAATTTCTGGTACATTCTGACTGTGTATAAATAGCAGAGTACTCTGCCCGAGAGGCAGTCAGTGCTGCCTGTATGTTAAGTCCGTAATAAACGTGCTTTCAGTATAAGTGCTGTGTTCAGTTGCCTTCGAAGTCAAGCCTGCTCCCATTTTAAAGCGACATTGTTTGGTGGAGGCGCCGGGTATCCTGTGCAACAGCTGCATCACCGTGGCTCCTATTAGGCAACGTAAAAGCCGTCGCTTACACGGACTGGAACCGGAATACAAGGGATATACCGAGTACATCCTTCCGAAAGTCCGTATCATCAGAAGGACCATAGACACGAAACCAGCAGTAAGCCAGCTGCACATCAGACACCCCTCAGTGTTCTCTGGAGACGCTAGACAGGACCCCAAAAATGGCTAAAAGGGTTCGACCGAGTCACCAAGTACAACAGGTGGGATCATACGATGTGCTTGGCCAACGTTTATTTCTACCTGGACGGAACAGCCCAGCAATGGTTTGAAACAACGAAGACAAGTTGAATGACTGGGAGACGTTCAAGGAGGAACTTAAGAACCGGGCCCAACGACATGGTGAGCCGACACAGTCGTTCATACAGAATGTTTGGGCCTTGTGTAACATAGTGCAACCGAACATGAGCCAGACAAAATCACGCACCTGATGAAGGGTATTGCAGAAGACATGTACCAAGCTCTTCTAATAACATATGTCGCTACGACAGAAGAGTTCATTAAGTGATGCCAGCGTATTGAAGAGATGCAACAAAGGAGGATTGGACGAAAGAAGTATGACAGTCTCCTCAATGTAGTCCCTACGGCCGTTGTAGGAGATCAGCATGATTTCGCTTCTCTCATACGACAAATTATGAGAGAAGAATTACAACAATTTATGGCAACCGGGACTATTAGACCGAGCGAGCATCAGATCATGGCCATGGATGTAAGCCCTGTAAGTGACGAGGGAGGCGACGCCGCTGAGGAAGAGGTATTTCAGACAATAGCTCCTGTCTGCCCCGCCAATCGCACCCGACGTGAAGAATGGCGTCGCCCTGCTATGACTTACGCTGCAGCCGCCAAACGGCAACCCCTTGAACCGGCCGACGCGGCCACAACCAACGTCCCCGGCAACTATGACGCTCCGCAGAAGATCAGACGTCTGGAGGACAGAAGACAACATACCAGTGTGTTTCCACTGTGGGCTCCCTGGACATGTCGTACGCTACTGCAGAGAAAGAAGGCGAGTATTCGACGATTATTTTGCCGCAAGACGTCAGCCATCAGACCAGTTCTATCCCAGGCAATCACCTGCTGATGAGTTCAGTCACCTACGGGAAGAAGCCCATCGCCGTACCCTAGACGAGGTCGCTCCCCGACGCGACGCAGCTATTCACCGTCGCCGTACGGAGGTACCAGCCGCTCCCCTAGCCGCCGCGCCCAGGAAAACTAAGCGAGGCGACCATCTACGGAGGTGAGGCCGCCGCAGAGGAAAATCCTCCATGGACGACAGTTGCCAAGATGTCGGGAAATCTCATCGACGTCATAACCGACGGCCAACCTGTCCGGGCACTTGTTGATTCAGGGGCGTCTTTTTCTGTATTGTCGGATAATTACCGCCGCACACCGCAGGAACTTGTGTCGCAAGAATAACCATCAACAACAGGACCCAGCCGTTTGAATTTGTCTTGTTAACAGAATGTAGTCACAATGTCATCCTCGGATGGGACTTCCTTCAGGCATCACAATCTATCACTGACTGTGGAAGATCTGAGCTGCAAATTGAAGAAGTTGTTCCGACGGGTAAACGTAATACAGAATTTTCTGGGAAGTTATTTCCCGTTGACAATGTGACGATTCCGCCGTTGACGATGAGAAGAGTAGCAGTCAAAAACACAGATGAGCGATTAAACTGTGAAGTGCTTGTTGATAGTAACAAGTTTATCAGGCTCACGAAAGAAATTTACATACCAGCGGCTATCAAAGCTTTACCGGAGGTCGAGGAGAGATTTGGATCACTAATTGTCACGAGCAGTCGCAACTTATCCCCAAAGGAATGTGTATCGGGACAGCTGAACCAATCCAGGACGGTGAGCTCAACGTCATCAACGAAGACCCATGCTCTGCTGTTAGTACAGACAAAGAGCTGGAGGAAACAAACGTGGAACTGCCAGTAGGGCTCGGACTGACCAAGGAACAACGCCAGCGGGTGTTAGCTATACTACGCCAATTTTCGGGTGCATTCACGCCTCAGCAGGGGAAAATTCAGACGAAACGGACCACGATAAGACACCGTATAAATACTGGGGATCATCCACCAATTAGCCAGCGTTCGTATAGAGTGTCGCCAGCTGAAAGACGGATAATTCGGGAAGAAGTGGAGAAGATGTTTCACGATGACATTATTCAACCTTCGGAGAGTCCTTGGTAGTCTCCGGTGGTCCTCGTAAAGAAGAAGGACGGCACGTGGCGATTCTGTGTCGACTATCGGCGGCTGAACAAAATCACAGAGAAAGATGTCTACCCACTGCCGCGCATTGACGACACCGTGAAAGGAGCTACATACTTCTCAACTATGGACATGCAGACAGGTTACTGGTAAATCGAGGTTGACGAAGCTGACAGGGAGAAGACGGCTTTTATTACCCCCGACGGTCTCTTTGAGTATAAGTGTTGTGGTCAGTTGCCTTCGAAGTCAAGCCTGCTCCCATTTCAACGCGACAATATTCAACTGGAAAGGATGGAGGAGAACTTGAATCTCTGCCATTTCAAAGGCTGGATACTGAGATTTGTCGAAATAGGTGTCCATTTTAATGGAGACATCAGTGCTTGCACGGTAAGGTTTAGTTGTCCTTTTTATCCACGTGCTTTTCGAGAGTCAACGGCAGAGAAGTAACGACAATAATTTAAAAATAACCTGTCAAGCACAAAAGAAGCATGTAGATGTAGATAAATACGTCAAGAGAGGTGTAGTAGGAAGGAGGGCGGGATCTAGGAATGAATAGGAGTGTAGAACTGGAAAATAAAAGAGTGAAATGCATGCAAAGTACTCCTTACTTAGTCACACATCACAGTTTGTTTTAGGGTCGAGAGAAAAGGAAAGAATGTTTTACCGAAAGAAGGATGGATTATCGGAGATATAAAAGAACACTACTTCTTAGAGAGGACCGATAGACAGTAAAGATAACAGACATTAAAAGAGACAGTATTGTTTTATCGGAAACCACTAATTTTTTTACAGCGTTTTGGGGGAATATACCAAATGTGCAACTGAGGTTGTAATATTAGGGAGGTGACAGAGAGAGAGAGAGAGAGAATGGAGGAGAAATTAACAACGAATAAATGCAAGAGAAATCGTTTGCATATTTTGTGAAGGACGGAGAGTGAATAGGGGAGGAGAGAGACGTATTTGAAATAACAAAAATTACTTTCGCAATGTCCATCTAAACTGATTACTCTGTATGCATGGAGGCTGGGTATAAATGAAATAAAAATAGTGAGAATGTATATCGTAGTGAACATAATGACAGTTCTTTCTTAAAATTAATACATCAATTGTTTATGACGTCATATCTCCTGAACTATGTGTCTTCAGTCATTTAATTAAGTCAATAACCGTCGCGAAAGTGCTAGCAATATGTTGTCAAAGTTTCATCACAACCGAATGAATGGTACAGCCGCGCATAAAATACGAACATAGAAAGAAACATTCATGTTTATGTATTAGATAAATAGTGAAGAAGTAATAAAGATTGACAATAGCATTTTATAGTAACTTTGATGATCAGACACGTCGTACAGTGAAGTTAACGTATTTAGGAAGGTACAGAATGTTAGATTTATAGACTGGCCTTAGCCACAGCCAACGTTGTCATTAGAAGTAGACGACAGTTTTAACACTTGAGATGACATGCTTTGCTGTATGTCACATAACCTCTTGTAACCCTTTTGTAAAAATGACGGTTCTTTCTTAAAATGAATACATCAATTGTTTATGACGTCATATCTCCTGAACTATGTGTCTTCAGTCATTTAATTACGTCAATAACCGTCGCGAAAGTGCTAGCAATATGTTGGCAAAGTTTCATCTCAACCGAATGAATGGTACAGCCGCGCATAAAATACGAACATAGAAAGAAACATTCATGTTTATGTATTAGATAAATGGTGAGGAAGTAATAAAGATTGACAATAGCATTTTATAGTAACTTTGATAATCAGATACGCCGTACAGTGAATTAACGTATTTAGGAAGGTACAGAATGTTAGATTTATAGACTGGCCTTAGCCACAGCCAACGTTGTCATTAGAAGTAGACGACAGTTTTAACACTTGAGATGACATGCTTTGCTGTATGTCACATAACCTCTTGTAACCCTTTTGTAAAAATGACGGTTCTTTCTTAAAATGAATACATCAATTGTTTATGACGTCATATCTCCTGAACTATGTGTCTTCAGTCATTTAATTACGTCAATAACCGTCGCGAAAGTGCTAGCAATATGTTGGCAAAGTTTCATCTCAACCGAATGAATGGTACAGCCGCGCATAAAATACGAACATAGAAAGAAACATTCATGTTTATGTATTAGATAAATGGTGAGGAAGTAATAAAGATTGACAATAGCATTTTATAGTAACTTTGATAATCAGATACGCCGTACAGTGAATTAACGTATTTAGGAAGGTACAGAATGTTACATTTGTAGACTGGCCTTAGCTACAGCCAACATTGTCATTATAAGTAGACGACAGTTTTAACACTTGAGATGACATGCTTCGCTGTATGTCACATAACCTCTTGTAACCCTTTTGTAAAAATCCAAAAGAATTACTATCGTTTTTTTTTCTTATTAAAATGTGAACACATTAAAATTTCTATACGGATCAGTTTTAACCACTGAAATTTAAGAAGATGCATGTATTAAAAAGTTGACGTAGTGCTCCGATCACACGGACTCCGAAACGGTACTACGTGTGTCCGGAGCGCCAATGTTTTTCTGTTTGGAACAGTCTGTTTTGGAGTACGTATAGAACGGTTACCGTGATTCGATAAGATAAAAGTAGTTAAGTTGTCGCAGAACTGACACTCTAACAATAATAATATCATTACATACCATAGTTTTAATACTGCTATCTATTGCTATTACCCATTCAAAACCTTAATATCTGCGGATGGGGATCAAGTGCAGCGGATGCAGATATGGGTCTTGCGGATATGGTGCCGATAACAGTTTTCTTATCCGCGCAGACCTCAAATATATATATATATATATATATATATATATATATATATATATATATATATGTGTGTGTGTGTGTGTGTGTGTGTGTGTGTGTGTGTGTGTGTGTGTATTTCTTTGTCGCTTGGCATCTTAGATTGTACTAAAATTTTTATTACATCATTGAGCTGAATCTTCAACATGTAATCTGATCTGATCCCATGTTGTTTTCGTACAATCGATGTTTCGATGTTGTAGAGAATTTAACATAGATTTAAAATAATCGATGTTTTACTCCTAAAAACGATAATTTTTAACGTCGATGAATATTGATCACGCTCTGTGTCGACCACCTTTCGCACTGACGATCGTCGGCCGCGGTGGCCGAGCCGTCTGCGGCGCGCCAGTCACGTTCTGCACGGCCACTACGGTCGGAAGTTCGAATCACCCCTCGGGCATGGATATTTGTGCCGTCCTTAGTATTAGCTAGTTCATAAGTTGTTTGTAAGCTTAGGGACTGATGACCCCGTAGTTAAGTCCCATAAGCTCTACAAACATTTGAACATTTTGACTAACAATCGTCTACTGTGTGTACACACATCAAACAATATTCGGTTTACTGTTTACAGTGGCACATGATGCGGATGTGAATGGAGATAGAGGTTCAATGACAGAGTTTCAAAATGTTTGTATAGTCTATGGGACTTAACTACGGGGTCATCAGTGCCTAAACTTACAAACTACTTATGAACTACTTACGAACTAGGACGGCACAAATATCCATGCCCGAGGGGGGATTCGAACCCCCGATCCTAGTGGCCGTGCAGACCGTGACTGGACCGCCTTAGTCTCCTCGACCACCGCGGCCGGCGACAGAGTTTTTAGAGAATTATAGAGATTGCAGATAACTGTGGGACACTGAATTTGAAGGGTGTAGTAACACAGAAGCGAGGAACGAAGCACACGCTTCACTGTTACTATTTTTTTTTTTTCCAAAAAGTGCCTCTCACTGCAACACTGCTGACAGTGAGGCGGGACATTGAAATGCTTATAAACTAGGACTGAAGCAGATCCATGAAACAAGCTTCTTCCATTCGTAAGTAATTACGAATATCATCAGCTCCCAGCTCCTTTAGAACAGAGCGTATTTAAATTTCCGCCCCGCCTATGCATAAGCCACTTCTATGCTCACAGCTTCCTTTTGACTTTTCTTAGTCTTGTTACTGCTAACACAGCCAAGGTAACGCCTTATTTAATTTGGCTGCAAGCCTGACACCGCTATTTAGTTGTTAGAAAGAGCTCTGCCAACGTGACTCAATGGAGAATGTGTTTTAAGAAATTTAACCGTTTTATGTGTGACGTACCATTGGTCAAAGTTATATGTTTTATGATTGACATACCATTTTAATGTCATACACCTTCACACAACGATAACATGATGATGATACCCCGAGCGGTCTAAAGCGTCTCGCTGCGGAGCGCGCGTTTGCTCGCCGTGGAGGTTCGAGGCCTCCCTGGGGCATGGGTGTGTGTGTTGTCCTCAGGTTAGTTTACCTTAGTTTAAATGGTTTGTAAGCTACGGACTGATGACCACGCAGTTTGGTCCGATAGATTTACAAACATTTGAACGTTTGATTTTTTTGATGTTGATACCCTAAATGATACCCGGTAGTCAGTAACAATAAATCAATATTTGCGATCTTGGCATTTTAATACTGCAACGCCTTATTTTTGCATATTTATCAAGAAATGCTTCTGGTAGAAAATAAACACAAGAAATGTAATGTAAACAAACAAAAATTCGACGATCATAGCCGCGGCGCACTGGGGCGCCTTGCTGCGGTGCACGCGGCAGTTCGCCGTCGGGGATTCGAGTCCCCCCTTCGGGCATGGGTCTTTGTGTTGTCCTTGGGTTCGTTTACCTTAGCTTAAGTAGTTTGTAAGCTACGGACTAATAACCAGGCAGTTGAGTCCGCTAGATTTACAAACATTTGAACATTTTTGATGATCAGAGAAAGCAACAGGGTGGCGCTGCAATGACTGTGTGCAGTTGGACGGCACTTGTGTAGACTGCCACGAAATTGACTGGTTGGACGGGCGATAATTCGCAATTTGTGTAGGGCCGTGAGGGACGCCGATCGGGCCTTATGAAAATTACCGATCAATGTCAAGTATTACTGTGCACTGCCGGGCTCGATATTAATATGTTCAAAAACACCGCGTGAAAAATTACGTTGGGCCTACTTCCGGTTCTACTGATCGTAAAGATTCTGGGTGAATTGGTTTGGATATCCCCTGGCATATTGTTCATTTGTGTGTATATCACAAGTGTTGGCGTGCTGTAGCTATCCTGCAGTTCAAAGTTTGTTAAGCTTAAGGGACTTAACTGCGGGGTCATCAGTCCCTAAACTTACAAACTACTAATGAACTAACTTATACTAAAGACAACACACACATCCATGCCCGAGGGGGGATTCGAATCCCCGACGGGGAATGGCCTCGCGCATCGCAGCATAGCGCCTTAGTGCCAAAATTTAAATATAAAAAAAAACTTCAAATGTTTGTAAAGCTTATAGGACTTAACTACGGGGTCATCAGTCCCTAAATTTACAAACTACTTATGAACTACTTACAAACTATGACGGCACAAATATCCATGCCCGAGGGGGGATTCGAACCCCCGACCGTAGTGGCCGTGCTGACCGTGGCTGGAGCGCCTCAGTCACCTCGGCCACCGCGGCCGGCAAGTTCAAATGTTTTTAAATCTTATGGGACTTAACGTCTGTGGTTATCAATCCCTAAGCTTACAAACTACTTACACTAACTTAAACCTAAAGACAACACAGACACCCATGCCCAAGGGAGGACTCGAACCTCCGACGGCAAGCAACCGGGCGCTCCACAGCCTGGCGTTTTAGACCGCTCGGCCACTACACCGCGACAAATTTAAATATTTCACATTTTCTGTAGCTCTTCGAAATTGAGCAGATCGGTTGGTTTTTGCAAAGCACTCGTGCTCTAGGGTGATATTTATATGGCATATAAAACCAACATTTGTGCATGGCCGATCTTGAGAACACGCAAAATCAATAACTTTTGTTTATTGCAGATCGTCGAATTTTTTACCATATTTTCTTAAGATTACATTCTCATACTACGTTTATAAACTTTTTGATATTTTTATCCACTACCGAAATAAAAAAATCGGTTTTCACCATTTTAGTACTTTTGGGCGCAAATATCTACATATGCAATCATAGAAGACGACTAAAATTTAATCATCATATTCTTAGCTTTTTATCTACAAATAGTGTTTCCATTTTTCGTAAATCTTAATATGTTATAAAAAAATACATCTGGTAAACCAAGATGTTTGTGTACCAAAAGTACCGGTTGCACTGAGAGATGGTATTAGGGCCATTATAAAACTTACCATCTGTTTTCAAGAAATCTACTCGTCGAAAAAAAAAATATTTTATAAATATATATCACTGCTTCGTATCTTCAACCGATATAGAGTTCATATTGATCTATTGACCCAAGGTCAACACGGATGTAGAAAATATCGTTCATGTAAAACACAACTAGCTCTTTACTCACACGAAGTGATGAGCGCTTATCGACAAGGGGTCTCAAATTAATTCCATATTTCTAGTTTTCCTGAAGGCTTTTGACACCGTACCTCACAAACGGCTTTTAATCAAATTGCGTGGTTATGGAATAGCGCCCCAGATTTGTGACTAGATAAGGGATTTCCTGTCAGAGAGGACACAGTTTGTAATAATCGACGGCAAGGCATCGACTAAAACAGAGGTGATAACCGGCGTCATTTATCGTCTAGTAAAGTCACCTGAAGATCAAAATCAATTGCAGAACGATTTAAATAAGATATCAGTATGGTGAAAAAATTGGCAATTGACACTAAATAATTACAAGTGTGAAGTCATCCAAATGAGCACGAAAAGAAATCCGTTAAACTTTGTTTACAAGATAAATCAATCGAATGTGAAGGCCGTAAACTCCACTAAATCCCTAGGAATTACTATTACATCAGATTTAAACTGGAAAGAACACGTAGATAATGTCGTAGGAAAGGCGAACCGCAGACTGCGTTTTATTGGCAGAACCCTTAGAACATGCAACAGAACTACAAAAGAAACTGCATACACTACGCTTGTCCGTCCTCATTTGGAGTCTTGCTGCCCAGTGTGGGATCCTTATCAGGTGGGTTTCACGGAGGACATCGAAAGAGTCCAAAGAAGGGCAGCTCGTTTTGTATTGTCACGGTACAGGGGAGACAGCGTCACGCAAATGATACAGGACGTGGGATGGGAATCATTACAACAACGGCAGTGTCGCGGTGGAGTTGCCGGACGGTATAAGGCGCCTCGCTGCGGAGCGCGTAGTTGCCATCGGAGGTTCGAGTCCTCCATGGGGCATGAATGTGTGTTTGTGTGTGTGTGTGTGTGTGTGTTGTCCTTAGGTTAGTTTACCTTAGTTTAAGTAGTTTGTAAGCTACGGACTGATGACCCGCAGTTTGGTCCGATAGATTTACGAACATTTGTACTTCTTAATAACATTTCCTTTTCCAACCCTTATCTACGTGATATACGATATGACTGTTTTATTTTAGATTCGGGGTCGTTAGTCTAATACCAGACGAAAAGGATGATGCTAAAATAAACAGCAATGGAGCTAAAACAGAATAATGAAGTGACGAAAGCTAGAACCCACTCACGCAGAAATACGTGCCTATCCGAATATTTGTTGCAGCCTTCCTCATTGAAATAAAATTAATTTACGTCAACACACACAAAAAGTTTCAAGCGTAGGAAGGGTGGTCGTGTACTTCTGTATGAGGGCGATTTCATAAGTGTGGTAAAAAATAGAATAAAAATTTGTTTTAAAGGGCGAAAACTTATTTTATTTCTCGACATAGTCTCCCTGCAAGGCAATACACTTGGTCCCGTTTTTTCAACGCACCAGCAAAGTAGGCTTTGTCAAACTCTGCGAAATAGTCTGTTACAGCAAAGTAGGCTTTGTCAAACTCTGCGAAATAGTCTGTTACAGCAGCGGAAAAATCCCATTCGATGAACATTTCTTCCCACCAAGATAAATTTTCCAGTTTGAGAACAAGAAAAAGTCACTCGGAGCAAGCCTGGTGATTTGGATGGGTGAGAAACCAGATCTCATTTGAAATTGTGCACTTTTGCCATTACGATAGCTGCTGTGTGAGCTGGAGCATTGTCCCGATGAAAGAGCATTTTCTTCCGTGCCAATCTTGGACGTTTTTCAGCTAGTTTCTGTTTCAAACGATCCAGCAGAGCAGAGTAATTCCAATAATCTATCAGGATTATACTCTGGAATCCCAAAAGACATTGGCCATCACCTTTCCAGCTCCTTCGGTGTACTCTCCCCAATCTTCCGCCATTGTTTGGACTGTTGTTTCGTCTCTGGAGTGTATTGGGAGATCCAAGTTTCATCCACAGTTATAAATCTGCGTAAAAAGTCCTATGGAATGCACCTGGACAGTGTGAGATTCTGAGCAGAAATGTTCTTTCGTTTCCGTTTTTGGTCCAAAGTGAGCAGGTGCGACACCCATCGCGCACAGAGCTGCTTCATGGCCAGTTTTTCATGGAGTATGTAATTCACTCGTTCAGTTAAGATGCCTGCAATGTTAGCTATCTCGCGAGCCTTTAATCTTCGATCATCCATTACCATATCATCCACATTATCGATGGTTTCCTGTGTGGTGACTTCAACGGACCGACTGGAGAGTGCTCCATCTTCCGTGCTTCTCCCGCCACGTTTAAACTCACTGATCCAGAAGTAAATGGGCTTCAGTGTTGGTGCAGAACCCACATGGACCTCATCCAACTAGGATTTGATCTGTGCAGCTGTCCAACCCTTCAAATAAAAATGTTTAATGACGGCACGAAATTCGTTTTTCTCCACCCTGAGGAACTAACTATGCAGTTACCACTTCAGATGGCAGCAAACAATCAACTAACAACAGCTGCCGTTCCATACTTGCTATAATATCCGAGGAAATATCTGAAAATTTTCCCCTCTTGCACACAAATTTATCAGACTTATCAAACCACCCTCGTAAGTAAAGAGGTATGACAGATAATATCCTTTTTGTTTTGTTCTGTGTTTTAGTTTTTAGGCTATCTACCAAAAACTATGACGTTCATCTTTATTATTGTTCTGTGTTGGATGAGATACCTCCAGTTAACAATAGAAATACATTGAAAACTTTATTATAGTTGAAAGATTCCCAGCTGTCCTACTTACGTTCAAGTGCGTACGACTCTGACCGCTAACTCACAGATTTTATTTTAGTGTTAGTATTTTCAAAACCCTTTGCATATTTGCCAGTCTACCTTGTCACAATGTTTTTGGCGGCTTTCATCATCTTTTCTGAACTTTCAATTTTTTCCCTAAAATATTTTTGCGAGTTCTGTAGTACCTTCTCCAGAATGTTATAGTATGTTTTATTCTGCGTAATTTTTTGTGTACCTTTGGACATGTAACATGCAGTATATAGTTCTCTGCCGCGACGGAGCTCATTGAGACACTATACTACGATGCGTGAGGCCGTTCCCCGTCGGGGGTTCGAATCCCCCCTCGGGCATGGATGTTTGTCGGTCTTTAGTATAAGTAGTTTGTAAGTTTAGGGACTGATGACCCCGCAGTTAAATCCCATAAGCTTTACAACCATTTGAACATTTTTATAGTTCTCTATATGAGCCATTTTCATCTCCTAAGAAGATCAGGTAATCGTTATTATAATTAAATTTATGTAATTTTTAGGAAAATCGAAACGAAAACATTTTAGAAATATTTTTATGTTACATTTGTCTCAGGGTCCTTAGGAAATCAGAAAAATGACAAATGAGGTGTCTTGTTGTGGCCGTTGCATTTCATTGCGGTAAAAGCGTTCTCGGTGCAAAAACCATCAGCAGTGGCGGACTAAGGCTGTCGGAGGCCCGGGACGGCGGCAAAACAAAATGAGGCCCCCCGTCCACTTGTATTACTATAAAAATGTAACTTTTAAGATTTGGAATGCCCCAGGACGAGAGGCGTGGGACAGTCTAAAAACATTTATTTCGAGATTTGGAGGCCCCAGAACGAGATGCCAACGACGCTTAAAAAAAAAAAAAAAGTGCTTTGTGGTATTTGCCCCCCTCCCCCCCCCAAGATGGGAGGCTGGTCCGACTCCTCCCCCCCCCCCCCCCCCTTACTCCGCCAGTGACCATCACGATAACGAATTTAAGCTGCGAGCAGTGTTGCCAGACGCAGGGAATTTTCCCTACACGTAGGTACTTTTAAGTATTAAAATCATGTAGGGAATTTTCATCCAAAAGTCCCCAACGCGTAGGTACTTTCGTAAAATTTTACAATCGCCGTCACATGCCTAGCGGGTAATGTTGGCAACACAACAGTTGTCAGCACGCGGAAATGAAGCCGACCAAGTGTGGCAGAGTTTGAAGTAGCCAATGATATTTTAGACGGCATAGTTGTTTTCTTTTCATTGTAAACATTATTAATTTGAAAACTTAGTTTCGGGCACATTAAAATTGATGCGAAATATTATGATTTCAATGTATATCAGTGGAATGGAGAGTCGGTTTGGAAATAGTGTTAGAAAATGGCAGAAAAGGGAAAATTCATTGTTTCCATGAACGAAAGACGTTATATTACCTTGACTAGACTGTTATCTATTTGCGTCAGGACCATATACTAATTAGTAGTTGTAAATGAGAAGATGCTGACAAGAAAACGCTAAAATATTCGCGACAGCCAACGTTATAAATGAACAAAGCGCTAGTAGCATTACTTTTTGAAAATCGAATCATGCAGAATGACGGACTTCCTTTTTTATGCTGACTGTGAACTAAATAATTACTGCTGTTCCTGCTCTATGGTTGATGGTGCCTCGATGTATCCTTGTGCGGTCAATAATCAGTTACCTTCATGTAACAGTGCACTCGGAATTCGCGGCAAATCTACACTTGACTCCATCAATCAGTAAATATTAGTCATGGCAAAAAATCTCTAGCAAGTGAAGCTTGATGCCAAATATTTATTTCAAAGTTTTGCAAAATTGTAACGTGTCACATTAATGAATTGGTTGTCCTCTGCTGGCTGGACTCCTAGATTCAGCGCCTTCCAAACGCAAATCCTACCTACGACCCTGATGTAGGGGCATTAATGAGGTGGTAGGGAGAAAGTAGGGAAACCGTAGGTACGTTTTTATGAGACGGCAGGTATTTTCTCTCTCTGCCATCTGGCAATACTGCCTGCGAGTAACACGAGATTCCGCCAACTCAGCAGTGTTAAACAGTGAACCCTGTTGGCCGCTAGGCGCGCTGCTATCGCGGTGGGTAGCAAATATTCGCTCGAATGTCGTTACTGGTATATCCCTCGATAAATTACAATTTATTGTTTTTATTCCTCCTGCCTTGTATATAAATATGTCGAAGCATATAAAGAATCAAATCTATACAGATCTACAATGGACGCGCATTCGGAAGGACGGCAGTTCATATCCGCCGCCTGCCATCCAGATTTAGGTTTCCCTCACGTCCCTAAAACTACCAGGCAAATGTCTGCATGATTCCATTCAAAGGACCTGTCGATTTCCTTCCCCATCCTTATTCAACCTTGTGTTCGGTATCTAGAGATCGCGCTGTTGATGGGACGTAAATTCTAATCTATCTTCCTTCCTTTCCTTCTTTAAACATGTATAGAATTTGTTACAACATCCTGTTGCAGCAAGTAAATGAAAGGAACCAGCTGAAAAATGCCCCTGTCAGAGCATAAAAATGGAAATATGTCCCTCTTTAAAATACCCTGACAGAAAAGTGGGGAACAAGCCCCCTCTGTCGTCATTCCGCCATCCTCATGAACAATTTTGGCATGCAGACATATTCGTGCTTCTTTGCGCTGAGAAAGAATAACAGGAAGTGACGGCGGAGAAGAGAGGAAAAAGTGTCACTGGATCAGAAAATGAGTGCACAGTCATTGCGGGAGAGAGACAGTGGAAGTAAAAAGATAAAATGATGCGCTGAAGGTAGAAAGACAGTGAACGTGGAAAATGCAGTGGTAAGGAAGATCTAAAGATATGAGTGAAAGCGACCGTGGGGGAGACAGACAGCTCAAAGTGCCAATGGGATGAGTTGGAGACACATATGTAGACTATGGCTGTGAAAGGGGGTTCTGTGTATGTATACCTCATTAGCGTAAGAGAACGGATGAAAGAATTTAGCCTGTTTTGTGTTAAAAGAGCATGAATATGTTTGTATTCAAACATTTTGGTGAGGAGGGCAGAATGAAGACTGAAGCAGCCGGTTCCCCAGAGAATCTTCTGAACCGGAACATATTGATATTTTTTGTGTTCCGAAAGGACATTTTTCAAATTAATAATAGTGATTATTATTATTATTCTGTAGTTGCAAATGTAAAAATTTTTTCATAACCACAACAGTTGCAAAACAGTTGGTATTCCATGTTTATATGACGCTAAAGAAATTGTGAAAACCCAAGACGAATCCTCTGAAAGCTACCACTGATTCTGTTTGTTTTCCCCATACTTCTGACAAGGGCATACTTTTACGTTTTTTCATTGGACCCTCATATTGTCATTTTGTAAACTACAGGTGGTCCGGAATTCGAAGGCTGGTTGTTAATAGAGCACTTAGAATACGTTTATTGGTAACACAAGCGTACACTCAGTACAGACTGTCTCCTGGTTGGATGTTTCACTATTTATACATAAAAAAGAAATTTCTGGAATTTACAAGTAGGCCACATCAGACATAAGAAACATGTAGAACACTCTAGAAATAGTAAATACAAACAACAACAACAAAAATTCTGCCCATGTGGGAGGGGGGATTTGAACCAGGAATCGCAAGCACAGGGAGCTGCGATGGTAGCCACTGCGCCGCGCGTTCCCTCGAAGACGCGCCGCTATAGAAACGTCATTGTTGATTCACTTTGGAGCCAGCTGCAGTTTACTGCGTCTTGTCATGGGTCCTCTGTATGGCAGTTCCGGAGAATCATTCCATTCTGCCTGCACGCCTTCCTTACGGTGACGATGACCGGCGCCAGATACTCCTGTCGTGGCTTCATCGTTCAGCGGGACTGCTCGCAAAAAGTGGGAGACCCGGGTTCGAGTCCCTGTCTGGCACACATTTTCATGTGTTGCAAATTGATTGTCCATCTTTAGAAGAGCAGCAGATGTCGGAAAATTTCTCGTTTGGGATGTATATATGTAAATATTAACCACCGCTGCGGATGAACACCAACGTATGTTTCTTTGGAACAGACAATAATAAACATTAATGCCATGACAGGCTTAAGGTGGTAGTATGGTGTCTCATCCTCTCACGTGACATACACTATAATGTGTACGATCATTTGAGGGATAGAGACAAATGGAACACGTGGAAGTTTGGGTCTGGCCGGGGAGCGTGCAAGGATGGCCGGGTGGTTAAGGCGACCGCTCGCGAAAAGGGGGAGACCCGGGTTTGAGTCCCGTTTCGGCACAAATTTTCATGTGTTGCAGACTGATTGTCCATCTTTAGAAGAGCAGCAGATGTCGAAAAAATTTCGCGATTTGCGATGTATATATGTAAATTAACATAACGGTTTTCATAGCGCTTGCACAAGAGACCGTTTCTGTCTGTCTGTTCTTTCGGGTTGTGGTACGGCTTCATACGGAGGACGTGCACAATATCTCTTCGTTTCTGTCGTTTTGAGGACGGGTCATTTGAGTTCCCAAAGCATTTCAGTAACACTCGCGCATTGCTGCACCTACCAGTTACAAATCTAGCCGCCCGCCTCTGGACTGCCTCCAAGTCCTCCTTTAAACCGATCTGCTGGGGATCTCACTCTTGAGCCATACTGAAGACGGGGTCCTACAAGGGTTTTATATGCGGTCATCTTTACAGACGAATCACACATTTGCAAACTTCTCCCAATAAACTGAAGTTGACCATTGGCCTTCCCCATGACTGTCCTTATAAGCCCTTCCATTTCATGTCGCTGAGCAAAGTTACACCTAGATATTTAAATGAAGTGACTCTGTCAAGCAGCACACTACTAATGCTGTACTCGAACATTACTGGATTGTTTCTCCTACTCATCTGCATCACCTTACATTTTTCTCCATTTAGCGGTATCTGCCGTTCCTCACACTTCCTTGAAATTTGGTCCTAGTCATCGTGTATCCTACTACTGTCCAGTGGAGTAGAGTGGGGGGGGGGGATGCCGGGGGGGGGGAGGGCATGGCCCCTGGCGGCACATATTTGGGAGCGACAGGGAGCGGCCGAGCTGGGTCATACTCGGAGATATCAAGTATAGGAGAGTACAGAAACAGTTACAGATTTGTCAGGAAATTACAACGTGTGTTTATTATGTTGTATTCAAACATTGTTAATTTCCCCTAACATTTTTAATTGTGCTATGAAAAATACTTACTACTTCTAAATTAGTCAATCCAGCTGAAATCAGTTCGCTTTAATATACATTCCTATGCCAAAATAATTTGTAAGAAGGAACATATTTTCATGGAGTCTTCTCCGAGATCATATCAACTATTTACTCAGTTTGGTTAAAAAAAATTAAATGTAATATATTTTGCAAGGTAGTTTAGTTTCTGAATAAAATCATTCTAAAACAAATTTCTTTCCATATTTTGCATGTATTAGTCAACGTATGGAAATTAGTGCAATCGGTCGTAAACGTAGAAGTTCACGCCAAAATTTGGTTATACGGAGATGTTCGAAATAATAGTTACAATTGCTTTCTAAATCGCTTAAGTGTGATGAGGACAAAGCGTGACCGATTGCAGGTATGAGGCTATACCGGTGACATATCTGGGCGGCCGTAACAAATTGTATCTATAAAGCAAATGGAGATTGCAAATCACCAATGTTATTACATTATATTACAAGTATTCTTTAATTTTATATCAATAGCGCAAGTCGATTTGATTTCGTTGCTTTCTATTTGACAGTTACCTAGGGCATTGATAGAATCTAAAACGTGGTGACTGTCATATATATGGTCACTGTGGTACACACATACAGGGCCGGATCTAAGGGGGGGGGGGGGGGGCAAAGGCGGCAGTTGCTCCGGGCGGCAGAATTTAGAGGGCGGCAAATTTTGACCAACCCCCCCCCCCCTTTTTTTTTTTTTTTTACAGAATGTATCTTTCTGGTATAATTCAATAAAATTAACTGACACAGAGTTATAAAAAGTAAAATGACTGCAAGAAGTACCGAAATCATTTAATAAAACTAAAATTCCTGGTTGCTGACTTCAGTGTTGCCCTGTCACAGGTACTTCAGCAAATCAAACAAAAAATCTTCTAGATATTAGCCAGAATGAGGGAGATGTTTGCATTATTGCATAAGTAAATGCACAGTGTTTATCAATTTGCATAGATTTCCTTTTTCAGATAAATGAATATTCATATTCCATATCAAGGTAATATTTGTAGAACAGGTGAATATGAATAAAAGTATTTCAGGTGCGCACACTTCTTATTGAAAGTCATAAGCATTAAGGATCTAGAGTCCTCTCTCGGTAGCGGTGGAATTGATAGACATCTACACAGGATACTCTGTAAATCATATTTAACGCCCTGACAGAGGGTTCATCGGACCACTTTTATACTATTTATCTCCCATTCCATTCTCGAATAGCGCGCGGGAAGAAAGAACATCTGGATCTCTCTGTTCGAGCTTTGATTTCAAGTATTTATTCAGATGATCTTTTCTACTTATGTAAGTGGGAGGCAACAATATATTTTCGCATTCGGAGGAGAATGTTGACGATTGTAGTTTCGTAAGTAGCCCACGTCGCAGAGATAAACGACTTTGTTCTAATGATTCCCAACCCAGATCCTGTATCATTTCCGTGACGCTGTCTCCCCTGTATCACGACAATACAAAACAAGCTGCCCTTCTTTCGACTCTTTCGATGCCCTCCGACAAACCCACCTGATAAGTATCGCACACCGGGCAGCAAGACCAGATAAAACAGGAGGAATCTCACTGTATTATTGATTCTGTCCTTTTTGTAGCTAAGCAAGGAAGTCCTTTTAGAGGAACGAAAGAAGATAGTGATTTTGGTGATCCACATAGCGGCAAATTTCTAAATACAATTGATCTCATATCATACTATAGTGTCCCCCTTCGTCTGCGTATTGAACGCCACAAAAAAGGCCAGATTAGCTGTTTTCACAAAAAATATACAAGATGAGTTCCGTAACTTGATAGCTGCTAAATACTTTTCACTGTTGTTTGACTGCACTCCAGATATCAGCCACAATGCACAGATGACACAAGTAATTCGATATGTCAAGTCGAATGACTCAGGGGTTGTGGAAAGTTTTACTGGCTTTTTTACAATTACAGACAAAACAGGAGAAGGCCTTAGTCAAGAGATACTGCAAAAATTGGAACAAGATGGGTTGAACAGTAAGTGCTGCAGAGGGCAGTCTCATGACAATGGGGCAAACAGGGCTGGAAAGTACAAAGGGGTCCAGTCAAGAATACTTCAGAAGAATGAACTGACCTATTTCGTAGCATGTGCTGCTCACTCTTTAAATTTAGTAGTAGCAAAATCAGCAGACATTCAGCAAGACTAGGTGATCTGCAAGAGTAGATGCGGTTGAAGCTGTTTACAGGCATTTTCATAAAGTTTTGAAGGCCCTGGAAGAAACTGAAACTTATAAATTGTCAACACCAGAAACAAAATCAGAGACAAGATCTATTTTGAAAAATATGAGAAAACTCAAAGTCATTACTTTAACTTGTTTCTGGTATGCAATATTAAAATAAATTGCTCATGTTAATCAGTGTCTGCGAAGTTAATACTTTACAATTGATAAAGCTGTTCGAAACATTCAAGGACGTTTGGGCTTTCTCAAAACTTCCCGGGATTCTTGTACCTCTGAAGCTATTTCTGAGGCCAAAGTGATAGCAGAAGATAATGAGGTATCAACGGTATTCTCCGAAAAAAGGATTCGAAGAAAGATGAAAATGGCCGATGAGCTTTTTGAGGTTGAAGTATCCAACATTCACAGAAAAAATAAGGAATAATTGGCAGAGCTTAGTACGAGGTTTACCGCACTTGAGAAAATTGGCACAAAAATTAGTTTTCTGTGTGGTGTGCAAATTCTAGAAATGGAAGTGGAGGACTTGAAGGCCAAAGCAGCGGAACTAGCAAAAGATCTTAGCGAAGAAGAACTTGAAGTTGAAAGTTTCAGACAACATGCGCTGGCAGTAGGCAGAGCCTTGCAAGATTCCACTGCATCATCAACATTAAGTTTAATTTATAAAAATAAATTGGTAGACTGGTATCCCAGCCTTACTACAGCGTTAAAATATATCTTACCATTCTAGTTTCTGTTTCTTCTGGAGAAAGAAGTTTCAGCAAGCTGAAACTAATTAAATACACTTGAGGAGCACGACTGCTTAACAAATCTGAGTATAATATCCATAGAGCACAAACAAGCTGCTTCTCTAAACTATGATGGTATCAAAAACAGTTTTGCAGCAAAAAAAAAAAAAAAAAAAAAAAGCTCGAAAAATGAAATTTTGAATTGATTTTTGTACGATGAGTAATCTTGTAATATTTTTGTATGTATTAAAATTGTTCTGTTTTCCTTTGATCTTAATTCAGTCAATAAAATAAGTTCATGTTGTGACATTTATTTAGAAATATGTAACCCAATTAGCGAAAAAAGTCGATTGTTACGGGGGGGGGGGTGAAAGAAGGGGCGGCAAATTTAAGCTTGCTCCCCTTGGCAAATGTCCTAGATCCGGCCCTGCACACATATTTCGGTCGGTCCTGGAAACGTGCTCGAATAACCGAAACTTAGGCGACCGATCACGAAAAGCGGGTAATACCGGTTCCAGTCGCAGCTAGGCACAAATTTTCGTATGTCTCTAATGGGTAGTACATCTATACCTAATACAGGAGCTGGAAATTCGATATTGCGAGTAAATTTTCGATTTAAATTATTTCAATCACTGTAATTCGTTAACGTCGAATTAGGACGTAGTGAAGTTGTGACGCCCCTTCCTATGTTTTCGCCACATCCGCGAGACCGTCCGTTGCCCTCGTCACTGCGCTCGAGGTGAAGTTAGGCGCAATCTGCTTCGTTACGTACAGTAATCTTCGCTAATCATCATCGGTAAAGGAACTGTTAATTCAGTTTTCATTGGTGGCTCAAAAAATACTCAAAGGTTCGCCCTAATTCAGTAGAGAAGGATATTAGATATTTCGTCACAACTATCGCCTCTTTGTCCTAGTTACAAACAAGTGTTTTTCTCAATGAAAAGCTAACAGAACCATTGGCTCCACAAAGTAACACATGGATACCTGCGAAAGATCTACTGACAACCCAGAAAAATGATGTGGCCAACGGATGTGTTGTAGAACTTAATTTAATTGATTTGAAAATGGTCTTCAAGATCCGAAGCTGGTAAGCCTACAAAATTGAGTGTGTGTCCATACGCAAACTCATGTAATGGGCACTGAAGTACTACTGACAGGAAACTTTTATCTGTCTAATACATGTGAAAGTATTCACCCGACTTTATTCAGAATACTTACTGCTATGATAGCTCTGCAGGCTCATAAATTTTACTAAAATCACTTCACTCCACATTTTTATGTCACTGGCACAGCTACCGTAATAGATATTTTGATAAAAAATTAAATAAAAATTAAAAAGAACCAGTCTTGGTTGCACAAAACTGATATTTCATTTACTTATAAATGACGCGTTTCGCCTCTTCAGGGCACCATCAGAATTTGAAAGAGGGAAGAAATTTACAAACTTGTTTAAATACAGAACTAAAAACATGTTAAATCTTTCCTAAGCAAGGGGAGGTCAAGACTTATAAAACTGCTGGCCACATGACAACATTCATGTTTTGGCGTGGGGGGAATGAAGATTGAGCCGACCGCAGTGGCCGAGCGGTCTGCGGCGCGCCAGTCACGTTCTGCACGGCCCCTACGGTCGGGGGTTCGAATCCCCCCTCGGACATGGATATTTGTGCCGTCCTTTGTATTCGCTAGTTCATAAGTAGTTTGTAAGTTTAGGGACTGATAACCCCATAGTTAAGTCCCATAAGCTCTACAAACATTTGAACATTCGAATGAAGATTGAACTAATAAATAGCGCTAAAGAGTATAGTTCAACAAATAGAATTACTAATCTCTGAGGTTGCAAAACGTCAAATGATTAAATTCAATAAATTAGAACCTTTACAACAGATCTGGTAACTGTTGCTCAAGAATGGGAGGGCAATGAATTCAATGGTAAAACCTAATTCAGCCGCGCGAAGCTTTGACTACTCACGTAGGAGCTGCTCCCTGCCACAACCGCGGACCATCTGTTGTAAAGGTTCCATTTTATTGAATCTAATAATTTGACTCTCTGCTACCTCAGTAATAAGTAATTTTATTTGTTAAACTATGCTCTTAAGCGGTATTTATTAGTTCAGTCTTCATTCCCCCCCACGACAAAACGTGAATGAGGTCATGTGGTCTGCAGTGCAGTTTTATCAACTGCACTTTCCCTATTTCTAATATTGCTTGCTGAGGAAAGATTTAACGTACTTTTAGTTCTGTTTTTAAATATATTTGTAATTTTTTTTCCTCTTTCAACTTCTGATGTTGCCCAGAAGAGGCGAAAAGCGTCATGTATAAATAAATGAAACATCAATTTTGTGCAACCAAGACTGTTTTTTATCATCATAAATTTTATGTTACAAAGTGTTTACTTCTCAGTGCAAGACTTATTTTTAGTTGAAACTATCTGAAATTTATGGTTTTGTTTCCTTTTACAGACACCTTAGACAAATAAGTCGTATAAATAATCTTCAAATACCATTTGTTGAGCATCACGTAAAAAATAGAAGAAACATAAATTATTTAGGGAAAATAAATTGCCGCGTCCCTATATTATTTTGATCAACTCTGAAACAATATGGCCAAAGTTTCAATTTTTGTTGTTCAGTTCTGAAAATACGTTGGAGTTGGGGCCGGCACCAGATGGCAGAAATCCACACTACGCCACTGCAACTGTCATTCAATAACAACACCTTCCTCTACACCACAGCATCACCAGCAAACAGCTGCAAACTGCAACTCACTTTGTCCATCAGATCATTTATATAGATGGAAAATAATAGCAGTCTTATCACACTTTTCTGGGGCACCCCTGACGATACCCTAGTCTCTGATGAACACTCGCCATCGAGGACAACGAACTGGGTTCTATTACTTAACTAGTTTTCGACCCACTCACATCTTTGGGTACCTATTCCATAAGCTCGTACCTTCGTTAGCAGTCTGTAGTGTGGTACCGTCTCAAACACCTTTCGAAAATCGGGAAATATGCAGTCTGCCTGTGGATCTTCATCCATAGCATGCAAGATATCATGAGAGAAAAGGGCAAACTGGGTTTTGCAAGATTGATGCTTCCTAAAGCCGTGCTGATGTCTCGACAGAAGCTTTTCCATCTCAAGGAAATTTTCTGTATTAGTACTGAGAATATGTTCAAGAATTCTACAGCAAACTGATGTTAATGATATAGGTCTATAATTTCGTGGCTCCGTTCTTTTGCCTTTCTTATATAGGGGAGTTACCTGTGCCTTTTTCCAATCGCTTGGAACTTTGTGCTGGATCAAAGATTCGCGATAAATGCAAGCTAAGTAAGGGGCCAATACCACTGAGTACTCTTTGGAAAACTGGATAGGAACTCCATATGGATCTGGCGACTTGTTTGTTTTCAACTCTCTCAAAAAAAAAAAATGTTCAAATGTTTGTTAAGCTTATGGGACTTAACTACGGGGTCATCAGTCCCTAAACTTACAAACTACCTATGAACTACTTACGAACTAGGACGGCACAAATATCCATGCCCGAGGGGGGATTCGAACCCCCGACCGTAGTGGCCGTGCTGACCGTGACTGGAGCGCCTCAGTCACCTCGGCCACCGCGGCCGGCTCAACTCTCTCAGATGCTTCTCTACACCAGCTATGCCTATTACAAGGTCCTCCAATTTGGAGTGAGTGCGACCATCAAAAGAAGGTGTTTGCATGGTCCTCCTGCATGAATGATTTCTTAAATGTTAAATTTAAAACTTCATTTTGCGGTCTTCTATCACCACCTCAGAATGATCAACGAGTAACTGAATAGGGACCTTTGATCCGCTTACCAATTTCACATAGGACCAGAATTTTTTCGACTTCTCGGCAAGATCTTTTCCTAAGGTATGACGGTGATAGTTATTGTATGCTTCGCGCATTGCTCTTTTTTTATTTACTTGACCTTTTTTGAACAGAGAACGCAAGGAGGCATCCTTCAATCATATAAGTCCTCTTTCAATCATATAAGCAGCCCTTAGAAGCTAGTCAAGAATTTTTTTGTCATTTTTAAACTGTGATTTAAGCTTTATCGCTTATACCTTATTTTATTGTGTGACATGCACTTTTTATTATTCTGATGAAGGCACTTCTTGTAGTTGCCGAAACCTGGTCAATACATTTTATCTCTGTGTCCGACGGCTGTTTTATTATCGTTTAAATTATATTGTTGTTAATTTTTCAAGAGCGCCATACTAAGCGTTTTGCAGTTTATTTGCAGCCCCAGCTGCTTAGGATAAGAGAAGAAAGACATATTGTTCACTGTGAGATACAGGATCATGCAGCCTTGACGGATGCCTGGAGTCTGGATATGGGCCTCCGTGCGACAGGATAAGTACGCACATGGCTAGAACCAGAGAAGAAAGACATATTGCTCATTATGACCATGGAGGTAAATCTTGATTGTGACATACTGGATCGTACAGACACGACTGCTAGGCCTGCCTGGAGTCTCGATTTGGGCTCGCTTGTACGAAGTAGGCCTATCCACGTGGATAACGGGAACATACCTGGAACACTACTGATTATTTGCATGGTTATCATGGTTTCAGCTTCCGTTTTAAGGAGAGAGAGCCATGTGTTCACCTCGACAATATATTTCGTAGGAGTAACACTACATAGCCGTTTCAGACGATCAAGGTTCTGATTTCATCTCGATGAATGCATCCGAATATGGAACATCCAAGGATAATGAATGTTAACAAATTGCATCCCTTATCATATCATGTTTTCTTCCGACTAGATGATTAAAGATTCCTTCTGTTTTCACAAAACAAGTAAAATGTCATAATTTACTACCGTTCTCCTTTTCTTGGTCATGCATGCAGTTTTAATGGTACTATGTTAGAAAATCCTTTACAACGCTTTAGGGGTCAGACATTGAGCTTTCTGTCACTCTTTCATTTTGAGATACCAACACAAACATTCCTTACCGATACAGTACTATTAATTTTAACTCTCCCCTTTTTATTTTTATTTTTCGCTACAATCATCACAAAGAGACTACTAACTTTTATATGTTAATTATTATGTAATTTACGATAATTTCTCTCTCTCTCTCTTTTTTTTTTTTTTTTTTTTTTTTGAGTCAGAGTTTATGCTTTCTCAGTTGAACTGTTTCGACCTACTTGCAAGTTTATAGTAAACTATGTTATTCTAAAAAATCTTGCCATAGCTTATTCTAAGTCGGCTATGAAATTTTAGTTAACTTTCTTGAATATTAAAAAGATCGTTACAGGCAATTCTTGGCGAACCGTACTCTCACCGCATTTCTCTTTCTGTGTTTATAATTTTTTTTATTGAGAAACTGCTGATAAACTAATATTTATCGTTTCCCCTGCCTTTCGGCAGAGACGAAGAAGGACAAATTAAGTGGAATAATCACATATAATTAACTCTTATACAATGACATTGTACAGAATCTGAAAATATGTTGTTGTTGCACCTGTTAATGCGTAGGAGTGACATTTGTGCATGTCGTGACATCTTCATATTTGCTCTAAATTCTTTGGTGCTGTATTTGAATCGCAATTCAAGTGTGCCGATGTATACATCATCAACAACATTGACAATACTGTGAAGATGGGTGGAAATTAAGCATTCAGTGGCTCAAGAAACGCCGCAGAGGATAAGAAACATGAATTTTCTTTAACATAAAACAAAGGCACATTGGATCCTGGGATTCTTTTGCCGTGAATGAACGTGGAAAGGTGCAACATTGTATCTGAAGACAGTCTTGGATGCTGTGTAGTACAGTTTTTATGCTGTAAATCGGACAAACAACTGACCGGTAAGATAAATTGAAATGGTGTTACTTGTTTAGAAAGAGTTGTTAGCTGGTAGATAATATGTAAACATTCAGAGCGTCTGTCGGGCATCTTGATCTTTTCATGTATTCAGTTTGTTAGTTTAATCTTAGGTATGTTTTCGCCCAACATCTGTTAGTAATGACGTAATTTTATTATTGTAGATTTTAAGATTGGTGACTGTAGTAGTGTCTGGGATGAACTGACTGCAGATATGAGCTCATTGTAGTGTAGATGTAAGCGACGTACAAAATTAAAAGCGATATAGGCTACTTTCTCAGACTATGTGGAAGTATTGTGCGTTGCATTCCACTACAACAGTTAATAATAATAATATTGCTTGACAGATTTCTTTGAAAGGCTGTTTTACCGATGTAATTACTTTGATTTATGGTTTTGTAGTGTACATAGTTTTGAGCTACTTTCTGTCAAGTGATAACTTCGAATCTGTTGGCTGTGCCTGTTAAGAGGCTCAAACATCTGTCTGATGACGTGCTTCCATGTAGTGTAATGATAGACTGTGCTGTTAGAACTTTTCCACTTACACATGGGGTTGGATAATGACAGTGTGATGTATCTGTCAAGTGCAGTTAAACTAGAAGTTAATGTTGTATTTTTGCAAAGCCTGACGCACTTGGTTTCATACTGCCTCGCAAATTTAGTGATATTGATACAATTGGGGACTATTCCACTTACTGAACCATTTAATGAATATATTGTTAATTTTACTAATTAAGCCCTGTTTAAATTGAATGCATACAGTAAACTATTCACTACTGATTTCATTATTAAGTGTTATTTGAAAATTGTTTGACGGACTTCGCTAAAGGGATTGGGTGTAAGTAGATGGTTGGCTTTTCAATCCGACATATAATTTGTGAAATAAAATTGCATAGCAGCAACTGAAAAATTGAGCTCTATTTATGTCTGGTACTGAAGTTTTGCTGAAATTTGCACCTCTTTGTTGAAACTTCACTTCAGAATCTGGGCCTAGATATTAGTAGTTAGAGCAAATATTATAGCAATACATAAGTGATATGTCATGCTTACTGTAATTTCTTTGTATTTACCACGCTTGTAGAATGCTATTACTTTTGGGAAAGGGGCTTCAATTGTGTGAAAAATATTGTTTATTATTTTAGGAAAACACTGGAAAGACATTCACGAGATTAAATAATCCACTGGAAAAATGTCTCAGCCAAAATCAGATGCTTGGGGTAACACATTAGATCTTCAGTCCCCTGCACTAGTGAAGCTGCAAATGGAAGTTGATGATTGTGAGATGTCACCAGTTGCAGGACTCACAGCAAATTTGAGTGGTGCCTCTATTGGATCAACACCACGTAGAAAATTATCAGCTATACATAATGATGAGAATAATCCTGCTGACGAATCAACAAGTAAATGTGAGTAATAGATTTATCTTTCAGATTTGAGATCCTTGAGATTCTGCATATGTTTGTCCTAAGTGCAGTTACCAGAAATTTGTCGATTTGTTTAGTTATTAGAATTTTGAATAAGAGGTAACAATAGTAAGTTTATGCAAGTGCTTCCTCGTGGAGTTCGAGTAATGTAGTTGAGATTGTGATTGAAGTCTTGACATGTCTACATGTGTGGGCTGGAGGTTCTCCTTTAAGTGGCAATATACTTGTTCGTTTTCTTTCATTATAGGGTGATTTGGAAGTCTGGTGTGCTTTAGCAGAACTTGGGAACATTAATTTTTAGAAATTCAATAAACTGTTTTGTAAATTAAATGAATATTAAAAAAAAACTGAAAATGTCAAACTCATTTAATCCTAGCATCTGTAGCAATGCTTAGCGTTGCATATTACACAATCAGGTTTCCTAGTAGGGTAGCAAAATGTCAAGAATTTGAGGAGCTTTCTGAAACATATTATGCTAGGAATTTCCAGTAAATCATGTTCATTATTTTCCATCCATACTAACAGATGGAAAGGAACTGTGTGGGAAGTTCAGTATGATAATAATGCAGAAAAGATACAGTGCACCCACAAAAATTGTCATAGATATAAAGTGGAAAAATAAGGCTAGAAACATTCAGCTTTTCCACAGCCCTCTGCCATGCACTTACGTGATTTGCAGAGTATCCCATTTAGATGTAAAACACAATCACTCTTTGCCGTAATATGGTCTGTCCACAAAGAACAGTCTGTTGTTAAATGTTTGAGCACATAACATCGGCACTGATTGTTAACTGTGTCTGAACAATAAATTTGTGTTGTGATATGTGCAAAAGCATGATGATAAAAGTTGGTGGATTGAGTGAAAATGCTCAGATCTGTGGTTTCAGATGTCTAGGTAAAACTTTACAAAGGGCCATGTGTGCCTCACCTTTTAGTGTACATAGATGATCAATATTAATGGATTTTTAATGAAATTATGGAGCTAGGTAGGTGGATAGGTGAAAAGTTCTATGCCATTTCAATAAATTCAATCCACTTGCTAGCATTTACATGTCTGACAAGGGCATTTCATGGATAACTCATAATAAAGTTTAGCCCTCATTTGCATGTAAAATTTGTAGTGTGTGGCCAGGAGATTGCTGCAGATCTTGTTGCATGAAATGTTTTAGTCAAGCGTTTCTTCAGTCTGGTTTTGTCTATTGGTGCATGGCAAATTTTAGAGTGGCATACACACAACAGGGGTCTAGAGTGTTCAGTTAAATTTTACTTATGGCAGTGGCAATGTAGTGTACCAATATTGACAATGAAATGTTCACTTCACAAACAAATTTAACTCCTTGACCAGACAAGGAAACATTGGTAACCTGTCAACACTCGTAGCCAATATGACAACCAAAACATTCATAAATGGAATCGAAAAGTTCAATTGACCAGGAAGACACCTCAAAAGTGAGACCAATCAACTCCCTTGTATATATATCATAGCATAAAAAAATATCATATACTTCAGTTAACCTTTACTGCACCTAAAATCAAGAAAATGATACCAACCAACCACTGCCCAAATCCCATCAACATTAAAATGGTATTGAATACTTAATTTGACCTCAAATGAAGACAACCATATCAATTCACTCCCCCCACCCAAACAATAAGAAATAGTGTCAAACAGTTAAGTCATTTCAAATGTGCCATTCTAACAGCCTTCTTCACCACATGACCACTTTCGTATTTTCGCATTTTTTGGCTTTGCCAAAAGCAAAAATAACTCCACACCACATGACCTACATGCAATATATTGCCGCGAGAGACCACGTACACAGACTGCCGGCGTGGCGCAGGGGATAGTGTCAGAGTGCAATGCCTCTTTGTCGCCAAGGAGATAAAAATCCTGGGGCACCTAGTCAACGGAGATGGTGTCCGCCCTGATCCAGATAAAGTAAGGGCAGTCACAGAATTTCCAACTCCTCAGCACATCCGTGATGTGAGAAGTTTTCTCGGGATGTGCTCCTACTACAGACGTTTCATAAAAGGATTTTGTAACAAGGCATGTCCATTACAAGAATTTCTGCAGGGAGACGCCAAGTTTTACTGGGATGAGACAAAATAAAGAGCTTTCCGGGCACTTAAGGAGGCTCTAACTTCAGCACCAGTGCTAGCCTTGTACGACGCGAATGCAGAAACGGAACTTCACACAGGTGCCAGTGGTTATGGGATTGGCTCAGTGCTTGTACAAGTTCAGGAAGGCGCTGAAAAAGTGATAGCCTGTGCGTCAAGAGTACTCTCAAAGTCTACAATTGAAAAAGAATGTCTCGCAGTTATCTGGGCTATCAACAAGTTCCGGCCATATTTATTCGGCAAACCATTCACCGTCGTGACAGACCACCTCTCTTTGTGTTGGCTGACTAACGTGAAGGATCCATCAGGTCGATTAGCAAGATGGGCACTAAGACTCCAAGAGTACGATGTCACAGTGGTATTCAAGAACGGGCGCAAACACAAGGATGCCGACTGCCTTTCGAGGAATCCATTAGTGGAACACAACAGCATGAATGAAATTTCAGCCCTCACTGAATTAGATGACATTACAGCTGAACACAGGGACGATCCAGCACTATTAAAAACGATAGAGGCCTTTGAGAAAGGAGAACCGACCAATGGAGACTTCCAACTTACAAACGGAACATTGTATAAGAGCAACTACGATCCACTGGGCCCCAAATGGCTACTTGTTGTTCCAGCTCATCTCCAGCCAGCTATTTTCAAATATTTCCACGATGCTCCAATATCCGGTCATCTGGGATTCGTGAAGACCCTAGGCAGAATCAGACGCATGTATTACTGGAAAGGTCTCTACTGATCTGTCAAGCACTATGTGTGTCACTGTAAAGAGTGCCAGTGACGGAAGCATGTGCCGCAATTACCTCCAGGGCATCTCATACAGATTCCGCCGGCAGCAGCTCCATTCCACTGAGTTGGGATCGATCTTTTAGGGAGGTTCCCGAAGTCGACAACCGGTAACCGATGGATAATAGTCTGCACTGACTACCTCACACGCTACACTGTGCTGACTGCAGAAGCTCCAGATATCACAAGATTCCTTGCAGAAGACATTATTTTGAAGCACGGAGCACCACATGTGATGATATCTGATCGTGGAAAAGTATTCCAGTCGAAACTAGTATCAGAAGTAATGTCACTGTGTGACACTGTCGACTGAATGACAACTGCATACCATCCTCAGACAAATGGTCTTACAGAACGTTTTAACAAGATGTTAGCCAATATACTGCCGATGTACGTTGATATTGAGCAGAAGGATTGCGATAAAATTCTGCCAGTTGTGACATTTTCTTACAATACCGCAAGACAAGACACCAGAGGCTTCATGCCGTTTTTCGTGCTCCATGGCCGTAAAGCTGAGACTACAATGGGTACGCTGTTCCCTTTCCAACCGGACGACAATCAGGATGACTATGTTAAACAACTCGTCACCAGGGTCGAAGAAGCAAGAAAGCTGGCTCGCATATGGACACTGGACGCCCAGGAGAAGGACCGTCAGCGGTATAACGACAAGCACCGACCTGTTGTGTACAGCCCAGGATATCTTGTATGGATTTTTACCTCTGTATGGAAGGTTGGACTGTCAGAAAAGTTATTGAAGCAATACTTTGGTCCGTATCATGTCATACGCCGCCTGTCAGGCGTCACATATGAGGTTGAGGATTATGAGCCGTTGTCGAAGTGACAAAAGCGAAGAGACATTGTTCACGTCCTGCGCATGAAGCCTTACTGTGATCCTGAAGAGCAGGTAGACGACAATGGCTTCTTGTTCAAGGTCTCTAAGGACGGTAATGTTCCTGATGAAGCCATGACAGGAACGTCTGCCATCGATAATCATGGAGAAGGAAAGGAGGACTCGTGACACGGTCAAGATCCAGGATATTGCAGCTAACTCCACAAGGAACGCAACAGCGGGTCGCTGTTTCTCCAGGAGTGGGAGCAATGCCACGAGAGACCACATACACCGACTGCCAGTGTGGCGCAGGGGATAGCGTCACTGACTGTGGTGCTGAAGGTCGCCGGTTCAATCCCGCGCCCCCCCCCCTCCGCCCCCCCAGCACAAATTTATTTCTTTGTAATTAATAATTCCAGAATGTTCTACATCTTTCTTATGTTCACTTGTAAATTCTACTTGTTTCTTATGTTAACTGTTCTTCTAATTTCTGGTAAACTCTGTCTGTGTATAAATAGCAGAGCACTCTGCCCGAGAGGCAGTCAGTGCTGCATGTATGTTGAGTTCGTAATAAACGTGCTTTGAGTGTAAGTCCTGTGTTCAGTTGCCTTCGAAGTCAAGCCTGCTTCCATTGTAACTCGACAGTATTACTAACCTACACATACTATGAAAATGCTGTTGAAAATCCCCCTTCCAGTAATGTGAACCTTACACTAACATCCTCAACTACCAGCAACACCAATAGAATCTACACTAAAAAAGTAAACAAAAATAGGTCATGGCATAAAAAATACTAACGCAAAAAACAAACAACAAATACGTGCCCACGTAACCCCCATCCTCCAGCACCTTTACTTTCATTAGCTTCATTGGTTGTTGAAATCTTGTACATCGAACACAATCAACTATAAACACCAAGCAGCTAAAGAAATTTTATTGTGGCCAACATAGTCTCTCTACAGTGCATCTTGCATCAAGAAAGAATGAAACTTGTCATATCCATTTGAACTAAAACAGAGCAATAAAATAAATGAAATTATAGAAATGTGATCTAAACATCATGCTACTAAAACACGTAGATGAAACAAAACAACTTCAAAAGAAGCAACCGTGCCACAAGAATGTGAAGAATGTTGCACATCATACAGATATTCAACCATGTAACTTCCACCACAGGAGCAATAACCCAACGTCACCAGCCAAACATGGGTGGAATCACATCCTACAAATGAAGCCCCTGACAAACCAGGGAATCCTGGAACTACAGAAATCTCGGTGGCATAGGCATCTCGGAACCTCTCTCTTCTCTCCTTCCCTCTCTCCAAGCACATGCAATCAAAAGTGACTACACAACATATCTCAGATTTAGAACCTTGCACTCCAGTGCTTGTAAGAGCACTCAAGAGACCACTTAGAATAGTTATCAAATTTACTACTACAATATAATGAGGATAGTTTACAACTCACCACATAGACGTATGCTGAGCTGCGGCAGGCTTATAAAGACAGATTTTATCAAAGTTAATGATTTCCCACTGCTGAACCATACATGCCCAACTTTTGTTACAACTCTTTGTTATCCCTCCAGAAACACTTAGTAAATGATGTATAAAAGTTATTCATAATAAGAATACAATATTATTATTAATGTAATCTCTATAAAAACAAATAGTCACTATGTAATTACAAAAAATATACTATTTCATTGGTCTAAATGACACGGGCTCAGATTTGGTTGGCAGTACTGAAGGACCCAGTATCACTCCTGCTTTGTCCCATGACATCGTAGGTGGGGACACAATAAATGGAAAAGGAGGTGGAAAAACATTCCGAAACAAAAACTCGCAAAATAAAACTTTATAATAAACAAAAAGAAACTGTTGCTCTATCAAATTATGAACAATCAAAATTTAAAGAGTGTGTGTGTGTGTGTGTGTGTGTGTGTGTGTGTGTGTGTGTGTGTGTGTGTGTGTGTTGGAGACCATTGGGTGCCTCTCTTTAAGTGGCACCCAGGCATAATAGCCTTTCACTGTTCCTCCAAGCTGTGTTATTGTAGTCCATGTCTCTTCTCAAGAACGCAAACTTCTTGGCAGAAAAAAGGTCACCCATTCATAACTTCTGCTTTCTGATGAGAAAGGTGGTACCGGTGTTATCATGAATTGCAGAGGGTTTAATATCTCCACCTCCAAACTGTCAGTGTCCACATCTCAGATATCCAGATAACATCTAATTACTATTCAAATGTGCTCTCTCCTCAGTATACCTCTTACTCCTCAACATGACAAACTTCTGCACACCCATATTCTATGTGCTTTCCAAAATCTATATACCCAACAAATGTGGCCAATCCATTATAACTGGGTACTTTGCTGTTGTCAACCTACTCCTCGAACATAATCTCCTGTGGGTTGGTACTTCTCACATCAAAAATTGATGTAAATGGTGGGAAAAAATAAAAACTGGGAATGTAAAAATGTACCTTTATTCATACTCAGACCACTAACAGGCCGTGTATTTTGGCACCTGTCGCCATGTTCACATAAAAAGATAACTTCCAGTCAACCTGGCTACCCATGAACAGTGTATCTGCAGTGACATTCCTTGTCCACTTTATCCTCCCCCCACCCTCCCTCCCCTCTGCCCCCCTATCTAGTTCACAAACAAATTGCCAAACGCCCCTAATCATCCAACCATCATCACCCAAGAATAAGAAGTGTCAAATATTACTGTGGACCAAGGCCAGTGAAAGGCCCAAGCCATGCAGTACTTAGCTTGGAGTGTGCCGTGGTGAAGGAGCACCAGACAGGAAACAAATGTAAGATTTTCTTTAAACAACATAATTAAAATTACTGTTTGTCATTTGGTGCTGACAGGTGAGAAGGGTGCTTTGCATGTCACAATTAATTGTAAAAACTGAAATAGAGCGAAGTATACAAGGGAGAGGAGGAGGTGCCTAATGATAAATTGCTCCTATGGAAAAATGTTCTCCAGTTAGCTGTGGTTGTGATTAAAACCACTGAACTGGTGTGTTTTGCCAGGGGTCGTGATGTCCAGATGCAGGTATGTCTTCGCCAGAGTTTTTTCTGTCACCCTTAGTGTGGTCTTCCGTCAGCTACCCAACCTACACAACTTCTTCGTACATTCATGCGTGCATGTTAGAAACTTTCTATTCTCTTTCATGTTCTAATTGACAACTCGTGCCAGAAGAATATGCTGTTCTTAAATATAAAGGGGAAGGTGAAGACATGTTCACAACATTTTCAGAACTTGCTTTACCTTTTTTCTTTTTCTTTTTTGTTTTCTTTCTTATTAGGCCTATAATAAAGAATTCTTTTACCTGTACTACTGTGCATGTTTATGTGACCACTTCTGGGATGAGGAAAAATGCTAGACATATTAAGTATATTACAAACAGTTTTTGACTGTCAGAAAAATGCTATGCATGCGATAGATCGCGTAACTTTTGAAGGTGCAAGTTCTTGCGGGTTAAAATAATTACAAAAATTTATCTGAATTTCTACACCATGGAAGTAATCATCAGATTGTAAAATTACCACATGAGACTTTTACAGAAGTAAGAAATGCTCCTGTTGTATAAAAGATTAAAAAAAGAATATTCTAGTTATTGGCTGGCAATCTGAAGAAAAAAATTTTTTAACATAGTGGCATGCTGCTAAGGGGCTATCGATGTGCCAGCAGATCAAGGCGGCATCAGACTGTATTATGTGAACATTTTGAAAATAATATGTTGCTGCTCAACACACAATGCTCAGTTGCAGACCACCACAATGAAATTGCTGCTTGATTGTGCCTGTCTGCTACTTAGTTACATCTGTCTGGTTATTCCCTCCTGAATTTTCCATTGTTGGATCATGCAAACATATATCTACTCCATATGCAAACAAACTGGATACATTATTTTTGTCTCATCCCATTCCCCTCAGCAGGCTCAGCATTTGTTTGCTGTGTAAGGGCTTGGTGAACCAGGGTCCCTTAGCAGGGGACTGCTTCATGCCAACAGTCCTCTATACTGTAAGCTCTGTGAGTGCCTAAGTGTCCATCAGGGGATCAGCATTAATTTGCTGAGTGTGGGCCTGGTGACCCTCTGGTTCTGAGTTGGGAACTGGTAGGCGCCGCCAGTCACTGTAACCTGTGGGCACACTTCAGCGACCACTGTGTGGCACGGCAGTGTAACGTTGTGCATACTAGGGAATTAGGGATCTTGGCTTGATCACCCAGGTCGTGAGGAAGGAAATTCAAATCTGTAAAAAAAAAAAAAAAAAAAAAAAAAAAAAAAAACAACCCACGCTCAATCCTTGTGTTACATGCTGATGGGATGCATGTCTGTCTAGGTGGACATTCAGTTCTGCAGCTGCTCATGGGACCGAGATGGGCCTTTCTAAAAAAAATTCCATATCCTCCTAGTGGGATGGGGGTACTAACACCCACTCTAAGAAAAAGGCTTGGGTATCCAGTCCTCCAGACTCAGGTTCCGCAAAAAATCTTATGTTCAGTGTAACAGAACACAGCGTGTTAATCATAACATGTTTCTTTTAACAATGAGAAAGGACAGTTCTTTTGAAAAAGTTTTGCCCTGTAACATAGAGATTTAGAAGGAATTACAGGTGGTTTAAAATCTGTTAACAGTTACGGACTGGTACCCTGTTAGTGGAAATACCAATATATGTCAAAACTACTGTCAGCTAAGTGCCTTTGAGAAAAGCTAATAGAAACAGAGCTACATAGTACCCTGAAATATAGTAAGTGAATAGTCTTCTGTAGGGATCTCATCAATATTCCTGTAGAAGAGCTGAAGGAAGAGTGAGCTGCAGGAGGCATCATGGACATGCAGAATTTTAAGAAAAGGATGGATGGGGAACTCGTCCCATCTACCAGATCATGTGAAGGCAGGTTTCCTACACTTAAAATGTTGGCCCTATGTTCCTAATCCTATCCCTTTCTTTCAGTGTCAGTGTTTTGGGCACACCACATTGGGTTGAAAGAGGAAACTATCTGTGGAAAATGTGGGAAGGCCGCACAAGCTGGGTCTGAATACACTCCACCTATGAAGTGTTTTAACTGTTCAGGCAAACATCCAGTCTGGAGTAGGGACTGTACGGTTTACCACCAGGAAAAGATGATACAGCACATTAAGACATCTCAGCGTATCTCCTATGCAAAAGCCAAAAGACCTTAAAGGCCCTGCAGCCTCGTGCGTTCGTAACCTCTTTTCCCTCTGCTCTCCAAAAGCCAGTTGCCACAGTTGATACCTCCACACAAACGAATGTTGTCAGTGTTGACACGAATATGTGCACACGTCAGTGCACCTGTCAGGCGGCAGTGGCCTTATCATCTGTCGCTTCCCCACTGACATCCGAAAAAGCGCCGTCTACCAACTTTGTTGTGGCCCTCACCATACTCACTGCAGAGTCTGTCCAAACGTCTTTTTAGCCTGACCCTACACCTACTGTAATTCCTTCTAAACAACAAAAGCAAAGAAGTCAACAGCTAAATTGGTATCACAGGCGAAACCAGAAACAAAACGGACAGAACCTGTCACCATCACTCTTTCGGACTCTGCACTAGAGCCCATGGAGCTAGATGTCAGTCTGGGGCAACAACCTCACCCCATGGCTGACCCCAAACTGGGGCAAACATCTTGCACAAAGAGTGACCCTCCACCTATCGCGGGTTCCCAGCCCCATCCAAAAGATGAGGTGGAAATACAACCTCGTTGATGGCTCCCGTTTTGCAATGGATTTTACTGGGATTTAAGGACTCGTGTGGAGGAACTACGTTTACTATCTTAGGGACGACCTGTGTGTATACGTCTCCAGTACACTAATTTTAAGCCCACTGATAACCCTGAGATATGTGGTTACAGTCTCCACAGAAGTAGAGGAGTAGTATCTGATTTCATCAACACAGCCTACCACTCTGTACTCATCTCTCTCAACACAACCGTACAAGCTGTTGCAGTGTTAGTACATGCGTGCCTCCCACCGACTATATGCTCCCTGTATCTGCCTCCTCATGATCCTGTTAATGAAGAGGCACTTGAAGAGCTTCTTCAACAGCTCTCCCACCCATTCATTCTTTGTGGTGATTTTCATGCACATAATGTGCTTTTGGGCTCTCTAGTGACCTGCTCCAGGGGTCCGGCAGTTGAGAGGTTTCTCTTATCTTCATGTACCCATTTTTGCGCTGCAACAGAGTCGTTCTGTCATCGATCTTACATTATGCTCTTCGACCCTTGCCCTCACTACTCTGTGGAAAGTGGTTGATGACCTTAATGGCAGTGATCACTTCCCAACCTGGATTAATTAGCCAGATAGCATAGAGCCTGTATGACCACCACCATGATGGGCACTCCACTGAGCAGACTAGACACTACAGCCAACGTGATGTGTTAGATGAATGTGTTAGTGTCCAGGAATGGGTGAATCATATCCACCACGCCGCTGCAGCTTCCATTCCGCAATCTTCTGGACGACTGAGAAGGCAGAATAGGCCATAGTGGAGTGAGGAATGCCGCTCTGCAATAAGGACGTGGCCTGCAGTTCTGCGTAGGTTCCAAATCTGGCCAACTGCAGAGAACCTTGCAGCATTTCGTGTGACGAGGGCAAAATGTCGTAAAACTATACGTGAGATCAAGAAAAGACCATGGCAACAGTTCCTAAATACCGTTAATCGTTCCACAAAAAGCTCACAAGTTTGGGAGGCTATCTGTAGGATGTCTAGGAGAGGAGAAAGGTATCCAGTGGCTGCCGTGGTGGGGAATGGTACTTTCCAGACCAGCCCCATAGGTTATGGCGGTCTATTTTTCTACAGTTACCGCCACCGTCGGTTACAATTCAACATTCCAGTGCCACCGGGTGGCTGCTGAAAGTGGTATTTTGGAATTTCAGTCCAGCATTGAAGAGGAGTAAAACTGCCCCCTCTCTACATAGAAGCTGGATTTAGCATTGTCTGTGCCTCATGACACCTCACTAGGTCTCAATAGTATCCACTATACCATGTTATAACACCTTCCAGAGCAGAACGAGGTAATCCTCCTCAATCTTTTTAACTTTATTTGGGCTTAAAGTCATTTCCCCGTCAGCTAAACTGTAGACTGTTGGCCATGCGCTGCAAGTGTTGGCAACACTACAGAGTATCTATGTATACACTACAGCCTTCTACCATAGAGCAGGTATTGCATGTTTTATTTATTTTGTTATCTGTACGAAACAGTGATACCGGTAGTGATTTTAAATCTTCATTTTATGAAGACAATTATTGCTTTCTCATAGTTGCTTGCACCAAAGTTGCCAACATACGCGTCGTGCTAATAACATTTGGCGGCATCTTATCCTAAGGCAGCTCCACGAATGAGGTTTTTGTGGTTGTCTTATCTGTTGTACTTAGCCCTTTCTTTCCCCATGCTATTTTAGATACTGAATGAGTGGTCCCCTTCCTGATCGCTTTGAGTTTTAAGTGTGACCTTGTTTGCAATAGCGATCAACAGTATTTTTTCTGTCGTGAAAAGTTCCGTCCAGTGTTCTCTTTTTGTGGATGACTTCTGTCTTTTGCTCTTCTTCCAACCTAGCAACGACAACACATCAGTTGCAGCTCACTCTTCAACAGCTGGATGAATGGGCAAGAAAGACTGGTTTTAAGTTTTCCGCTGAGAAGTCTGCGTGTATCCTTTCCCGTACTGTTTAATTTATCTAAACTGCATATGAGGGGCTCTGTGCTCACTTTTATAGACGCTGTGAGGTTTCTGGGCCTCGCATTCAATTCTAAACTTACACGGTTGGCACACCCTAAGGACTTGAAGACACAGTGCCTCAAAGCACTAGCAATTTTAAAATGTCTTAGCCACACTTCTTGGGGAGCAGACAGAACCTGTTTGCTCCAGTTTTACAAAGCCTTTGTGCGATCTCATTTCGATTATGGGTGCACAGGGTACGGGTCTGCAAGTCCCTCTTATTTAAAGATTTTGAACGCGGTACACCACCCCTCAGGGGCTAAGGATTAATTTGCTGAGTAAGGGCTTGGTGAACCCGGGGTCCTGAGCTGGGGGCTGGTAAGCGCCACCAGTCCTCTAGACACTGTAACCTCTGGGCACACTTCTGCAACCACCGTTTGGTGCGATGGTGGAACGTTGTGTGTACCAGTGAAAGGGGATCTTGGCTTGACTGCCCGGGTTATGAGAATGTTACAAACCTCTATAAAAACCCTTCAATCCCGAAGTGTGCTACATGCTGACGGGATGCATGGCTGTTGAAGTGGAGCAGTCGTTAGTGAGCAACCTCTGGGGACACAGCTGCACCTCAGTTGTATGTACCTAGGGAAGCAGGACGCTGTATACGCGGACATTTGTTTCCTTAGCTGTTCGTGGGACCAGCATGAATTTCCTATGCTTTTCTTCCTCCCAGTGGGATGAGTGGACCACTGGGTGGAACTAACACCCGCTCCAAAAAGAGGGCTCCCTTAGGCAGTCCTCCAAACACAGGTCTCTGTCGTACGAGCATGTTAAAGAGAAACAAAGCACATTCTGCTGTACAGAATGTGTTTCTAGTAATTAAAAGGAAAGAGGGAAGTTTTGAAAAGATTTCGCCCTTCTACATTCAAAAGGGTTTAGAGGGCATTGCAGGATAAATGGGACCATCATGGTAGAAACTTCTAGTTCCCAAGAAGCGGTAAAAATTAGAAATGCCAAGTGCCTTGGGAGTATGAGAAGGACACAGATGCATAGTACCCTAAATTACAGCAAAGGTGTGGTCTCTCGTGATCTTGATATTCCAAATGAAGAACTTGAGGAGGAATGAGCCTCTGAAGGAATTGTGTACGGGCAGAACATCATGAAAAGGGTGGCTGGGGGACTTGTAAAATCAGTCCTTCATTCTCACCTTCAATAATCCAAAGCTGCCGGGCTATGTAAAAGCAGGATTCCTTAGATTAAAGGTGCAGCCCTATGTACCCAACCCTAAGCGCTGTTTTAAATGTCAGTGGTTCGGGCATACTACACTCGTTTGTAAAGGAGAGGCCGCTTGTGGTAAATGTGGGAAGGCCGCTCATCTGAGGGATCTGAGTGTACACCACCTGCAAAGTGTGTCAACTGCTCTGAGGAACACCCAGTATGGAGCAGGGACTGCACAGTGTATTTTGAGGAGAAAAAAGTGCAGGAAAGCAAAACCACCAAGTATATTTCCTACAGTGAGGGTAAAAAGATCTTTAAGGACATGCAACTTGCTTCATTTGTCACGTCCTTTGCTGCTGTTGTCAAAAAGCCAGCTCCCAAAGTTGGTGTCTCCACCCAGACAGACGTCGCTAGTGTCAGTACCAACACCTGTACCTGTGAGTGCACCTGCAAGGCTGCAGTTCTTACAGAACCCAAACCCCTGCCCCACACATCACAAAAAGGTAATGGAGTCAACATTACTGAGCTTTTGTCACCTCCCCGGCAGAGGCCATTGGTCAGGCCCTGGCACCTTCAAAGCCAGAGGCCATTCTGAAGGTTGTCACTGACCTTTCCCCTCCTACTGTCGCAAACATAAAGGTTGCGAAGCTGAAAAAGGCAACAGGGAAAGGTCACGAAAAGGTTAAATCAGATAATAAATCATCTGATTATGTAGAGGTCATTCTACCTCACTTCCCTTCTGACTCAGCTCCAGAGCTTATGGAGCTGGATGTCCCTCAAGGGCAAACACGCATCCCAAGAACGAGCCTCCAGCCAGGTCAGTCTCTCCCCCCCCCCCCTCCCCCCAAATGGAAAGAGAAGCCTCCGTGAAGATGGCTCCCATACTGTAGTGGAATGTGCAAAGCTTTAGGGTCCATGTGGAGGAATCGGGGTTGATGACTTGGGTTAAACCTGTGTGTGTGTGTGTGTGTGTGTGTGTGTGTGTGTGTGTGTGTGTCTGTCTGTCTGTCTGTTTTCAAGAGACTTGCTTTAAAGAAACAGACTCCTCTGAGTTACGCGGATATGTCCTCTTCAGAAAGGATGACCTAACTGGTGTGACAGCTAAAGGTGGGTTGGCTATTTTCGTCAATATTACCTACCACTCCTCACCTATCTCGCTCACTACAGGCTTGCAAGCAGTCGCAGTCTGTGTTTTTGTAGCACCGCTTGACAATATGCTCTCTTTACCTGCCCCCGCATGATGCACTCTATGGGAATGCTCTCCATGATCTTCTTACTCAGCTCGCCCCACCATTCATCCTGTATGGTGATTTTAACGTACACAATGTGTTTTGGGGCTCTGCAGATACCTGCCCCAGGGATAGAGCAATTGAGAGGATCCTTTTGTTGTCCAGTGCACACTTGCTAGATACAGGTCAGAGCGCACACTTTTGTGCTGCGACAGGGTCATTCTGTGCTATTTATCTCTCGCTCTCTTCTCCAGCACCTGCCCACTCTGCTCAATGGGAAGTGGACGATGACCTACATGGCAGTGACCACTTCCCTCTTCGGATTAATCTGCCAGTAACAGTGGTACTCGCCAGAATCTGGCCACAATGGGATGCTTCGTCAGGCAGACTGGACCTTGTTCAGCCAGCTGGCTGCATTTGAACAATGTGATACCGTCCAGGAATGGGTAGATCATATTACACAAGTGATCCATCGCAATGCTGAAGCATCCATTCCACAGGTCAATTACAATGGCGCCCTATTGCTTGGTGGACTGAAGAATGCCACTCTGCAATACGGGCGAGATGAGTGGCTCTGCAAAAAATTAAGTGCCAGTTCAATGCAGAGAAACTTGCAGCCTTTTGGTTAGCGAGTTATAAAAGAGAGTAAGAAGAGATCATTGGCAGCACTTCCTGAATTCTGTCAATCGTTCCACACCCAGCACTACAGTATGGGAGACCATAAGGGGGATATCTGGAAGAGGGGGACAGTGCCCAGTAGCAGCTATAATGGCGACTGGTACTCTCCACATCGATCCACGAGACATAGTGCAGACTATGGCAGAGTACTTCGCCACTGTAACTTCCACTGCCCAGAAGGATTGTGCTTTCCAGCGCCACAGGATTATTGATGCTGAGAAGGGCAGTTTTGACTTCACGTCTATTACTGCCCTTTTTACATTTGGGAGCTGGAGTCTGCTAGAGTGATATATTTTGGGTCGTAAGGGTTGTAATCTGAATTTTCTTTTCTTCTGGTGTGTGTGTGTGTGTGTGTGTGTGTGTGTGTGTGTGTGTTGTGGGGGGGGGGGGGAGACCAGGCAACATAAAGCAACTATAAATTATGACATACATTCTAACTTGTAAAACATTACAACATAAGTTATGCAAAGTAGTTAGCTATGTTCCTGACTGTATAGCTGCTAGATCATGACTCGAAAAGTTCTCAGAGAACCATTCCATTCACGGATTTAACAGTTCATTTTATGTACTAAAACTTGTGTGCATTCATTCAGCAATAACTGTTATTTGTCATAAAGTACCGTATGACTGTTTCTAGCAAAGCCAGGAATTTATAACTTCTGTTTCTGTACACATGTAAAAATTTTGGTCATCTGCCCTCCCACTTATATATATATATATATATATATATATATATATATATATATATATATATATTTTAAGACTCTTGGCCTTAAATATAAAATGCATCTTCCAAATTAGGTAATATTGTAGCTCATAAAAAACATGAAGCTATTTTATATGTGTATGTAATGACTTTTATGTTATGCCGATTCCTACTACCACAGCTTCAGTTTCTAAGAGTGAAAGTAGTGGCAGTAATGTTTATAGTTGAAATGTTAACATATTTTCTATTGGTTGACTGAATGCCATTGTAATTACAGTAGCTGCCTTCATCTCCCGTCATTCCTCACACTGCTCTAAACATGTAATCATCAAGCATCAGCTGGCAACGCATGAACTGCAGTGTAACCTGGCATTGTGGTTACCTCTCTAAATCGTTTAGTTATTAACTGTTAGCATTTCAAATTAGTTACATTGTGGATGTTAGCATTGTGGCAAGAAAGCATCTAAATGTATGTAATAATTGGTAGGTTAACAAACAAAGGTGCAAATCTGATATCAAAATGACATCTACACAATTTTTTTGTGAATCGCACAGAAGTCAATAGCAGAGGGTCCATCAAACCTGTTTTGATATTTCGCCACCATTCCATTCCCTAATAGTGTGTGGTAAAAGGAACACGTGAATCTTTCTGTTTTCGATCTGGTTTCTCTTATCATATTACAATGGTTATGTGTCCTTATGTAGGCGGGTGGCATTTAGAGCAGAAAGTTGATGAAAGAAATTTCGCTAATGTCGACCCAAAGAATATTACCTTTCTTTTAATAATTTCTACCCCAACTCGTGCATCTTAACCATGGCTCTCCCCCGTATATTGCAACAATACAAAGTGAGCTGCACTTCTCTGAAATTTCTCTATATCCTCTATCAATCTACATCTACATGGAATACTCTGCAAATCATATTTAAGTGCCTGGCAGAGGGTTCATCAAACCACCTTCATATTAATCTCCCATTCCATTCTTGAGTAGCGTGTGGGAAGAAAGAATATCTCTGTTCAAGGTCTGATTTCTCGTATTTTATTCTGATGATCTTTTCTACCTACATAAGTGGCAGTCAACAATATATTTTCGCATTCAAAGGAGAATGTTGGTTGTTGGAGTTTCGTAATGATTCCCATCCCAGATCCTGCGTATTTCTGTAACGCTGTCTACCCTGTATCATGACAATAAGAAACAAGCTGCCCTTCATGAACTCTTTCGATGCCCTTCATCAAACCCACCTGATAAGGATCCTACACTGGGCAGCAACATTCCAAAAAAGGACGGACAAGCGAAGTGTAAGAAGTAGTTCTTTTGTATCTTTCAAGGATTCTGCCAATAAAATGCAGTCTATGGTTCGCCTTTCCCATGACATTATCTAAGTGTTCTTTTGCTCTTGGGGATCCCATAATGTGCAACAATATTGAATAAGATGCACAAGTATAGTCTAAGCAGTTTCTTTAGTTTTTGCAAATGGTTGTTGAAGGAGAATAGGAAAGAAAGGATTGACAGTGGCCACATTTGGGCATTAATATTAAGCAATGGCGACAAGTGAAAATGTGAGCCAGACCGGGAATCAAACCTGGGTCTACCGCTTGGGGCCAGTGATTGCCGTAACCACATGGTCACCTGTGCTCGCCTCCCGTCCATCTCAAAATTCCCACAAGTCGCACACTATGTTGGTAGCGCCCCTATTGTCCATGCCCTCTTACACTCGCCATTTCCGATTCCTGTGCGAGATCGGACGTATGACTGCAGATGCGGTGAAATAACTAAAGCTAACGCCATTGTCGTGTTTAAATACTTATTGTATTAAACATGACCATGGTGTTAGCTTCAGTTATTTCACCACAGATGCGGTTATTTACAGGATGTTTTCGTAAGGAAAGGTTGCTATGTATCAGAGAAATGTCTCGCTAAGCTGCAGAAAGGCACACATAACAAATTAAAAGTTTACTAAAGCTTTCGGCTGTTACGGCTTTCATCAGAAAGACGCACACAAACATTCTCTTACACACAAACATGACTGCTGTTTCTAGCTGCAGCAGGAGGACTGTGGGACTCAACAGCCCAAGACTGGAGAGAAAAGGGGATAGGTGCGTGGCAGGTTTTGTGTAATACACCAGTGCTCTCTGAGGGAGTGTGTGCTGACTGTCTGTTGGAGGCAGGTGGACAAAGAGGATCCGCGACGGAGCGCCCGTGCGCATTGAGGCGCTATACTATAATGCGTGAGTTTATTCCTGTCGTGGGTTAGAATCCCCCCTCAGGCATGGATGTTTGTGCCTTCTTTAGTGTAAGGTAGTTCATAAGTAGTTTGTAAGTTTAGGGGCTGATGACCCCGCAGTTAAGTCCCTTAAGCTTGACAAACATTTGAACATTTTTGACAAAGAGGAAGGGAAGCAATGGAAAGTGGTGCAATGGAAGATGTGGACATGGCAGGGGAGGGGAGGGTGATAGGATCAGGAACTAACAAAGGTTTAGTCTTGCTAGTCTCATTGTGGCTGGTTATGATGTCCCCACTGAGAGAATCTCTGCTCTCATGGACCAACATTTTCAACCTGCTACCACAACCTACACTCCTATATAAAAGACACCAACCATTTCCTCCACCAACTCAACACAGTTAGTGTTCCTTTACCACCTGCTACCATGCCCGTCAAATTTGTCATCTCCCTCTATACTAACATCTCCATTGCTCATGACCTTACACTACCTTCCACTTCACCCGAATGACTCAAAGCCTACAAAGCCACCTTCCTCGTCACCATGACCAACTACATCCTAACCCATAATTACTTCTCCTTTGAAAGCATCTCCTACAAACAAATCCGCAATACAGTCATGGACATTGATATGCCAACCTGTTCATGGGCCATCCAGAGAAATACATCCTAACTATCCAGAATCCCAAACCTTTCATCTGGTTCATCGCAACGAACCACCTTCCTAGATATTGGCCTCCACCTCTAGGATGACCTCATCAGTACCTCTGGCCTCATCAAACTTACCAAACATCAACATTAACTCCATTTTGACAGCTGCCACTTATTCCATGCTAAAAAGTCCCTTCCAAATGGCCTATCCAGTTCGTGGTCATATCTAAAGTGACAAGTAGTCCTTCTCCAAATATACCAAAAGCCTTATTGAGGCCTTCACTGACTACAATTACCCTCCCAACCTTGTTTAGAAATGAATCTCATGTGTCCTGTCTGTCTAGTCACCCACCACCCCCACATATCCATCAGCAAGTTGCAAAGAAGCACTCTTCTTGTCACCCAGTACTACCCAGGATTGGAGCAATTAAACCACATTCTCCACCAGACTACCTTCCATTTAGCACTGAAGTACCCTACCCAGTATCCTCCCCACAATTCCTATTGTGGTATTGCGCTGCCCCACAAACCCACATAATATTCTTGTCCATCTCTACTCCATCCCTGCTCCCAACTCCTTTCCCTATGACTCATATCCCTGTAATAGGTATATGCAAAAGCTGTCATATCCACCACCACCACCTCCACCAAATACTTCAATTCTGTTACAGGAATTTCATTTCCCATAAAAGGCAGGGCAACCTGTAAAAACAGTTGTGATCTACAAACTAAGCTGCAACCACTGTTCGACCTGCTATTTGGGCTTGGCCAGTAGCAAGCTGTCTGCATGAATGGCAATCGTCAACTGGACCATCCTGTTGCAGAGCATGCAGCCCTGCATGATGGTCACTTTAATGACTCCCCCACAAACACAAGCTTCTTTGTATTGTGCAAGTGGGAACACTCTCTACAATACATCCCATGCTCCTGTTATCCCCCAGGCATAAACCTTTGCTAGTGCCTGCCCCTACCAATCTTTCACCCCTTCCCTGCCCACACTGTAGTCTCATGTACATCTTTCATTTTGTTGCACACTTCAGTCTCTCTTTTGCTTCCCTGTCCTGCATCTTCCAAATGCCTGTTAGAGCACTCTCCATCAGATGGTGCTGGTGTTTTTTCCCACCCTATCTTGCATCACTCTCCTCCCCTCCCCTCCCCTCCCATCCCTCCCTCTTGCTTATTTAATCCTTCCTGGAATTTTCTTTGTTTGATTTCACATACAGAATGTGTTATTTCAAATTAGTCATTGTTACTAAGACCTATAAAAATTAATACATTAGCAGATAAATAAAGGATGGAATTTTTATGTAAAACAGTGGTCCACTGTTGAATATTTGTCCCTCATAATTACATCCATTCATTACAGATGCTCTATTCAGACAACAAAGATAATTTTTAGAACATTGAAACTATGGAGTAGGCAAGAAGAACCTAGAAACAGTGGCTGTAGAAAAGAATTGTCTCAGTACTTCCCAAATAAATAATTTTGCATGGGTGCATTTAAACAATGGGTAAGCACAAACTGTCTCTCAAAATATCATAAACAGAGCGCGTAAAGAAGTGTAGATAGAATACGATCATGGTGGATACCAGCACTGTCATGAGATCGTGAACTAAAATGAATGAGAAAATTTTTCACTTATTATCCAATTCCTAGTAATATTTTGGAACGCCATCTTTTGTAGATGGTAAATACTAAATGGCAAAAACATCTGGAATTTGGCCATCAGAGACTGCATTCATTTCTAGGGTATTCTTGTTATTCTGGTCTCCTGAGATAAAGATGTAATTTTGAAAGATGCTTCATTGAAAAAATACTCATTAATGATGTAATGAAATGTAGAGAATATGGATCCTAGTTAACCTAAGTTGAGGGTATGACGGTATATTTGTTAAAAATTCACAACCTGAAGATGTATTGTGTGCAAATGTTTGGAATATCTGATGGAACTCGGTGAAACTGTTGGTATTGTCCACATTTATTTTACTGGACATTAAAATTCAAAGACAAAGAAGGGTAACAAATAATGAAAATTCTACTTATTATACATATGCAGTTCAGTATACAGCACAGATGGTTAAATTGGTGGATTTTATGTTGTAAAAGGTATGAAATAATGTACACACAACTGTCTTCTCAATGAAAACTGCTGTAAAGTGGCTGTACATAGTTGTATTGTTTTAACTTTGTCGGACTTGGTTGAATTGTGTTAGTATGCTGCATACATCACTGTCATTTAAATTCTATGCTGAAGTTCACCAATCCTAGTGGTTGGCAAGTGATTTAGTGTACGTTTCTCTGTACTGTATGATCATATGGTTCCAATAGGTGATTAATATGTAGGAGGTGATAGTTAGGCAACAGTCGATCAGGCTCTACCGCAGTAGATCAAGACACCCAATGGCACCTCATTTCATCTAACCAGGTCTTGGGATCATTCAAAGATCATGAATGCAGTCTGTTATGATGTCCAGTGTGATCTGTGGGTGCACTTGCTTCTCTCTGCTTCTGTGCAGGGTAAACTTCTGCAATAGTCCTGCAGTTGTCACACTGTTAGTTTGGACTCTAATTCTGATACAGATATCACCATGTCTTGACTTTCGGTGACAGTGGTTGTATGATTCTGCACAGCTGAGTGAACAATATGCCTATTTTCTTGGTCACTATTCATGTTGGAGCCATGGAGTTCTTCCAAGATATTGCAGCCCTCCTGAACCTGTGGAGTCAATCTATTCATGAGATGCTGACAAATCTTAGAAGTAGCATCATTTAGTGATAATTACTTTTCTTCATATGTCAAGCTGCTTGTACTGTTTGAAGTAAACATGTAGTGGAAGAATTTTCTCTACCGTACCTGAGGCATGACAAGATATTCTTGAAATTTCCAAATTCAGATGGGATTTCACCTACCTACTGTGCTGAAATGAAAGTTGTTTACATACCCAAGCACCTAGTAAATTCAATCAGTCAAATGTTCATTTGGTGCTTAAGTATGGTGTTAACATTTTAAAGGCTGAAAGTGTAGTCCACTAGTTATTCACAAAGTGTAAAGGTACAAAGAGATTTTCTTTTTTAAACTAAGTGATACTATTGTGACTTTGTCAGATTAAAACTGTTCTCGACTAGGAATTTGAACTTTAACAAACAAGTTCTCTTTCGACTGAGCTATTAAACTTACAACTTGACTCACACCCCACTCTCCTACCATCCAATCTTCTCTAAATTTCTACTGCATGCTTTTGGATATTAGAACTTCTGCAAAAACAGCTGTGGTAAGAGTTGATCCTGAGTTAGCTAAGCTCTTATATTCACACTGTGTAGTACAGGGTGATGAGTCCTCAGCGCAACCGCCTTTGTCATGGACTTGCCAATGGTGACAGCTGCTGTGCCCAGTAAGTGGGTCTCTGGATGTCCGCAATAAATCTTAATACACGTTGGTGTGCAAGTTATATTTCTAACCTACAGAACACAAACACTTAAATAAAAAAGTTAATTACGCACCTGTATTAAGCAAGGAGATGCTGGAACTGCCTCTCTTTGTTGTTCAAGCATTTCTGACACCTGCTGAGAAAGTTGCTCATAACACTATATAGTTCCCTCTCAAATATTGCAATGATTTCATGACAAATGTTTGTTATTTAGTTCATCTAATGTGTGGTGATTTGATTTGTACACTTTCTCTTTCAATGCTTCCAAAGATAAAAATCGCATGGGCTTAATTTGGGAGAACAAGGAGGCCAAATGTTGTTAGAAATAATTCTTTCACCAAATACATTACAAATTTCCTGTAATGATAAGTTGGCTGCATGTGCCATCACAGTCTTGCTGAAATTTTGTGAAAGCACATTCTCTCTATTAATTGGTTAAAAAATGGGGGGGGGCAGTAATAAGTGTTCAACATACCTATTGCTGTTAATTGTTTCATGAAAAAGTAAGGGGCCTATTATCCTCCCATCACTAACACTGCTCTGCACTTTTCTTTTAATCATGCAGAGGCTGTTCGTGAATTAAGTTAGGCTTTTCCAAATTCCAGTACCAATTATTTTGCGAAGTAACATACCCACTTAGGTGGAACCATGATTTGTCCAAAAAGAAAGTTACTTAAGTTCGGGTCAATTTCTCCCTCAAGTACCTTATTCAGAATCCATTCACAAAACTGCAACCTTTCTGCAGCGTCACCCAGTTGAAGATCGGTATTATGGTTATTTTATACAGTTGTAACTTCAGTAGCTTTTTAGCCATCTGATCAGAGCCATGAAAAATTACAATCTGCTGTGAAAGGCATAAAACTGATTTTCTAGGAGACTTTTCCAGAGCCTGTCCATTTGTAAGAAATGTTTCTTCTGTTAGGGCTGGACATGGTTGTTTCCTATCAAGAACAGTTCGGTTTCATGAAATTTAGCCACTAATTACTGAATCGTAGTTAGATTAGGAACATGAATGTTAGGAAATTCGTCGTGAAATAATCTCTTCGCCGCAGGCTCTGATTTGATGCGCACATATGAATCATAGATAAATACTCTTTGGTGACTAGAATGTGATTTTCTCAATTTCCCTCAAATCTCATCAGTCCCTGCATCTCATGTAGGGGACATAAAACAAAATAAATATGTTGACAATATTCAAATGTTGGTCACAGTGCTAGGCATCTCAACACACAAACAGAACGTAGCAGCACATGTTAGAACTGAAAAAGTCTCCACTTGTTCACTCTGTAGCAGTACTAAAATGGTTGACAGAATGGGAAGGCAGTTTCTTGGTTGTGTGTGCTCTCAAATTTCCTTGGAACTCTTTATGTAATGTAAAATAAGCCTATACAATTATTAACACAAATAAGTAAAAGCTTAACAACATAAACTGCATAGTTAAATATCACACCCCACACTGACTGTTGTGGTATCTAGTGTCTTGATGTTCCCTATAGGGGACATGACTTTTTGTAGGATGTAAAGAAGCAAGAATTTTTTTAATTGTTTCTGAGGCTTATTTGGAATATTATTAGTTACTAAATAAAAGAAAATGAAAATATACTGAAGAAAAAGAAAAGTTCCCAGGACTGAGAAGGATAAACACTTCTACTCAGCACACAGAACTACTTGGGCTAACAAAAGGAACACAAAGTATGGTACCAACAGATTTTGATGGGTCGCAGGTATGTTGAGGGAATTCCTCCAGACCATCAAACTAAAAGGATTTATTCCAATGGGCTTGATTTTTAAGGAAATAGAGATGAAATTCGCAGCAAATTACCATGCATAATGTGTTTATTGTGGTTACTGCTCAGTGAGACAGTGTGTTGTAATCGGCAAGGTGCTAGGCTTCCATGCAGGAGACCCGGGTTCAATACCTAGCAGCAGAACAATTTTTAAAAATTTTTATTGCTACTTTTTATATTTAAAAATAATTTAAAAAATAATTAAGCAAAGAAAAAGCTATAAGGAAAGAAAAACAAAAATAATGAAAAGTCAAGAGATTAAAAAACCCCAAGAAGATAAAAAATAAAAAATCTTCCCCTTTGGGTCATTTATTTTTCACTTTTCTTCATTTCTCTTCTTTTATTGTGCATAATTATGTGCCTTTATACCCACTCCTGTCTTACAGCTTGAGTAAACAGTGAGGATAACAGCAAATCACACTGTAGCAACTGATTAGTTTACTTACTGCGTAGTGTTATTTACTCACTTTTGCCATCGTCACTATCTCTAACACCTGTAGAAAATTCTGGGTGATAATTGTCATAGAAGCACTGAAAACATAGAACATTGTAGCACCATGCACATCTAATAAATGCTACCGTTTTACAGGTGCAAGATGTTTTCATCAGCGATACAGGAAAACACTGGTTGTTCACATTCAAAAACAATGTTCGGTCGTCAATTAATTGTGACGCAAACCAGGCATATATAATCAGGGGAACGAAGACTGGTGCACTGAACTGATGCAACAGTAATGAATGTATTCAAATCGAGTCTTCTCGTGAAGCGATTTCGCAATTAGCTGTTAATAATTCAGGAACATGTTGTAGTCTTTTAATGAAAAGTTTTACCTGACGGTAAAAATACACATTTCATGGTTGGCACAGTGGGGTACACTTGGGTGGAATAACTTTAATAGTGCAAGTGCACACTTTTGTTTCATCAACAAAGATAATGTGTCTGGTCAGTTTGCCCTCTCAATGAATCGGTAATTAAAAGAAATATCTTCTGACCCACGTACGGCGAAATAACACCTTTCAAGAAGTTTAGTAGAGTTGCTTCAAAAACTTTCCAGATTTTGTGCAGGTCACAATAACGTTTTTGAATCTTTCACTCAACACGTAAACACTTGTTTTAACAATCAGATGAAATTTACCTGTTACTTCCTGCATACATATAAACACGTATGGCACGATTTTTCCTGATGCAGTTCAAGAATACTGCTCTGAGTATGAGTGGCTAATTTTGTTTAAATCTCATTTTTTGACAAGAACAGGTTTAACCCCTTTCTCTGTAAGTGTTCTATTGTACGTGAATTGATACTGGCATCCAGTTTGATCTGTATTTATAACATAATCAGGCTCGAAATTAGGGATGATGAGTCCCGTTTGGATCCAGAACTGCTCTGCAGCTGCCAATACATCGTCCATTGTGGCGTACTCTCTTGAGCTGATAAATTTCGTAATCTTATGTTGTTTGATCCCATGTTTCTTTTTAAAACATTCCACCCACATCGAGCTGGCTACGAACTGAAAATTATCCGAAACATACAGGATCGCAGCAGTCATTGCCTACTGTTGTAGAGTCCTCGTCGTCACCTAAAAGTGAAAAATCGTTATTAGTTGCATATGGGACTCACATAATCCTTGAGTTGTTATTGTTAGTATCGTAACAATAATTTGTCTGCAAAATACCTCTGCTATACAATATATTAACTGCTGAGCTTCCAGGAATCGTTCGTAGGTTTCCTGATCTATAGTGGTCCATTTATCCAAATACTTTCCTCCTCCTTTGACGTCGTCTTTCCAACAATAAAGATGTTTTTATGTTTCAAGAGAGAACATCCATTCGCTTGCAATGATTTTAAACTCCATTTTGGATGAGCTGCTGCAAGAGTGACTGCTCTTGCTTTGTACCACAAAGGAATGTAATCTTCCTGCACTGGAGTGAATTCCTCGGCAACACTCATTGTCATCTTCATGTACACCCTTGCACTGTAATGTAAAGGATTGTGAAATTGCCATTGCAATTTGAAAAACTAAAACAAATGCATCAACGTAACACTAATAAAAACAATACTTACCGATTTATACTCGTGGTGTTCATCTATCTTGTCGACACCTATGAGTTCCTCAACGTGAACTACTTGTCTGTCTGTCAACATGTGAAATATTTCAATGGCAATCTCTTCGCACATTGCAAGGGACGTTACGGATAGCATGCTTGGCGGTGTGTCTGTGAGCAGATTCCAATTGCGAAGCAAACATTCGGCTTATTTTAAGACTTTAATGAGTTCACTTTTGACTGCTCATCACACACATCCATTTCCGAAGAGGTTTTGTGTGATGGGGCTGCTTCTATCCTTGTGCATTTGTTCTCCACGTTGCACTACTTGTCGCACACATGAACGATACACTATGAATGACTAACCAACTGGCCGTAGCATAATAGTCCACTGGGACGCACATGGGTACACACGTCATATGAGGAGATAAAAACAGGAACTGTAAACATAAGTATTAAATGTTGCTCAAATATTATAGGTATTAACAAAAGACTGTTTACTGATTTCGAAATATGCTTCAATCGTCTTAAAAGTGTGCTTCGGAAAAACAAAATGAATAATATAATAGTCGTGCAATACATAACGTGTTGAGCGAATGTTACATGTTTTTATCCTGACCATTTACTGCAAACGTTTACATAAGAATGATTATAAAAATACATAATTATGCACAATCATCGGACAGGTGTGAGAAGTGATACATGTCGGACTTGAACCCAGATCGCCTGCATGGCAGCCTTGCATCATGCCGATTACACCACGCTGTCTCACTGAGCGGTAACCACCATGTGTAAGTAGACATGTTATGCATGGTAATTTGCTGCGAATTTGATTTAGATTTTCTTAGACATCATGACCAATTGCAACAAATCCTTTCAGCTTGGTGGTCTGGAGGAATTCCCTCACAACATACCTACGACCCACCAAATTCTGTTGGTACCATACTTGGTGTTCTCTTTATAAGAGACTTGCGCTGCTTCCACAAGAATGCAACACAAAGGCCTTGCTGTGGAGCAGATAAAAAAAAACTTTCCACCACCTCCAGGAGGCCGACATAAAAAATCTCCACCATCCGGTTGCACTGGTGATTGATCACCCTATATATGGATTAATAGATGATACTGCATCATAGGTTAGGCAGTCTTGTTACTAGATTTTGTAGCTGAACAAATCAACTTGTCAAAAGTGACAACAGACTGATGCTGACTACTAAGAAGTGCTTTATAGCACCACTTTGCTGCCACTGTTGCTGGCTTCTTTTCCAACGCCCAATTGTGTGCTGGGTGAGTCCATTCCTTTGTTTTGGAGGGGTGGCCATTTCATTTGCCTGTGCTAGCAGTGTGTTGGCAGGTGTGGTTCAGTTGACAGCTGGTGCAGAGTACATCTGACAAAGTGTACAGCTTAGCAGGCAACATGCAACTGAGGTGGCCACTCCTCCAAAAAAAAAAAAAAAAAAAAAAAAAAAAAAAAAAAAAAAAAAAAAAAAGGGAATGGTATTACCCAGCTCACAAGATGAGAATGCTAATGCTCTTCTGTGCATGGGCCACTGCTTCTTGTACAAGCTTTGCACACCTTGTTGGTCTGTTGGGCACTGTGGTTGAAGGTAATTCCAGAGAGCAGGTATAAGTACTAACAAGTGTTCAGCAATGCCGGTTGACTTATCGGGAAAAGTTGTGTGGTTTTTTTTTTTTTTTTTTTTTAGTGTTAAGTAATATGGAAAGGTATCTTTTGGTCAAAGGGCTTTACATGAGAGTTTCTATGTATGCATGTACTCTTGCTGGAAGAAGGGCAGCTGCTGGAAATATAGTGTAGATGTGTTCTGTTGGTGTTACTCAGCTTCACCTACAAATCCACTGTAGGTTGCCTCTCTTATTTTACACACGATATTGAAGAAAAAATTGCTACTCACTCTGTTTAGTAGTTTAACTCGGAAACAGGCACAAAAGTTATTCTTACATTTGGTCTTCAAAGGTTTTGGGCAAAAAAACCCTTTCAGAACAGAAAACTGGCACACATCTCCACAAAAACAACTTCTACATCGTTACTATTTTCTGATGCTGAGACGGGAGCAGCTCATGTGTGACAAGAATACCTTATCAAGCTTAATATGACGTGTGGAATGTGCTCTGGATCAGCAGTTGGCTACACCTGTACTTTTCAACAGTTTATAATGAATTAGCAAATATGTTGGGATAGGCACTTAATATTGGTCTTCTGGCTTCGCAGATTGTACTGAGATGCCATGGAAGTAGGTCTACAGGTCTTTTGTATTCATATGATGATTGCTGCTGACACCAAATTGTTAGCAGAGTGGCAGCCAACTTGCCTGTTAGTGTGGTGGTGTGGATGGTGGGGGCAGGAATCCATGACAGTGACTGTGTTCCATGTCATCCCAGATATTCTTGAAGGGGTCAGAATCTGGGCTTCAGGCTGGCCATTTCCATCTTTGGACTTCCACTAAATGTTCCCGAAACCAGTCATAGGTAGTGTAAGAGTGATTTGGTGGCATATTATCTTGAAACACCACATAGCCCTTGGTGTGTTGAAAGTCCAGAAATGAGTGGAGATGGACCTCGAGCAGCACAACATACTGTGCATGGTGTATTCCAAGTACCTTCCGGAACCCAAGGGGCCCATTCCATCACAGACACCACCACCACCTTCGAGGATATTGTCTTGGCTGACTGGATCTTTAGATTCAGATGGTCTGCTCTACACACATTACCTCCCATTGGCGTGGTGCATTTTGAATCTTCATTTGTCCAATTGTATCATGTTTTGTTATTGTTTCAGTGTCCATGAATGTTGATGCTTAACAAATGTCAGTGTTGTGCCCATTGAAATTGTTACAGTGACACCTGTGTGTGGAGCTAGCTCTTACATCCCATAAACCCCTTGTTGTCCACTGGAGACTTGACTATCGCATGCTGTTTTGAACTGAGTCATTTGCTTCACTGTTGCCCTTCTGCCAGTTTGATGACCCATCTCAAAAGTGTCCAGGTATGGTCATTGATGGTGGCTGGATAGCTGGTAATAGTCTGTTGTGTACTGTGTCCCTTATTCAAACATTCCCAAAAAGGCGAACAAACTTGACAAAAGTTTTAAGTGAAGAGAAGAGGAAGTAATTGAATGTGAATTGGGGATATAATAAGATAAGAAACATCTAAGTGGAAACAAAAACTCAGGAGTTAGTGGCATCTGGTGCTTCAGATGACCGAGGGTTCACTTGTTTCATTGTCACCTTGCCCCTCCCTCCCCCCTCCACCCCCCCCAATCCCCGTTTGGTGCCCAAAGAGACAATTTGGCCCACTTCTGTGAGTGGTGCCATGGAAAAGGGTTTCTCCCGCCACCTTCAGAAACATTTTTGTTAAAAAATTTGCAGAATGTCTTACTTCAGCTTGTTTGCACTTGCTTCAACTTGAGCTGAGGTGTCGGTCTACCAAGCTTCTTTATTTCACACTTCTTTTACAAGCTTAAAGCTGAAGTAATTTGTTTCTAAAAGACAGTGAATGTTGTTCATTTTTCTTCGATAATAAACACCGAGAACATATGAGTACGCACATGGACACTAAAACATCTTAGTAACTGATTACTGTAACTGTAACATAATGAATATGATAAAATGAAGAGACAAGCTGCCTTCGGGTCACATGGCATTTCGGCAGCATCCCCTCCCCTAAACTTAGGCATGCACAAAGGCTGCTCTCCCCCACATATTTTAAAACAGTTAAATATTTGTTACAACATAGATTATAAATGTCATTTACCCTCAAAATTGTGACACATTTGCAAAAACGTCCAGACATATATGTGGCAAGTAACGATACCAAGTTCATTGTTGTTCCTGTTTCTGTTAAAAAGAAGATTGGGATTTAAAAAAAAAAAAAAAGTGGTTGCAGTTGGTCTCGAAGCCACTACCTTAAGACTTTCGCTGCGGCTGATGCTTCTAAGCGTTCACGCTCAACGTAGGATAGCATCAGCTGCAGCAAAAGTGTCATGGGTGATTGTTTTCTGCGTCTTAATTATGTATCCGGATAGTTCTGGGTTTGCCTACAGGAAATCAGTGATTTTCTATACATGAAACAAATGTTTTTGATTTTTCCTCTATGTATAGCCACAGCGTGTGATCTATAATGTATTCATCCGCCTTTTGGCTTAACCTACATGGGCGACAAAAGAAAGCGACAGATACAAGTGACAAATCACATCCGCACGTACTGCTATGGGTCTGCCCTACGTGGGCGACATTTGTAGAGCTACGTGTCAGATGCGAGGACGAGCGATGTTCCATCAAAGGAACCACTGGACAGACAGTTTGTAGAAAACTTAATGAAAAGTTGGTCCTTTTATCAGTCAACACTACACAAAGCAGTCATCAGATTCATCAAGGCTTAGTTCTACTGGAGAAAGTTCTACACATGAGTTGCAGGATAAACCGTCCAGTTCTGAAATATATTGCTCAGCTGGCAAAACTAAATTAAACTCTACACGTGAATTAGTGCTATCTACAATTTCTTCTTCATTCTCTGTGCGAGCTACTTTCATTGACCCACATCCTTATACAAACGTAGAAAATGATGGGAAACGAAAAAATATACAATTTTCAGAAATAAAAAGAAAACAAATGATAATTGAAAACTTTTTTCAAAAAAAGTAATTTTCTTACAGCTTTCACCATGCTGCATTGTCAAAACAACATTGTACTTATCCCAACTAATCAACGTACTGATTTTTTATAAAAAAAAAAGTATTTGCTAAATTAAAATTTAAGACGTTATATCGTTCTTGTAATTATACTGTATAATTGAGTTTGAAAACTTAGGCCCAGCTAAAATTTTACGTTATCTTGTACATATAAATGATAGGCGAAATTTCAGGGATTTTAATAAAGCGCCACAATCACCCCTGAAGTGTTAAATGGCACAATGCGATCCCACTAACCACACTGCTAGTCTTGTTATATAGAGAGCAGTGACATCATTATTACTCAAGAACGGCTATTCTGAAGTCTTATGCAGTTGATGTGTTTTTAATTAATAGTTAAAAGATATTTTACCAAATATTGTGTGCTTTAAATGAATCTTGAATGCAGCAAATTCCCTTCATGGAGGATTTGCACATGTGCAAGGCGAGGTACACACTAGCTCCATTGTCTTGCTTCAGGATCATTTGTGCGTAACTGCCAGAGCTTCAATAGCCAGGATCTGCTGTTTCTACCGGCTCAAATGCCAGTGCTAAAAGTGGCGCTTCCCCTTACCCCTCCCTGCCGCGGGAGTGTCCATATACTGCCCCCAGAGGGTTGAGAAGAGAATTTGAACCTCAACCACCCTTGCACATTGCAATGCAGCATTCTATATAAATGTTCTGATGGACAGAGTAAGCTGTAATTTGCGGCTGTTTGCTGATAATGCTGTGGAGTATGGAGGGTGTCATCTTTAACTGAATGTGATAGCATACGGGATGACTTAGACAAAATTTGTAGTTGGTGTGAAGAATGGCAGCTAGCTCTCAATGTAGAAAAATGTAAGGTGATGCGCATGAGTAGGAAAAACAATCCCATAATGTTCAAATACAGCATTAGTAATGAGCTTCTTGATGCTGTTGCATCGTTCAAATATCTAGGCGTAACATGCCTAGTAGTGGTACAGTGTACCCTCCGCCACGCACCTTACGATGGATTGTGGAGTATGTATGTAGTTGTAGATGTAGCAGCCACTGCCACTCATTTTAAGCGGTTGTTCTACAACTCGTATACACGCAGTCTCTGCAACATTTCCCATGCGATGAAAATACTTTGAATGTGCATCAAAATGATCTGATAGAAGAACAAAATGAATGTTAGTTTAAAAACATTTATTATTTTATTTATTTATTTATTTACTTTTTTATCATGATGAGCTTTTTTCAGTGGGTTCACTGAACCAGTGAACACACAGCACACGCCACCAATGTCAGGAGTAGATTACATTTTCTCAGAATTATTGAGGTTTTTCAGAGAGCAAATTGTCAGAAGTATAGCACCATGTGGAAAAGATATCAGAGTGTGGAAGTAGTCTTGGACTTCAAGGAAAGGAATATTTATTTCCAAGGTAGTTCTGACAGGTTTAAATTGCTTATCATTGCAAAATGATGACACAAATTATTTAGAGAAGAATGGGAAAACTTAGCTGATATCTGGGTAGATCTTCAGAAATCTCAAGAAATATAGATGCAATGAGGCAGTAATCTCTTCATAATGTATTTTAGAAGATGAGTAGAAGAAAGGCCAAATTTACATACATAAATTTAGAGAGAGCTTTTGGCTGTTTACTGAAAATCACTCTTGGAATTGTTTAAGGTAGAACGTGAAATACAGAGAGCTAGAAGGTATCAACAATTTGCACTGTAGCTCGCTTACTGTTATTGGAGTTAAATGACTTGAAAGTGAAGCAGCAGTTTAGAATGGAATCAGGCAGGGTTGTAGGCAGTTGTTGATTTTATTCTTTCTGTTCATCAAGCAAGTTGTAAAGGAAACCAAAGAATTAAAATAAATAGAGAAGGAACAAAACTTGAAGTTTCACTGAGGACAATGTGATTCTGTCACAGGCAACAAAAGAAGAAAAGGGGAGGGGGGGGGGGGTAAATTCCATTGATCGGTTTATATGACGACTAGTGTCTTAAGAAGAGGTTATAAGAGTAACATCAACAAAAGTAAACTAAGGTTAATCTAACGAAACGAAAGTCCAATTTGGTATGTCATTAAAAAGAGGATAGGTAGCAACTCGTAAAGACACTTACCTGCCGACAGACTTGTAAACAAGAAAGTCATATTCACACAATTTTAAATATTTTTTGCAGTGTTTATCACAGAGAGAACATAATTCAGGAACAACTCGTTCACATGTGAAAAGTCATCTCTTGCTGAAAATTTATGGTTTTGTGAATGTGACTGTCTTTTTTTACATGGTTGTCTGCAGCTCAGTGTTTATTTTGTGAGTTGCTACCTATCCTCATATTATTGATAAAGTAAAAGAAGAGTAATGTAGGAGCATTAAATTAAACTGTGGGGAAATTGAAAATTAGACAAGCTAAGTAACTTATAATCTTTACCATCTGGGCACTAAGAGATGATAGCTGACGTAGGGAGGATGTGAAAAGAAAAACATTTGTGTGTGAATTTAACTTCTTTGTCAGTGAAATGTGTATAGTAAGCTGCTCAAGCAAAAAAGAGAATAAAACATTTTCTACAAGATAATGTTGAGGATTAGGCAAAGAAAAAATAAGAAAAGATCAACCCTGTGAGTGTGAGCATGGCATCATCATATGCCACAGTTGCAATCATTACTGTTGACAAGATCGTCTCCTGTCAGGGTCTACTATGATAGACTGAACAGGAGGCGATCCTGTCAACAGTGATGATTGCAACTGTGGCATATGATGATGCCCCCCTTGGTGGTTGGGAGCACCTTCTCTTCTGTTTCTTCCAAAGGCCAACTCTAGGGATGTAAGTCCCTGTCCTCGAGCCAGAGAAGCAATAGTCTTTACTGTCACCTCTCGTTAGGAAGGAAAAAGACCAGTGGGAGAAGAAAAAGTCTTTCAGTAAGAAAGATTCCATGGTGGTTTTCTGTGCCACCACTCCGCACATGTGCATCTGAGGACGAGTAGAAAATCATTGGAAGCCATGGACGTTGAGATTCAGCCTTCGCAGTCAGTGACAACAGATCATTCTCTGGAACAGGGTATCATCCTCACAGACTTCCCCGGAGCTGCTGTGCCTCTGCACTAGACTTTTGAGGCAGTTGTTCAAATTTGGGCCATCTCCATCTACCTTTGTCAGGATGAGGTTGTCTCACCTATTAACCTTGCTACCGTGGTCACCCAACTTCCCCACCATTTCTCCCTCTTGGGGACTTTAATGCCCAACATCCTCTGTGAGATGGAATGGAGACTACCCGTTGTGTTAGAGATGTTGAAACTGTATTAGCAAAAGACATTTGCCTTCTTAACACAGGTGCCCCTACACATTTTAGTGTGGCACATGGCACATAGTCAGCCATAGACCTGTCTGCCTGTTGCCCAAGCCTTCTTCCACATCTAAACTATGGAAGCGACTATTTCCCCATCTTCCTGTTGCCACCATAGTCTCAACCTGCAGACTGCATGCCCCGATGGTCTCTCCATAGGGTTGCCTAGACGTTTTACACCTCAGCTGCTAAGGTCAGTTCTCCGCTTCCAGATGTAGTTCACATGGCTGTTCATCAGGTCGCTAGGGCCATTGTTCCAGTTGATGAGGACACTGTTCCAAATGCCCGTAGTTCACTTCATTGTATTTTGGTACCTTAGTGGACACCAGAGATTGCTGAAGTTGGGAATGTCATTGGGCACCACCCTTCCACCAAGCACCTGATTGCCTTAAATGTCTCCTGACAAGAGTTCGGAGATTCATCCAGCAGAATAAACAGGACAGTTGGGTGTGGCCTTCTTTGGATACTGCCCACTTAAGGGCACACTCTGTACTGACAGTCGTTATTGCCATGTGCGTGGCAGAGCTTTATGCACATTGCTCTGCAACCTTAGTGCAGACTTCCGTGTCCTCAAAGAGTGGGTTGAGCGGAAGCAGTTACCGCTCCGCGTTCGCCCCCGGGAACTGTACAGTGCTGCATTTATTGAGTGGGAGTTTCAAATTGCTCTTTCTGCATTCTCCTACACCTCTACGGGACTAGATATTATTCACAGCCAGTTCCTTCATCACCTCTCAGCATACTTCCAACATCAGTTACTTGACCTGTTTAATCATCTCTGAGCAGAGGGTCCAACACCATGCCAAAAGAAACAAGTTTGCTGAAGCTGCTTCCTTAATGTGGCATATCATGTGGTTGGAGTATTCAGTTATTTTTCTATTGTTCCATATATTTTATTCCTGTTTTCGTGCTTGACCTGTATTCAGTTTTTTTGACGAGTTATCCATTTCGTTATCCTTCAACTAAGATGGGTGCGATGAGTTTACCATGTAAGTAATCATTGACGATGCTCAGACACAAAGTCCATTTCATGATCACACAGAATTAAATTATAGCTCAAAATAGTTCAGATCTTAATTCGACAAAGAATATATCGACACTCGTAAACTCCCATGTAGAATCACATACACGGTTCAGTTACAATCCTGTAATGGAATTGGAAAAAGTTGGAGTTGAAATGGCACTCGTTAGCACTTGATACAGTTAAAGTTCCTGACAAAGTGGGTGTTTTGCATGCAGATCCTAACACTGTCAAAAACAAAGCACTTCAGCTGTCCTGGCAGGTCCTCCTCCTTGAAAGATGGGGCATAGAAGTGTTCCTGTAATCACAAGGGGCTCTCCACACAGTCAAAGTATTTTACTAGCACAACAGTGGCTTTGTGCCATAGCCACTCTGTCTTCCAAATGTAGCAATGTTCTTAACATGGACGACTTGTCTTCACTTAACTTAAACTACTACTACACTAGCTTGACATTTTGACAATATTAAATAGAAAAATTATAAACAATGTCACCTTGGGACTATTGATAAACACTGCAAACAATGTATGAAATAAATAAATGAGTTAGCCTTCATGCACTTAAATGGTCATTCTACACAGAATTTATATAAAAAGTTACTGGCAAATATACAAATATTCATTAAATAGTTAAAAGAACATGGACAAGAGGGGCATATCATTGCCAAGTTACTATGGAGTTACTGCACAGAAAATGTCATTAGGATTTCCTGTAGAACTCTTTGAAAGCTATTTAGAACTGTGATCAGAACTATGTTTGTGCTAATAGGCAAAAAAATTATTTTGAAAATATTAATTTTGTTAATTTTTCGTATTTTTTCGGCGAAATTTTACAGAACTATTTAAATTTTGTACAGAGAACTTCAGAACTATTGCATATCTGTCTAGAACTCTGAAAAAAATGTAATTTAAAAAAAAAATAATAATAATGTGCCAACTTCACAGGACTGATGGGACCTGGATAAATTTAAGGAACCTGATGTTCTTGAGAATTTCAGAGGCAGCTTTAGGCAATAATTTACAGAAATAGGGGGTGAGGGGGGGGGGAATAAAACAGAAGAGGAATGGGTAGCATTGAAAGATGAAATAGTGAAGGCAGCAGAAGACAAGGGGTAGAAAGGCAAGACCTACAAAAAATCCTTGGATATCACAGGAAATACTAAATTTTGTTGACGAAAGGAGAAAATAAAAAATGCAGTAAATGAAACTGGGGAAAATGGAGTACAGATGACTAAGAAATGATTGACAGGAAGTGCAAAATGGCTAAGCAGGAGTGGCTAGAAGGCAAATGAAAATCAGTAGAAGAATGTTTAAATAGGGGAAAAATAGATGACACCTACAGGAAAATGAGGCATTTGGAGACAATAAAAGCAGCTGTATGAATATAAAGAACTCAGATGGGAAACCAGTTCTCAGCAAAGAAGGGAAAGCTGAAAGGTGGAAAGCGTATATAGAGGGCCTCTTAAAGAAAACGAACTTGGAGGCAATATTGTAGGAAGGGAAGAGGAAGAGGAAGTAGATAAATATGAAATAGGAGATACTACAGTATACTGAGAGAAGAATTTGACAGACCTAAGTCAAAACAAGGTCCCTGGAGTGGACGACATTACCTCAGAACTACTGAATTCTCTTGGAGACCCAACCATGACAAAACTATTTCACCTGGTGTGTCGTAAGATATTTGAGACAGGGAAAATACCCCCAGACATTTAAGAAAATGTAATAATCCTCATTCCAAAGAGAGCAGGTGCAGATAGATGTGAATATTACAGAACCATCAGTTGAATAAGTCATAACTGCAAAATTTTAACACTATTTACAGGAGGATGGAAAAGCTGGTAGAAGCTGACCTCGGGGAAGTTCAGTTTCGATTCAGGAGAAATGTAGGAAGACGGGAGGCGATACTTACAGCTAATCTTAGAAGATAGATTAAGGAAAGGCAAACCTACATTTCTAGCTTCCCTAGATTCGGAAAAAGCTTTTGACAGTGTTGATTGGAATAGACTCTTTCAAATTCTGAAATCAGCAGGAGTTAATAGGGAACGGAAGGTTATTTACAACGTGTACAATAATCAGACAGAAGTTATCAGTGTTAAAGGGTATGAAAGGGATGCAGAGGTTGGGAAGGTTGTAAAACGTGGCTGTAGCCTTTCCCCAGTGTTATTCAATTTATACATTGAGCAAGCTGTAAAGGAAAGCAAGGAGAAATTTGGAGAAGGAATTATAGTTCAGGTGAAGAAATAAAAACATTGCATTTTGCCGATTAAATTGCAATTTTTTTTTTTTTTTTTTTTTTTTTTTTTTTTTTTTTTTTTTTTTAGACAGCAAAGGACCTGTAGAAGCAGTTGAACGGAATGGACAGCGTGTTGAAAGGTGTGTATAAGATGAACATTAACAAGAGCAAAACAAGGGTAAATATCATATGATGGTCGTAGTACTGAGGATATAAAATGCAGAATGGGGCGGCAGCATGTTAATCATTCAAGTGAGCATATTGTGACACATTTATGCGAGAATCCTTTTTCGAAGAATACGGCTTCAGGAACAGTGCATTGATTTTGAATCATATGTGAGTGACATGGCATGAAATAGCCATTCACACGCAGCTTCAAGATGTAAAAGTGTTCTAAAGCGATCAGCAAGAGAATTTCCAGAAACAATTATTAAGTATTATGGATTCCCAGTACATTAGCAATTAAAAATTCGTTTTTCTAACTAGGATGTAATGGGTGTTAAAACTACTTGCTTCTCGAACGAAATAATGTACGATATCCAATATTTTTGTTCTATTATCATTCTAAGGATCCCGAAAGGTGCACGGATATGATGCGGAAGAGAAGCTAGTCGTCCTTCTGTGATTTAAATTGCGCTGGTCGTGTAAGGTCGAAGTTTCGGCGTGCGCCTGGCCGCATTGTTTCACTGCATCTGCACCTTGCCCTTGCACGTTGACAGCGGTGTAACGGTCTTCGTGATTGCTGGATCCCCCACCTCCTCGCCTTGCGCGCTCCAGACGCATGAATGAAGTTGGCCTGCTCTGGTTGCGCCGGGCAGCAAGGCTGGGTGTTTTAAAACACCGCCCTCCCCCCTCCCTCCCTCCTTCCACTCCAGACCTCACCCCACCCCCCTCCATGTCTTGCCCTAGCCACCTCTCGCTGTGCCTTACTCCTCGGCCGACGGGGTTCCCCTTCTTGCTGCAGACCTCACAATGGGTCGTTTTGCGTGAGAATGGAGTTAAAAAACTTCACAGCACGTGCCACCGTCTGCCGTCGTCGGTTACAGGGTTTTTTGACCACTCGCGGCATGTGCGCACCTCGCTACCGCGGCGAAGAGCGGTCGCCTGGATAAAAAAAAGAGGAAAAACTGCAGCGAGTTGATCCAGAAATATGAGGTCCACACGCGCCCGACAAGTTTGCAGAACTTGAAATTCCAAAACTCCTCTCTTTAAAACGGCGTTGAATGGTTCTGTGTAATCGCCAACGAATTTGTCACTGCTTCAGGTTACTTCCTTTAAGGAGTAGCAATAGTTGCCAACCACGATATCTATCCCTAGAGACTAGACCCTGATTTAATGTGTGCATTAGAGCCAGCGCCAGTAATATTAACGAAGCACTTTACAGTTATGAAGCAACACTTTCCAGAAAACTTATTGTGGGAAGTGATTACTGAACCTACAGTCCAGTGGCGTAACTGTGGGCGGGGGGCATGAGGGGGATAGAACCCCCCCCCAGAACCCGAAAAAGAAGAAAGAAAGAAAAGAAAATCGTATAACAGCAATCTGGAAAAGGTAAAGATTGAAAACTTGGGGTGTTTCACCATAATATTTCATTGGATGGGAGTGAATTAGTTTCTTCAACAGGAGTGGTAGATAGTAGTCTGTCTGGAAACTGACTAAAATTTTGCTCGTCGAGCAGATCTATCCTCCCCCCCCCCCCCCCAAAGCCAAGTCCTAGTTACGCCTCTGCTACAGTCAGCAGGGCTATGGGTCAGATCTCTGTTCATACAGATTTTGGTTTTCTGTGAATTCACTAAATAAGTCAAATGGGCGGAATGGTTCGTTTGGAAAGAACAGGCCCAAGTTCCTTCCCCATCCTTTCGTAATCTGAGCTCAACCCGCAACGACCGTGCTGTCGTCATCGAACTCTTGTCGTCCTTCGTCTCTCAAAATATTGCGCCCCTGCCCATAACGGAAGGCAAGGTGGGGTTCTCCTGCCTCTCTGACCTTCATTCAATCAGATATAGTATCGATTTACGAAACCCTTGTCTTCCATTGTCGTCTATCTGCGCAGACGTTCGTCGCCGATTGTGGCAGCAACTCGTGAGAACTCAGTGTTTCAAAGCAGCATCGCAGTTTGTAGCTATTGTTAGACAGCTTGACTGGAGTCTGCAATCATGTCGTATTGCTGGGAATTTCACTCTAAATTTGACTGATGTGTCCCCAAGAAGCTGGTTAACACCGTTCCGTAGCACAAAGCAGTCTTAACAGGATTTCGGAAATGCAGTGCATACAACTCTAGTTCGTGTTTGCACTAAGACCTACTTCGTTTGGTAATCAGGACCAATAATTGTAGCCCACATGTGACGAAGAGCTGAGATCAGGTTTCATCGTTAACTGTCTTCCTGTATCAATGACAGTAAAACTACTGTCGCTGTTAATATTAAACAGCACCCTCTAGCCTCATTATTAATGCAGAAGTATTAAGTTCTCGATTTTTTTTTCAAATACTTAGAGACGTATCTCTCGGACAACTGTTGATGTATTTGGACGCGATGACACAATAAAATGATAGTGACCAATATGTATTCAACTACTGCATACAGCGAAATCAGTTAAGGAGTTTGTAAAGCATTCTTTCCTTTTGGAAGGCAACGAACTGATATGTTTTAATATAAAAATTTCTAGTTTGCAGGAAATTATGCACTTCATATAAAGATGACCTGTTTCGATCTTATGTTATCATCCTCACACTAATCCGTCTCTGGTTGGTGCTGAGACTAATCGGTCTTAGTCTAAGATCGAAACCGGTCGTATTTATATGAAATGCCGTGTAGAATTTCCTGTGACCTAGACTGATATTTTTAGGTTAAAAGTATCTAATTGTGCGCCTCCCCGAGTCTACATTGTGAAGCAGCTCAGTATCCAACCAGTTACGACATACAGTGACACCTATTGCTGATCTAGTCCGTGAATGATTTGATAACGAACTCTATTTTCGTCAAGAACATAGCTAGTGCATCTACAGAGAATGCATCTAAACTTCCTAATGGCACTGCTTGCAAATTTCAGGAGGTATAAGTAGAAAGTATGTTGTATAGCTTAATAGCATTTGATGATTAGGATTTTTCAGTCGCACTTCCTAGGTGAACAGAGAACAATAACGGTTAATTTATTATTTGCCTTTCATGTAAATCTGGGTATTTTCTTTTATCTGGAGTCTGTGGTGCTTGGAACCATATTGAAAATTTGTCATTGTTTTTTATTCGGGCCAGTACTATTTCTCGGTGGGCAGGAAACAGTGGACCTATCATTTCACTTTTTACATTCTGATAAGAGGGATATAGCGAGCGTTGATCGCGAAGTAATCTTTTAGGTACTTGGAGACAGTATTAAAGTTTTATCCAACTAATGGTGGACGTATGTTTGTCGCCAAAGCTGCTGCCTTTTTTTTAGCAAATATCTTGAAGATCTAAGCAATCTAATTTGATAATTCTATCATTGAGATTCTGGTTAATATTGGAAATTCTAAGTAATTCTAACCATTAGCCATGTTAGTACTTATTTGTCGATTTAATGGTATTACTGGCGACAGCCAAGCGACTAATCTTAGGCGCACTCGCACTATCGGGATAGATTAGCCTGTTGCCCCAAACAGCTGTGAAATTTTACGTATTCCATCTGAAGGTTCGTGTAGTGTACTGAAGGCATAGTTTCCTGTCTCGGGAATTATAGGAGTCTGACTACTTTTCGTATATTATCATTGGACAGCTGAGAACTGTGACCCATAGAATGTAATAATCTTGGGACCGCAGTTGTGTGTGTTTGATCGCGATAAATTTCTTACTGTGTAAACATTACGTTAGTCGAATTCTAGATACCGATAATCATGGGTCGCTGGTGTAACAGTGGAACTTTCTTTTGAAGACATTTCCATCTACACTGACCTGCTGTCCAGTTTACTGGGTTTGTATAGCCGGCGTTAGCATCATGTTCTGTGCCCTTTCTGAAAGTAAGGCACGAATATTGTGAAGTCTTTACGTTGACAGTAGCTGGCCTTGAAATTATACACATTTCATTTGTGGTTCGTGTGAATCGTGTCGAAAAACAGCAAAATTTATTTTTATGTAACTTCGTGACACTGGGTGCACTTAGATTGAACACAAATAATTCAATATATTATTTACCACTTCAGCGAAATATGCTTGTCCTTCGAGTGATATAACGGGACTACTTCCGACAAACCGTAGAATGTTGGAGGCAGAGAAAGTGGTGAGTTCTTACTGCAGCAAAATACTGTGATACTGCAATTTGCAGCCGTATCATTAATCATTAGTTACACATTAACTTGATTTTTTCCAACTGTTGTAACGTTTTTTGTAATTTTAGTTTCTGATTGAGTCCTTCAGATCGCTGAAACTTAGGCATTTTGTACATCGCATGGATTCTCGATTTCATTTCACTGCAGACTGTCAGTCTCATGTTGCATTACTAAATATACAGTTATAGATGAACTAACCTTAGCAACTCTCCTGACAGAGGAATGCTCTCTACTATCTCTCTCAACGGTAATGTGGGTGCTTTTGCATGGCACTAAAGTTTGCATGACTTATTCTTCCTACAAACCTCGAAAGACACTTTCTGTTTCCGTAGATAAAGGAGGAAAGTAATCCAGGAAGACGTCTGCAACAGCAGCAAACGATTCAGATGGCGACTAAATGATAACACACGTGTTGTCAATGTAAATGTCGTGGTGCAGATCTCTTGGGGGGGGGGGGTTGGTGGGGGGTGTAGTTGATAAAAATGATTATACGTTTGCGGAGGTTAATCAGGAGAGTAGAGCAGTGTACGAACGTTAAAGAGTAAGATGTCGTTCCAGTAGTTCAGGCATACTATTATCTGAAGTACACATCCCCTGTTACGCACCAGGCACTTTGATCGCTTGAGTCATCCTGAAGGGCATGATAAGCAACTGGGGATCGGGTGTCCCCAAGAATGTTTGAGTTCAAGTTAGATGTTCACGGTCATTCCTATATAAAATTCACTACACTGAACTTAAATTTCTATGAAAAAAAGTTATTCTATCTTTCACATATAAGATTTTACTATTATTGATGTAGGATTTTTTGGTGATTCCGGGGCAGATATTACAATGGGACTTGTTGCAGGGATAGATATGTCATGGAAATGTTTCTTAGTGTGGCAGTTAGAACACTTATGGTGTGATGGAGGCTTACAGTGGATTTTAAAACAGAATTGGTTGTAAAAATTCAGCTTTGTTGTGCTGCTTACTTTCGACGAAAGCGTGTGTGGTTCCGGGAAGAAACTTTCACTTTGCTGCGCAGTATACACTGCATCTACATTTCTTGGCGGAATTAAAATTGTGTACATGTCTAATCCTGCTGAAGCAAGCACAAGTAACATGATTTCGTAAAAAATCTTTACGCTAATGTATCACAAATTTATGACGAAAAGAGAAAAGTAGTTCACTCGATCAACTAACCTGAACGTCTCGTGCTTCTTGTCCAGTCGGATCTATGAATGAAATGCACGAAACTTAGTGCCAAGAATTAACGACGATGGCATCCGTGAATGAAGGTCGTGTGCATTCTGAGAAAAAGTGCCACATTATTTAAGAAATAATCTGTCGCATTTCAGCACTCGTGAAGCTACACAGCAAATTTCTTTAATCGTGATCTGTTATTAGTTTCCAGGGAGGCTGTATACGGTGTCATAGGTCATAGAAGTTCGTACTTTCTCTGAAGCTCACCGGAGACAATTATGGGGTGACCGCTACAAAACCGTGTGCATTCTGCGTCATCTGCACGTGACTATTTGCCCAGAAAAATGCAGGTAAACTTTCCTTGTCAGCGTGTAATTACTGGCGGGTCTGTGGCTCTGAGGGCAGTTTCTTTTACTGCCGGAAGTATTTACTGCACGGGAACAGTTTTCATTTCTCACTCGCATTATCATGTAGTATTTTGCCAAATAAAAGTTTCGTCGAGTACGACAATGTCCTCTGTTAGTACGTGTTTCTTAGTTCGAATGACATCAATTGAAAAGAGCCTATTGAAACACCCTGTAGCCTACATGTAAACGATAAAAATAAAGGACGTGTTCTTCTGAGTCTAAACATTTTTTTTCCGGCAAATGAATCCAGCGATAAATAGAAATCTCGTTCCGTTCTGATTAACTTATGGAGCCTGTTTAAAGATCCTTAAAAGATCTGTAGTTCAGCAAGGCCATGATGTAGACGCAAATAGTGATGAGAAGAACGAGTTCTGGCGAGTACGAAAGAGGGGGAAAACATCCCATCGAAGTCCCTCCGAGAACTCCTTGACTCTGCTTGCAACATTTGCTTCGTCATTGTCATAAGGCAATATGTCTTTGTCATGTATATCGACGATACTGCTGTCGTTCTCCATTATCTGCGACAGTCGATAGAGGAATAGTCCTTCGTAGCTTTCAGCATTGACCGTATGGCGCGGTTGCGCCAGCTCATGGAATAGACCTGGACGAATGTTGTCATTCATTTCAAAATCGTCGTCTTCGAATCCTCGCAGTCAGGCATGTTATTTACGTGGCAACATGTTCTCCATACTCTTCCCCTAGCAAATGAGGTTATCCGCTGCAGATTTCTCGATATGAAAGCAGAGTCAGAAGAGTAAAGTTGCAAATGCTAATTTGTCGGTGCAAAACGTGGCATTTTCAAGGCTCTATAGATAAGTCCTTTCCATCCACTCGATATGCAATCCTAACCTGCCTTCTCGTACATAGCTCTCGAGCCACTATGACTCACTTGAGCACGTATTGCTCATTTCTTGCAACAGGGAGAATTAAAATCCCAGTAGATATAAGAGAATTCTATTATCTGGTTAATGTTCGTATCTATGTACCACATTTTGGTTTCTTTTTATGGGATTGGTAACGTGAGGATCTTTCATTATAATTGTTGGATATGTAACCAACATTACGTTTTAATAATAATAATTTCAAATAAGTCAAAATTAGCATCTAGTTGGAATCGAATCCGCTACTAATCCGTTACATGACTTGAGCACTAAGATCGCTGGTCCCGGCAGATCTGTTAAGACAGCTCGAAAGTTCTTAAATAACAGCGCTTGAAAGTATTAAATGGGATTTTGTTATTTTTGAGAAATTCCTTAGACTGTGGCAGGAAATATTGTGTACTGATGGTCATTCCTAGACCTGCGAAGAAATCTGAGAATCAGTCTGTAAAATATTCCTGTAAATCAGATGTGAATGGCTCTGATGCTGGTAATAGTAGCATTAAAGATTGGAAACTCAGCGCTGTCTCCAGCCGTCCTGAATAGCAGTAGACCCTTCGGCAGCGATTCGTTATCACACTTAGTCAATACTAGTCGCCGGACGCGGAACAAATATTTGTAACTCTACACGAAACAATGCCATGTTTGATTTGCAGAATACGGCTAAATTTCACTACCATTTGAGGGAGGGGGCGGCGCCGCTTGGAACCGTGGACAGCTTTCTCGCATAGAGGTTCTTCGTTCTTTCACATTTGTTTGGGCCAGAGATAAAGCGACCTCAAATCTCTGCTTGAAGAATTGTGGCTCTCTTAAGGGTACATGCAATATGTACCTTTTGCTGCTTTGTTGTCAGGTGAATGCTGAGAATAATTAGCAGAAGGAAGCTTGTCACGAATTTCCTCAACTGTTCTTACTACGTGAGTGCCTTGAAGACCTTCCAGTGCCGGGCGAAGTACCAAGTCTAAAGAGTTGGGGTGAATTTCACCAGCATCTGATACATGCAATGCTATCGGGGTCCCTTATCTAGCAACACAGTACCAAAAATATCTTGCAAATAATCTTAATAGCCACCAGATGGTAGCAAATTACCCGGGCGACGTGTTTCACAATACTCTCAAATTCTCCATGGAAGGCCTGTCATTTTTTTTGCGAAGGCGTAAAGACTGTAATGAACTTCAGAGGTTTTAAAATGAAATGGTAATTTTAATATAAAAGAGCGTTGTTAAATATAAGAACTTAAATCTAGCGAGATTGCGTAGTTCATGAAGACAGTAAACGCATGTTTTAGAGGCACCAAGTTAAGATTCCCCGTTGGCTATCTGTATTTAGATTTCCATGATATACATGGATTAAGTAGGGTTCCATTGCAAAAGATCTGACCTTTTAATTCCCTACTCTTGTTTCATGCCAGCATCTAAAAAAATAAACAAGTGAGCTCTGTGTCATTGCAACGGGACATACTCTATGGGTTTTAAGCTATCGATTAATATAAAACGGTCCTTTGCGTGTGGCATAATTTCCCAGTAGATCGTGAAACCCCTGTTTAGTACATGATCAAAAGTATCTGAACCCCTATATAAATTCAAATCGATCGCTAGATGTCTCGAGAGGCGGACCTGCCCGTATAAAATGGTGAGGCGAGTAACTAGAGAAGCAATAACACCAAAATGGGTCGGCCGGGAGAGCTCAGTGACTATGAATATGAATTAGTCATCGGATATCACATGAGTAACAAATACAACAGGAATGATTCACCTCCTGTAAATGTGCCCTACATCTGTTGCGGCCGTTAATGGGAAACACTGAGAACCAACCATAGTTCGAGGAATGCGGAGGGTAAATTTAATAATAATAATAATAATAATAATAATAACGCTGAAGGTGTCACTAGGGAGTTCCAGAGTGTTAGCAGCAGTGTAGCTAACACAATGACTGTGCGTAGGGATAAGCAATACCTAGGTTTCATCCTCTGTGACGAGAACAGAGAAGTGTCTTCGCCAGCTCCAAATTTTTTCAGCAGCTCTGTCCTTAAAATCGCGTGCGTCTCTAACATCACGTCTCAGCTGCCGCGGTCACGTCAGTGATCACAATTGTGGCCTCAGTCCAGTTGTGCAGCAAGGTCACGAATTGTGATTCGTCTAACCGCAAGAAACATTTTCATCCAGTCAAGTTTGATTCCATACTGGATCACTGTGCACAGCGACTGTGTTGTAATATGTGAATGATGAACAGCAGTGAGGCGCAAATATTTGTTATTTCAGATTTAGATTTCGCTCTCTATGCTACCATTTAAATGCTTTAAAAACCGTGGTTTAAAACATAAAAACATCTCGATCTCCATCTTAATTATCACGTTCACGTGTTATCAACATGAAGATCAAGAAGTCTGGATGTTTTAAAGCATCGAGAATGGTCGCACAGCGAACGAAATCCAGATTTGTAGTAACAAATATTTGCAATTGATTGCTGTTAATCATTCACATATTACATCCAATCGTTGTCCATTCACGTCAGTGGTCACAGTTACGGTTCTCCCACTGTATGTTTTTTTTTCTACAGTGCTGGATTCTTCTTCTTTAAACTTCATTCTTCTCTGCACATTGGTCTTGTCAATCGTGCTAATCCGTAGATACATTTCAGACACCTTTGGAGGTCAGCAAGGCCGCAACTTTACTTTGTCCAGAATTCAGTGACTGCACGCTGTTTCAGCTTCGAATCCAAGTCCCTTTTCGACGAGAAAAGAAATTACGGAATACGAGTATCCAGGAAGAGCTGCTTTACTAAACAAGTGAAATTTGAGGTACATTCGTCAGTACATAAGTTAAAAGCCCAACGTTGCACTACTTCCGGAACTGCCCTCGTATTTTGATAGAATGTATTCTTCGGAGGCGTTCATGGGGGATCATGGCCTGTCATTTATAGACAGCCCTTTATAATTCGGTGTCGCTTGAGTTACTTTGAATGGGGCTTTTTCTTTAGTTTTCCTATAGGTAGCATGTTTTTATGTCGAAAGGATGCGGGGGGAAAAGGGGAGACGGGTGCTAATGCTCACCGCCTGGTATTTTAACATAAGCTTACGAAAGTTGAACCTCGGCCTTTAGTATGCAAAGTGGTTCTCCTGTTGTATTGTTTACAAGCCGTCATGTGTGACAGGCAGCGTCTGTGGTGCCGTACGGTAATTGGTTACTTTCTTGTTCAGACTTTTGGAAGGTGATTACAAGCCATTAGATGCATTTGGACCGTCAAACAGCTTTTTGGTATTGTTCTGAATAGAACGCGTCTACTGAAAAGTTAGCTGCTGCTCTCTTGCATCAAGTGAAAAGCTACAATTTCCTTCGGGAAAATGGACCAACAAGACATGAACCGTATGACAGCTGTGACGTCTTAGAGAATGGTATCAAAGCTCTTAGTCAGATCTTTTTGTGCAATGCTCTGCGCTGTTCGTCGTTACTGTGACTCCAATAGAATTACCTTTAAATTTAATCTATTGGTTAATCTACAGATAAAAGTGTGACCTTTCATTCTGTGAATTAGTAGCTGTCAGCGTAATGATTTGTTACAGTATTGCTGTTAACTTGGTAAATTGCCTAATATACACTTGAGACAATATTTCTGTAAATTACATTTAGTATAATTAAATGAAGACAGTGTTCCATCTGCTGTTTCGTGCGTTTCAAGTAGAGGAATACTATTGATATCGGTGTTCGTGTGTTAAAATTATCCGAGTTAGTCACTCGTTAGGTATTTACGTATGGCATGCGGTGGAAAACAAGTGAATGATAAATACACGTCCACAGGAAGTTAGACTGACACACAAAATCTACAGTTACCCTTTTCTTGGCGAAAATTTGTGCCTGGAGGAGGAAAGACATCTTAGAGGATATAAGGATGGTCTCTGTGAAGACTCTACGTGTTTTAAATGTTGAAATCTGTCGTGATTTAATTAGTATATTTTTGCTTCATAATGACACCGTTTTACGTGTTAGAGAATATTTAAATATTATGTGTAAAGTCTCTTGGAGTGTGTGGTAGAGCTAAATTGTTTCTAAGGAAACGGTTTTATTGACGTCCTTCGCAAATAGGTGCAACTTGGTACGTTAAGGCATAGTTTATAGTATCTGCAGACTGGAAACGTAACAAACAGTAATAGTAAACACATTGCTAAAAAAGAAGAAAAGAATTCCACTAAACTCAAGAAAATGAGGAACCGTAGTAGTATCAGACCCTGTAGGAAATTTTTAGTTAACTTATTAAACTTAGCTGCAATCAACATGTTTACGGTAAAGCTTCTGACGGAAGAAAAATTCCTGGATTGATCTTCAAAGTAATAATTCAAGACATCCCTAAGAGTACAGGAAAAGTTTCAAAGCACTGTTTTCTACCAAAAATTTTGCTTTGTTCGAATCGCTACTTTGACATTCCACCTAAAGGAGGGCTTACTGCAAAAATCCATTAAGTGCAAATTTGTTCATTTGTGGGTTATCCATGTATTCCCTGTCAAAAAAAAAAAAAAAAAAAAAAAAATGCATTCGTCGGGAGAAACCAGCCAGTACAGTTAACTGTAAGTAGTTCATAGAACTACAATACATTGGTTTCTCCGAACGAATGTTATTCATGTGCTTATACGGGTTACATACGAAGCCTACCAACGATAAATCTGCACTAACGGGTTTTCGTATTAAGCTCAAAATACGTAAATTCAGTCTCTTAGCTGTGGTTAAAATAAAATTAGAAGTATTAACTGACGAAAAGATATTCTTTCAAAGCTCATTTGGTAAACAAATTTAAGTTAACATTAAACTGAATACCCTACACTAAATGGTTCACATAGATTGTATTATAAATTAAGTGCAATATCAGTCACAGTCTTAGCAATAGTAAGCCCAATAAGATAACTGATCTTTCAACTTTTCCAAAATATGAAATTGCAGACGTCAAACACCGTACTTATTTCTTAAAATTTCTTGTAAGAATTGTAACGCATCAAAAATACCATTTCTTACGGTGTTTTGCAAACGAAATTAAGAGTAATTTATATCTAGGAAGAACTGTTTAGCGTTGGTGTCAGCAGCTATTGGATATAATGCGCTTATTGATTTGCGACTACCTTTTTTATTAATGAATCTCGCTGATACTATGCAGGTAGCAGCCCTTCGCATTTTTTCTCTGTACCTACTAGTTGCCTGTTTTTTGCTCTGCTGTAATAATATTCACGTCTCTCTCTCTCTCTCTCTCTCTCTCTCTCTCTCTCTCTCTCTCTCTCTCTCTCTCTCTCTCTCTCTCGTGTGTGTGTGTGTGTGTGTGTGTGTGTGTGTGTGTGTGTGTGGGGGGGGGGGGGGGGAGGGGGGGGGAGAAAGAGAAAGGGAAAAAACCTTATCACTGGACACATTTTGAAATGAAGCGAGTCGCGTTTGGTCTTAGACTTTGTGATAATACCAAATATGGTAGTTAACTTCTATACCTTCGACTGCGGAAGTTAGACAACCTGAAAACAGAAAGACAACATGTAATTGATTGTCTAAAAGCCCTAAATATCTTGTAAGTTTCGGCCATCTGCTGGAATTTGTGACACAGCGCCAGTTTTCAGTTCACTCAGTAAATACGGCGTACTGTACTCCACCGAATCGGAAGAGTCCTGGACGCTTCATTAAGTCGAGAGTTTTTGACAGGTTCTTCGAAAACAAAAACTGACTGCAATGATTTGAAATTCTTCAGTTTGTCAGCTTAGTGCGCTATTTATTTCCTCGATATATCGGTATCAAAAGTCAATATGGAAAGCTGATATTTTTATTGTATATATTTGTTGCAGTTTTTGGTGAAACATGAAATTGCAGTAAAACATAATTCTACTTTCACTGTGAGGAGTCCTGATTGAGTTTTCTTCCTGTTCAGTCTTTAACTTCTTTTGTTTGAATGAAGTGAAGATGACATAAAAGCAGTCTAATTGCTCTGGAGGTTGGTGTTGGTGTGAATGGGATAAGATTTTCGATGTGAGGAAATAGCGCATGTTACAAACTCTTCTTAACGCAACTATTGTGCTGTTCCTTCACATCGCTTTCTTCAAAAACTGTTGCTGAAAATGACTGACGAAAATGTGACAATTTGGTTTTGAGGGGTGACGGAGACGCGTGAGAGGTACATGCTGACGTAATCGCCCAACATAAACTGCACCGTTCAGATCACCATTAAATTTTGACATTACAACTGCTAGCTCGCTGGCGTTGGCAGTAATGAAGTGTTCTGGACAAATACCGTAGTTGACGAAACCAGACGACGGACCCATCGGACAGCTGTGTGTTCCTCACACGCAGTTAGCGTTGATAACAAAGTGGTTATCGCCAAGCATGAAATGCATCGTTTTTACGTCATTTTATTCGGAAGTTGTAATCATGTCGTCTGCAGCGCACTGTCCGTTGTAAGTTAAAGAAGCTGGATTTGAAGTGTTCCTTGTAATTCGTGGGAAGATACCGAACGATAGACGTGTTTGAAACATAGGCAAACGTACCTGCCAGATTACAGACGTGAGGCTACTTGAGGAGCACTCGAAAGTTTATTTTAGTAACGATTGCACTGCGTTCTGAATTTTCATACAACATTAAGAAAATAAGGTATGAGAGGGTAATTGGAATGAAATATTGCGTGAAAGTGGACTATGCACACAGTTCTTTATTTCCAACACAACTCTCGACCAAAAAAGTCTTGCGATAAAACTTTTCATCAACATAAAGTTGCATCATTAACTTACAAATTTTCACATACGTTGTTTTTTTTTTCTTTTTTTTTTCTTTTTTTCTTTTTTTTTTTTCTTTTTTCTTTTCTTTACTTGGTTTCAGCATTAGAACTCCACGACTCATTGCCTCAAAATCGAAACACATTGTACTCTTTGGTCGTAGTCTTTTTAATGGCTACTTTTTTCTCCGAAAAATACGTACATCGGGATGGGTTTCTTAGACGTGCGCTGATAACCTCGCTGTTGAGCGCCCTAAAACGCCTTTCTTAGACGTATAAGCAACTGTTTTGGACCTACACTATGAGAACACTGCAAGAAACTTTGTGCCGTTACTGTCTTTAACTGATTCTTCCGTCGGTTCCTCATCGAAAAAATAAAGGAAAAGCACAGCATTGTTCCAAGCTTAGGTCATCATCAGACATTAAATTCGGTTGATGATCGTCTAAGCCGAAAATCAGTTACCTAAATAAATTCTGTAGGACAAACACAATAATATATTCAGATTTTTCTTCTTGCGTTCCAGCCTTCCGTGGACCACTGTACATTTTCAATCCCTCCTCCTTAGTTGCTCTTTCTTTCATTGTGCTTAGTTCCCTGTTTTCAGTCCATAACACAGTTGAGAAGTAGTGGGAACAATCGCCCTGCCTGACACTAGTATTTAGTTTGAAAGATTGGTATTTCACTCATAAATTATTCTTTCTAGAGTGTCTGTTAGGGTTTCACGAATTATGTTTTGCCAATTTAGTTTCAACTCCAAATTCACGGATTACTTTTGGGTTTCCCTATCAACTGAGTCAAAAGCTTTTTGAAGTCAATAAATGTTACAACAATTTCTTTAGAGTTTATGAATTTGTGTCGGTTTATAGAAAATCCGTTGGCAAAAAGATTTTCCCCTCTCTAAATCCACCTTGATATTCAACCATTTGTGTCGCTTTTACTCTGTTCATTGGTATTGTTGAGAATATCTTGTACACAACTGGCAAGAGAGCTATCTCGCCGCGGCGGAATAGCCGCGCGCACTGAGGCGCCGTGCTGCGGTGCGCGTGGCCCTCCGCCGTCGGAGGATAGTCCTTCCTCGGGCATGGGTGTATGAGTTGTCCTTAGGTTAGTTTAATTTAGTTTTAGTTTGTAAGCTAGGGACTAATAACCAAGCAGTTAAGTCCCATATATGTATACAAACATTTGACTTTGATATTCCTCTGTAGTTACCTTACTTGTACCCTTCTTGTGTAATGGGTGTAATAGAGCCACTTTCCAATCCTTTAGGATCTTTTCTGTTTCCCAATTTCCTTCAAAGATTATTTGTAGATCTATAATTTTTGGTTCAGGTCATTTTAAAAGTTTAGCTGTTATGGAGTCTTCCCCACCAGCTTTATTTTCAAAATCGTTTAATGCTTCCTCAATATCTTCAGCTATTGGAGGTGAATCAGCTTCTAGATTTTAGTGAATATCAAAAAATTCGAATTTTGGATGGCTCAGGGTAGTTCAATAGGTGTACTAAATGTTTTGCCAGAATTTCTAAATTATCGACGTTGTTAAGGCCAATTTTACCATTTGCATCTCTGAAGCAATTACTCTGGGACTGATTAACCTATGAGGTTATTCTTAAAGGTCTGCTAGAAATTTCGGGAGTTGTTTCTTACAAAATTATTCTAAATTTCTACCAGCTGAGATTTTTCAAAAGATCTTTTAAAACTGCCTTATTCTTCTGGTTTCTTTTCTTCGTAGTTTAAATAGCGCATAGTGTTCATTCTTCGCGGAACTTTTCCTTTCTTGCCACTGTTTCGTACTTTCCATTTGTGGTTCCTCACAAACGTTATTTCAGCATACCTTTTTTTTTTACTTTCAACTGATCCAAATGATTTTGTTGCACTATTATTCTGTTTAGATAATTCTGGCCATTTGCCATACTGAGTTATTTTAATATGTTCCTGAAAGTTTTCTATAGTTGCTTGTGTAATGTTGAGCCTATCTATGTTGTAGTTCATTATTTTTGTCGACCTTCTTTGATTCCTGCAAGGGAAAAGTTTCAGCTTAATTTTAGAGAGGTAGTGATCGGAGTCAAACTCCCCACTCCTTATTTCTTTATTACTTATTAATTATTCATCGAACACAACTGTCCGTGGACGCGGGCCACTCCCATTATTAACGACACTTCTGCTCACCGTTTCCTAGGGCACCTGAGGAAGTACTGTTGCTAGTTGACTAATTTTGAATACCGGTAGTCAGCACATTCAACACAAGATCACGCAATTGTAAAATCATCGCACTCAGTTTGCTTCCCAATTTGCTGAAAGCTTGGAAATGTCAGCTGCCGCTGATTTTTCAGCAGCACAAGGAGGATCATATCGTATATTGTAATCATAAATTTGGTCGTCGGGCCCGGTGGTCTCGGGCTAAAGCGCTCGACTGGAAATGGGTTCGAAACCCGGTCGGTTTTCGGATTTTTTTCAGACAGCGTTTTAACCCAGCCTTCACCTCTCAACGATGTGAGCAGTCACCAGGAATGACTCGTGGTTCGGATTCCACGTTAAGCTCTAGGTATCATTTTCTCTGTTGAATGACTGGGGTAGGCTATGAACATGCAAGTCACGTCCAATTAAGACTTGCACCAGGCCAATGAGCTACACGAATTGTTATAAATTTGTTAGAGCAAAACGATCCTTAGCCGTTCCCCAACTGCTGTTGATGTATTTATCGTTCGTGGCCACAGAACTGTTCGTAACTTGAACGTTTTCCCCAGAAAGCGCAAAACGTAGTTAATGGTAATATTAGTGCTATATACTGAAATAATGGACTTTGTTTAAAATTGGTATCTACGAGGAAGATAGAGGTTTAATTCAATTATACACAATATTTGTATGGTATAAATGTTATACGAATCGCGAATATGCATTTCCACATGCAGTGTAACGTGCTTGCTATTTGGTTAAAATTAAGTAGCCTCATTTACAAATAATGGAGGGAAATTTAAAGGGTAAAGCGGTCAACAATCCGAAGATTGGTGTGAACACCACGGTGCATGGTCCTGTTTGGAGGTGGTATGCCGTTGCCTTCCTCCGACCTTCGAACTTACTTACCCAGCCAGTTATAGGGGGACCTACAGTTTAACGTGAGTTCCGAACCACGGTGCTACTCGATATTTTCCACATTAGCAACACCGCCGGAGGTGAAAGAATTGGAAAGTGACAGATAAAAATCCTAGGTCCTGGCGGGGATCGAACCCGCTATCTTTGGATTTGTATTCTGGTACTCTACCACTGTGCTATCGAACCGCACAGAACAAATTTACAATCTGGGAATTCCGAGGATATCGTAGGTATTGTCAGAGCAGCTTCGGAGTCTCTTGTCGATCTCTTCAGAAACAGAACTCTTCAAGTTGTAATCCAGCAGTCAGAATCAGTAGTTTTCAGCACTATAACTATTCTAACACACCGCAGTTGCATCAAACTGCCTATATTGTTACATCGCTCTAAAGCATAAATACAGTTTTTATTTTAGGCACTGAAAACCGCGCTTCACCATGCATTTCAGATATTGCATAAAATTTTCGTAATGGAATTATGAAGTGCAGTGCTTTATAGAGAGTATATTATTACAGGCATGCAGATCAATTGGCGCAAAAAATGTTTGGAGGAAAGACAAATTCACGTTTATTGAGAGAGACCGTTCCTAAACTTATGCCATCGGTTCTTCTGGGACAACAGAACTATTCATCGTAAAAGTTACTAGCACTGGACACGTCAAAGTCATAGTAAAATACCAAAATGTACAGTCCGATTTCGAACTGAAGCACGTTAGATGTTTTATGTTGGTAGCCGCGTAGTGCAACTCTGTTAATTCCGGTTTAAAGTTTGTGAAAGAAAGTTTTAAACAGGAGTGTTTGATACACATTGATAGCGTGGTTAAACCAGTTAAAACTTTCTAGTCTTAATTGCTATTTTCTATGCCGGCTCTTCGCTTTGAAAATATCAGATAGCCGTAGTCGGAACATGCCCAGCCTCCTTGCACATAAATCACACCTCAGATCCAGCCGTGAATGATTCCCCCCCCCCCCCCCTCCTCCTGATTTTGGCCTTTTTTGTGACCTCAGACTATTACGACAAGCAATAAGCTGCTTTTGGAAGACGGAACTTAAATGGTTGTGGAAGAACTGGTGACGGAATAAATATTAATCCCTTCTTGCTTGTGACCTGATTGGATAAATGCTTATCGCAGGCTATGAGAGACAGGTTAACTGAGGGATAATAGATTATTCCAGTTTTTATTAAATGCAAGCAAAATATTCAGAACTATACACCCTAAGTTGTGAATTGGCTGTTTCTTCCTTTAGCAGTAAACAGGCTACAATGTAAGCTTTTACAAACGGAGTTAGCTTAAGATATACGGACTGAAAAGCTGTGGTCGATAAGTAAAACTTTGCTCTAACGTTTCGCTATAAGAAGACATCGTCAGAGGTCAAGTTGCGAATTGCAACCAGAATACGAGGGAGCGGTGTAGAGGGCACCAAAATCCGTGGCGAGACGTCGGCTAGTAGACTATATCTTGTATTGTTACCATTATTCATAAACTAATACATTGTCAATCCCCTAATCAACGTTAAAATACAAATTTTGTACAATTTAACACAGTATCTTTTCTTTTGAAATTACTGCGTGCTCTGTAAACCTCGATGATATACGTGGCGGCGTAGTAAGGCCAGCGAGCACAGAATAACATTGAGAGGCCTTACAATGACAGTGAAATGAAGCCGGCAGGAGATCGCGACACCTAACCAACAAGGCCGCCGCTCGCCGCTGAGCATCAATCGTCGTAGTGTCCAGCGCCACCCGGCCACAGCTGCCAGCACAAGGTAGTTTATTCAGTTCGCTGTCAATTCGTTTTTCATGTATTTTAAGGCGTTCCTTTTCAGACAATGTATTTTTGCCATAAATAATTACAAATTTCAGCTAGGGGTAAGAAATCATTATATGAAACAGCTCATTTTCCTTATTTCTGTCGCTTTAACCTTTTATAACTCGAGGAGTACTGAACGTATCGTCATGCGGTTTCTTTTAGAGTGTTCTTTATAATCCTGCGCTAAACTTGCGCTATATTTGTCAATAGGAATTTGTGAAGCAACTAAAATAAGAATAAATAATATAGTGAGGACAGTTTACTACTCACCGCAAAGACGTGGCGACGAGCTGCGACAGGCACATACAAAAGACACACACATACAACACATTCAGCTATCGGCCATGGCCTTCTTCAGAAATAGAGCACTCACGCAATCACACAGGCACACAACACAGTCATACAACCATCACCTCCGACTGCCACACTTCGGATTCGAAGTGTGGCAGTCGGAGGTGATGGTTGTATGACTGTGTTGTGTGCCTGTGTGATTGCGTGAGTGCTCTATTTCTGAAGAAGGCCATGGCCGATAGCTGAATGTGTTGTATGTGTGTGTCTTTTGTATGTGCCTGTCGCAGCTCGTCGCCACGTCTTTGCGGTGAGTAGTAAACTGTCCTCACTATATTATTTATTCCAACCTGGATTTTCCATTATTATAAAATAAGAATAACGTAGAGTCGTTTATCTCTTCTAGACTTTGTCAGTTCCGGAGCCTAAACAAGAGCTAGGCTAGTGTACATAGTATAGAATTGCAGAACTCACAAAGATATAAAATAAAATACGCTAGACCATGTGTCTAACTTTCACGAGTGAACCACATTTATCATTTTTCTCTTCTAAAGCGCTGGCGCCAGACGGCTTCAGACTATACCTGTAGTGATTTGAGAGATCTATACACGTTACACTTATGATCACGCGGCCTTAAAAAAAGGGCGGGAAGGTGTCGTTATGTCGGACACTTTTCACATTAGTAAAAAGTAACAGATTAAAATCCTAAGCCCCTGAACGACCGTGCGCATAGCATACAGTAATTAGTTTCCAGCAGCTGTTCCAGGCCAGTCCAGACATCTGAAGAAGCTATCTAGATCGGCCGGACTTGGCTGTTACATTTCCGCTACAGTCGGAAACGAATTACCATACAACGCGCCACTTATTGGACCCAGTCACTTTACCTCAGTTTTTAAGTTGCGGCTTAGGATTGTGCAAACCCTAACTTCAAAGAAAACCAAACTTAAAAATCTTAAATTTTCGGCAATGAAGGCCTTTGCTCCCCTTACATAAGAGTGCCAAGGCGAGGAAAAATCATTGCTTCACTTCATTATGCACTGTTCTCTTTGCCATTAAATCCTTCAGAATAATACGGAATCTATTGGAAATAATGGGAGTTTACTTCTCGCTGCCTCCGACTACACGCGCTGTATGTCTTCACAGTGTAAGTCCATAAGAATCACCTGGTTGTGTTGGAGACTAACAGGGATTACGTTACTTATCACTGGTACGCCGTTTCCGCTCACTTATCAGCGTTCAAAGATAGTTTGCCATTCCCGTAGTCTGATAGCGTTTTCGCACCTGTTACCGGCTACAGAAAGACGTGGGAACATATACAGGTAATTCCCGATTATTATAAGATGCCCACGAACACGCCCGCGCATCGCATGTGTGCAACAGAGTAATTCAGAAATTTTATACGAGCTTATGTGTGCTGATTTACTTCCATTCTCTCTGCCACCGTGCGATTTTGTACCAGCGGCGTTGTTTATACGTGTAAGCAGATGCTAGTGCTTACTGTTACGCTCAATAGTCGGAAATAATGGAACGCCCCCTGTCTCTTAACGATTCCTCATTCAGACAAGCGGCACGAGCTGGGCCGCAGCCGCACAGGTCATTGCAACCCAAGGAGGTGCGTGCGTCAGCCGTTATACTTGCCATTGTAGGGGCAGCATGTGCCAAGCTGCACTTTCATTGTTAATTCCGTCCGTGGCTAGGTTCCTTACGCCGGTGCGTCGCAGTTCGACCCGTCGGGCCATCTCTTATTCTAAGATCCGGTGTGCCCTCTATAGAGGCAAGTCGTCGGTACCTGCAGACATCCGCAGCTGCCCCACAGCCCCCCCCCCCTCACCCTCCCCTCGTCCATATCAACCCCCTGCCACCGGCCCAGCCCCTTCCTTACTTCCTTCCGTGCGGCTGACATTTAAGCTGGTGCCCGCAGGTCACAGCGCGCAACGTTCAGGTTTCTCCCCTGTTGCAGTACAGCCAACGGCAAATTTCTCTGTACAAACTCGCCTGGTTGGTCGACGGGGGCTCTGCAGGTGCTGCCAACTTCACTTTCATGCTTGCAGCCATTTCAGCGACCCCTCTGCAACAGTCAAGACACGCAGTCCACTCGAGTTGCTCTGTCGGAGTTGATACACGGAACGCAGTGCGTCTTCCGTCTGTGATCTCAAGTAAAAAATTGATTATCCATTGTACTCGAGCATTAACGAAGATCCGCTTTTAAGACCTCTCTGAGTATCCACGAACGTCGGCCATGACTTGGCATTATCTCCAGAGGATTCACCGTGCGATGTGGCGCAGTGGTAACACACTGGACTCGCGTTCGGGAGAACGGCGATTCAAATCCACCTCAAGACATCCAGATTTTAAGTTTTCCGTGATTTTCCTAAATCACCCAATGGAAATGCCAGGATGTACAGTACCTTGAAGGATCATGACCGATGTCCTTAGACAAAACAGTGTGTGCTCCGTCTCTAATAACCACGTCGACCAGACGTTAACCCCTAATTTTTTTCCTGCCTCCTATTCCAACAACGCACTGTTGTCAAAAATGAAAACTGTTCCTTAACAGTTTCGTGCCTGCAGATGATTGACACACGATGATGCTCTGGATTAGAATTTCTTTCTTGAAGCAAGACACTTTCATGCGTAGGCTACTTATTTCGAAATGAATTTTATTTCGTATATTTAATTTCGGCCTCTTGAGCTTTGAGATAAGACGGCTACGCTGTTCATAAAAATCGGGGAAACATGATGACATCGAGGAAAGGGGTCCGACAGATTTTCAGAACAGTTTTCTTACAGAATCGTTGCCTCGCAATCCTTTCCCATTCCTTCGTACTTTTCACCAAACACAGGGGAAAATAATCTTCACGGAAATTTGGAACGTACGACCTTACGTAACATTTTTAAATTTCAACGACAGAACTGAAACACAAGAAATCAGACTTATAGAATATACAGAGTACTGACAGTAGTTCATCGGATTTGAAACTGTATTGTGCGATAATATTGTAGCAGCTTCGCCCCCACTAAGATGAAATTAGTTGACAAAGTTTGTACACTGCGAGCACACTTTGCAGTTATTAAGCGTATGCTGAGTACGAGAACATAATGAAGCCAGAACGACTGGATCAGCAGGTCAGTTCAACATCCATAGGTAACTAAATCCTTTGCACCTACTCAAGGCAAGGATTCTGTCATCTGTGACCAAAACTTGGCAAGAAACACTACCAAAGTTGACGCAGTCCCACAACTCTCCACAGTTCGAAAGTGCAGCTCACCAGTTAATCACATGTTCGTAACCGTCTTGCAGTGCTGGTAATAGAAAAAGGAGCGCACACCCTCGTCATGGCCGAAATTAGAGTTTGTGAAGATTAAACGCTGCGTCTGCTCCTCGACCGTCTTGCCTTTCCTTCTCCTCGCCGCCGACAAAAACAGGGCCCCAGCCTCCTGGGCCACCTCAGGTTTCCTCGTCAACCACCGAACTACCACTCTCCACGCGTGTCTCTATTTTCCCCACCTCGCACCGCTGTATCCCAAGTACGATGTCAGCGACATCGCATGGCTACTACGTATTGGTATAGGCCGACTCGATGTGGACACGTTATAAACTTCATACGACGACCACCACTAAATTTACAGATATTGTATACCCATTCATGTAAACGTCCGTTCATGCAAAGTGAAACATGAGCTGCTCCCGACATATAAAATATTTTAAACACTTAGGGGTATGCTGCCGGGTGAGGGGAACGACCGTCGATATTTCGATTGGAACACACACAGCAATTTTCAAGGGAGCTGCAGAGGAGGGAGTACTATGCATGGTTATTTAATACCTCGGTTTTCTATGAAAGTATGATATTATTCAACGAACATGTAAGAAGCAGCGCTATCACATAACTAAAGATGATAAATGTCAGAAGTGTCGATGGTAAATGTCATCAATGGGTGAGGCAAAAATTAAATCCGTCCCCCTTTTTTTTTTTTTTTTTACAAGAGTGAGAGCAGGATTCTACGGAGAATTCAAGCAAAAACCTGCATCTCTGTTTATATTTGCTAGTTTAATTTCAACTGCCTCCTTAATAACAGTCCCAATAGATAAAAGCGCATGCCAGATTTTCCGTGTTATATTCTGCGGCTCCGTAGCACAGTGGTAGAGTGCCAAAGGTCGCTGGTTCGATCCTCGCCAGGTCTTAGGATTTTTGTCACTTTCCACTTCTTTCACCTCTAGCAGTGTTGTTGTGAAAAATACCGAGTAGCACCGTGGTTCGGAACACACGTTAAACTGTAGGTCCCCCTATAACTGGCTGGGTAAGTCAGTTCGAAGGTCGGAGGAAGGCAACGGCATACCACCTCCAAACAGGTCCATGCCTAGTAAACCACTGTGGTGTTCAAACCAATCTTCGGATTGTTGACTGCTTTACCTTTATTTTGCAATAGCAGATTTGTCAGGTTTTCGTAAACGTGTACGATGATTACATTCAGTATACCCTTCCTCCACAACTGCAGGAGATACGATAGACACCCGCCTTAGGCAAACCAAGAGCATCCTTTACGGACCCTAATAGTGCCTTAATCTTCGAAGATGGTCAAAATCACATCATACTGTATTTCCGCGGTGGCCAAGCGGTCTGCGGCGCTCCAGTCACGTTCTGCACGGCCACTACGGTCAGGGGGTTCGAATCCTCCCTCGGGCATGGATATTTGTCCCGTCCTTAGTATTAGCTAGTTCATAAGTAGTTTGTAAGTTTAGGGTCTGATGACCCCGTAGTTAGTCCCATAAGCTCTACAAACATTTGAACATTATTTCCGCAAAATGCTACCAATCCAGCGTAAGGCAAAAAAGGCCACTGACTTACGTACGACCTCGGTGTTACCATCCCTCACCCGTTGCACAGTTGGTTGATAGCGCAACGCTTGTTAATCTGTCGTTCATTACAACCATTCTGGGGGGAAAGTGTCTTTCAGGTGGGATAATTCTGCTGACAAACTTTTGAGGATCCAAACCTTCTGTGCGCCAACGTGCAAAGAGCATCTTCACGCTGAGCTAGTTGGTGATAGCTATCAGCCTGCAGATACAAGTCAGTGTGGGTTGGATGCCTATAATCAGAACGCCCCAACGTACCATTAACATTCCTCCTGACCAATACTTCAAGAAAGGAGAGGCAGCAATTCTTTTCCATCTCCGTGGTAAAACGAATATTCGGCTAGATTGAATTTAGATTAACCTAAAATCTCACTGCCATGAGGCCAAACAACAAAAGTATCGTCTACATATCGGACTGTTCATACAGTCCATTTCGAAATAGTGGTTCAGTGCTCCTAGGAAGTAAAGACGGTTTATATAACACTACTACGGAGCCGTTGTTTCATATAATTTGAGGGATTACTTAAGCTTGAGGATGCTACCTTCTTGCGAAAGTCTTCATCAATAACTGAAGGTAAATTTTCAGTATTCAATACGTAAGGCTCAGGAATCAGCTGCAGCTCACGATCGTATTTTCTTTGTGCAGGGCGGGCATCTTTAGCAGGACTGGACACGCCCTAGTACGACTGCTACAGCGACGTAATGTGCTCTTTGTGCTCCACAATTACTGCTCTTGCCAGAAAAATAACCAAATCTCTCGAAATGAACATTTATGGGAGATAAAGAAGTGGGAAATTACTCGTTCTCAAAATGTTCAAATGTTGGGACAGCTTCGGGACCAGACTGCTGCAGTCATTAATCCCTAGCTTTACAAACTACTAAAACTAACACTAAGGACAACAAATACCCCTAACAGAGGGAGGACACGACCCTCCGACGGAGACCAGTCCCGCACTCCGCAGCAAGGCGCCTTAGAGCGCGCGGTTTACTCTTTCTCCAGGGCTTGAAAGTACATCTACATCTACATGGGATACTCTGCAAATCACATTTAAATGCGTGGCAGCGGAGACGCAACAAAAGGCGCAAGGTGCTCGTGACAATTTTCGGAAGATGTCATTCAACACCTGTATACGATGTCTTATTGAATCCATCATTGGTGGTGGAAACGGGACAGCGTACATTCTATACCGTCTTTGAAACCACAACCAGTCCTTGTTGTCACAGTTGTTGCTGTTGTTGTTGTTTCCCACTAAGAGACAGGAGTTCACGAATCCAGTTTTAGTATCCCTACTTTTGGATATTATGCTCCGATGTAGGGACCTGAAGATGGCATAGTGGAATGCCGAAACTGATACAATAAATATTTAATTATACATACGGCTGTGGTATCTCAGTTCCTTCAGTCTGTATATGCCCCGAGCGGGGCACTCCGTATCGATACAACATTTGACAAAAAACCACACACACACACACACACACACACACACACACACACACACACACACACAACCCTTTGTGTCCAATGCAGAATCGCATCTTAATTTCCTAGTTACAACGGGGAGCTAATTCAGGGATCCGAGTAATGTTGCGAATATATCCCAGCCAGTGATAACATTCGTTCTGAAATACAGTAGTGTGATATTGAAGCTAAGTTTCATCATTACTGATTTACTTCTGCTCATGTTGGCTGTCACTGTAGTCCTGTTGTAAGTCCAGGGTCATATGGACATGGGCAAACAACTTTCATATGCGGTTGTGTTCCGTTAGGCTGGAAAGCTGGACTGGGAAAACGTGAGTCTCCCCTTTTACACTGACCGGAGAACGTTTTTCTTGCGCGCAAGGTATTGGATGAGGTGATGTCACTGAGGAATACCCCAGTAAGACTCGTTTGTAATATGTTCGTGGTTATTCGTAGGTACGAGTATTAGCCCTTGTAGAAATTTATTGCATCCAACTCAGCTTCGGAAGTCAATGTACTCACTGTACTGGTTCTGAACTTTTTCACTCCTTAACTAGGTGGGTGTATATACACTATTTGAGCCTACTTCGGTTTTAGCCATTCTGATCCCCTTCTGCCATTCCCATCGAGCCGGCCGCGGTGGCCGAGGAGACTGAGGCGCTCCAGTCACGGTCTGCACGGCCACTACGGTCGGGGGTTCGAATTCCCCCCTCGGGGATGGATATTTGTGCCGTTCTTAGTCTTAGCTGGTTCATAAATAGTTTGTAAGCTTAGGGACTGATGACCCCGTAGTTAAGTCCCATAAGTCCTACAAACATTTGAACATTCCCATCGACAATCTTTTCCTGTCTTTAAGATCAGAAGGTTGTTTAAGCTGGTTTACGCTTCCGCCACGTCTCCTGCTTCTGCTTGTTCATTGCAGAATAGCACTTAATCCCATCGTCCTAATTTGCCTGCAAGTGGGGAGATACATAAACATTTATGTCCTGCGCTATCAAGGGACACCTTTGATCTCGAACGCTGGGAACCGCACGAAACCATGCTTAGAATAACAAGCAATCATTAACAAAACAGTGGTGTGCGTCATTTCCATGCAAAACGCTGTACTTGTCTGCTAGCGCCGCTAGATGCTGGCATAGTGTAGCTGCACTAACCAGTACTCCAGTTGCGCGAGTGGTCTTCGTTTCTTGGAATGTTCGCAAGCGACTTACTGTGTACAGTGCAGTGATATCGTGAAGAGCATTAATCCCACGCATGTGGTCCAAATATTAGGGACCAAGTTGCGAGGTGCTGAATATGGAAATGATGTCGGGGCTGAGGATATAGGGTTCACAGATGTTTTATATAACATAATCATTCAGAAATATAATGGAGCCGACACAGAAATACACGTTACGCTGGATCGATATACGGAATTTGAAAGACGTTAGGGACCTGTACCTGAAGGCGGCTGTTTACATCCATCTCCAGAGCAAGAGGCTCTGTCAAGTCATCCCGAAAGTGATTTGGAATGTGATAACGTGGCTTTAGTGAGGTGTGCACATCGTTCTCTCCCACTTTGTTTTAACCACTTCATCGAAATTCCTTATCTGCACTTTGAAGGCTAATATAAAGACTTTCAGGTATGTGGTACTGCTTTAAACAGAGAGTTTCTAGCGCTGCCGATTGAATATGTACTTATAAAAACGCCATTACACATTTCCTTCCTATGGTATTGATATCTTGTTACTTTGTACCTCTGTTCAAATAACATTTGAAGTACAGTGCAACGTTTTGCATGGTAATTACGCATACCACTGTCCTGTTTGAGTGCCTGTTATTCCAAGCGTGGTTTCGTGCGCTTCCGAGGTCAAAGGGTCTCTTGTAAGAGATTTGCTGTCTGGCTCCCGCAAAGTGATGTAGAGGTTATTCCTGTTCCTTTCCCCACGTACTTTTCCGTAGATTCTACACAGAATCGTCACTTGTTTCATCTAATTACTTCACACACCCTTCAGAATCCTCTTGTAAAACACAGCATTTGGATTCTTGTCTTTCACGTTCCTTAATTAGTCCTTAATTCATTTCCGTACAATATTTTACCGTCAACGTAAACCTACTTTGCCTGAACTTTCCTCGTCTAATTGTTTGCTACAAGTCCTTTTTGCCTGTGAAAATCATATTTCCTTTGCTCTCCCGTTATACGTTATTTTCTCCTAAAGAATCCCTATTTCTTCTCACCTTCCTTAAGGGGTCGTCAATTTTTTGGTCATTTTTGACGGAAATTTCAACCTTGCCTCCTCCTCAGTACGTTTTTTCTTGGGGTGTACTATCAGTGTGTATTCTTTGCTCTTGAGTTTTTCAGTCCAATTAATTTTGTAATTCTTCCTCTTTATACATCACAGGGAGTACTAAATTAATCGATGAAAGAAGAAAATATAAAAATTCAGTAAATGAAGCAGGCAAAATGGCGTACAGACGACTAAGAAATGATTGACAGAAAGCCTAGAAGGCAAATGCAAGTCTATGGAAGAATCTGTAACTAGGGGAAAAATAGATACTGCCTACGAGAATACACATTTGGAGACATGAAAAACAGCTCTCTGAATATTAAGAACTGAGATGAAAAACCAGTTTCAGCAAAGAAGGGAAAGCTGAAAGGTGGAAAGGGTATATAGAGGGACTCTAGAAAGGAAATTAACTTCCAGACCATATTGTAGGAAGGGAAGAGGACGTAGATAAAAATGAAATAGGAGATTCTATACTTAGAAGATGAATTTGACAGAGCTCTGAAAGGCCTCTGTCGAAACAAGGCCCTCAGAGTTGATGACTTTCCCACAAAGCTACTGTGAAGCCCTGAGAGAATACGCCATGACAGAACTATTCATCTGGTGAGTTGGCTGTATGAGACAGGCGAAATACTCCAGACTAAGAAAAATGTAATAATCCCCATTCCAAAGAAAGCATATACAGACAGGTGTGAAAATTACAGAATCATCAGTTTAATAAGCCATAGTTGAAAAATTTTAACAAGAGTTATTTATAGAAGGCTGGAAAAGCTGGTAGGTGACCTCCGGGAAGATGAGTTTGAATTCAGGAGAAACATAGGAACACGGGAGACAAATACTCCATTTACGATTCATCTTAGAAGAAATATTCAGGAAAGACAAATGTATGTAAAGCTTATAGGACTTAACTGCGGGGTAATCAGTCCCTAAACTTACAAACTACTTATGAACTACCTTGTACTAAAGACGACACAAACATCAATGCCCAAGGCGGATTCGAACCCCCAACGGGGAACGGCCTCGCGCATCGTAACATAGAGCCTCAATGCGCTCGGTCGCTCCTCCGCGACAAGGAAAGACAAACCTACATTTTTTAGCTTTTGTAGATTTGGAGAGTTATTGATAATGTTGCTTGGAATGCACTTTTTCAAAGTCTGAAGTCAGCAGGGGTAAAATATGAAGTACAGGGAACGGAAGGTTATTTACAACGTGTACAAAAGCCAGACCGCAGTTAATAGTCGAAGGGCACGAAAGGAAAGCATTGGTTGGGGAGTAAGACAGGGTTGCAGCCTTTCTCCAATGTTGTTCAATTTGTGCATTGAGCAAGCTGTAAAGGAATTAAAAGTTCAGGGTGAAGAAATAAAAACATTGTGTATTGCTGATGACGTAATTCCGCCAGAAACAGCAAAGGACGTGCAAGAGCCATTTAACGGATTGGATAGTGTGTTCAAAGAAGCGTAGAAGATGAACATTAACAAGAGCAAAACAAGGGTTATGGAATGCAGTCTAAGGAAATAGTGACGTTGAAGGAATTAGATTAGGTAACGAAACAATGAACGTGGTAGATGAGTGTTGTTACTTGGGTAGTAAAATACAATATGACGGTCGCAGTACAGAAAATGTAAAATGCAGAATGGCAATGGAAAGAAAAGCATTTTTGAAAAAGAGAAATCTGCTAACATCGAATATTAATTTAAGCGCAAGGAAATCTTTTCTGAAGGCATTTGTGTGGAGTGTTGCCATGTACGGGACTGAAACATGGACGATGAATAATTCAGACGTGAAGAGTATAGAGGATTTTGAAATGTGGTGCTACAGAAGAATGCTCAAGATTAGGTGGATAGATCGCATAACTGATGAGGTGGTACTGAACAGAATTAGGAAGAACAGGAATTTTTGGCATACCTAGACTAAAAGAATGGATAGATCGGTAGGAGACATTCTTAGACATAATGGAATCGTAAATTTAGAATTGGGGGGAAATGTGTGGAGTAAAAGTCGCAGAGGGAGACCAAGAGAAGAGTACAGTAAACAGATTCAAATGGGTGTGGATTGCCATTCGTATGAGTTGAAGAGGCTTGCTCAGTGTAGAGTAGGGAGGAGAGTTGTTTGAAACCAGTCTCCGGAGTGAAGACCACAACAACAACATACGAAGATATAAATGCCACCAATGGATTTTACCATCTACCACCCTGTAATTTAATCACCTTCCAGAATCTTTAAGAGCTAACAAACACAGGGACTTTGATATTACTGGCAACAGGGCCTACTAAGGAAGTGAGTGAGCAAGTTGTGTGTGTGTGTGTGTGTGTGTGTGTGTGTGTGTGTGTGTGTGTGTGTGTGTGTGAGAGAGAGAGAGAGAGAGAGAGAGAGAGAGAGAGAGAGAGAGAGAGAGAGAGAGAGAGAGACCAAGCCTAATTATTTAGGCAAATTATTATGTGTACAAGTGTGTTAACAGTATCTAAAAACGAATGCTGAAAGTGTGGCACTTACATTTCACAATTGTTGTTGCTAACAACGCATTTAAAACGTACGATAGTGCAGTGTCGTGTAAATGATGAAAGTAGTTTACCCACAGCACAGCAGAGTCCTCATATTGTGTAGTAGATTCACAAAGATCGTTGATTTTGTTGGGGGGGGGGGGGGTTGGCTGCTTGAGATATTGTCACATGATCGTGCTTAATTATCTTACGTAGTTCAGATACCAACTTAGGGCCAACAAGTTTCTAAAACCCGCAGTGACCCTCCACACATAACACTGCTGTTCGGTAAATATTTAGAGAATGAGTTGGCTAGCATGGTCCAGAGACCGTAATCTTATCTGGTATGTGTTGTCTCGCTTTGCCCCTTTAGGGGACCTTGGAAGTACTTCAGAGTGGTTTCACAGGACCAGTGGCATTAACAGCACTCTCTTGTTGATAATATTAATAGAATGTATCAGTTTGTGCCGCTGTTATGAGCAAACAATTTGAGGCTTGCTTTTCGTCTTCTCCTTTTTATTTATTCTTATGGTTGACTGAAAAATATTTTCACCCTAAATTTGACTTTAATAATTTTATTTTGTGCGTATAGATTTAGTTTGGGTATTTTCTCAGCTGCTGGTAGGTTTTGTAATCAAACAACATGCATATACGAAAATTTGTGGTGGGGTAGGGCTTCGAACCCTGGTCTTAGACTTACGGGGTAGTTCTCCTAAACAGGAGACCAAGGCTGTTTTGGAAGTAAATTACTTGACAGCTCTTGAAATTTTAAGTTGGTAGGCTCCTAATTTATATCTGAAAGTATACCATACTTATTATATTTCGAGGATAGTATAAATGGAAATAACTAAATTTTCTTTGAATGTAATTTTCTTAGGACATCTCTTCTTCTGTGGAGCGGAGGTATTATTATACGTAACGAGTGACACTACCTAAATCTTTTGTCACTGTAGTAAATTCAGAGTAAACTACACTTGGTATAGGGTAAATGACTGTCTTTTGCAACTGTAAAGTTAGTCTAATACCAGAAGCGCTTTGCTTTATTTCAAAGCATCTTCAATGGTGAACTCTGTAAAACTATACACAGTTGTGTGTGGTTTTACTGAACTCAGTCTTTGACAGTTTTCATGCTATGGCATTCTATTTATCCATCCTCAGCCCCTCTCTTTCACTGGACCAGTGTTTTACACATACAGTACTTTTTAATCTGAGTTACTTATAACGTTGATTTTAATAGATAATCGATTGATCATGTATTTAAACGGATTAAAAGAAGTATAAAGGTTGTAAATAGTGTTTATGCTGCTACGACAGTTACATCATTTATATAGGCAGATGCACAATGTAGTTTTGAGTATGCAGAAATGGCTTCGTGAACTCTGATTGAAAAACAGTTAGGAAGGCCTTCGTAGAGCATTTGGCATCGGAGAGTATCCTAGAGGAGGTATGGATGTGATGTTGTAACATAGGCGAACATAATGGCATTATTACTGTTTTAGATGTTAGCATTAGTAGTCGTTTAAAATTCTAAATGTAATTAACTATTGAATAAAGCCATGGCATGAGAACTGTTCATGACGTAGATCAATAAAACCATACAAAAATGTAAAACAAAAATATACCGTTACAGTTAACCACGGAGGGCTTTAAAAGCGAAACGCCTCCAGTCTTACAAGGGGAACACCAAGTATGGTGCCAACGAATTTTGCTGAGTCGCAGATATATTGTGCGGGATCTCCTCCAGACCACCAAGCTAAAAGGATTTGTTCGAATGCGCCTTGGTTTCCACGAAAATCGCGATCAAATTTCAGAGCGTAACAGCTATACCTGTACTGAGTCGCCAGGAGCACGTGAGCCAGCCTGGTGTAATTAGCAAGGCGCTAGCCTGTCGAGCATACGTCCAGAGTTCAAATCCTGCTTGGAACCAATTTTTTTCCACTTGTCCGACAATTGATTGTGCATAATTATATGCTTTAATAGTCACTCTTACGTTAATGTTTGAGTTATTGGTCGTGATGATAGCTTATGTTAATTTCTCAATATGTTGCGTATTGCACACGATTATTTTATTTTATTCGTTATTTCGAAGCATAGTTTTACGGCGACTGAAAGATCAGTAAACCGTCTGTAGTTATCAGCTGTAACATTTGAGCAGCATTTGCTAACTGCGTTTACCGTTCCCGGCCCCACTGCTATTACACCGTCGAATGAAATGTGCGCCCACTTGACGCGTCCCACCGGATTATTATGCTGCGGACAGGCGGGTAGTCATTCGTAGCGTATCGTTCACATGTAACTGTAATTACCTGATATAATAAGAAATGAGGAATATAATTATACACATTCAATCGCCGGACAAGTGTTAAAAAATTCCGAGCAGGATTTGAACTCGAGTCGTATGCGTGAAGGGCTAGCGCCTTGCTAATTACACCACGCTGGCTCCCGTGCTCCTGGCGACTCAGTACAGGTATAGCTGTTACGCGCTGGACTTTGATTGCGATTTTCGTGAAAACCAAGGCGCATTGGAACAAATCCTTTTAGCTTGGTGGTCTGGAGGAGTTCCCGCACAATATACTTGCGACTCATCAAAATTCGTTGGTACCATACTTGGTGTTCCCCTTGTTAAAATAATTGTACTCTTGCAAAAGACTGTAATTTACACTGCAGAAACTGCGGAGGCGGAGGTGGCCCCAAAACAAAAAGAGTAATCTAGTTTTCGGGAACTCTGCATTTGGTAATCCGTTAGACATCTACATCTACATACACACTCCGCAATTCACCGTAAGGTGCGTGGCGGAGGGTACACTGTACCACTACTAGGCATTTCCTTTCCTGTTCCACTCCCAAATTGAACGAGGAAAGAAAGAATGCCTATATGCCTCCGTACGAGCCCTAATTTCTCTTACCTTGTCTTTGTGATCTTTACGCGAAATGTATGTAGGCGGCAGCAAGATCGTACTACACTCAGCTTCAAATTCCGGCCCTCTAAATTTACTTAACAGAAATTCACGAAAAGAACGTCGTCTTTCTTCCAACGATCCCCAATTGAGTTGCCGGAGCATTTGCGTGACACTCGCGCGTTGGTCGAACCTACCGGTAACAAATCTAGCTGCTCGCCTCTGAACCGCCTCTGTCTTCCTTCAAACCGATCTGCTGCGGGTCCCAAACACTTGAGCAATACTCAAGACGTGGTCGTACAAGCGTTTTATACGCTGTCTCCTTTACAGGTGAAGTACATCTTCCCAAAATTCTCCCAATAAACCGAAGTCGGCTGTCTGCCTTACTCACAACTGTCCTTACACTGATTGCCTAGTTCAGTAGCCTCTCAGTTTGTACGTGGGGATCTTATCAATATCACAAATCAGCAAGTGCTCAGGACAACCACCAGCCGAGGTGCCCCTTTGTTTCGCAGGCGGCTGGTTGCCTACCAAACTCGGAGGGAACAATACGCTGGTTCCTCCCCCCCCCCCTTTTCTCTCCCCCCCCTCTCCCCCCGCGGGCCAACCGCTTTCGCAGTACGGCGTGAATGATATTAATTTAAGTGATAGAAGCAGAGCGCGTGGAGCGGGGGGTAGCCTGTATGGCCAGGTGGTCGGCTCAAAGCGTGCTAACGTGCTCCCCTCCACTGCGCCGACCGCCACTATCGCCTGGCGTGGCTCGTGCCACCAGCCAAGGCATAATGCCGTTGCTTTCCACTCTGCTGCCGATCGATGGCTGCTAGCAGCTGCCGACGCAGCGCCGTCTCAGCATAGCTGGGACGCCAGGAAGCTCCTTAGAAAATTTGATAAGAGTAACTTTTTGTTGCCGTGTCTTCCGTTTTTAACTCTTAAAAGTTCACGTTGTATTGAGGGGCCCTCCGCCTCTAATAGAGCCATGTCTTGGAAAACAATGTTCTGTCCATACTAACGTTCAGCTGGACGACAAGTTGTAGACATATTCAGCTCATCCAAAATTAACGAACCCTAATTCTAAAGAGTGGTTGATTGTAATAGTGCGTGATTGTTGGAAATAGTTTGCATTTATCCTATACTTAAGTTTCCGTTGTTTCTCAAAACTACACGGTACATTCTCAAAGTATACTGTACTCTGGGTGAGCTCACAGCAAATTACGCGAGAATAAAGCAAATCCAAGGAACGTGTAACGAAAGAAACACGTTGTATTCAGAACATGTTAACTCAGTTGTGCCTGTTGAAATTTACTTTCGTGCAAAGTTAAGCGTAAATTGATTGACCTGTTGTGTCGAGCAACTTTGTTGCAGTGCGTAGACTACTAGAAGCCAACTAGAACTGCCTGGCCTTATATAGTCTTCTTATATTTCGTAATTGTTTCAAAACTAATGGAAAAGTGTTTCCGTGTACATTACAGTTCTCCACGTTCACTCGTTAAAGCTGACTATTTTGAGGAATACGTTTTATTCTTTCGAAACTTCCGTAAAAGGGAATCATCAAATGCGCCTAGAAACTGACATTAATTAAAAAAAAAAGCTATGTGTGTGTGTGTGTGTGTGTGTGTGTGTGTGTGTGTGTGTGTGTGTGTGTGTGTGTGTTTTAATTTTTCGGTAGATCCTTCATGTTTTGCAGATCGCGTTAGATGCAGATACCCAACAATGCCACGCCACTGCCCAAAACCAACTCTTTGCACGACCTGATGATACTATGCCCCGATATCTCCAATGCGAAATAAAACGCATTCAATTATTGCAGTTTTTCAAGGCACTTACGTCAGAATAGCGTATCTGCTTTTTTCAAATTAGCCTAGAAGATACTTCAGTACCCATTTATGTGATGATTTATTCCATTTTCACAAATTATTTATTGTGGTATGCGAAATATGAAGTGATGTATGTTTGTGGTGTGTCACGCCAAAATTTGCGCACCTTCAGAATTTTGTTCACCTTCGAATCGGAAGTTTTTTCCTTACGGGTGGCTTCGTTATGGGCGCCTCAGTGAATTCAGTTGTCCTCTTTTTCTTTACGGGCATCATTAATATACATTACCATGACCATGAGGTTGAAAAGTTTTCGTTAGAGCTTGTTATATTTACGAAAGTTGTACATCAACATGGGACATTCCGCAAATCACATTAATGTGCCTGGCAGAGGGTTCATCGAACCACCTTTATACTATTCATCTCCCATTCCACTCTCCAAGAGCGCGCTGGAGGAAAGAACACCTGAAATTCTCCGTTCGAGCTCTGATTTGTCGTATTTTATGCTGATAATCTTTTCTACTTATGTAAGTGGCAGTCAACAATATATTTTCGCATTCGGAGGAGAATGTTGGCGATTGGAGTTTCGTAAGTAACCCACGTCGCAGCGATAAGCGTCGTTGTTGTAATGATTCCCATTCCAGATCCTGTATCATTTCCGTAACGCTGTCTCCTCTGTATAGTAGTACAAACTACTTATGAACTAGCTAATACTAAGGACGGCACAAATACCCATGCCCGAGGGGGATTCGAACCCCCGACCGTAGTGGCCGTGTAGACCGTAACTGGCGCGCCTCAGTCCCCTCGGCCACCGCGGCCAGCGTGTTGTTTCCAGTTTAAGTCTGAAGTAATAAAATTTACTAGATATTTTGGGGAGTTTACGGTCTTCACGTTTGATTTTATCTTGTAAACATACTTTAACGGATTTCTTTTCGTACTCATGTGGACGTTCGAATTTGATTATTGCACTGCAACTGGGAAGAAAAATTCTGTAGATGAAAATCTTTAAATCGTAAGAAGGAAGCCAGGTGCTGTGAAATCATAGGCTCGATAGTTGCAGGCATGATGATAAAGAATTCATTCTTAAAAAGATGTAGAGAGATTCAGAATGTTTCAGTAGAAGGTATCCGATTGTAATAAATTGCAGATAACACAGAGGATTGACGGTGTTGTGGATGAAGTGAACATACGTACCTTACATTCTGGGGTTAGAGAAGTTCGAACCAATCCTGTCTAGTATATTTCTGACGGCTTCAAAATTGGTGTAGTTTACTGTAGCTTGCGAACTCATTACACCGTGCGCTAATTAATGAGTCAAGAGGCAGATGGCCTTCGTGTCGGTAGACCATCACCCGGTCTTACCAACGATCAGGATAGGTGCCAGTTACTGTGCCATTCGCTATAACGAATTTACTCAATCTTGATGCAGGAACATAATCCAGTGATAATTGCACATATAAATCGCGATAAGTCACCTGTTACTGTGCTGCACTGAATACAATGTGAACAGAGAGGTACATCAGTTCCGATCTATCGTGATGTTCCTTGCAGGCCACGCCTGCGTTTGCCAATTTCCCAATATGTTACTTCGCACATCTTACAAGAGGAGCGATGCAGGAACAACCCCCTTTTCACCGTCTAATATATAAAGCAGTGTGTCCGTATGTGTGTACGTGTTTCATACAAATTTACAGTTTTGATCCAATCTTTCTCAATTTTTGTACACATAAGCATGAATCCATGAGAACGGTCGCCGTAAGTATAAGAATCACGTACGATACATAGTTGGCGAGATATGACGTCATAAACAATGAGATGCGCGAAAAACTGCTGCATTTTGTGCCAATGCTGCTCATTTTATCCTAAACCATTGGACCGATTTCAACCAAATTTGGTACACACATTCCTTACCGTGAGGTAACAATTGCTGCATGGTTAAGAATCACATACGGCACATGGTTCAAAAGATATTACGTCATAACCAATAGATATCGCAAAAAATGGCATAGAACGCGGCGAGACTTTCGAAATACACTGTATGAGAATGACAGTAATTAGCGACTTGCAACAAACTTTAAACATAATTTCAAATCTTTATTAAACTTTTTTCGCAGGCAAGCATAGTAAGATAATGAAAGAAAAAAGTTGTTCGCTTACTACTTTTACGCTGTTTATGGAGTAAAACTACGGCATTCGGTATGATGTTACAAGTCATAATTAGTACACTACAAATTGTAGCTGCAGGAAATTTTACAGACAGTGTACATACATATAGTTGAATGTACCATCGAATTGTATCACATTCCGACTCGTAGTTCATGAGATATGAGGACGTAAAGAGTAACCTTTATGGAAAACAGCCCTTCCCACACCAAGTTTTAATCTATTACTTTAGTACTAAGTGTATTCCCAGGGGATTTTATAGACATGCAGCCCTTATGCAAGTGAATATATACCTGAAAAATGGAATAAATAAATAAATAAATACCCGGGCAACGCCGGGTTTTCAGCTAGTCTCCTATTGTAGTCACTATAAACGTAGGACGTACAGAGAAGAGCGCTGCCGGTATGAAGCAGTGGTAAGCATGGTGCGGTCTGAATGCAGAAACGGCCGCCCCGCCCACTTCCTTGGAGACGCGTGCGCGCGCTTTGTGTAGGGTGGGCCGGCGGGCAGGGAGCACGTGCTCCTCCGGAGTTCATTCATGCCTCAGATCGGCGAGCGTTGGTGCAGGCGTACGCTAGACGAGGCTACGTGGAGACGTATTCCACCTGCGGCCAACGGCGGCGTCCGCTCGCCCCTACAGTGGCGTGACTAATTGCAGCTGCCAGCTGGTGGCGCCGCCAGCACGTGCCCCGCGCAACCGCCAGCGCGCACCGGCCGCAGCAGTCACAGTCCACGGCCGCGGGTGCGCCGCAACTCGAGCGTACTCGCACCACCTGTGCCAAAAGGGACTGGTACAGCCTTCTAATAATATTGTTTCACGAGACACCAGATGGCAGATTTCTGGTTATTCGAGCGGAAATGGAGGGGGAGGGGAGGTGAGAGGGAGGGAGAGCAAGGGAGAACGACACATACATTGTTCATCACCAAGTGATCACAGACGTATCGGTAGGCAGGGTATGCCGGACATTGCGATCACATTGCACGCTAGGTAGTTGGAGCAACGATCCATCTGGCGATGGAAGCACATGCTCGTGCACTTGAGCTCGCATCTAACCCTACACAACCAGTAACAGTCTCCCCCTTGGACATCTTGACTTCTGGAAATCACGTTGCCAAGTGAAAGAATATCGATATAATTGATGCGTGAGGATGTGGGGTTTCATGAACCAAATTGACTTCATATCTCATGAACTACCGGGTGATCAAAAAGTCAGTATAAATTTGAAAACTGAAATCACGGAATAATGTTGATGGAGAGGTATAAATTGACACACATGCTTGGAATGACATGGGGGTACACGCGTGAAAGATCTCTTGCGCGCGCGTCGTTTGGTGATGATCGTGTGCTCAGCCGCCACTTTCGTCATGCTTGGCCTCCCAGGTCAACAGACCTCAGTCCATGAGATTTTGGCTTTGAAGTTACCTGAAGTCGCAAGTGTATTGTGATCGGACATCTCTAGGGATGCTGAAAGACAACATCCGACGCCAGTGCCTCACCATAACTCCGGGCATGCTTTACAGTGCAGTTCACAATATTATTCCTCGACTACAGCTATTGTTGAGGAATGATGGTGAACATATTGAGCATTTACTGTAAAGAACATCTTTGTTTTGTCTTAATTTGTTATGCTAATTATTGCTTTTCTGATCAGATGATCTGTCGGACATTTATTGAACTTTTTGGTTCTAATATAATCCCACGTCATTCCAAGCATGTCAATTTTTATCCCTTTATCTACATTATTCCGTGATTAAGTTTTCAAATTTATACCGACTTTTTGATCACCCGGTATATGTCGAACTGTGATATGTCGAAGGAACATTCTGTGGTACGTTCGTTTACTGTCAATGAAATGTCTCGCGAATACAATTTACAGTGTAGAAGTAATAACTCCCAATGTCATGCCAAATGCCGTAGATATTCATCACGAACATCGGAAATGTAGTAAGCGACTAACTTTTTTCCTTTCATCAATTTGTTGGGATTGTCAGCGAGAAAAAGTTCCGGGAAGATCTGAAATAATGTTTAAAGCTTATTGCAAGTCGCTAAGTACTCTCATTCTCAAATAGTTGACGAATAACATCACGCTATTAAACGCCGCAAGATAGCATAGTGTTAATTGTTTATGACGTGATATTGTCTGAATTATGTGTCGTAGGTGGTTTTTGCCACGAAAGGAAATGATTCATGACTTTAAAGAATATTCGTATCAGATTTCGTTGAAATCGATATTAGTTTAGATGTGTAACATACATGTAGCCAATTTTAAAAGATGTATAGATACCGACATGGCCAAATAAACAAATTTTGTGACAGTTTTAATTTCTTTTAGAAATAGAAAGCTTCATAGTTTTCACATCCCGTGAAATTGTTTTAATTTCAATAATATTTTGGTAAATTTTGGAGAAAATCAGCGGTAAAAATATCCAATTTGTTAAGTGTTAGTGCGACAGCTTTTCAATAAACTACTTACCTTTGTACAATAATCCTTGTGAAAATGACGCAGTTTGTCTAGCATAAGCGCTTGAGTGCCAAATGTTCCACTAGAGAGAGAGAGAGAGAGAGAGAGAGAGAGAGAGAGAGAGAGAGAGAGAGAGAGAGAGAGAGAGAGGGGGGGGGGGTTACAGCTTGCACCTGTCTGATGGCTAAAATTTAACCAAACTTTACTGAAAGTGAAATACAGCTAAAGTTAAGAGTTGTCTAAGTGGTAATGACAGATCGGTCGTTTTTCAAAAATAAATTATTGCAGTCGACAATCATTTCTTTACGGAAGCACATATCTTACTTCCTGGAAACAAATATTCGTGGCCATTTTTTACGACATTGCGAAGAGAGCGCCCTAAATTCTTCCAATTTTCTGAGACAGTTTTCCGGTGTTCTAAGCTTCTTAAATGCCTCTAACATCGATTATTTTAGCATATTTCAGTCACCACAACTTGTAGTTTTATTTTTAACAGTTGCATGTATACCCACAGAAGTTTGAATACAGTTTATTTTGGCTAAAATAGCATGCGAGAGTGAATTGACGCGTCGATTTCATAGTAAAACTTGATCGGCCTGTGAGACTTCCCAGATTTCCAAAATCTTCTTTGTTGTATTAAACTTAATTCACTATCATGTGGGAACATTCGTATATAGCATAACTAAATCCAGCCTACAGACACGCAGAGCTGCTGTGGAGACCACAACAGCCGAGCGGTGAGCGCGCCAGGCCGGGCGGCCCCCGCTCTCAGACAGCGCCTCGATCGAGCACAACCTCCCCGCTTTAGCATGCTTCACTCCAAGAAGCAAAGTCTGAGCGTGGACACTGGAGCAAGTACGAGCAATCGAAAGCCCTATTTGTACACGACTTCTGTGTATACTTAAGTTTTAAATACCGGGAAACAGGCTGCAGAATTACACCAAATTTAATAAACAAGCTTTTTGAGATGTTACATCGGACTTAGACTGAATAACATGGATATAAGGTTGTCTAAAACAGGAGACCGTCATCTGATACAAAGGAAATCGACTTGAAGACTGTATTGTATAAAGGAAAGAGGGAGTACATGAAGATAAGTGGGAGATATGATACAGCGAGAAGAAAGTGACTGTTACGAGCTGAGACGCAGCTCCCGCCGTAGTTTATTTATTTACTTAATAATTAAGTGACCAGCACTTAAGGATCTAATGTCGAAACAAGGCCTCTAGAGATGATGATATTTCTTCTTAACTGTTGCCATCCTTGGAAGAGCTAGCGACGACGAAACTATTTCCTGTCCAATTAGGTACGAGACAGGCGATATACTTCAGTCTTCAAAAATGATATAACAATTCGTATTTCAAAGAAAGCAAGTACAGTCAAGTGTCTATTGTCACATAGTGAACAAGGATTCAGAAAGTATCGATGTTGTGAAACACAGCTGGCTCTTTAATCACATGTGAAGAGTGCTATCGACAAGGGATGTCAAAGAGATTCCGTATTTCTAGATATCTGTAAGGCTTTTTTGAGACTGCCTCACAAGCGCCTTCTAATCAAATTGTGTGCTTATGCAACATCGCCTCAGTTGTGCGATTGTATTCGTGATATCCTGTCAGAACGGACACTGTACGTTGTAATTGTCGGCAAGTTATCAAGTAGAACAGAAGGGATATTTGGCATTCCACAGGGAAGTGCTATATACCCCTTAATGTTCCCTATTTTTATAAACGATTTAGGAGACAATCTGAGTAGCTTTCTTTGACTGTTCGCGGATGATGCTGTCATTGGCCAGTAGATCAAAAGCAACTGCAAAATGATTTAGCTATCTGCATGGTGCAGAAATTGGCAATTGACCCTTAATAATAAGTGTGAAGCCATCCATATGACCATTAAATAAAACCGTTGAACTTGAGTTACACGATAATTCAGACACACGATAATTCAGTCAAATGTATTGGCTGTCAATTCAAATAAATACCTAGGAATAACAATTACGAACAACTTAAATTGGAAAGAACACACAGATAGTATTGTAGGGAAGGCGAACCAAAGATTAAGTTTCCTTGTCAGAACACTTAGAAGATTCAACAGTTATACTAAAGAAACTGCGTACACCACACTTGTGCATCCTATTTTGGAGTATTGCTATACATTGTAGAATCCTCAACAGGCGGGAATGACGAACGATTTTGAGAAAATCCAGAGAAGGGCAACTCATTTTGTATTATCGCGTTGTAGGGGGAGTGTGTAGCGCAAATGATACACGAGTTGGGGTGGAAATCGTTGAAAGAAAGGCGTTATTTGTTGCGGCGAGATCTATTTGCGAAATTTCTTTGAGAATGCGAACATATGTTGTTAGAAGCCACCTACACACGAAAACATGATCATCAAAATAACATATCAAATAGAAAACAGAAAGATGGAGTTGTTCGTTTTCCTCGCGAGCTATTAGAGAATGGAACAATAGAGAAATATCGTAAAAAAGGTTCGATGAACCTTCTGCCATGAACTTCAATGTGACTGGCACTGTATCCATGTAGACGTAGGTTGAGAGTTCATACAGTTGCTCATCTTCTTAAATGCAGTTGGCAGAGGCCGCCTGCTTCGTGGTTAACTTCCAATAAAGGTCCATTGGAATGATCACCGTAAGGGCCTGGCAGCCTAAATACTACGACCCTGGTGCAAGGTGAAGACATGGTTTTTCTTTACAAAGATCTCGATGCACTTTCAGTACTACGTAATGCCTGTAGGTAGCTATCAGTCACGTCAACAAAGTAGCAGGTAGATTGTTACTTGGATGGACACAAATAGCCAAGAAACGTTACGCATTTAAGTTCACCTTAAGAAACCTTTCTTCTTTAGAACTGTATTTAATCAATACAAACTGTTCAGTACTTGTCCATAATTAGCCACACTTTACAAGGTTTCTTTCAACATAGTTGAAAATATCCACAGAATATATGACAACTGCATATGGGCAAAGTTGAAAATGTGCACCCACCCGGGATTCGAACCCGGGTCTCCCGCTTTCTAGGCAGTTGCGCTGACCACTACACCACTGGGGACACAGTGATCATCGCACCTGCAAGGACTTCCTAAGCACGCCTCCTGTCACGTACAAATTCCCAGCTTTACCTTGCCCAGAGTGTGGAGGGGTGGGGAAGTTTGAGGCCCTTACTCTTACGGGAATTAGTTTCAAAACTAAGAGTTTGAGTGTTGTGGGCAGGGGTAAAGCTGGGAATTTGTATCTGACGGGAGGGGTGCTTAGGAAGTCCTTGCAGGTGCGGTGATCACTGTGTCCCCAGCGCAACTGCCTAGAAAGCGGGGGACCCGGGTTCGAATCCCAGCTGGGTACACATTTTCAGCTTTGCTCATATGCCGTTGTCATATATTCTGTGAACATGAAAGAATAACAACTGCAGGATCATAAGTGACTTCTGTTCTTTCGGAACAAACGCCGCATGTATATACAGTAGTTGAAAACTACTCAGTGATCAGTTTTTTCAACACGTTTACTAGTATCTTCTTAGAAGTTGAGCGATACGCCTATACGATAATAGCAATGGCCTACACGGCGAGCGGTAGTCGGCGGTAGCACCCCGTCGCCGGAAACACTCATGCGGGTGCCTGTTGTTCTTGGCGAGAGAGCGTTCTCTGGGCTTTGACCCACAAGCAGCTGTGCCGAAATTCGAATTATAAGCAAGCCTTTGTTCATGTCTCCCTGGCGGCTTGTTGGTACCAAAAGTGGTAGTAGGGGCACATTGTTCTCGGCGTTTTTGTGCTTTCTTCTGGTGGATGGTTGTGATATGAATACGGCGCCTAGGGACACGCGAGACCTCTATAGTCTAGCACAGATGATCCGTGCTAGGAATCAATACTGCCTATCAACTTCTTCCAACTTCATCGCTTCGATATTGCGAGCACGGTAGAAAATGTCAGTTGTCATACTCGATATTATCAAGATTCGTCAGAATAAACGCCTTCTATCATGTCTTCAAAGTTTAACAGCGTCCTGTTCGGCAATACATTTATCAATGATCTCAGTTTGATAAAATGTTACTAGACTGTCCCCATAAGAGCCTACTGATAGCTGTTGCACTGTTGATGTGCTAAGATCACCCCAAAATTAAAGCACCAAATTTTTAATGCAGTTTTTGTTGTACATATTTGCAGTTCAGTGTGAATAGAAACTTTCTTCGCGCTTGTATTGAAATTTAGTTCAACCTGTTTCCGCATGTAACGCAGTCGTAGCAATCCTGCAAAACGACTGCTGCACTTAGAGTAACGTGTAATTAATTTTCATGTGTTATGAGAACGAGACAGTGACATTCACCAGAGGTTGAAGATGTGTAGGAATGGAAGGAAGCTTAGTGGTCAGGAGAGAGCGAGCTCACGCTCGGATATTTGGCATAGGATGGGGAGGGAAATCCGCCGTGCCCTTTGAAAGGAACCATCCCGGCATTTGCCTGGAGCGATTTATGTAAATAACGGAAATCCTAACTCTGGATGACCGGAGGGTGATTTGAACCATAGTCCTCCCGAATAAGAGTCCAGTGTGTTACCACTGCCGCACCTAGCTAGGTGTGTACATTGTACAGGAATGACACTGTTGATCGCAGTACATTAGTCGATGGGCCAGCAGATTATCTGGTGAGGGAAGACACATCAGTCCAAACCACCTCTCGTCGACAGACCGAGCACAGCACAGACGTCTGGCAATGTGTAGCGTATTCAGTCTTGAATTTGGCTGAGAGTTGCGTAACAATGAAAGAACTTTGGATCCTAGTGGCCATAGGAGAAGGAAGTGTTTACAGAGTATTGAGAATGTCGCAGTAGAAGAGTCTGAGGCAGGTGGGATTTCAGAATCTTGACGATTGCTCGCTAAGAAACTAAGAAGTTAGTGTGCATGGAACTTACGGAACAATACTAGAACTCGGGAGATTGAGAGAGATTCGCTAGTGATGGCTTCTAAACAGTGTCACAAACGTGCTATTCCTGTCTCCTATTGTACAAATATACAGGCCTTATTTCCAAGGTGGCGTAAGGCAGTTGAGACCATAATTTTGTGGGAAAAATGAGTGTGTGTTCCTAAAGGATAGAACAAGATACTACCGGAAAAATATCTAAGATAATTTTTTAAAATTTTGTGTAGTACTTTTGGAGTGACCCTGGTACTAGGCGATCATATGACTACCGCTGACGAAAGTCATGCCATTGGAGTGTATGTGCCAGTCATTGTGTAGAAACAGAGAAGACGGAAAACCTGTGTGGAAGGAGCATTGGCATTTGGACGAGCCCATGATCACACCGTATGTCCAGTTTCCATGATTGATTGTGTAATAATCTAAAATGCCTAACTTGTAATCAAGGGTGTGGACAGTGAGAACAGCAGCCTAGCTTGTAGTGAGGACAGGTCTAGTAGAAGGTTCTCGACTGAATGTTGCGAAGGGAACTGCTTATAATGAACATTTGGGTCTGGCAGTTACATAACGGCCATTGTGCACAACGAGACCTTGCCATAGAGTAACTGCGCGTGATGTTAATGTGGTATAACGGCATAGTTATTTTCCGTATTTTCAGAGAGGAAATGAGTTAAATGTACCGAATGATAAATTTGTTTAACCCACGAGGTGCAGAGGGTGTAATACTGGCCAGAGGTAGCTGTTACATATTTTGTATTTTTTCGTACTACTGTTTCGCCAATTTGTTAAGATTACCGTGAACAAGAATCTGGATTTCCACATGCTCACTGAGTAAATGTATCACTTCCTCCACATTTTTATGAGGAATATACTGTGGACACCCCGTATTCCCCTATTGGAACAGGTTGTTCCAAAACGCGTTCTCGAAGAAACTAGTGAACTTGTTTGCTCGGAGGCATTTGTAAACGCTAGAGGCGGTGTTACGCAGCTCTAGACTGATTTCCTGATAAGATGCGGGTGACATTTTATGATCCGATGTGCCTCTATCAGCCACTTTGACAAACATGTCTGTGTCACTTTACTTCCGTACCGACGGCCGCCTCTCCCGCCCCTCTCCCCACTTAAGCTTCGTTTCCTCTTTTTATGGAAGTATTACAGGTAGTGCGCAAATAACAGCTCTCATATAGTCAATTGTCTTTTGATACTCAAGTTCAAACTTGGCAAGCAACCTCTAAAACGCAGTGTAGACGTTTGTGTTATTGGTCTACGGGAAAATCCGCTTCTATAGTCTCGGAAATGGTTAAAACATTTATCTTTGTAAGTTGAATTTTTACTAAAAACACACTACATTTCACTCTATTGTATTTTCTTCTTGGGGTATTGTACTGAAACAGCAGGCTGCAACGCCCTTAAATTGTCTAATTCTATACTGTCATCGGTGCTTAAATTCGGAGGCAGAGGTGGACAGATATGAAATATCTTACTTGGCCACCAACACGCGATATATTTCTTGCTTCGTACTCGTACTGCGGATCCGCAATTTATAGCGTGCTTCATATGCTTCATGTATTCTATCAGTAACGTAGTCAGTTTAACATATCAAAACTTAGCAGCCGTAGACTATATTTACCGCTACAGGCACGAAACAGCTGGAGAGGTGCTAGCGCACTACACTTCACATTGCAAGAAGAGAAAAGGAACGCTTTCTTTGATGAAATTTAAGGCACGGGACAAAAGTGCCTTGTTACACTACGTCCGATATATTGGACAAATCGACTATGGCGAGCAACTTGGGCTAATGCCGGCCTAACTGGACACAAAGAGCTTAAAAGCGGTAAAGAAGTCCTCAATCTAAAGTTTGGCTTGAACACCGCACTGCTTCACTAGGCACAGTTCTGTCGGAGGTGGACTACAATTGCTTTCCTCCGAGCTTTGTAAGGGACTTACTCAGACAGTTACAGGGGGACTTGCAGTTCAACATATATTCTCAACCACTGCGCGATATTTTTCCACAACGACGATGCCATAGAGAAAAGAAGTAACATACAGCCGGCCGCGGTGGCCGAGGGGACTGAGGCGCTCCAGTCACGGTCCGCACGGCCACTACGGTCGGGGGTTCGAATCCCCCCTCGGGCATGAATATTTGTGCCGTCCTTAGTTGTAAGTAGTTCATAAGTAGTTTGTAAGTTTAGGGACTGATGACCCCGTAGTTAAGTCCCATAGACTCTACAAACATTTGAACATTTTTGAAGTAACATACAAAAATTCTAGAATCTATCGGGGATCGAAGACGTGACCTTTGGATTTGTTGTTGGGCACTTACACCACCGAGCCAACAACAAATTGCAGTAAAATATTAACGTAAAGCCCCGTGGACGTGGATACAGAATTGAAACATTACTGATTTTACCTACGACGACGAAACGATGTAGTTCGTTAGAAGCACCTTACTATTTTATGCGCTACATCATCTCCGTCGGCCGAAGGAGAATTTACTTTTCCACTTCCATGTAAAGTGTTTGTCGTGATAGCAGGGGCTCGCCGGAGAATTAAGACAGCTCGTTAGCACGTGCCGGCGCCGCCCCAAGGTGGTGTCGGTCGTGGAGAGGTCTGCGACCCTTCTGGCGAGGATTTCCGGCGGATGCGGAACTGCGCCAGGCCAGCGCGCCAGTCCGTCTCCCCAAGCGTCGGAACGGCACAGCTGTTACGCCGCGACAGGTTGCACGAGGGATGTGCCGACACTGCTGCCTAGCCCATGTCCCAACGTGTTACTGATGTTACACTTCTAAAGCAGATATCAAAAACGTTAAAGTGTTTTTTTGGTTATGGGACTTAACTATGTGGTCATCAGTTCCTAAACTTACAAACTACTTACGAACTAGCTTATACTAACGACGGCACAAACATTCATGCCCGAGGGGGGATTCGAACCCTCGACCGCAGCGGCCGTGCAGACCGTGACTGGCACGCAACAGATCTCTCGGCCACCGAGGCAGGCAGCGGATATCGCCAATATGTCATGACGAGTGTATTGGAACTGCACAAGTAGTGACAGCTGCTCTTAAACAACACGTGAACACCATAATTTCTGACACCTCGCGAATTTATTATTGTTCTTTATCTAAAAATTCTGCACTTAAGTCTAACGCGCAATGCTACATGGTTACTGTCATCGAAACCTGACACCAGGGTCAGAAGCACTTCCGGTGCTCTGTTCTTTTTAAGCAGCTTTCGCCCATGGGCAACTGCATTGATTTCGTTGTCTTATTGGTCAAATAATACGGGTGTAATACAAAAGTTGCACAGTTAACGGTGTGCACAGCTGTAAGTGCTCTGTTGTACGTCCACAGCTCAGGGTAGAAGCACACACAAAACTTTCACCCATATTGCTTGTCCTCAGGTAGCGACACCTAACCATCGTGGCCCACGTAGCTTATCGGGGAAAATCACTCGTAATCCAGGAGTACTGTATAATTGTCTTAATAGAATGTCAATTTTACTTGTAGGATCGGAACTCCTACTATATGCAGGGTGTTACAAAAAGGTGCGGCCAAACTTTCAGGGAACATTACTCACACACAACGAAAGAAAATGTTATGGTGGACATGTGTCCGGAAACGCTTAATTTCCATGTTAGAGCTCATTTTATTACTTCTCTTCAAATCACAATTATGGAATGGAAACACACAGCAACAGAACGCACATGCGTGACTTCACTTTGTTACAGGAAATGTTCAAAATGTCCTCCGTTAGCGAGGATAAATGCATCCACCCTCCGTCGCATGGAATCCCTGATTCGCTGATGCAGCCCTGGAGAATGGCGTATCACAGCCGTCCACAAAACGAGCACGAAGAGTCTCTACATTTGGAACCGGGATTGCGTAGAAAAGAGCTTTCAAATGCCACCATAAATGAAAGTAAAGAGGGTTGAGGTCAGGAGAGCGCGGAGGCCATGGAATTGGTCTGCCTCTACCAATCCATCGGTCACCGAATCCGTTGAGAAGCGTACGAACACGTAGACTGAAATGTGCTAGAGCTCCATCGTGCATGAACTACATGTTCTAGCAGCACAGGTAGAGTATCCTGTATGAAATCATGATGACGTGCTCCAGTGAGCATAGGTGGAAGAAATACTATAATGAGCTCTAACATGGAAATTAAGCGTTTCCGGACACATGTCTACATATTTTCTTTCTTTGTGAGTGAGGAATGTTTCCTGAAAGTTTGGCCGTACCTTTTTGTAACACCCTGTATACCTCACTGGCAGGTTCGGTACTGTCGCTGCAGATCTGAATGTGGCAAAAAGACTTACTTGTATCAGATAGCTCCTTTATGTTAAGCATAGGTTGCAGTCCAGTCGTAATACCCGTTAATCACATCGTTGTGCCAACAATAGGTCCCATTATAACACTCTAAATATGGTGCTAGTCGACGGTTAATCGGTTGAATAGTCCATTAAATTGTTTATTTGTAGTAATTCGATGACCTGTGTCCATTAAATTGCCATAATTATATTAGGTTGAACCTTAACACTGTACATTTCTTTATGTGAAACAATATATTACAGTTCTGGTTCAACCTAATTATGTCAATCTACATCATCTGTAACACTGTTGGTCAAAGATACAAGTTTATGTCCATTTAATTCAAGCAATAGATTGCATAATTTAGTTTTGTCGGGAATCGTATCTTGCCTCTAATATGAAAATTGCTGTCTGTGATATAGTATTACTCAGTGAGTTGAGTTCGAACAAAATTTACTGCCCTGTCATGTTGACCATTAACTTTAAATTTACTATCTAGATATATCCTTGAACGCGATTGATCGCTACTGTTACCATTCAAACGAAAGTACAGTCGTTTTCAAATATGTACTTTACCCTAAAACTGCTGAAAATCCAGTGTACTGGACACGAGGTTAATTTCAGAGAAGTTAAGAGGTCATCACGAGACCTTAGAAATGCAATGAAATGCTTGGTTAGCTCTTAGTAGTCCGGACGTCCTCATCGCGGTTCCGCCGTACACTCCAATCTTTTTGTTCACACCACTTCGGCGACGTGATCATAACAAAACATCCATTCCCATCCCGGGCTTTTTATTTGGCGGTCAGCGATGTTGCCACTGAGCTACGGAAGCGGACACCATGTAATGAAAATGTCAGGTGCAGTAGAAATATAGTTAAGGACTGAGTGATTGCAAATGACTAACAAGGTCTTTGGCGGTGGAATATTTGGCAGTCTAAAGTGAAAATCTTAAAAGCAATGTAGGGAGAATGTGAGTTAGTTGGGCAGTAAACTTCAAAACTGAATTTAACTTAACAGTTAATTTAAAGAAAGTTGACATTTTAGTTATATGGTGTCAGTTTAAAGAAAATAAAGTTTGAAATAAATTCAGATTTTAAGATGACTGTTCTACTACACTGCTCAAAATTATTAGGGGATCAGGTGAGATACACGATATACATATTTTATTAAGACACTGCTTACAACTGTAATTTGTGACAGATACATAACGATATTTTGCTGTCTCATCTGTTTACTTGATGTTTCCAAAAGTTGCGTTTTCTTAGAGCGAGGCACCGTGGGGCTAAAGTAATAGTGAAAATGTCATTCTCGTTGCCCTCTAATATTGTGAGAAATCAGCTGGGACGGCTAGTACAGTTGCACACCTGCATGGCATGGACCGTAAGTGGTTATCAATCACCTCTTGAGCGATATTTGGCCATTATTCCACTAGTGTAATATCCAACTATGCATCCATTGTGGGAGGGGCTCGTCTACTTGCAATGCGTCTGCCAAGTGCATCCCAGTCATGCTGTCGGGATTAAGCTTGATGACAAAGATGGCCACTCAATTCATTCATTTCCGTCAGCATCAAGCATGTTGTCCTAAAGAGCAGAGGTCCGTACGTTCGCAGACACTGACTCCTGCCCACCATTGGTCAACCACCATATAGTTTCCTTCACATAAGCAGGATAGAGGAGAGAAAAATTGCCCGGATGCATTCACAATCTTGAGTCATGTGTGAACAGAACCCAACGCCATTCGTTACGACTCCAATCCTTACGTTCGTCCGCCCAGTTCCTGCAGTCTAAAAGGTATCGTGGTTGTAATGGGATACCATAGGCCTCCGTGCGTAGAGGCCATATTCCCGAATGTGACTTCGAACTGTTAGTGTTGATAATGCCTGGACTGTGCAATGCAACTGAATTGCATTCCGCTTCCTGTCTCGAGCTATTAACCGGAGATAAGTCATGTCTTTTTGATATTAGCTGTGGACAACCTTAGCCTTCCCTTCTTTTAACGATTCCTGTTGTTTGAAATCGCGTCCAGGTCTTGCAAATTAGACTTTGGGGCACTCCAATAGCTGCAGTCATCTTGCTCTGTGTTTGTCCCGCTTCCAATCCTTCTATGGCTCTTCATGCTATAGCTTCGGGTAAATAAATTGTTGTTCCATCGCATTACCTGCTGACTACACTATCTGAACCCAACTGCCTGTGTAATTAGTTTGGTAAACACACGTCAACACCAACCCCCTCTGCAGTAACTTTATTACCACTATCTCGGTTGCCGTAATGTTGTTTCCATTCCGTAAAAGCGACAGAAAGATGGCGAACCATTTTAGTTCACTCTGTCGATGACAATACTTCAGAATCTAGATATCTCAACGGATTCCCCAATTGGTTTGACCAGTGTCAGTCACATTCTCCCTACATAGCTTTCAAGGTTTTCACATTAAGACGTAGATATTCTACTGCCAAAAATTGTGTTCCACACTTCCAATCACTCAGTCTGTAACTATTTCCATTTTGCGTGACTCTTTCCAGTCTAATCTTTTTCAAACTCTTAATAAATAACAATACTGACACACTCAAATTTTTCATAAAGCACTTTGCAGGTTTCATTGATTTCGTAGGACCACTAGAAACAAACAAGAAAGTTTCAAATAATGTTCTGGTGCTAATAATCGAAGAGTATGTTACTCAAACCCACACGTTAAAATTTAACGTTCACAGCAGATTGGCGACAGAAAAAATACTAGGGCTCATCTGTGTATTCTTGGTACTAGGATAACAGTACTTTCTGGTTGCTTAAGATTTATGACAACTACGAAGACGCCCTTCGTTGCCTAGTTTCTACCGCTCCGCTCATTAAAGTCAGAAGTCTATTTCACTCTTACTGCTGTAATAAATTTCATTCAGTATTCAAATGAACTTTTAACTTTTGATACTGGCTAGCCCAGGTTGTGACATTGAACGCAACATTTAACCAGTTGAAAGATTTAGGAAATTACGCACGTGGGATACGTGCTCATAAAAACGTGGAGACAGATCAATAGATTTTGGTAGGCTCAACTAAATGAAAGGTGCAAGACCAGATTTGGTGGACAATGTACAATATTTGAACAGCAGAAGGTTCATCAATCCCTTGCAAATGCCCCTGTAGTTCTTCGTGAGTGTATGCCTTTTAGATATCCTGCCCAACAGGTGGACTTCTCACAAAGGGAAATCGGTGCCCTAAACTCCGCTCCTTCACACCAATTTCTCCCAACCTATCCTTCCTCTATTTTGACACACCATTCCTCCCCCGCATCGTTGTTCAAAGTGCTGTACCAGTTTCTGGAAATAACGTTCTATACTGGATCACTCCCATGAACCACATACATTACCGAGGTGGGGTGGCTTGCGTGCCTCAACGATACAGATAGCCGTACCGTAGGTGCAACCACAGCGGAGGGGTATCTGTGGAGAGGTCAGACAAACGTGTGGTTCCTGAAGAGGTGCAGCAGCCTTTTCAGTAGTTATAGGGGCAACAGTCTGGATGATTGACTGAGCTGGCCTTGTAACATCAGCTAATGCGGCTTTGCCACACACCTACTGCGAACGGCTGAAAGCAAGGGGAAACTACAGCCGTTACCTTTCCCGAGGACATGCAGCTCTACTGTATGAATATATGATGATGGCATCCTCTCGGGTAAAATATTCCGGAGGTAAAATAGTCCCCCATTCGGATCTCCGGGCGGGGACTACTCAGGAGGATGTTGTCATCAGGAAAGACAATACTGGCATTCTACGGGTCGGAGCGTGGAATATTAGATCCCTTAATAGAGTAGGAAAATTAGAAAATTTAAAAAGGGAAATGGATAGGTTGAAGTTAGATATAGTGGGGATTAGTGAAGTTCGGTGGCAGGATGAACAGGATTTCTGGTCAGGTGAGTACAGGACTATAAATACAAAATCAATTGGGGGTATCACAGGAGTAGGATTGATAATGAATAAGAAAATAGGAATGCGGGTAAACTACTATGACCAGCACAGTGATCGCATTATCATTGTCAAGATAGATACGAAGCCAACACCGACAACAGTAGTACAGGTTTATATGCCAACTAGCTCTGCCGATGATGAGGAAATCGAAGAAATATATGAGGAGCTAAAGGAAATTATTCAGACAATTAAGGGAGAGGAAAACTTAATTGTTATGGGAGACTGGAATTCGGTAGTAGGACAAGGGAAGGGTTGTATACGTGGAAGAGACCAGGAGACACCGGGAGATACCAGATAGATTTTATAATGGTAAGACATAGATTTCGGAACCAGGTTTTACAGTGTAAGACATACCCAGGGGCAGATATAGACTCTGACCATAACTTGTTGGTTATGAACTGTAGGCTGAAACTGAAGAAACTACAAAAAGGTAGGAAAATAAGGAGATGGGACCTGGATAAATTGAAGGAACCTGAGGTTCTTAAGAATTTCAGAGGGAGCTTTAGGCAACAATTGACAGAAACAAGGGAAAATAAAACAGTTGAGGAGAAATGGGTAAAATTGAGAGATGAAATAGTGAAAGTAGCAGAGGACAAAATAGGTAGGAAGGCAAGACCTACAAAAAATCCTTGGACATCACAGGAGATACTTAATTTAATCGATGGAAGGAGAAAATATAAAAATGCAGTAAATGAAACGGGCAAAATGGAGTACAGACGACTAAGAAATGAGATCGACAGGAAGTGCAAAATGGCTAAGCAGGAGTGGCTAGAAGGCATATGCAAGGACCTAGAAGAATGTATAAATAGGGGAAAAATAGATACAGCCTACAGGAAAATAAGACACATTTGGAGATAAGAAAAACAGCTCTATGAATATCAAGGATACGGATGGAAAACCAGTTCTCAGCAAAGAAGGGAAAGCTGAAAGGTAGAAAGAGTGTATAGAGGGGCTCTACAAAGGAAATGAACTTCGAGACAATTTTGTAGGAAGGGAAGAGGATGTAGATGAAGATGAAATAGGAGATACTGTACTGAGAGAAGAATTTGACAGAGCCCTGAAAGACCTGGAGTAGATGATATTCCTTCAGAGCTACTGAAGTCTCTGGGAGAACCAGCCATGACAAACCTGTTTCACCTGGTGTGTAAGATGTATCAGACAGGCGAAGTACCCTCAGACTTTAAGAAAAATGTTATAAACCCCATTCCAAAGAAAGCAGGTGCAGACAGGTGTGAAAACTACAGAACCATCAGTTTAGTAAGTCATGGTTGTAAAATATTAACACGAATTATATACAGAAGGATGGAAAAACTGGTAGAAGCCGACCTCGGGGAAGATCAGTTTGGGTTCAGGAGAAATGTAGGAACTCGGGAGGCAATACTCACTTTACGGCTTATCCTAGAAGATAGATCAAGAAAAGGCAAACCTACATTTCTAGCTTTTGTAGATTTGGAGAAGGCTTTTGACAATGTTGATTGGAATAAACTCTTTAAAGTTCTGAAGCAAGCAGGAGTAAAATATAGGAAGCGTAAGGTTATTTACAACTTGTACAAAAACCAGATAGCGGTTGTCAGAGTTGAAGGGCATGAAAGGGATGCATTGGTTGGAAAGGGAGTAAGACAGGGTTGTAGTCTTTCTCCATTGTTATTCAATTTGTACATTGAGCGAGCTATAAAGGAAAGCAAGGAGAAATTTGGAGAAGGAATTAAAGTTCAGGGTGAAGAATTAAAAACATTGCGTTTTGCCGACGACATAGTAATTCTGTCAGATACAGCAAAGGACCTGGAAGAGCAATTGAACGGAATGGACAGTGTGCTGAAAGGTGCATATAAGATGAACATTAACAAGAGCAAAACTAGGGTAATGGAGTGCAGTGTAATAAAATCAGGTGATGCTGAAGGAATTAGATTGGGAAACGAAGCAATAAAGGAGGTAGATGAGTTTTGTTACTTGGGCAGTAAAATAACAAATGATGGTCGCAGTACAGATGATATAAAATGCAGAATGGCAATGGGTAGAAAAGCTTTCTTGAAAAAGAGAAATTTGTTAACATCGAATATTAAGCCTAAGGAAGTCCTTTCTGAAGGCATTTGTATGGAGTGTTGCCTTGTATGGGAGTGAAACATGGACAATAAACAGTGCGGACAGGAAGAGGATTGAGGCTTTTGAAATATGGTGCTACAGAAGAATGCTGAAGATTAGGTGGGTGGATCGCGTAACTAATGAGGTACTGAACAGAATTGGGGAGAAAAGAAATTTCTGGCATACCTTGACTAAAAGAAGGGATAGATTGGTGGGACACATTCTTAGACATCAAGGAATTGTGAATTTAGCATTAGAGGGAAGTGTGTGGGGTAAAAATCGCAGAGGAAGACCAAGAGATGGATACAGTAAGCAGATTCAGACAGATGTAGGTTGCCGTTCTTATGTGGAGATGAAGAGGCTTGGTCAGATAGGGTATTGTGGAGAGCTGCATCAAACCAGTCTCCGGACTGAAGACCACAACAACAACAACAACAACTGGATTTGTGTCCTGTTGCTGTGCTGCATGTGATAGGGATATATCAGGTTTTTTTTTTTTTTTTTTTTTTTTTTTTTTTTTTTTTTTTTTTTTTTTTTTTTTGACTAATTCTTTTTTCTGTTCTTGGTGGGTCATGATCATAATGAATTAAAAATCACAATTGTGTTTGTTTTACGAGTTTAATTCCTTAATCGGTTTTCGGCTTTCAAGGCTATCTTGGACTTTAGTTTTTTTCTTTTTTCTTTACGGTAAAGTCTGAAGATTGACGTGTGGGATGTACACACAAGTTTGGTTTTTAATTCACTATATTTTAGGGCTGTAGCTCGGTTCTCTTTAATAGTCTAGTTCTGTTATGCAAACCTAGAACTAAATACACTCTTCATACGTGCTAGATTCCATACGTGATATAAGCTATATACAGCACACTCGACGAAGTACACGATATAGTTGGCTCCACATATTCACTCGGAAACATTTATTAGCCAAATCGAATCGACACCATTAAATCACTCGAAATATCCACACGCAATATTTGTTTAAATAGCTACTTTTGTGTATTAGTAAACACTCTGTAACGATCAAAACTTGCAGATCGACCACTTGAGTTAAAAAACGAACAGACGAACGACTCTGTACTGTTTCTTACTGTCTTCTTCTATAGACAAGACAGAAAACATTTCAAACAGGAAGGGCAAATGAAAAAGATGACATTGCAAGTTTCAAGTGGAGGAAATTGTCTCAGATCTTCCGAATTCCGCCTCGTTCTTTTAACACTAACTGTGCCGCATCTTCCTGTTTCGTATTTCTGCACCTACTGAGCTGGAATATGTCCGCATAGGAATGTTATGTTGTTGTGGTCTTCAGTCCAGAGACTGGTTTGATGCAGCTCTCCACCCTACTCTATCCTGAGCAAGCCTTTTCATCTCCTCATAAGAACGACAACCCACATCCACTTGAATCTGCTTACTATACGCGTCTCTTGGTCTCCCTCTGCGATTTTTACCCCACACACTTCCCTCCAACGCTAAATTCACAATTCCTTGATGTCTAAGAATGTGTCCTACCAATCTATCCCTTCTTTTAGTCAAGGTATGACAGAAATTTTTTTTCTCCCCAATTCGGTTCAGTACCTCCTCATTAGTTACGCGATCCACCCACCTAATCTTCAGCATTCTTCTGTAGCACCACATTTCAAAAGCCTCTATCCTCTTTCTGTCCACACTGCTTATCGTCTATGTTTCACTCCCATACAAGGCAACACTCCATACAAATGCCTTCAGAAAGGACTTTCTTAGGCTTAAATCAATATTCGATGTTAACAAATTTCTCTTTTTCAAAAACGCCTTTCTACCCATTGCCATTCTGCATTTTATATCATCTGTACTGCGACCATCATTTGTTATTTTACTGTCCAAGTAACAAAACTCATCTACCTCCTTTATTGTTTCGTTACCTAACCTAATTCCTTCAGCATCACCTGATTTTCTTACACTGCACTCCATTACTCTAGTTTTACTCTTGTTAATGTTCATCTTATATGCACCTTTCAGCACACTGTCCATTCCGTTCAATTGCTCTTCCAGGTCCTTTGCTGTATCTGACAGAATTACTATGTCGTTGGCAAAACGCAATGTTTTTAATTCTTCACTCTTAACTTTAATTCCTTCTCCAAATTTCTCCTTGCTTTCCTTTATAGCTTGCTCAATGTACAAATTGAACAACATTGGGGAAAGGCTACAACCCTGTCTTACTCCCTTTCCAACCAATGCATCCCTTTCATGCCCTTCAACTCTGACAACCGCTGTCTGGTTTTTGTACAAGTTGTATATAACCTTACGCTCCCTATATTTTACTCCTGCTTGCTTCAGAACTTTAAAGAGTTTATTCCAATCAACATTGTCAAAAGCCTTCTCCAAATCTACAAAAGCTAGAAATGTTGGTTTGCCTTTTCTTAATCTATCTTTTAGGATAAGCCGTAAAGTGAGTATTGCCTCCCGTGTTCCTACATTTCTCCTGAACCCAAACTGATCCTCCCCGAGGTCGGCTTCTACCAGCTTTTCCATCCTATATAATTCGTGTTAATATTTTGCAACCATGACTTATTAAACTGATGGTTCTGTAGTTTTCACACCTGTCTGCACCCGCTTTCTTTGGAATGGGGATTATAACATTTTTCCTAAAGTCTGAGGGTACTTCACCTGTCTCATACATCTTACACACAATGTGAAACAATTTTGTCATGGCTGGTTCTCCCAGAGACTTCAGTAGCTCTGACGGAATATCATCTACTCCAGGGGCCTTGTTTCGACTTAGATCATTCAGTGCTCTGTCAAATTCATCTCTCAGTATAGTATCTCCTATTTCATCATCATCTACATCCTCTTCCCTTCCTACAATAGTGTATCGAAGTTCATTTCCTTTGTAGAGCCCCTCTATATACTCTTTCCACCTTTCAGCTTTCCCTTCTTTGCTGAGAACTGGTTTTCCATCAGTGTCCTTGATATTCATAGAGCTGTTTTTCTTATCGCCAAATGTTTCTTTTATTTTCCTGTAGGCTGTATCTATTTTTCCCCTATTTATACATTCTTCTACATCCTTGCATTTGCCTTCTAGCCATTCCTGCTTAGCCATTTTGCACTTCCTATCAATCTCATTTCTTAGTCGTCTGTACTCCATTTTGCCTGTTTCATTTACTGCATTTTTATACTTTCTCCTTTCATCGATTAAATTTAGTATCTCCTGTGATATCCAAGGATTCTTTGTAGGTCTTGCCTTCCTACCTATTTTGTCCTCTGCTGCCTTCACTATTTCATCTCTCAATTTTACCCATTCCTCCTCAACTGTTTTATTTTCCCCTGTTTCTGTCAATTGTTGCCTGAAGCTCCCTCTGAAATTCTTAAGAACTTCAGGTTCCTTCAATTTATCTAGGTCCCATCTCCTTATTTTCCTACCTATCTGTAGTTTCTTCAGTTTCAGCCTACAGTTCATAACCAACAAGTTATGGTCAGAGTCTATATCTGCCCCTGGGTATGTCTTACACTGTAAAACCTGGTTCCGAAATCTATGTCTTACCATTATAAAATCTATCTGGTATCTCCCGGTGTCTCCTGGTCTCTTCCACGTATACAGCCTTCTTTTGTGATTCTTAAACCAGGTGTTTGTTATAACTAAATTATGTTCCGTGCAAAATTCTACTAGGCGGCTTCCTCTTTCATTCCTTTTGCCCAGACCATATTCACCCACTATCTTCCCTTCCCTTCCTTGTCCTACTACCGAATTCCAGTGTCCCATAACAATTAAGTTTTCCTCTCCCTTAATTGTCTGAATAATTTCGTTTAGCTCCTCATATATTTCTTCGATCTCCTCAACATCGGCAGAGCTAGTTGGCATATAAACCTGTACAACTGTTGTCGGTGTTGGCTTCGTATCTATCTTGACAATGATAATGCGATCGCTGTGCTGGTCATAGTAGTTTACCCGCATTCCTATTTTCTTATTCATTATCAATCCTACTCCTGTGATACCCCCAACTGATTTTGTATTTATAATCCTGTACTCACCTGACCAGAAATCCTGTTCATCCTGCCACCGAACTTCACTAATCCCCACTATATCTAACTTCAACATATCCATTTCCCTTTTTAAATTTTCTAATTTTCCTACTCTATTAAGGGATCTAACATTCCACGCTCCGACCCGTAGAATGCCAGTATTGTCTTTCCTGATGATCACATCCTCCTGAGTAGTCCCCGCCCGGAGATCCGAATGGGGGACTATTTTACCTCCGGAATATTTTACCCGAGAGGATGCCATCATCATATATTCATACAGTAGAGCTGCATGTCCTCGGGAAAGGTAACGGCTGTAGTTTCCCCTTGCTTTCAGCCGTTCGCAGTAGGTGTGTGGCAAAGCCACATTAGCTGATGTTACAAGGCCAGCTCAGTCAATCATCCAGACTGTTGCCCCTGTACCTACTGAAAAGGCTGCTGCCCCTCTTCAGGAACCACACGTTTGTCTGGCCTCTCCACAGATACCCCTCCGCTGTGGTTGCACCTACGGTACGGCTATCTGTATCGTTGAGGCACGCAAGCCACCCCACCTCGGCAATGTCTGTGGTTCAGGGAGTGGCGCATAGGAATATGTCCGCCGAATTCTGTGTCCGAGCAGGTTAACTTCTTGATACGCCAGTCTCATACATTTCAACCAATTATCCTCCAGTGCAAAATGTTGGCTCAGCCATTGGGCAATTCCTTTTTCGGTTGATCGATTTTCTCTTAGTACACGACAGGAAATCAAGAAGTTCATTGCCAAGATGGGTGAAAATTTCATCTGTCAGGGAAAGTAACACATTCATAATTTAGCCTTCACGACCCTAACCACAATTCTTTTAGAAGGAATACAGGATATCTGACCTACCTCGTCTATGGTGACCAAGGCTCCCTTAATTTGAAACTTGAAGTCCACAAAGGCCTCTGAATGTTAGCAAAGTGCTGTTAGGAATGTATTTTACACCCAATTCGCTATATTACGTCAGCACTTAGAAGTGATTTTTCCCCCCAAAATTTTCATTCCAGTGCCACGAAAAGTTATACATGCTGTCAGAAATAGTCACGGACGTCGATGACTAAAATAGATTACAAATCGTCTGACGTGCCAATGATAGAGGAAAACGCTGATGGCTCAGGAGAGTGCGAAGACTTCCCGTTATCTAAGTGTAACATTCTTCCCATATCTTAGAGACAAGGAGACCTAGGTAGTTGTTGCCGTTTATAATTCAGTAAATAAGTTTTGCGATCATATGGTATGCTGGGGGTACTAAGAGCAAAATTACTCCAAAGATTATCTTAATGGACTAATGAAAGTTGATGCTCCGTAGTGTAAACTTACGCACGCGCTTTTGCGCCCTAAAGCACAAAACACCCGATATACGTATGTAACGCGATGACATGCAGGGTATGGTTGAGTATGTCGGCAGTGGGACACACTGAGCCCCTGAATAATGGATCGTCTTGATATTGCCTAAGAAAAACAGTTTTTGGTGGATGCCGCTCAAGCTTTGCGCTTCACTCAAGTCTTACGCACTTCAGAGATGAAAGTGCTTTGTTGGAGCATGCCAAACGTTCGTAATACCAGACGAAATTCATTTCTCCCTGCTACATCATTTGCAGTATGAGTACAACAAAGTTATCGTTTATAACAAAATTCATTGGATGACAGTATATAGACTCTTGGCTGGAGAAGGGAGTGGGGTACGTATAATCCCATTACTGCTTCTGCTGAAGATGGGTCCAAGGTCAGTACCACTACTCTAGTCCAGGTCCACGCCAGTCCTAAGGCGCGTAGCTTTCCATAGTAAACCATCTTATCAGGCGTATTCATCTCTGCTTAATCAACGCTGCCTACATACAGTTCGTACCTGTTTCATGCATTCGTAGTTATATCTCCTCCTACAATGTTTACTACGTTTTCTCCCTCCAATTCTATTCAATAGTCGGATCTCCTTATGATGCCACGGAGCCACTGTGTTGCCTTGTTGGGCTTTCTCGTGTTTCATCATCATGTATTCTTCACAGCAGGTTACTTCGCCATGACATGCAAAGAATTGTGTTCACAACTAGATTTGATTTAAGAAAAGTTGAAATGTGAAAGAATCATTTGTTGTAATGCTTGAAAACTTCGTTTATGTTAACTCATAAAAGCTGCGTTCCAAGCAGAGGTTGATCGACGGGAAACTAAAAACACATTTTGGATTTGCATGTTTTATTTCGATGAATGTTTGGAACGACTGCAATCTGTTGGATGTTGCTTAGGTGACTCGCATGTTCAAACCAGTTACCCCACCGGGCAAAGGAGGGGTGAATATCTATCATGGATTCCGAGCAACGTTTTGTTTCAGACGAATGTCCACATCATTGAGAGGTGAATGCCAGGTTAAGCTGGAGAGTAAGAAAAACGCTCTAGCTTGGATTTGATCATGTAAGTTTGTTTCTAGACGGACGTAAACTATACTGGTTTAATTATAATCAAATTATTCACTGCTCTCTGAGCTATCTCGGACAAAATAAAAACTAGTAAGAATAATTTGCAGAACCGAAATAGTTCATTCACTGTAGCTCCGAGCTCCATTGTGCCGATGCACGAAAATTGTCACTGAAAGGAAGCGCACACCCGCAGTTCAATCCGCTCCCTACGTTACTTCTGAGGGAGCCACTTCACCTTTTTTGTAAGTGTGACTAATTGCTGGCTGTAGTAAAATTATGTAGTCTGTTTTTGAGACAGCTCAAACTGAAGTTGGATTCCACGTTTTTAAAAATTCAAAGATTAATGTCCTAGCGATGGTGTATTCTCAGTGATGGCAATCATCAAAGTATCAATTACTCCGAAAAATGACCACACAAGCGTTTAACTAGCGACTCTATAAAAGTGCCACATTCTTTAATCTCGAAAACATACTAAGTCCACGTTTTTCTTTTCTTTTTAGCCCTCTTTCTCCGCAGTTTCAGGTATATATTTTGTGTAGGGCAATTAGCCGCATTTTAAAACAGTAAATAATTGTCGTCGAGCGGACGCGTTTCCCTTTCCGAGAACACAAACTGCGAGTTACTGGCGGGCTCCAAATGAAGAATGAAACAAATATTTGGTGCCAGTTGTAGTTTAGCAGGAAAAAAAAATTGAGGGAGAATAAAAATAAATTTACCTCCAATGATGCTTCTAAATGAAACGCGTGTGGTCATTATACTGTTATTTACAGTTTCAAAAGGCAACTGATTTTCCTACACAAATTGTATTGAGTCCAGCTTGTTAGCTGGCTACAGCTGCAAAGTAGTCGAAAGTCGGCACAAATTTCTAGAAATGAAGTATTCAAAGGACCTTTATGTATCGAAAATATTCTCAAAGTTCTCGCAAACGACACTTCACCAAAGTTCTCAAAGTCCGAACTAAAAGAGAAGTTCCGGAATGAAATATGCTCTTACCACCACACAGCAAAAGGAGAAAATATCTCAAAGTCAAAGATATGAAAGTAAATTAGCTTCTCTACGTGTCCGGCAGCTTTAGAAACGAGTGAGTAATAATTGTTCGCGCATTTGTACAGTGAAAAGATTCATAATGTATAAGATGGTAGATGGCATGTCATTCAACATGCTATTTCTGATGTGCAGTTTGACACTACATGTAATTGAAGGTCATGATGCGCATATTACGATTCAGATATGATTGGTATTACAGATGCACACCCACTCCCGTTCGTTAACACGTAAGAAAGAGCATGTTATTAAGCCACCTGATAACTCGAGAAATTAGTTCTCCTGTTTTACATATTTGACTCCTGCCAGGACATACTCGTCTTTTGTGCTGTGACGGCACTTCTCATTTTGCTTCCTGATTTCAAATGTTCAATGTCATCATATGGGACCAAACTACGTTGGTCATCAATCCCTAGACTTACAAACTACTTAAACTAAGTTAAACTAACCTAAGGACGACATACACATCTATGCCCGAGGAAGGATTCGAACCTCCGGCACGGAAGGCCGCGCGATCCGCAACGTGGCGTCCCAGACAGCTCGGCTACTCCCGCGCGGTCTCGTGATTTCTGTTCTACCACAGTTGTTTCCATCTACATCTACATACATACTCCGCAATGCACCGTAAGGTGCTTGGCGGAGGGTACACTGTACCACTACGAGGAATAGGAAAGGATATGCCATTCCCAAATTGAACGAGGAAAAAAAAAATGCCTATATGCCTCCGTACGAGCCCTAATTTCTCTTATCTTGTCTTTGTGATCTTTACGCGAAATGTAAGTAGGCGGCAGCAAGATCGTACTACACTCAGCTTCAAATCCCGGTTCTCTAAATTTACTTAACAGAAATTCATGAAACGAACGTCGTCTTTCTTCCAGCGATCACCAATTGAGTTGCCGGAGCATTTCCGTGACACTCGCGCATTGGTTGAACCTACCGGTAACAAATCTAGCTGCTCGTCTCTGAACCGTCTCTGTCTTCCTTTAAACAGATCTGCTGATCTACAGGTGAAGTACATTTTCCCCATGCTCGTTCCATTTCATATCGCTCTCCAATGTTACGCCTAGATATTTGAACGACGCGACAGCATCAAGAAGCTTACTACTAATGCTGTATTCGAACATTATGTGATTTTTTCCTACTCATGCGCATCACCTTACATTTTTCTACATTGAGAGCTAGCTACCATTCTTCACACCAACTAGAAATTTTGTCCAAGTCATCCTGTATGCTATTACAGTCAGTTACAGACGACACCCGCCCATACACCACAGCATCATCAGCAAACAGCCGAAAATTACAACTTACTCTGTCCATCAGATCATTTATATAGATAGAAAATAATAGCGGTCCTATCACACTCCCCTGGGGCACTCCTGACGATACACACGTCTCTGATGAACACTTGCCGTCGAGAACAACGTACTGCGTTCTATTAGGAAGTCTTCCAGCCAGTCACAAATCTGTGAACCTATTCTCTAGTGGTCGAGAGGGGCTGGGAAATAGCTCTCCGTAATTTCTTCATGGAAGATGAAATAAACGCCGTATTTACAATTGTTACTGTACTTCCTGAAAAAAGTACTGTAATTAACAAACGACGGTACGGTAATTAACTGGCAAAATACTAATAACGTTAAAGTCAACCAATGTCTAGACGTCCAAAGATTCATAAAAAATTTACAAAATTTAGCTGGTCTCGACAAGAGATATTATTAGTCAATATTTTGACTTTATGCAGTTACCTACATTTGTGAGAAATATGAACCGATTCGTACAAATATAAAGTGTAAAAGTGACGCGCGCTTGGAAATCCAGCTACAAAACGTTTCAGGTTAAATAAAATCCAATGGTGCACATACAATTTGTACAATTAGGTAAAAATTTCAGTCCCCCGACATTTGTTTGCGGAAAGTAATAGTCGATGCCCATGATTTGCCTGAGCGTCATCTCCGGTTCGCTTTTCAACCTGTTACATTCGGACACATACTTGCAGTAATACAGATGTACTAATGACCATACCTATCGCGGCTAATCAAACTAAAAACTTCCCACCCCGTGATCCTGCCGAAAATTGGATCCGCACTGGACGCAATTTATCTGTTATCGCTGCAGATAATTGCACTTTCATTTTTGCGATGTGTAACTGTAGTCGCCGCAAACAAATATGTCATAACGTCTTTCTTCGTTGTATGTCCCAATAACGACTAAGAGCAAACTCCTTTTTAATCTTTAAATGCATGAGCGGTTTACGGTAACGTACAGTCACGTGTGGGGTTTAGAAGTACCCCAACGAAGTTTAGATATATTTATAAGTAATTATTAGAAATAATTTCAATATTTATATATTTACATAATAAAAGACAACATTTATTATTTAAATCGTTTATTGTGATAATAATAATATTAACAAAAGCTTTCTAATTTACGAAGACTCTTCTCTTTTTGGGTTTTTGTAGCTCAGATAAGACATAAATTCAAATCAAAACTAACTTACAATGAAACTCTTTTTCTTAACAGAATAAGCTTATAAATGAAATTAAAAGTATAAAACAAAAAAATAAGAAATAACACATTTTTACGTGCCTACAATAATATTGTTCACAGGACGAACAATAATTGTCTTAGATTTCTTATTTTATTGGTAATTTTTTATTTTTTCAAGTTTTCCATATTAGAGAGCTCTTTCGATCTCGGGGGGGGGGGGGGGGAGAGAGAGAGAGAGAGAGAGAGAGAGAGAGAGAGAGAGAGAGAGAGGGGGGGGGGGCGGGGAGGGAGGGGGGGGGACCTTCGCTTTCTAGAAACTCTAGGACCAGGCTTTGATAAAGTTGGTTTTCTACCAACCAATTTGCACATTATTTCCGGTATACATTTGCCCAGATTAAATTAATTCTCTGATGTACTTCAAACCTATCACTACAAGACTTACTGCAATTATCATGTATTCTCTATGGCTGATATTATCCTAACAGTCGTAAAATATCCTCATTATGGAGAAAGCGAGCCATTGTTTTAAATATATTGAAATGAAATTTCTGTATTAGTAAGCTGTAAATCAATAATCCTTCAAAGCATACGAGGAGTCTATGGATACCTCAATGTAAAACAGGTACTCACCGCTGGAAGCGGGCAGCACCAGCCCATCTATAGTAATCATTCGCGGCGTACTGGGAATGCCTAAAATGAGTCTGTAGTGCGCCAACAATGGAAATTGTAAACAAAAAATATCTCGTGGGGTCACCTGAGACCCGCTCGTGTAGTTAAAGGCTATATTGGAATTCTTAGTCAATAAAATACATAATTTCCACATTAATGCAGTTTAATATTCATTTCATTTATAATTATTAACGGGAACATTTAAAATCGATAGATTCCTAGTACTTCAGTAGCGACCACGCCGCCTCGCGAACTGACTCCTACCGCCCATGTGATATCGGGTGTCGCATTGGAAGATGCAATAAACTGTTTGCACTGACTCCAGCTACTCAAGACAAAAACTAAAATGCTTCTTCCTGCCGCCGATACTGCAGAAGCAATGCGTGAGCCTGACAACTCGGAGGGACGCCTTATATTAGAGATGGAAATGCCTTAGACGGTGAAATTTAACAAGCAGACACTGTAGCAAACAGTTATCATTCACCTTTTTCTCTATTGTATCTGCGGATAGGAAAGATATTAAAGTACTAGTGAAATTGTTACATACTTTTCGTAAGACAAAGTTTCAGGAATAATCATATTATTCATTCATTTAAAAAAGTAATTTGGCAGTGTTATCCACAGAGAAGTCTTTGTTACCAGATAAAATTTAGCTTCTACGATGTTGTCCATTCAAAAAATGTTTACCGAATCCGAGGCACAGTTAAATGTTGATAATTACACAATTGCATTGGAAATATCCGATTAATACGTTACTTATCGAATTTGAGGTTTTTAATTTGTTGACGTGGGAATTGTGAATGTAGCAGTTAAGTGTACAAAATATACTCCATACATACTGAAAGTATTAAAGCACTCAAAACTCTCGGTTTCAGATCCCAGCTGGTCTACAGGCATGTCTCCACCCAAAGATCGCAGGTAAGATCTTTCCCTGTGAGCTTCTCAAGTTTTATGTATTGTTTCGCTGTGGTCATTGTCTCTGGGAAGGGCTGAATGGAATATAACGAAGAGGCGGTGCTTTGGTTACATTTCAACATAAATAGGTGTAGAAGGGATTGTCATTGCTTCTATTAAGTTTTTTTTTCACTCCTTCAAAGCTTGACACTACACTGTGTAGTGTCTGTAGTATTTTTTAGCGTAAACAGAGAAATAAGATTCCTGTTTTAAACTGTTCACTGGGACTTGGGGAAGATATAAGGTAAGTGAACTTAAATTACAACGGAAAAAGCTTGAGAAGTCGTGTGGAGACAAGAACATCATTTGTTCAGGGGTAAGTACTCCAGATTACAATACTTTTTTATATTTAAAAATGTTGTCTGGTGGCTGTAACAGGTAAAACTTTCGTTGTTTGGTGTATCAAGTGAAGGTCAAGAAGTACGCCAAGCGTCAAGAGGGCACTAGATAGTGCTGTATTGTTGGTGGCATTAGTGTGTATTACACGCTGTACACGTATTTGTTACGCCATGTAAATGACAGGAGCAATGACAATTTGTTGGAACTAGGTTACAATTCAGAGTTATTTTATCTGGAACTGACACAGGGTGATACACGAAGATCGCAAATATTTCAATATGTTGTTCTACAAGTAAAACTAAAAATAAAGGTCATATAAACATTGGTACGCTAATTTTTGATTACGGCTAATAAGATATTGCCTGAAGTTTAGCAACCTCGCTAATATGAAGGTATCGCTAAACTGTAAGATATTAAAGTGGAGCAGGATTTCTGTTTACTTCGTTGGTATTTATCTGATGATTATAATGAAACATGTCGCAGGCGTGTATCTACAGTAGTTCTCGAGAAATTCCAGGGAAGCAAAGAAATAATTTGGGTGGTTTAACTTAATGCGCTGTTATATTCTTTCACGGAGCAATATAGAAAAGTAAATCGTTTCAAGGTTAGGAAACAACTAAACTCACTATAGGTTGCCAACATTCTTCGTGGAAAGAAAGCAAATTTACTTGTATAATCTTTGGAAATTCTGGAAAACTGTTGCTTTCCTTCGTGAATCGCGCTGTATACAAAGTACAGCCGCAGCAGTTCGTATTCTTTAGGCGTTCATATTGCTCGTTTGGACTTCAGTCGCTTTAGAGTCCGCCTCCGTAGTCCAGTCAGCGTGGTAAGTTGTCACGCGGGGGGGGGGGGGGGGGGGGGCTCGTGTTAGTGGTCGGGTCGCAGATGTTGTGTGTGTTGTGTCGTCCGCATCATCATTCTATCGTCGACACGCAAGTCGCCGAAGAGTTGTCAACTAAAAGACCTGCACCAAGCAGGCCTAACGCGATCCCAGTTAGGGTCTAACGTACTCAAATGCCACACGATCATCATAACCTTAGTGAATTTCCTTAAACATTTTAAATAAGTTGTATATTTGATCGCATATGTTACCCTGAGATAAACGTGTCAAGACTTTTGAGAGTTTTTACTTAAAAGAATTAAGTAGGTAAAGCGATAATAGTTCTTACGTAACCACAAGGAAGAGCGGTGAAAGTTCTTGGGTGTTAACGTTGTTCACATGTCAACATTTTCTAACAATTAATACGTCTTCCACACTAAAATCCCGTTACTGTGTTGGATCAGTTCTGCCTAATTTCGAACAGGGGATGCAGTCATGTTTCATTGGTGGTTTAACCGTCTTCCGTAAAATATGTTATCGAGTGGGGAGATGTACATGATGCCCCATCTACTAATTCATTTAAAACATGCGTTAATTTTTGTTAATTTATCTTAGCATAATTTTTAAAAAGGTGTCGATATGTAAGTAGGCACTAGAACCCGAAAATTCCAAGGAGCACGCTCGTAACGGCAGCAACAACAATTTTGAATATTGTTTACTAACAGTACTCTGCCACGTGTCGCCGTGGATTCTTTCTGCCCAATTAAAAAAGTAGAGGGCAAAAAAGAGAAATCACACATTTCTAACGTGACATGCACTTTTTCAGAGTACTTTGTGAATGGGAATTTATAACATCCTATATCATCCTCCCCCTCCCCTCCCCAGTCTCTCTCTCTCTCTCTCTCTCTCTCTCTCTCTCTCTCTCTCTCTCTCTCTCTCTCTCTGCTCAACTCGTCACCTTCGTGCCTATCACTTCCCACTCTTTGTATTCATTTGCTGCCCCATCTCTTAATACCCCCTTTCTTCCAGTTTACGCCATCTCCTTTCACACCAATGTATGACGTAGTCTCGTTTAGTTGTATGTTCAAAATCTTGTATCTCTTACGTTCTTCATCGAAAGCTTTGAAATTTTGACATAACGTTCCACTGAAATAAGTGCATGTCGTATACCTAAATTTTTAAATATATGTTGAATCTATATAAATTCTGCACTAGGAAAGGTTAAAAAATCTCTCTCGCGCGCACCTTTCCCCCAACATACATTGAAAAATTAAGTAAAATAAAACATGCGCTTATTCCAGTGGAACGTTGTATCAAAATTTCAAAGCATTCGGCCAAGAACTTAGAGAAACAAGATTTTGAACATACCACTAAACGAGACTGTCAGACATTGGTGTGAAAGGAGACAGGCGGAGGTTTGAACACGGGCCTGCAGAATCACAGCACCACGGCTTTACCACTCTATTGCATATCCAGTACTTACACCATTAATTGTGTACAAGTTTCTTTTTATTTCACATTACCATACAACTTTTTCCTGTTTTAGTGCTCGATTCCTGATCAGTCCTTGATGGGCTATCCGCTGCGTCTTCTTACCACGAAATCTGTTTTTGGGGTGCGATGGGAAGTTCCCCTTAATAAGTGTCTGCAGTGCTTGTACACTGAGGTGACATAAGTCATGGCTGCGGTGGAGTAGCCGAGCGGTCTAAGGCGCTTCGCTGCGGAGCGCCCGGTTGCTCGCCGTCGGAGGTTCGAGTCCTCCCTTGGGCGTGCGTGCGTGCGTGCGTGCGTGCGTGCGTGCGTGTGTGTGTGTGTGTGTGTGTGTGTGTGTTTGTCCTTAGGTTAGTTTACCTTACATTAAGTAGTTTGTAAGCTACGGACTGATGACCATGCAGTTTGGTCCGATAGATTTACAAACATTTGAACGTTTGAACGTTAGTCATGGAATGCTATATGTACAGACGCATGGCGGTAGTATCGCGTATGCGAGATATAAAATGGCGGCGCATTGGCAGAGCTGTCATTTGTACTCCGGGGACTGTAGAAAGATATTAGTCGTCATTATGGCCTCACGACGGGACACCGAACGTGCAATACTAATTAAAGCTAGACGCTGGGACGATTCAGTTTCGGAAATCGTTGGGAAATTCAGTACGCCTAGATCCATATTGTACAGTGTGTCGAGAATACCAGATTTCAGACATTCTCTCTCTCCACGGACAACACATTGTGTCGCTGACGCCATCCCTACATTTAATGACCGAGAACACAGGGATATGCGTAGAGATGAGAGTGCTGTCGGGCAAGCAGTATTGCGTGAATTAACTGCATAAAATACTTTGGGACGTACGATGAACATACCACTTAAGACATTGCAGCGCAATTTGGCGTTAATGGGCTATGGTAACAGATGTCCATTTCCAGAGCCTCTCCTTGTAGCCTGGAAATAGCCCGCGGTGCCACTCCTGGCGGGCTCGTGACCATATTGGGTCAGATCCTAGAAGACTGAAAAACCGTGACTTGCACAAATAAGTTTTGATTTGAGCCGGTAGCAGCTGATCACAGGGTTAGGTTCGCGCAGATTTGCCGAAGATATGGACCCTAATACTTAGCAAAGCACTGGGTAACCTGATGGTGAGTTATAATGGTGTGGGCTATATTCACTTGGAATGGGCTGGGTTCTCTGATCCAACCATTGACTGAAAATGGTTGTTCGGTTACTTGAAGACCATTTGCAACTATTCATGGATGTCATGTTTCCAAACAAAGATGGAATTATGTATGATTATGCGACATGCCACCGAGCTTCGTGATTGGTTTGAAGAACATTCTGAACAGTTCCATCGAATGGTATGGCAACCCAGATCAGCCGACATGAATCCAGTCTAACAAAACCAACACTCTCACAGTTACGGACGATTATAAAGACAACATGGCTCACTATCCCTGCAGGGCACTTGGAACGACTGGTTAAGTGCATGCCATGCCATGCAACTGGATAAGTTGCTACACTTCGCCAGACAAAACTATGTCCAGCACGATAGTGGAAGGTATCTCGTAGCTTATTGTCGATGTATACATACACCATTATTACGTTGATTAACATTACTTTTAGTTTTCTAGTGAAGTTTTTTGTTCTAACTTTAAGCAAAGTTTTCCACTTGTGGGCCAGATTATACCCGGAAGTTCATTGCACTCAAAAACAACTGTGTAACTATCTATGGTATTGATTGAAGTTCATGCTTCGCAGATACTTCAACAGTTTTAACCTTAAACATGAACGCATTAAATTTCAGGAGGAAGGCTATCTATCCGCGCACACCAAACTCCGTATACCACATATTGCCTATTAACTTTGAGTTCGCGTACATTCCATTACGAAGTTCCGCACAGGGAGAGACGTTTATTGCAATGTAGCATGTCTTGATTTGCCTTAAATACGATGTGCAGGGTCCTTCCCTATACCTCCTCAATTAAAGCTATTGTCCTGCAAACTGGCATGCGTGCATAAAACAAGCACATAATCTGGAAAATTAATAAAAATAAGTCACCGGTTTTCAACATAGATTGATGATCTATTGTGGAAATGTTTCTATTCACTATTACTCTTGCAGTTGGCAATGCGATCTTTCCTTACGCGATTAGCTGTTGAGTAATGAAATCGGAATAGCAACTCACTCATTAAAGGCAATTCAAAGTGTACGCCGATCTGTGAACCCAGCGACGTACACTTCCATCATCAGGAGAAGAAATAATTTGGCTTCTACATCAGTTGGTCCCATATTCTCACCACACCAAAAGGAAATAAGTAGAAGCAATGCAATTAAAATACACGACTTCATCCATTATCAGTTGCCGACTCTATCTGTCGAGAAAATCCATAGGTACATGTGACTTAATGCGAAATTATGACACGTTCGTGAGATCTTTGTCATGTAAGCCTCAGTAGGTTTCGCCTCGTCACCTCCCTTTAATGCACGAAACCCGTAAAACGCTTAAGCAAATTTTGTGGCGTTTACTTCGAAAGGACACTCACTATTTCCTTCCCTATACCTCCTCAATTCTAGCGTGTCTAATGACGTTCTCATCGGTCGAACATCAAAGGCTCACCTTCCTCGTGCATTTTCAGTAATCCTAAGAATACACGTAACTGGAATTAAGTTCCTAAGTTGCATATACAGTTTAGTCAGAGGAAATGTTTGAATAGTCGGTGACCATAGATGAGGAAATACGGTATTACCAGACGTGATAGTTCCATTTAACATATCTGCGTTTATGATGCATTGCCCATAGTTGACTATTTAAAACAGCTTCTGCTTTTCTGTCCCAGAAGTTGTTGGCGTTCTTCAAACAGGAAGGCCGACCTTCATTGAACAGTTCGGACTAGTAGGAACCTTGGTGTTACTAATGGCAGCAGGAATACGGCACGAAGGAACGGATGGTGTGTCCATAATTTTATATGGCGAGGAGGGGTACTCCAGCCGGGAAAACTCCTATGGGTGTACCTATAAGAGCACAGAAGAACGGTTCATAAGAAAAACCTAGACAGATGCTATCGTTTTCTCCCTTCAATCTCGCCAGCGATTCCTACATCATGTACTACCCAGTGACCACTCTACAGCCACAATCGCTACTTCTGTGGCAATTCGTCGGTCAAATGTAAGAAGAGTGTAAAGAGCAGTCTTTGAGAAATTTATAAACATGAAATATAAGTTACGTAATGGTATTCGTACATAAGCCCAAGTCACCATCACAAAAGGATACAGAAATTGTCTTGTACGGCGGAACATACAACATGGATTTTGGTTGAATCCTATTCAGGTTTCGTTTGAGCATCACCATTTTGCGATAGTCGTGGAATAATGTTGAATGCAACAACTTTCCGAACTTCACAGAAGTTCTCCTGCGAAACTTGCAAACCTAGCACTCCTGAAAGAAAGGATGTGGTGGAGACATGGCTTAGCCACAGTCAGTCTTGCAAGTTTCGCAGGAGAAATTCTGTGAAATTTGGAAAGTAGGAGGCGAGGTACTGGCAGGATTGAAGTTTTGTGGGGGAACCGTGAGTCGTGTCGGGGTAGCTCAGTGGTAGAGCGCTTGCCCGCGAAATGCAAAGGTCGCAGGTTCGAGTCCCGGTTCCGGCACACAATTTTAATCTGCCAGGAAATTTCATATCAGCGCTCACTCCGCTGCAGAGTGAAAGTCATTTTAATATTGTTGTCAAAGGACAAGAAAACACAGCGGGATTTTGAGTTCCCTAATTTTTTCCTATACTTTCCAGTAATGCAGTTGCGCTTAAAAATGTAGCTATGTATGCTGAACACTACGGATGTGTCTAATAAGTTAAGGAAATATTATGTATAAATGTTATGTTTAGTTGAAAGGTCCAAACAGTTCTTTAAATATTATCTTCCCTATCTGTGAATTAGTTCACTTGTTTTCTCCAGCTAGTACATTTTATCGCGATACAGACAAATTCTCTTCGAATTTACTAACAAACGACAACCACTACTTGACGTCTCGACGTATCTTGTAAATTAAGTTTCATTTAATAACTTCACTACCGTTAAAGATAAATCCTTTCCACGTTATTTTTTAATAACATTCAGACTTTTAATCACTGTCTTAAAACATTCCCATCAAAAATAATTCTCAAATCTTATCAGCAAGGAACAGTGGTAAGAGTTTCAATAATGTGTCACGAAAGGATTCCAAATTTTCTTAGTGTACTTCGGACACACTGCAGTTTTCCAAGTTGTCTTTCCAATAAATTTAGACATTTCAGCACACATCAGAAAATCATAAACACTTGTACAGTAATGTTCAGAAAAATACAGGTGCCTACGCGAGATTATCCAGTGCGAATGTTGAAGCAGAAACAAACGAGATGGTAGTGCTAAGTAACAATGGTCATACTTTCAAACAAAGGTTTCAACTACATTTTCTTGCTACCTAGCGGTTTTTTAATTTAAAAAAAAAAAAAAAAAAAAAAACACATCGAGGGTTAGAATGCGTTTACAAATAACGGATAAAATAAATTTCGAAATATACCGGTTTCTTGACTTTTTCTTCAACAAAATACATCAGCCTTTCACCAAGTGCGTAATCGTTTGATGTATATGTAAAATCCAAAGGCCCTCGCGGACCATCGGTATCTATCGACTGATTCCGTTTGTGGCGTCATTGAAATAACATTGAGTGTTGTGGTGTAGGCACACAACTCCCCTGGGCGTTTTGCGTTTTTTCGTGACCTAGAGCTGCTTTCCTCCAATCGCAGCGCTCAGCGTCACGCCGGAACCGTTCCCCGTTGCCGAATTGCCACAACTACTGGACAATTCACATCAATTTCCTTGTCTGGCTCTATATTTCCTTTTTGTTCGCGATTGATAGGTCTGCCAATTTTATTTCGTATTTGATCACTTAATAATAATCATACAAAAAATAAGAGAAGGGCAACGGTCCTAACTAAATACATACTATACACAACACTAAGCGCACGCTACTGCATATTTTTGTAAAAGCCATGATAAAAGTATTGGATCAGCGATATCAGCTTCCACGAGCTTCGTATGATATAAGTAAAACTGAGCTCCCCGAAGGCTAAAATTCACAAAGGGACCAACAGAAGTGTAAATGATTTTTCATGGGTCTTGAATAGGTTGTAGCGGGATATAACCTGAGTATGTGGCTACCCGCTTTTTTATCTACTAGCCTCGGTTTTTAAGAAAATTGATGTTGAAGTTGACTACACGATACAAGACCTGTAACATTAGCCATGTTCCGACCAAATGAGCGTGGCGCAGCAGTTGTCTCCAGCTACCACGCTGGAGGTATCGTGTTCGGGACCTCTCCGTGCTTCTCCGTTTTTTAAATCTGGAAAAAAAATCAAATGTTTGTAACAATTATAGGACTTAACTGCGGGGTCATCAGTCGCTAAACTTAAAAACTACTTAGAAACTAACATATACTAAAAACAGAACAAACATCCATGTCAGAGGGAGGATTGGTACCCCCGACGGGGAACGGCCTCGCGCTTCGGAGCATAGCGCCTCAATGCGCTCGGCCACCCCTCCGCGGCGATCGCAGCTGAAATCGGTAGCACATTTCTCAGCACGTCCTGCCTCCGGTCATTATTTTGTCCGTAGGAGTCACAAATTGGCCTCGTTAGAGCTACTGCCGACATTGCGAACTACTTCCATGCGTTATTTACCATAAAAGATGAAGCGGAAGTCGTGCAGAAGTTTCTGGCACTGCGTAGCACCATCTCCCAGTACGTTTCCTCGCCCTGTTGTCTGAATAGTCAGATAATTTTCCATTTTATTTTACAGACTATCAGTAAAAAGTGTAAATTGTCTCATATTAGACATGTTAAGTTTTGCCGTAGTAATTAAATTTTCACGTCGTTACTACAAAATTTTACTCGTTAAAGCCTGCATCGCTTGCTATGCTCTTTTTGAATGTAAATCAACAATGTTTTTGCGGTATCGCTGTTGCATAATTCTTGCGACTTCAAGAAACTAGCTTTTATGAAATGTCCTTGGTGCTGGAAACTTGTTTCGATTGTTTTTACGACAAATATTATCTTGATTCCTGTTGTGGCATAGCGAGCGATTCAGGCGATAGCTGTAATGATGACGTGAAAATTACAACGGCAAAGTTGAATAATTTTTACTAATTTTTCCACGATGTACCCTGTTCGTTGATATTGAAAAAAAAAAGGCACTGTTATTTTTAAAAACGCAAAAATACGGAGAGGAACCCGGTACTCCCAGCGTGGTAGCTGTAAACCGCTGCGCAGCAATCACTTAGTTAGAACATGGCTAACGTTACGCGCCCTACAGCGCGCAGTGAACATAAACATGAATTTTCTCAAAAACCAAGGCCCATCGCTATAAAGGCAGATAGTCTCATACTGAAGATATGTACCTCTACAACATATGACACACCCATCAAAATCCGTCATTTACGCTTCTGATGATCTCCTTGTCAGAGTTGTTACTGGGTATATACTGTCATTTTGACGTTTTTAACGATCGTGTTGTGTAACAGTTGTAACGTATTTGCTTCCTGTATCGCAGATCGTGGGTTAGAATCCTGATGTGTACGGTTATTTGCGATTAAATTTTGGACATTCGACGTTCAAAGCGAGCGGAAGGTTTGTGTGAAGTAAAAGTTTGGTATAGTTGACCAGAAAATAGGAAAATTTGTGGAAAACTGAAAGAACTCTTTTCTTCGGGATATCAATATTATTCGTACAATTGCGACAAAATTTTGCACATTTGACATTCAAAGCAAGAGTACACACACATTAGCAATTGCAAAGCATTGCTGGGTCGACTAGATAACACAACAAACAAGTCATTACTTTACATGTTTTAAATCTAAATTTTCCTCGCAATTTTTCCATATTTCATCACCGTTTAAACCTTCCCTGAACTTCCACGAATGTGACATGAACTTTATCCTGGACAGGTGTGCGTGATCTGCCCACTCTTTCCGCCCATTATCGAGCCGATACTTAGACTGATGATGGCTTCATAGCTATTGGGTCTAAAATACATATGATTTAGATTAATATGGTTTGTATTGAGAGGTAAGTGATACGAAGTGCACCGGGCCATCTAATATATATTAGCAATTTTCTAAATTGGAAAATAAATAAAAAATTACTGAATATGTAAGATTTCTGAGAATGACCCAGATAGGACGGAGAAGAGTAGGTGCAGGAGACTGACCTAGAGAAGCAATAAGCTTAGAACCATTAAACCGATCCCAAGGACTTGGAAGACCACCTCACGCCCCTGTCGGCGAGAGGAAGTAGTCTTGGCCCGGTTGCGGATCGGACACATGCCGATTCAGCCGCCACCACCACTTCCTAACTGGTGACCCCGCTCAATTGTGTTCGTGTGGTTCACCCGCTGACGGTGCGCCATGTTTTAATGTCCTGTTCTAATTTTAATCATGTCCGTGTTGCACTTAATTATCCGTACTCTCTAAAGGGAAATTTTAGCTGACGACGCACGAGCAGCTGCTCGGGTCTTGCGTTTTATACTGATGACGAATTTATCAAAACCATTTAAATTTCTCCTCTTGTTATCTTAACTCTCTGATTTTTTGTAAATCAATGTTATGTTTCGGTCGCTAATGAACTGAGCAGTTGTGCGCCTTTGGACCACAACAAAAGGACCGAGAGAGGGGAGACGCTGAGACAGGTGAAATGAGATGGACAGGGAATGGGACAGGATGAAAGAGGATATGGGCAGGTGAACAGAGAGAAGGGAAAGGATGAGATACAATAACAGAACATTGGAAACGAATAATATATATATGTTCGTATTTTATGCGCTGGCATAACTTGCATCTGATTGCGATAAAACTTCAACTTACTTCTTGCTCTTACGTGCAGGTTCTGGACATAGTAAAATTTACAGTAGGTGGCCCGCGTGTCGTACCGGCAAATGTATTTGAAAGATCATTGCAGCGGTGAGGTGTTTGAATGTATCGGAAACAAACAGATCAACGGTTTCATTGTTTAATAATTCGGTGCGGATTGAATCTAGAAAATCCATGTTTTTAATATTGGCGGTTGTATGTTGCGTGCTCACGAGGCGGACAGCCAAGAAATTTGTTTCTCCTGAACAAAATATTGTCTACTCTAAAGCACTTGACTAAGTCAGCAAAATGAAATGTCATTTATACTCCTCCTTTATGTATCGTTATATTTGAGTAAATATATTTTTATCGTATATAAAATGAATATTTTTATCATTCGTAACTAGACAAGCCAAGACTTTCAAATTTCACACGTTATTGGCCCAATTTCTTCTGTGACAGCAACCCGCTGGGTTGCAAATAAATGGAAAAAAATGCGGTACACAAATTGAAGTCTTGGCTTTTAGAGATGGAGCACACGCTGGTATTCGTTTTGCCGGCCGCGGTGGCCGCGGGGAGTGAGGCGCTTCAGTCACGATCTGCACGGCCACTACGGTCGGGGGTTCGAATCCCCCCTCGGGCATGGATATTTGTGCCGTTCTTAATTTTAGATAGTTCATAAGTGGTTTGTAAGTTTAGGGACTGATGACCCCGTAGTTAAGTCCCATAAGTTCTACAAACATTTGAACATTTTGGTATTCGTTTTAGGCAAGGATTGGAAAGGAAATCCGCCGTACCGCTTTAAGGGAACCATCCCGACATTTGCCTGGAGCGACGTAGGGAATTCACAGAAATGCGGGAGACCCGGGTTTGAGTCCCAGTCCGGCACAAATTTTCATGTGTTGCAGATCGTTTATCTTACAGGAGCAGCAGACGTCGAGAAATTTGGCAATTTGCGAAGCATATACATGGATAAATTCACAGAAAAAGTTGGTCTGGATGACCGGAGGCGGGTTTGGAACACCGTCCTCGAAGAGCCCAATGCGTTAGCACTGCGCCGCCTCATTCGGACGTGCGAACGACACGAGCAGCGGCTGGAGCGCCCCCGGGGATAGCCGGCGGGCGGCGGCAGCGCACGTGCCGCGGTGACAGCTGCGCCGCCCCGCCACTTGGTGACGTCAGGCGGGAACGGGGTGAGCCGCGGCGCCCATTGGCTGACCACGTCCATTGAGAGTTGACCTCACTTCTCCCGCGCGGAGACAAAGCTTATCAAGGCGAAACAGCCCGGCAGACTCCGCGACTTCATTTCCCGGAATTTTAGTCTTATCTGTAGGAAGCTTTTGTGAGCCCAAAATGACTGTTCGAAACTGTATACAGACGAAGCGAACATGTTAACTTCCCTCCTTTGTCTTGGGTGCAAGATGAGTTGGATTCAAATATTAATCAATTATTTATTCGCCAATTGTGAATTCTGCCGACAATTGCTGCATTACAAAAAATGTTCTGTTATTTGGTGACAATTGAAAATTTGTACCGGACTGGGACTCGAACCCGGGGCTTCCGCTTTTTGCGAGCGAAACAGATGTTCCATAGTGATATGGATTCATGAAGTCGCAGACACTCGTTGAGCAGTCAACTGCGCGGATTGCTCAAACACAACAAATTTGTTGTTCCCGAAACAGTGCGTGTTCATATATATCAGAGAATGGTGGCGTTAAATTTTTGTAATTTTTTTTAAACTTTTGTGTTGATACGAATTTAAGTTCGAAATATGTGGTCAAGCTGTTCGCAATTAATTTACAAGCACTTACAGCAGTAGACTTTTCGGTTGTGCGCAGTAGTGTGTTGCAACGCTCAAGGCGTAACAGACTCGCGTGCTTGGTAGAGGTGGAGTGGGCGAGGGTGGGGGGGGGGGGCGGAGGGAGGGAGGGAGGGGCGGGGGCGCCGCTCGTGTCCGGTCCCACACGACACTGGTCGGTCACGTAGTCACTCCATGTCTGTCAGGGCTCAGGGCATGGGAAAAACTGTTTGTTTAGAACATACTAGCTGTACTAAAGCTCTGTTAAGTGGTTGCCCTCATTCTGCAGAGATACATAAAATACATCATATGCACCATTGCTGTTAAACCCTTTTCGTGTAGTCTTTACCATGCTAACATTTCAAGCACCTGTCGTAAGTGCATTAAAGTATAGAAATCTACTACATCTTTGTTCCTTTTCCAGTCCTTGGAACCATCTCAGTTGTTGGGTGCGATGACGATGTAGTTGGTCTGCGATAGAAGTAATACATAAATGCTTAAAGATAACACTAAAATACGTTTTACGATGATGTAACATACTAATTATAAATCGACCATTTCACTTAAATATACTATGCACTAACCATACAAGTAATACTTACAAAACGAGGACACTTTTGTCTCAAACTAAGAAAGTCATGCTTTTCATTGATATCTAGTACATTGACGTCAAGGAATTACGAGCAAAGTATGGTAGGTTGTTAGGAGTATGCGTGAATGTAAAGACTACTGGTATGGTAGGCGATCACTCTATAGAGTGTAAATGATGATGATGATGATGATGATGATGATGATGATGATGATGATGATGATGATGATGATGATGATGATGATGATGATGATGATGATCATCATCATCATCTTCATCACTTGCGAAGATGAACATTTTCAGTATCGTTGGAACGTATATCAGAGACCCAGTGATAAGTTTTTTGAACACTGTTGCTACGAATCAGTGTATTAATGGTACTGGGAAGTCTAATAATTGTTTTACGAATTCTTGTAATTACATCTTGGACGTGTAGGTTGTTTGCTTTGCTCCACTCGGCTTTTCGCATAGAGTTAGTTCGTGATGAAGGTAGGCAACCCAGTGAACAAATATGTAAAGCGGGCTGCTGTCAATCCTTTCCAAGGAGAACCTTCCCAGACAGTTTGTATCAATGAACTCCACGTATCAGTGACGTTAGCATCATCACATACTGATCGCCTCTAGTGTGGGTTAAAACGAAACATGTGGAGATGTTTTGTACTGTCTGTCTGGTGCTTTTGCTTTAGTTGCTTTTGACCATATAATTAAATAACTGTACATAGTCTTTCAATTCAAAGAGACTACAATAAAACAGCTAAGTAATCACGAAACATTCTTCAAACAAATATTATTGCAATACATAAATATATTGACTATTTAATGGCCTTATAAAAAATTGTAATAAGTTTGTTCCACGATACAGATAATTAGTTGTTATATCAATTGCTTGTATGTCATTGAGGAGAAACATTTACACACAAATTACGTTCGTATTCCTCCAGTTGTTACACAGTAATGTGGATCTAAATATGTTTCGCTGTTTCCCCCTTTCTCTCTTATTAAAAGAATGGTATCACTCGCATTCATTACCGCAGGCGCAAGTGCTGCAGTAAACAGGATTGAAATACTTCGTCCTCCGTTACTCTGCAGCTTACTTTCCCATCCGAGGAGCTATTTTCATCACGTGAAATTGGTTTTATGAAGTCGAAAGTCTTTTATATATGACCACTTACTGTATAACATTCCGGAAAGCATTCGAGTAAAGTAGTATATCAAGGCTTTTTATACGCTCGTGGATAAACTCAAGAAACTGGTAATAACGCCGGAAATACTGGGGGTACATAAATGAAGACAGATAGGGTTGTAGTTAGTTGTAGGGCAGCCATTTGTACAAAGCATCTGTTCTTAAGCCTTTGTTTCGTATTAGAGTCCAATTTGGACCGAATCACAGGTTTCAAAACGCCTGTGAAAACTGGTTAGTACGGTGTGTGGTCAACGCGAACAGAGCCACAGCATAAATTCACATTGGCCGTAATGTTACGAAGTGAGTTAAGGAGCGTCTGTAAAAGTCGTACCCACTTTTCCTCCATAGTGGTCTTTAACTACTGATTGGCTCTGGGTGATAAGGGAGAGGGAGCGTATTGAAACTGCCGTTCCAAGAGTATCCCAAGCGTGGTTAGTAGGATTCAGATCAGGTGATTTAGTCGATCAAGCCATACGTCGAAATCTTGGTTTTGCAGCTATACATTTACCCGTCTGGCACTATATGGCTATGGGTAGCCGTGCATAACAATGAACAAAGAGCTATCAGCACCTCTGAAAAGTCGTACATACGACACTACGATCTTCCGCATGTAACTGGGGCGTTCTGGACCTGTACCAAACACATGGATCCTTGCTTGCTAGCTGCCTAAATCAGCTGCTCTCTCTCTCTCTCTCTCTCTCTCTCTCTCTCTCTCTCTCTCTCTCTCTAATATTTAGGGAATGGTATCGTGTCCCACGGTCCCTTCATATGAAGACAAGCTGATAATCATGTTGTAGGCAGAATGGGGACTCGTCCGTGAAGTTAGCCCATTGCAACCGTGTCCGCTGCGTTGTATGCATCATTGTAAACTCTATTTTGTGGAAGTGTATGAGTGGGATGCACGCGACCGGCTTTGTCGTACAGCCCTGTCTTCAGGCAAATGTCTTGCTGGAAACTGATGTTCCTGTGGCAGTGGCAAGGTCACGAGACATACATCCGTTAGGCGTCCTCTGGCGGTTGGCTGAAAGCACCAAATACCGGTCGTCATTGGCCGTTGTGGATCGAGCGACCTTGTTCTGGATTTCCGACCACTGTGCTACTGGTTGTAAACTTACTCAAAATGGAGGTGACACTTGGTCTGAGCTAGGACTACCCTGCCTCAAAACCGACTGACGAATTTTTCGTCTGATACCGTCCTCCAAGCGGTTGATTTTATAAACAGAAAGAAAACTTTATTATTCACGGAAGGTAAAGCAGTAATGCTGTACTGCAGAGCAGACGTAGTTGCGGAGATACTCATTCATCACGCTGCCGTTGGGCTGTCCTTACGAACACCTTACCTCAGCAAAGCCGGTACCTTACTGTATTAATATGGCATCTCATAGTCTTGGTTTTGTGTGGATTGTTTTCTGTTGTTACTCGGAGAAATGTGGGAAAACACCATCTTCTAATTTTTTTCATCAGTGTACAAAATACCAAAGTTTTGTTGTTGTCAATAATAAAATGGTGTCTCAAAAAGCTGCGCAAAGTCAAGTCAGATATTGATATCCAAATGGTATAAAGACTGGATTTGCATATAACATGTAAAGCAATTTGCCAATCATATTACAAATGAAATTGCTTACAAAAGGCACTTAACACTGCCTAGAACTTCGCCCAAGTGAAGATGATATAAAAAAAATTTTAAGTATTGTACTAACTGATGTCTGTACGCCTGCACCATGAGCTTTGCAGTCGACTGCAGAATAGATACAAATGTTCGTGGGAATCGTTGCGCACGTGTTTGTCACTACATTTTTGATGTGGTGAATGTTAATACTAAAGAAATTAGTGATGTCTTTATGTAGAAACCAATTGAATTAGTGTGAGCGACTTCCTACTTTAAAGAGAGGAGCCCCCGATATGAGATTGTTCTGGTGTACAGATTACTGGACGCCACATTTTGAAAGTGTTCTTTATATCGGGTACAGAGAACAGAGGCGGATCTCGGTGTAGATTTCTACATATTTTAAGTGATAACGAGGAGAGTATATTACTACTTTTAAAAATTTGTGAAATTTCTGGACTCTAACCCAAGCTTTTAAGCTGGCGGTTTTAGTGTATTGCAGAGTGGTGAGTTGATCCTTTTCTTCCCGCTGCCAGTTCTTTATTCATCTGCTCTGTCATTTTAACTTTTTCCACAATCTTCCTTTTAGGCAAAGTTTTGATGTTGGGATTTCTCTTTGTTACATGATGTACGCAGGTTTTGTCTCCGTTTGTTAAATCCTGCATTTTTATTGCGTTCTACTCGACTTTTAAAGGACTTTACCAACACTCGCCTCAGCTACATTATATCCGGGCGCTGAAAACCTCCTCGCTGTGAGCGCCCTCCAATAATGTGTGTGCATGGACGAGAAAAACGAGGATGGTGGCTAGAAATAAACATCCCCATTTTTGTAGTCCTAAAAGTCATACAATGTTCAGCGGAGAATACTACCGTGTCGAAGTCATTCTCTCTCTCTCTCTCTCTCTCTCTCTCTCTCTCTCTCTCTCTCTCTCTCTCTCACACACACGTGATTCCATTGCCGTCTGTAATGCGCAAAGAAAAATTTGCGTACACTTCTGTGTAAAGGCTCGTCGTTGCGCGTTATTGGAATGTGGGTTTATCCAATTTCGTAAGAGTACCCTCGAGATGGAACTCTTTTCCTTGTATCTCCCACAGTTATTCATTGAGCCTTAAAGTGATGCTCTAGCGCTGACGATACAAACGCGTATTGGCTTGCAGTTTTTATACATTGGCCCTTTACTTAATTTGCATTTCCGCGAATCTTCAGTCCAGTGCAAGGTCCCAAGCTACAGTAAAAGAAAAGCACAGGTAACAAAGGTGATAGGACGAAGCCACATGGTTTATGGACCAGTATCATTAACTTCCGTCTGCTACAGACTACATGAAGATATTGTAAGTTCGAATATAATAAATTTCACTGAGACCAAAACGCTTCTGTCCATTAATCAGAATCGCTTTGAAAGCATCACTCGGGCGAAATCAGCTTGCCCTTTTTCCTCAAACGATATATCGCGAGTCACGGATGGGCAGAGGTAGAATACATATTCCTTGATTCACGAAAGGCGTTTCACACGGTGTCACACTACAGACAGGGTTCCAGCTGAGATATCTCGGGGAAGTACGGTAGGACAGTTATTATTTTGTATCTGCGTAAATAATTTGACAGGGTGAGTAGCATCCAGCAGCTGTTTGCTGATGATACTGTGGTGGATGGCAAGGGGTCGCAGTTCAGTGGCTAGTGGGGATACAACATGATTTCGACAACATTTCTAGTTTGTGTGAACATAACAAAACTCCAGATCAGTAAGAAAGGCGATCCCGTGTTCCTCGAAAACAGTGTTTCTAGTGTGCTGCTTGACGCAGTCGCTTCGATTAAATATTGAGGCGTAACGTAACAGAGCTATATGAAACGGAATGAGTCGGTAAGGACAGTCATAAGGCAAATGCTAGACTTCATTTTATTGGGTTTTGATATGTGCTTAAGCTGTAAACTTCTAAAGTGTTAGGTATCTCCATCTGTTCAATTTAAAGAAAGATCTAGTTGCAGTTAAGATTCACACTCCTGGATTTGTTACTGGTTGATTCGAAGAACACGCGAGTGTTACGGAGTTGATTCAAATGTGAGTCTCCTGGGCTTAGAGAAACCGGCTTTTGAATTTGACTGCAGAACGAGTTCAACATTAATTTCGCGCAGTGATGCAATCTACATCTACATAAATACTCTGCATGCCGCACTGAAGTGCATGGCAGAGGGTTCTTCGAACAGCTTTTATGATTCTGCATGTTGCACAAATTATGTGGTACTACTTGGGGATCTTCTGTGGACACGCTGCGAACTTCAGCTCTGGGCCTCGTCTACTCGGCTGCAGAATTTTGTGCACCTGTGTGGCTGAACAGTACCAACATATAGAAAGTCTACACAAAGCTGCACGAGACCATGCGCGTTATCAGTGGGACAATCCGATCTACTCCCACTTACTGGCTGCCGGTACCGAGTCACATCCCACCACCAGGTGCCAAAAGGAAGAGCGCCCTCATGCGCGAATATCAAAAGATGCTGGGTAGTCCTCAGCTACCACTGCTAAAAGACGAAGCCCACGCCGAACGGAGGCTAAGATCGAGACATACTCCCACAGTTACAGCAAAGTACCTATCGGAAAGCAAGTTCGACGTCCTCCAGTCACGGAATGAACAATGGCGACGAAATTGCCCTGCACAGTGCCGAAGCCTGCCCTGCATCGAGGAGAAGCCACCAGGGTTCCATCATCCCCGCGCCGTGTGGACAATCCTCAACCGAATCCGCGCCGGACGAATGTGCAGATGCTCTCCACAAATGGGAAAAATCCCCTCCCCAGAATGTGACTGTGGCGCGGAGAGGCAAACTGTACAACATATTGTGAAGGATTGCAGAAACCGCGCATACTGTGGAACATTGACTTTTTGAGACAATTCTGTAAAATATATAAAAAAATCTGGACGTTTGCTTGTAAATCAATTATGTGGAAAATTGTTACATAATCTAAGGATAATTTGTAATGTATAACACATCAATTTGTTATGCTTCAAACTGTCATACGATAAATAAATATGATTGTGTACGGTTTCGTTCTCTAATATCTCGCGGGAAAAAGAAACACCTCAATCTTTATTTTCGATCTGATTTCTCTTATTTTATTTTGGTGGCCATGTCTTTATGTAGGTGGGTGCTAAGAAAATATGTTGGTATTCGGAAGAGAAAGTTGGAGAAAGAAATTTCGCAAATAGTAACGCTTTGTTTTATGATTTCTACCCCAACTCGTGTATCATTCCCGTGACACTCTCTCCCGTGTATCACAAGTGTACGAAACGAGCTGCCCTTCTCTGAACTTTAAATCGTTTGTCAGTCCCACTAGGTGTGGATTCCACAATGCGCAAAGTAGGGCGCAGGTGTAGGCAGTTCCTTTAGTAGCACTGTTGCATCTTCTAAAGTTTTCTGCCATCGAGACGTAGTCTTTGGTACGCTTTCCCTACAATATTTTCTGTGTGTTCTTTCTAATTTGTGTTACTCCTAGTTGAATTGACGGCCAGTAGTTTTGATTGCTTTATCGTCTTAATGAAGTTTAACTGGATTCTTTTAGTTATCATATGGATGACTTCACACTTCCCATTATTAAGGGTCAATTGCAATTCTTTGCACCATGCAGATATAAAAATCATTTTGGAGTTGCTTTTGATCTTCTGGTACTTAACTAATCGACAGGTGATAGCATCATCCGCGAACAACGTAAGAGTTACTCAGATAGTCGCAGAAATCATTTATTAAAATAAGGAACACTTGGGGTTGTATAACACTTCGCTTGGTAGCCCCAGATGTCAATTCAGTTCTACTCGAGGACTTTCCGTCAATTACAACGTGCTGTGTCTTGTGTACTGTCTCGACTCCAATCGCAAAATTGGGACGGTATTCCATAAGCACGCTGTTTGATTAGAAGATGCTTGTAAGGTACAGTGTCGAAAGCCTTCCGGAGATCTATAAATAGGAATGTTATCCCTTGTCGATAGCACTCACCACATCATGTGAGTAAAGAGCTAGCTCTGTTTCACAGTAACTATACTTTCTGAATCCGTGTTGACTATGGGTCTATAGGTCGTTGTCTTCGAGAATTGATTATTCCTTGCGAAGTATTTATGTAGATGTTGAGGTGGTTGTATGGCAAAAGCACTACAGAAAGTATTAAAGTGTGTCAGAGTCGAGACTTGAGGTCGGCGCTGCTGAAGAATGGAGGTGCGGCGGTGGCGGCCTTGCCCGTAACGTGCCGCCGGCTAGGCTGCGACGGTGACGCGGATGACGTCACGTCGCGTCAGGCGGGGCGGCGTTTGGCAGAGTGCAGATGCGCTGGCGGCGCAGCGCGCCCCGCTGACTGACGTAGTGCGCCTGGGCACGCCTGGCAACGCCGCAGCCGCTTCCGTCCAGATGGACCGCGCGCTCGCGCCGGCCGCCCGCCGCGAGCATCCCCGGCGCGGTCAGCGTGACAACTGCCGGCTGCAAAAGGAAACGTGAACATTAATCACATGTTCTGTCATCACTGGGCGATGCAGAATTTTGAGATTAAGAGGAAATAGGTACAGCCATAGGCGTAGCCAGGAATTGATTTCGGGAGGGGTTTTCATCAAATGAACACCATAAAAAAATTAAGAGGGCCTTTTAATAACATACGTCAAAATAAACATTTACAGTAGTGGCGATTATTTTCGAAATAATGAAGGAAGATAATTCTGTTTGTTAAAATTTCGGGAGGGGTTTGAACTCCTACAACCACCTCCCATGGGAACAGCTCTTGGGGAGGCTGCGACAACATACTCCGTCCCCTGGATTCGCAAGTCATCCTTTACAGCCGTTGACGAGACGATGCTGGTGAAGATATACATATTTTCACATAAAATCCTCGTTTGATTCTACTGAGGAGGAGGAGGAGGACTCCTCTGCCTCACAACGTTTCATAATACGAGGCGCGTCCAGAAAGTAAGTTCCGTTTGGTTATATAAAACAAACGGGTACAGATACAGAAAAGATATTGATTGTACAAAAATCTACAACTGTTAAACTACTTTTCTACATGGCTTCCGAAATTTTTTAGGCAATTGTCATAGCATGGCACAAGGTTTTGTGTGCCTTTTTCATAGAATGCTGCCGCCTGTGTATTAAACCATGTGGTAACATGTTCTTTTAGCTCGTCATCATCGTTGAAGCGTTGTCCACCAAGGACAGATTGTAGGTGTAAGAAGAGGATTACCGTCAAAAGATTTTTTTTCACGATAATGCCTGACCTCACACACCGAATGTGACCAAACAATTCTTACGGAAAATTCAATGGGACCTGTTTGATCATCCTCCATACAGCTCGGACCTCTCTCCTAACGACTTTCATCTCTTCTTACACCTAAAATCTGTCCTTGGTGGTCAACACTTCAACGATGATAAAGAGCTGTTACCACATGGTTGAATACACAGGCGACAACCTTCTGTAAAGGATGCATGCAAAAACTCGTGCCGGCCACGATGGCCGAGGGGACTGAAGCGCTCCAGTCACGGTCTGCATGGCCACTACGGCCGGGGGTTCGAATCCCCCTTCGGGCATGAATAGTTGTGCTGTCCTTAGTATTAGTTAGTTCATAAGTAGTTAGTAAGTTTAGGGACTGATGACCCCACAGTTAAATCCCATAAGCTATACAAACATTTGATTTTTTTGAACAAAAACCCGTCACACGCTATGACAAGTGCCTAAAAAAATTTCGTCAGCTATGTGAAAAAGTAGTTTAAGACTTGTAGAATTTTGTGCAATAAAAATTTCTTCTGTATCTGTGTACAATTTCATTTTATTACTAAACGTAACTTACTTTCTGGACGCGCTTCGTAATAACTGTTTCTTTTCAGGGGCTGCAGTATATTCAAAGTAGTTCGTAACATAGTTACCGTCTTGCATATTACGTTTGTCATTTTTTGTTACTACGAATTATTTTTTAATACATCCACGTGTTCAAATAATTCGCGTCATTTTGCTCAGTGCTAATTTGCCTATGTGGCCACATGGTCAGTTCGAACTGTAAAACTAATTTACTTATCTAATACATGCAGCATGATCTATTTCAAGCGCAGTAATGAGAAAATTGACTTCGCGTAGCCAGAGGGGGCGAGACGGGGTTCTGGGGTTCAAACCCCTCCCGAAATGTTGACAAAGCTAACCAAAAATGGCGTATTCTGTATCAGGATAGACTCTCGCCTACATTTTGTCAAGGCTGGGAAGCAGTTACACTTGCTCCACATAGTCCCGATTTCTTGCCATGCGATTCCCACATTTTTGAGTCCTGAAGGACATTCATAACGATCGGTGTGTTGCAGACGAAAAGGTGCATACCTGGGTACAAACATGGTCCTCTAGCTAACTGCAATCATTTGGCTTGTAAGAATTGTCCGTCTTGTCTCACAGTGCGTTAAATGCTATGGTGATTACCACTGAAATAATGAAGTTTACTAAGTTTTTCGCAGTTGGCTTCTGTTAATTTGTCTGCTCCTTTCAGATCAGTGTGACTTACCTGTTTTCCAATCACTGGGAACAACACGGTAAGTTATGGTAAAGAGGTGGACTAAATCCGGCGAAGATTCTGTGTGGCCGGCCGCGGTGGCCGAGGGGACTGAGGCGCTCCAGTCACGGTCTGCACGGCCACTGCGGTCGGGCATGGATATTTGTGCCGTCCTTAGTCTTAGCTAGTTCATAAGTAGTTTGTAAGCTTAGGGACTGATGACCCCGTAGTTACGTCCCATAAGTTGTACAAATATTTGAACATTTGAGATTCTGTGTGGAAACTGTTAGTGACCCTGTAGGGCCCTGGAGTTTCGTTTTGCTTTAGAGAGCGCAAGCTGTGGCTGCTGTGTTCAGTCGAGGGGACCTGGAAGTACTGAACCATCCATCATACTCCCCGAGTCCTTGTGACGAGTTGATTCCGAAGATGAAGGAACCACTTCGAGGCATTCGCTTAAGAACTATTCCAGAGATTGTACAGGCAGTAGTCCGATCCATTCGCACCATCCACAGCACAGGCTCAGCTAACGGTATACTACGCCTTCCACATCGCTGACAACGGGTTGTATACAACGCTGATGACTACTTTGGAGGGCAGTGATAGGTGCAAACATTTTTGTATAGATTGTGAATAAATAGTTGTCACTACTTAAGTTCCGAGCCTCGTATATTTGGCGCTTGGGCGTTACGGGATAGGATGCAATATACCAAAGGCTTTAGACGCTCCCTCTGTGGAGTTGTTCCAGGTCTCTCTTTCCTTCCTCGTTTATTAAGTTTCACGGAATCACACTTTAACATTAAAATGTTCAAATGTTTGTAGAGCTTAAGGGACTTAACTACGGGGTCATCAGTCCCTAAACTTACAAACTACTTATGGACTAGCTTATAGTAAAGACGCCACAAACATCCATGCCCGAGGGGGGGGGGATATTCGAACCCACGACTGCAGCGGCCGTAGAGACCGTGACTGGCACGCCGCAGACCGCTCGGCCACTGCGGCCTGCTTGTTAACATTGCATTAAAAGTTTTTAATTTTAAAAGAAATTTGCAAATGTCAGTTTTTCTTGTCTCCATCAACAGTTCAATCACAAATTATTAATCTTCATGAATTTTAATGTGTTAAGGTAGCCGGCCTGATAAGTTTACATTGTGATTTAATAACATAGATTCATGACACCAAACGAAATATACGCTTCTAATTATAGTACAGTGAGGTATGCTCTTAACAACTGCGGTGAGACAAAAGAAGTGCAATGGATATTTCACTTTTATTATAGTAGTGCAGTATTGTCGTACGTAGGGTTGAAAATTTTGAAAAGGAGAAAATACACAGACGGTACTTTAAGTTTAGTGAATACTGTTGCAGCCAAAAATTCTCTCGGGTAAAATTACAGTAACTAAGGTAATGTCCATTAGTATTTTTAATAACTTGCACGTCAGTTTTGTTTAAACCGTGGTGATTAGCCCAGTAAAGAATTTCAGGATGTTTCTGGTATTAAATGAAAAGTGGAAATTGTCTTTTTCCGAGATGAGATACATCGGCTTGAGATTAGCACCACCTACAAAGGAACACGGCATGCAGCACTGGCTGCTGTCTAACGGCAGACGAATGCGCCCCCACGACTGACCGGCCGGGGCCGCCTATTGTCAGCTGGCCCCTTTTGGCCTACCTGCCGCGCCGCCCATGTGAACTGCCCAATTGATTCTCTTGGCCCACAGCACTGCGGCTACAGCCTCGCTGTGGGCGATGGGCCTAGCAGGCGGCGGAATTCCGCAGCCAGCTAGTCTTCCCTGTTTTCTCCTGCATCTGCCCTGTGCGCCATAGCAGTACCATCATTTACTGCTCAGCACATGTAGGGTGTCCAGAAAAGGACTCCTTGGTTTCAAAATTAAATATCTCGAAAACAAAGATCGATAGAGGAACGAAGTAAACGGTATGTTTATTGTGAAAGCTGTAAGACGTTTATACAGCAGTTTGAAATAATAGTTACAAAAGCCGCTAACAGATGCTGCTGCAATCGCCATACGTAATGCCTAGTATAAATAGTGATCCGAAGCCCAGAGCGATCAGTTCCACTATTGAAACGTGAAAGGTTAGCTTACCGAAGGAAGAGATTAAAACCATGTACTCCATTAAACAACGCGTTTTTCTGGTACTTCGGTTGCACAGTGGTAGAGTGCCAGACTACAAATCCGAAGGTCGCGGGTTCGATCCCTGCCAGGTCCTGGGATTTTTATGTCACTTTCCACTTCTTTCACCTCTGACAGTATTGCTCATGTGAAAAATGCCGAGTAGCACTGTGGTTCGGAACCCACGTAAAACTGTAGGTCCCCCTATAACTGGCTGGGTAAGTCAGTTCGAAGGTCGGAGAAAGGCAACGGCATACCACCTCCAAACAGGATCATGCCTAGTAAAGCACTGTGGTGTTCAAACCAATCTTCGGATTGTTGACTGCTTTACCTTAGAGTACCACAGGTTAGAAGAGTGTCCTACGGCAACAAGGCAAAGTTTTCAAGCACGATTTAATGTTCCAAAAGGACCCGATGCGAAAACCATTCGTACGCTCTTCGCAAAATTTCAACGAACAAGCAGCGTAACGGATGATCTACTGGCATGTTGGCCGCAAGCAAACGACAGTTTCTGGAATTATTCAGTGAAATCCAATGTCATCCTTCCGTAGAATTGCACCTGAGACTGGTTTGAAGCGTTCCGGCACGTAGAAAATACTGAGAAAGAGCCTACAAATGTTTCCATTCAAAATTCAAACGCACCAGGCCATACCCGTACGAGCTGTGCAACAAAGGGTTGCCTTTACTAATCAGATGCTCACAATGATTGATAGTGAAGGATTTGATGTTGGTTGCATCTGGTTTACAGATGAAGCACACTTTCACCTGAATGGATACGTGAATAAGCAGAACTGGCGATTTTGGGGTTCCAAAAAGCCATATTGGTGTGAAGCGAAACCCCTGTATTCTCCTAAAGTTACTGTGTGGGCTGCAGTATGCAGCAGAGGCATTATTTCATTCGAGAAACGGTCACTGGTGCACGTTACGTTTCAATTTTAGAACAATTTGTCGCCACACAGCAAGCTTTAAAGGATCGACCAGGTACTGAATGGTTTATGCAAGATGGAGCCCGACCACATCGGACCGAACAAGTGTTTCGCTTTCTTGAGGTATACTTAGGGAATTGAGTCATTGCTTTGGAATATCCCAAATTTACTGGTGCAGGCATGGATTGGCCTCCATATACGTCGGATTTGACTCCCTGTGTAATTTTTTGTGGGGCGCAGTGAGACATGGTCTACACGAAGCATCCCGCCACGCTGGACGAGCTTGAATCGGCTATCTCTGTGGCATATGAATCCATTTCGGTTGAGACACTACGAAATGTGATAGCGAATTTCATTCTTCGTTTGCGGCACCTCTGTAATGCCAGTGATGAACATTTTTAAAACATTCTGATGTGATTGTCTGCAAAGAGTGTTTTTCATACGATTATTTCACGTATGCTAATGAGCTGTACAGCATCATCTGTTTGCATCTTTTGTAACTATTATTTCAAACTGCTGTATAAACGTCTTACAGCTTTCACAATAAACATATCGTTTACTGCATTCCTCTATCGATCTTCGTTTTCGAGATATTTAATTTTGAAATCAGGGAGCCCTTTTCTGCACACCCTGTATTACGTTCATGTGAACCCAGCCATACATGGCACTAGATTTCAATGAATGATTTACTTCGTCGTTTTGACGCTGTTATGGGTCAAAGCAGATCAATAATGTCAAGTGGTTATATGACGTCTTATTTGCCTTCGATGTTAAGGTCATTGTCATCATAATTACAACGTTCGGTGTGTTTAAAGTAAATTATTCCGAAAATTACGCATATATCAAAATTGAAAAATGCCTGGCATGTTTTCAGTGTTTAACAGTTTGAATTTTGAACATGAGCCTGAACAAGATATGTTCGCGTGTATTTACTTCAAAATGGCTTCCGGACTGTTCAGAATTAAAAACTTGACCTATTACATAAATCAATTTTTAAGTCGACAATGATTTTCATATTCAGTGCTTTGAACATTGTTTTATTATTATGGACCAAGTAGGACCACGCGAAGTACAATTAGTCAGTGTCGCATTTTATGGTTAGCCTTCCTTTGTATCCAAATTTGTTTTAAAAATCAGTAAGTGGTTCTTACTACATTCACAGCACTGGATTTTAGCGTTTTCTGTCGTCTGATTGTGTTCTGTGCTAATATACTGCGACTCATTGGTAGTTTACATTTTTGCTTACAATAAGCATTAGACAAGTAACAGTACAGAATAATGATTAGGTGAATTAGAAATATCTGACGACTGTGCCAGGGCTTGGAAACACATGAGACGGCAATAGTTGAAACTTTCCTTTTTTTCCTGGATACATACAGTCGTAGACTAGAAATTGCCCGATACAGTCAAAACCATGACAAGTTAAAAAAATTAATGAATTAAATGACACACACTTAACGTAAGCCCACCACTAAGGGGATATTATTGCAGCATGTATGTGTGGAGCGAAAGTACGCTTGCACAATTGATTTGTCTGCGCGCGACTGTAAGGGCGAAGATTCGGCGACACTACATACGATCATCGATTCACAATGCATTGTTAGCGGCATTTCATTGTTTTTAATAAAAGAGCTGAAAGTGTATACAGAAGAGCTCTTAAGTGTACTTGCTGCTAGTGTTTTAATATAAAACGAACGAAAGTCACTACGTCCTAGTCCAGATACGATGATTGTTGATTGTATATACATATATTAAAATCGTATTTCCAATAGATCAATTTTCTTCAAACACCGATAAACGTCCGTGTTTACCCTACACAATACTCGTGCCCATCCCAGGATTCCCCCTGACGCCTTGGAAACTAAAAGAATTCTTGAATAACTCGGACGTATAATAACCCTACTTGAGGGGAAAAACCTTTTACTGCCAATAGAACCTGACGTGATCATATTATGTTGGAATGTGCCTGTCAGTTATTTTAAGTACAGCTCCACCAGTTGAACTAGAGGTGGCTGAACACCGTTAGTAGTAGTCATAGATGTTAAATGGTCAAATGGCTCATACACCGTAATTCTTGCTACTTCAGTTTATGAGAACATCGTTGGATAATTATTAATTCATGTTCCAATAATTCCGATTGTGATCCTAGACCCATAAAGGTTAGAAGCCACAGATGTAGTTATAGGCGTCGCCAGCACTAAATTATTGGGGGTAGGGGGGGGGGCGAGACTGTGAAGTACCTGCACCGTTACTGTTTCAATATCACGACAGATTTCTAAAGCGTGCCAGTTTAAGCTTCGATTAAAACGTATTCTGCAGTTACCGAGTATAAAAAAAGTTGCAAAACTATTCATTGACTATGTGATTCATTATTTCGTATTAAGACAAGTGTGAACTATTTGACATGAAACTTCCTGGCAGATTAAAATTGTGTGCCAGAAGCGGACTCGAACCTGTGACCTTTGCCTTTCGTGGGCAAGCGCACTACCGACTGTGCTATCCCGACACAACTCACGATGCCGCCTCACAACTTTACTTCCGCCAGTACCTCGCCTCATACTTTCCAAACTTCACAGAAGTTCTCCTGCGAACTATGCAAGATTAGCACTCCTGGAAGAAAGGATATGGCGGAGACATGGCTTAGCCACAGCCTAAGGGATGTTGAAATGCCCTATCAATGATTCAGAATATTCCTGCTTGTAGAGTAGTTCATACGATAGAAATTCACTTGGATCGATGCCCTCAGACAACTGCTTGGGAATTGCTGTTTTCCTTGGAAGCTGTAGCTGTTTTAATCCAAACTTGGTTATCTTATTACATTCTATTTATATAGAGATTTTTAAGGCCCTTAGATTTTATAATTTGAAATGATGAATAAAGTCCAGAGACTGTTCCTTTTTTTTTTTTTTCTCCTTGGAAATTGCTTTTGTGACAGTTTGAAGTTCAAGATGAAAGCGACGAGTACCAGTACTCTGTACTTTACAAAAAGTGCATGCCTTTAACTGCTCCTCTTGGGATATACATCATCAACAACATTGACAATACTGTGAAGATGGGTGGAAATTAAGCTCCTCTTGCGGCAGGCTTGCTTGAACACATCACACGGAGATATGAAGCGTAATTCTAAACAGATGTACCGTACATGCAGAATACACACACACACACACACACACACACACACACACACACACACACACACACACACACTATGTAGTTTCCTTTCTAATAGTAAAAGACAAACTACCTTCGAAGAGTGGGGGTTATGAAGCGTATCCCACGACGCGTAACCATATTTTATTCAACCAATATTTGAGAATGAGTGCACTTAGCGAATTGTAATAAACTTGACACACAGTCACTGACAGCGACTGCTAAATGATGAAAGGGAAAAACGTATTGCATACGAATTTTCTTCTGTTGTTGCAGTAAAATTACGGCATTTGGTATGACGTAGCAGTTTATTTGTACACTGCAAACTGTACTCCCAACGTATTTCAGATGCCGTATGCAACTATACTACTAAATGTGCCTTCCCAATTGTATTACGACACATAATGTATTGGATTTGAGGTCATTAAACACTGAGATGCATTAAATAACACTCTGTCAAGCATGTGGTTTTAATTTATTACTTCTTTACTACTGACTCCATTCGCAACAAAACTCAGCACACAGTTGCATTATATAATAACATAAATAACTGGAAAAATTGTAGGGTATGTTGTTCAGGAGATGTGACTTAATAAGAATTGAACTGTATGAAAACGACAAAGTGATATCCACTAAAAGTATAGGTGAAACGGATGGGGCAGAAAACGATGGCCAGAACGGCGAGGAAGAGATAAGTAAAAGAAGAATGGTAAAAATACATCCGCATGCAAGACCCGGTGCTGAAGCTAGTTCTGTAAATGTGCAAATGTTTGTAAATCTATCGGACGAAACTGCTTGGTCATCAGTCCGTAGCTTACAAACTACTTAAACCTAGGTAAACTAACCTAAGGACAAAGAACACACACACACGCCCCAGGGAGAGGACTCGAACCTCCACGGCGAGCAACCGCGCGCTCCACAGCGAGACGCTTTAGACCGCTCGGCTACTCCACCGCGGCGCTAGTTCTGTAACAATTATTTACCTACCATTATTTCTTTTCCTATTAAAGAATGACAGTGTTCAATTGATTTTTACTCTCTTCTTAGCTATTGCTCTTCGTGCACCGATTGTAATTTTACACCAACACTTGACAAATGAACTGGCTGTAATTTCATTACCATGCGGCGTCCAGACGGTCTGACTTATTGTGCCGATGGGACGGATCTGGTCAAGTGAGGCTGTGTGTAGAGCAGCTGTGTCGGATGACAGCTGTCACGTCCGGTGTTTGACAGGTGGCCGCGGCACCTGATTTCTGGATCCATCCAGGGTGATCAGATTAGGCGACATATAGTCTTTTGTAGAGATGGGATAATTGAAACTTTTGACTGTTTCGAAACCATGAAACCGTGAAGCAATGTATGTTTTATCATGAAATCTTCGTCTAGGAGGGCAATATTTTTCAGTATGTGGACAAGAGTATATACAAGAATCTGTCAACCATAGAGTATATATTTACTTGCTGGTCTGTACGAAACATGTCAATAAAGATTTTCTCCCGTGTTGTTGATGTGGCACGAGGTCACCGGTATGGTAGGTAAAAGTTTACCCCGCTAGGAACTCACAAACTGCAATACGGTACGCATATTACAGTGATGGATCATAAATGCTACTTTCTATACATACTAAATAAATTATAGGGAATAAAGGGCACACTAAATAATCACGAATAATGCTATGGAATTACAAAAGAGACAAGTTCACCACTTCTACGTCTTGACCGTAACACCACCGCCGCAATTCCTTTAACATGACAGTCGAAAAATTATAACGATTGGAGGTAAAATCTTTTACACTCATAAGAAACTAACTCTTTAACTCGAGGTTAAATATGCGATGCACCCTTGTTCGTATAAAAAATGTCATTTCAGGCTTCATGTTGTATCTTTTTTAAATGTAGTTTCACTCGTGTTTTTAATATGGTAGATAAACCTAGAATTTAAGTGGTTATTTCAATGCAAATAGTGAACGTTGTTTTATTGTACTTTTACATTTATAAAGCCGATATTGTCATTTCGGAATACAGCAGTCTCTTGCAAACGAATCTTGATTTCAGTAATCATAAGCTGCAGACTCAAGAGTGTCAACTACTATTTGACACTCTCTTCAGTAAAATGAAACACCACATTTCGATACCATTAGTCTGTTCTGTCTTTCTGCATTAGTGGTTTGAAACACCGGTGTTGTGAAACCGACACGAAACCGTGGAACCGACAGGAAGAAACGGTTTCAGTGTATCGACAATCGACCGCGAATGTGATCCGAAACAGAACGGAATGAAACCGCATGGTTTCGAAACCGTGAAAGATGCCGGTTTTGAAACACTGAAACTGTTGTGTGTATCGAAACCTGGTTTCGAAACCATGAAACTGTAGCCAACTCTAGTCTTTTGTGTGACTTGTGCGACGTTTTAAGAAGTAATGCGACTACCGCCATTTGGTCGACATTTCACCCTAAAACTCGCCCTATTGTGCGACGTAAATATTTTGTTTTCTGTGGTTTGCAAACAATAACTTTCACCCTTTTATTCCCAGTGTTGTTCCTAGACAACAACGTATTAAAAGCTGATTTATACCTATTTTGCGTATCAATCCTTAAAGTCGCATTGTTATTCGTGAAAAATGTGCTCTAGTAGGACATTTCTGATGAATAAATCTATCCTTTTTGAATGTCGTTATGTTGCCGTCTATATGTGGCTGAGAGTGTGCGCGTGAATGCAGTTCATGTTGTTTTATTTCAGCAGTGAATTATCTTGTCCTTGGTGCTGTGGCGAAGATAAGACTACCATTATTGATGTGACAGTGTTAAATATCAACAAAATAACGTCCCAAGTAATAAAATACTTCAATAGAAAAGTCTTTGTTGTGCATAAAATACATCACATAAAAAAAAGTTCGATCAAAAATTTTGAAACATATTTCGATGTTTAGTGCACTGTATTAATACAGAAAACACTGGATTTTACTTTTGCCAGAGCTGTATTCATAATGTGGGAATGAAAGGGCTACAGTTCAGTTTAACACACACAAAGTTGTCAGTTCAGCCCCAACAAACATTATTTGGGTAAAAGTATTGTCGTTTATTAAACTGTATAGCGTACCCGAAGAGTCTGACCAGTGAGCGTCTCCTAAATAAATGAATGTCCTGTGTTAAGAAAAAGGTTCTATCATTTAATGATGCACGCCGTAACGACTGTGGATAACTCTGCGCATTTGTCGTCACAGCAAAGCTCTTTCTCAAGCTTTACTACGACACGACATTTAATGGCCAATCTCGAGACTGCACCTGCGTAAGAACCGACACATCGTTTGCAGCCACTGTATTTGCAGTATGTTTAAAACTACTGACCATTGGTATTTGCAGAAACTTAAAAGACGTAAAATTTCGAAACGAAATGCAATAACTGTAGCTCGCGCATCAGATAAGTTGCAAACAGTGGGCTGAAGTCAATAGTATAAAAATATGTATTCAGTTGTTTCTTGAAAAATCCTCAATTACGTAACAACAAAAATGAACGGTGCAGGATTCTAGATATCATTAGCACCCCCCCCCCTCATCCTTTAATTTGGGACATAGGGACCTCCGCAACAAAAGTGCTGTTGGAGTCCTATGCCGAAAAACTGGTAAAAACCGGTATTACATAAAGTAATTTTTGGAACTGCTATGGAGTTCAGGATAAAAACTAAAAAACAAAAACAAAAAACTTATTTTAACATAGATTTGTCGCTCTTAATCTTTTCTTAAATAAAGTACGTTTACAATAAATGGCAACCTATGTTGTCACAACATTATAAAAAGAAATTTCGAATCTGTTGACATCTGAAGCCATTTCATAGTGATCAGGGGAGTGGATGCACAATCCCACGTGTTCCGCCCCTGGAATGTTGGACTCTATACACGATATAATACGATATTGTACTCTTCCATTAATTTTAGCGTATTCGGTTGATTTGTATTGTGCTGTTATATACCATTCATGAATTTAGCACTTGAACAATTTAAAGTTGTGACAGGAATCGTTTTTATCTGGACCTTCCATTTTTAAAATTCGTTCTTAGTATAATTGTGTATTTTTTCTTACATATAATAATATGATTGTTAATATTAGTAGAAGGCGGTGAACTTCCAGAATTTCATGAAATAGCGACCTTGGGCTACGGAGCGCCTCAAAATGGCGACTTCACGAAACAGTAATCTCGCCGTCCTGGATCTACCAGATCTTCTGTCGCTCTGTCGTGGGACAGTGTTCTACAGCTGTTCTTAATATTCGCTGTTGCTTTATTAGCATGTTACTAAATCATGTATACGATGAAGACATTCTGTATAAGAGCTGTTAGTACGTGTGATTAGTTAAGCTTGGATGTCTGACTTCCGCATTTGGGGGTGAGTTTCCATTGAGTCTTCAAGAACACTTCAGTGTTCATAATTACGCTAGAACTTCGCTTCTACAGCAGCGGAATGCTGCGTGTTAACTGGCGGCGCTTATTATGTGGAATTTGCTTTTTTGATGCAGAATTATATTCAACCTCAATTGAATTGCAGGAGATAAGTCGCGATGTAGTGATGTTTCATTTATTTTTAGTTTGCACTGCAGGCTTCATACAGGTACCCTAGCAAAGAAGGAATTCTAAAATAGACACAGCACGTTCGAGAGATTAGAAACATGAAAATCTGAAACTTTTGCGACTGCCTCTTGTTACACACATGGTGAACGCTTTCCCCTATGAGTGCCGACAGCTTAGTGGCCAATGTAAATTTACAGACGGTCGTTTCTTGGCCAATTACTGGAATAGACTGGCAGTTTATCGTTAAGTCTTCTGTCGTTGTATACATTTGTTACTTTCTTACGTATGATTGTTACATGAACAGTTTTAATACAATTCTCATGGTTTCGGTAAGTCACACTAATAAAAAAGAGTGGGGAAGAAAGGTGGTTGCTGTGCATAACTGACAGGCATAAAATAATAATAATGTATTAGCATCGAGGCCCAGTAGATAGCACCATTAAACTGAAGTTTTAAAAAAGCGTCTATCAACAACTTTAGAAATCATATTGGTAATTCCAGCATTTGTCCATCTGTTGCAACTGAAACCAATAATTTTGTTTTCCACTTACTGTTCATAAAGTATCTTCAGTAGTAGGAAATATACATTAAACGATTTTATTTACATTGCTTTGTATGGAACAAAGAAATTTCGAGCAGGGGAAGAAAATAACAGCAAAAACAGAGGAAATTCAGTATCAGCTGCATCATGTAGAGCAGTACTATGAAAATAGATGCAAAAATTAATGTGTATACTGCTGCACCATAGTAAAATATCTGCCAGAGCTGTTTCTAATCTCCATACAAAACAATGTAAAGAAAATTGTTTACTTGTAAAATAAGTATATTTCAAGCCATTGACAGAGGTTCCAACCATTACGAACTAACTGTTTAAATTACGAGTTTACGATTGGAGTGGTTCGGATTCCGATTTTCAGGATTAAATAACAAATGGGTTATTTATTTTCCGTCGGCAAAACTCGTTTCCCTTTGATTTCGATCGTGTGATGTCATTGACAAATATAGTGGTTGTGAGTAGCATCTTCTTGCGTGTTCTTGTGGAAATCACCGGTATTGACAGTAACTTCTACGAACTCGAAAACTACGCAATACAGCATACGGGAGGAATCCACAAAGGCGCGCCATTTTGGAATCCAACAGCAGACAATGAAAATGCGTCATGTCACTTGACTTTTACCTTTCATAACATGCACACTCACAGAAATATCTGAACCTGCTTTGTTTCTGTCAGATACCATTTTACGTTATCTTGTGGTCGTGTGCAAGTTTTAATGATTCTTCTATATATCTCTGGAAATCACCAAGTCTATGTTCGGTTCTGAGGAAGAAAACAATTAGTTTTGCTTCACCTCTCCCCACCCACACATATTCCTGCTGTACACATCAGAACGATGTAGTAATACGCTGACCATATATTATCTGCAATCTTATAAAACTGGCTTCACAATTTTGATCATTTTGTATTCACTTTTTCTCCTTGGAACCCTTCAACCAACCTCCCCCCCCCTCCCGCCTCCCTCCCCGATCATACATATTACGTCGCATTACTATCTAATATATAAAGCAGACTGTTCGTATATTTGTACGTGTTGCATACAAATCTACAATTTCGTTCCAGTCTTTATGAAATTTTGTATACGTAAGCTTCAATCCATGAGGACGGTCGCTGTAAGTGTAAGAATCACATGCGATATATAGTTCCCGAGATATGACCTCATAAACGATGAGATGCGCGAAAAACTGCGTTTTGCGACAATGCTGCTCATTTTCTCCCAAAACCATTGGACCGATTTCAACCAAATTTGGTACACACATTCGTTAGCGTAAGGTAACAATTGCTGCATCATTAAGAATCACATATGGCACATTGTTCATAAGATATTGCGTCATAACCAATAGTAATCGCAAAAAATGGCATATAATGCGGCGAGACTTTCGAAATACTGTGTCAGAATGACAGTACTTAGCGACTTGCAACAAACTTTAAACATAATTTCAAACCTTTATTAAACTTTTTCTCGCTGGCAACCATAGTAAAATGATGAAAGGAAAAACGTTTCTCGCTTAGTACTTTTCCGCTGTTTATGGAGTAAAACTACGGCTCTCGGTATGACGTTACAATTTATAATTTGAACACTACAAATTGTAGCGACAGGAAATTTTACAGACAGTATACACATATATAGTTGAATGTAGCTTCTAAATTGTATCACAGTAAGACACGTAGTTCATGAAATATGAGGACGTAAACAGTAACGTTCATGGAAAACCTCCCCATCACGGACCAAGTTTTAATGTATTACTTCTTTACTAATAATTGTTTTCCTAAGACATTTTACATACAGCCCTTATGCAAATTAATATATAGCTGAAAAGTGGCAGGAATAAATAAATACCCATGCTACGCCGGGTTTTCTGCTAGTTTGACATATTCTAAAGTTGGAATCTCTGCATTGAAGACGCCTTTTTTGCAATAAAGGGGAAACGCGTATGGGAGTCGAAATTACTGGTTCATTGTAGTTGCAGTAGACAGACAAGTGCAATAATTAACAGTATGTACTACGCAACTGAGGAAAACAGGACAAAATGAAGATATAACCTTGAAACTTCGTTCTTTCAGGTTTGGATTCGCTCTACATTGTAAGTAGCTGAAGAGTAATGTAGTTTACAGTTTAGGAACAGATAGTAGCTGCTAGAGGAAACAGTTTTAGATACTATTACTTGGTGCTGCTAGAATGTTGGGCGGAACAGAAAAACCGTTACACCCGGGGTTCAAAAAATGGCGCCAAAGTGGAATCGGCTGGTTTTCCCTCGCGGCTTCCACCCATTGTCGCTTGACCAAGGACGGCGTGTAGTTCGCGTTTCACCAGGCGACCAGGTAGGGCGGCACAGAGACAGTAAACACCTGCCAGCCCGGATTCCTGAGCGCTGGGGCGGCGGCCCATTCATCCCCCGCCAGGGCCGCGCCTCGCGGGCCCCGCCACCGCCTGCGCCCGCCCTGCCTTCTCCGCGGCCAAGGCCGCCGCAGGTTGGACCGCCTGTGCGAGGGCGGTTTTTGTGCCGGGATAAAAGCAGCCGTCGCAGGTCGCACTCTGCCTCTGTAGCACCCCCTGTTGTTGGCATTTTCCGCCCTCCTCTCACAAGCAGCAGCGCGCTGCTCAACAATGTTGTGCTCTTCTCAACTGACAGTTCTATTTTATGATGTTGCCTGCGAGACCTTGGTTGTTGGTTCGTCGCATTTACGATGGTTTGCATTTGCAAATTTTGTCTCCTGTCATCTAGTGAATTGGAAATGGCTAAAATAACATAAAATTACGTGCATCGAAGTTTTCATTGCCCACCAAACAAAAATTGCAGGATAGACGACGAGCACTATGCTTAATTTTATAAAGTAACTAGCTTAAACCCGCGGCTCCGCTCGCGTGTTGGTTGATTATGACAGATAAGCTATCTTTCAGTACTGTGATATTTATTTATTCTTATATTTCCTTATTCCTATGCTTATCCTTAGAGCTGGAGACATTGTAGCACGCATAGACCAAAGATATGGTCTGTCACGTTTCGCTGTATGTAACCTCCTTGCTATGGAGTCAACCGACGTCATCGGTGGCCTTCAGATTTTTTAAATAATTAGACGACTTTCAACCACCATATCTTCCACCCCCTTATAACTATTGGCATGGAACTGCTATGGTGTACAACGGGAGACTTATGACAACAGTCACACGCAGAGCAGTAAAAATAACAGCCAAACAGTTGCAAATTAAAGTGTAATAAACTTTACCGCGGTTTCAATTGATATAAATCAATCTTCCTCAGAAGATACATGGACCTACGGTGAATAAGAAAGTTACAATAAAGCTTTTTACAACTGTTTGGCTGTTATTTTTACGGCTTTGAATTACCGTTGCTGTATGCAGCCATGTTTAAAATTTTAATTACACACTGATCATTCGTTTGCGTTCTGCAGTAGAATTTTATATACACCGATAACTTTCCATCCCAATATACACCACCCTTTTATCATTATCAACCCTGAAGCAACAATGCAACCAATAAAATCATTTTCAAAGAGTAAATATAATTTTCAAAGAGTAATTATTGTTCCGCATTTCGCGTTAGATTCTGCAAATTACAAAATATCTATCAGATCGCCATAAAACCGTGCCTAATGCCCTCCCCGGGTAGACATTAGTAACTGTACAAATTTTAGCTCTTTATGTCTTGTGGTTCAGACGTGATAAACGTACACCGAACAAACAGTCACATTTATAAATATAGATAAAACTTCCGGTTTATTGACAAACAAAACCCAAAAAATTTTTCATCCTTCACAGAAACTAAAATTAATTTTTCTTGAGGTTTGTCCTAAGTGTAGCTGTATCATCTAATAAAGAGTTGAATGATCCCCGCATGAATGCAAGCGTGTACCCTACGTGGCATCCTGCCCTCGAGTTCATTTAACCCACTGTTCGTGCCATCTATCCCATTTTTCAATGTCAGTCTTCCTTCACTCCCGTATATTTCGTCAGTACGTACTCGAGCAGCTATATACAATTCATAACGAGTTTCTTCAGTTGGTTTCATGTCGGGGAAACCTGCATGCCAGCCCAGTCGTGAAATATCAACGTTCTCGTCAGTGAACTTGGATTCACGCCGAAATGATGGCCCGTTTCACCGGTGGGTTGCAGAATATTAAGTTACTGTTGTGGAGCTTTGACCTTGGCGTCGATGGGAAATAATAGCGTCCAATGCCGCCACATTACCGCGAAAAATACCATTGACCGCCACCATTTGAACATTATTCATGTTCGTAAACCTATCTGACAAAAACTGCTATTGTCATTAGTCCCTAGACTACTTGAACTTAAAATAACAGGAACGCACGCACGCACGCACGAGCGCGCGCGCGCGGGAGGTCTCGCATCTCTGATAGTGAGCAACCGCGTGTTCCGCAGCAAGACGGCTTAGAACGCTTGGCCACTCCACCGCGGCTACTTGTTTGACAACATGCTTCTTAAGTTACACGCAGTTTGCCCCAAACATTGTATCCGAATGAAAACCAATAATTTAAAAGCTAGAAGCTGTTCAGTGATTACTTAAAAGACGAAAGATGCATATCAAGAGTTCTTGTCCTTTTGTTCGAAGTTTTGCTTGCCAATGTCCAGCTTAGCATACAGACGGTTGCAAAAGAGGGCTTTGCAAAAGCGGGCTTAGCCGGGAATCATCCAGCAACATTATTATTTTCATCGTTTCCCATGTCGTTTCGAAAGTGAAAATAGTCGTGAATAGATTTCACAACTGAAAACAACTAAACGAAACAAAGAAAAGTTTGATCACTTTTGCACAAATCCCACCTCAATGTAACACATACGCCTAGTGTTCAGTTTTTATTTTGCTTCTCTTATCATAGTTCCATATGCTTTCTTCCTGTTTTCGTACTTGATCTCTATTAAATTTTTTGGCGAGCTATCCTCCCGCTAAATGAGGGAGGGGGGGGTGCGATTTCGAGTTTCCCTTGTGAAAAAGTTCATGGCAATATCGTGCATTTTGATGAAATCACAAGGCTGGGAAATCGAGAGCACTAGAAATAGTCTTAATAGTACTGGAATTACCAATTCTTTTCTACATTTTTCTTTCATTAAAATTTTACCGTAAAACAAAGCAATTGCTTATATAGTACATTGCGGTGAAAAGACTGTATCGCAAGTTCGCTGTCATTCAGTAGTTGAGTAAACCCTTCGTATATTACTTATCTAGTACTCTGAAAGGTTAGGACAAAATATTTCGTGTATAGAAATGTAATGTAGTACGTGGCACGATACTTCAATTTTTGTAAAATAACCATTTTTAGTGCTCTTTATTCTTCGATGTCTCATCATTCGTGTTATTTTTAAAGCTTTTCCGTTTATCTATCACAAGTGTTTACAGTAGTAGTAACATCGATCAGAATTCCTCTACTATTTTTTTACCTTACATCTTTGCTGAATTCCTGCTCCCTTCCCGTCCCTCCTCTCCTCGCCCCGCTTCTGGGGTGTGAGGTGCTCTGGAATGTATTTTACCTGGAGCACGAATTAAAGTCGTTGAAAGTTGGAGTTCAGAGAGGCTTTTCGAACAAACTGAATATGTTAGTCTCCAAGGCGTTTGTGGAAATAGGTGTAGTCATTGAAGCTTATTGCTGCTATTCTCAAATTATTTCGCAAAGGAACGCACCTTAGACATAACGCCATTCGTCATCTACAATTAGGTGGCATAAAAGTTAACAACGATAATGTTTAATGTTTTCATTATTTGAAATTATATGATTCAGTCTCATTGTACGTGCTAAAAGTTGGGTCAGTCTAACCTCTCACCAAATATAGAGAGAGGTCTTATACATTTGAATCACCGCAAGAATAAAAATATTAACTTGTGCTGGAGCTGGTTGTTAGACCGTGGCGTTCACGATAGTTAACTCTTATTTGTAACCTAAATTTAATTCATACATGTGTAGAAGTTACATTTGACAAGCTCCTCTTTTACCGCGTTTGACTCTGCGCCGCCGCCTGTCCCTCCCTTTCCGGGATCTTCCCAGCTATTTCCTTCTTAAATGCGTCCCACCGGATTTCCTGTTGGTCTCCAAAGGCGCGCGCGTGAACATAACAAAATAAACAGAAGTGCAGTTGGCAGCTGTTGCCACTGATTTCGCCCTTTGGAAAACAATATACGTTCTTTACAGTGTCTTTGTCAGCTTATTTTCTTATATAACGTACTCACTCACTATAGACCTTCCCAAGTGCCGTACGTTGAAGTACAGTCTTTATAAATCAGCACTGTAGCGAGGAGGAGGAGGAGGAGGAGGATGATGTGGTGGTGGTGGTGGTGGTGGTGGTGGTCAGTCGTCAGACTGGTGCTAAAGCATCAGAACATAGTTGAATTGCATGTGATCTTATCAAAAAACGGAAACTCCAATTCCAGTTTTCGTTTTCCATCAGACGCAATTACAGAGATCATTGGTTGATCATCACATACACACCTACCATAATTTGTAGCGTGGCTCAGTTAATTGAATGTTGTTACATTTAAGCCCGACGTTAAACATATTTTCATCAAAAACAAAAAGATTACACATCCATATGGAACACGTAGTAAACGTGTGCACAAGTTTGTATGGAAGTACATCAATATTTGAAGAAAAAATGCGCGCACTCCAAACAAACTCTAAATTCTACTCCTACCAGTATTCGTTTATTTTTTTCTAAAACAGCTTACGGCGAGTCATTATTTTGATTTCTCTCTTAAGTCTTGTTAATGTAAATGTTTCCCATTTTAAAATTAGTCTATTGCTTCTTCCGTCATCTATTTGTAATGTTATTGATGTGTGAGGTGCTGGATTGTTCGTTGACTTCACGGTAATATGTCTCACCAAAACACTTAACATACAGAAAGAAAAGTCTGCAAACGCATTCTTTCCACCGCAGAAAATTGTCAGATCTCATGGAACACCATCTCTATTTTAGTTAGTACTTATGGAAACATCTATCCAACAATTTCGTCATAAATTATGAAATTAGTTATTACATAACATTTATAGCGACCATATCAATATTAGACATTATTTCTATAATAAATATAACAACTTGCCATATGATTGCCAACTTCATCTAATATTTAAAATATGCTATTTTTAGCTTATATAACTATTAATTCTTTAGAGATTATGTTCAGTTAGGAAATAGAATTCAATTATTCTTACGTGTTAATGTTACTGTGAATTGCAAGTTGTTACATTTATAGGCTACTTACTTCATTATTTTGGAGTGGGATTGCAAAGTGATTATATGTATTACAAAAATAAAGTTGTCTTAATATTTATTTATCTCTATAAAAGTCTTTATGTAACTAATTACATAACAATTTATGACAAAATTATTAAGTTGCTTCCGTAGATATGAACTCAAATGACCGATATGCGTAAGATGCCTGTCTTTTTTTTATTTCTTTTTCTGCGGTGGAAAGAATGCGTTGCAAGACTCGATTACTTTTTTGTAGTTAGTGCTTTATTTCTTCTCGGATAACATTTCTTGTACCTGAGCTACGGATTTTCTTGAAGCCCTCTTTGTATTTTTGAAAGACCTTGATGTAACAATTTTTGTCTGTACGATTAGCACTTCTAAATAGATTCTATCAGCGTTTGAGAACTCGTGAGATTTATCAACAGTCTATATTAATTAGACGTAATCCATGCAGACTTGTCAATGTCGAAAGTGTCATACACTCGATCGCATGTGAACACAGTGGAACCGGTGCACTGTTCAGAGGAAGCCTCTGATTTTTGTGTTTAGTAATGGCATAGGACAAATATAATATACGTCAGTGTAACATTGGATACAATGGATACTGTATGATGACCTCTCTTTCATATCTGATCCTAGCATTTGGAGACTTACCCTTCCTTTTTTTTTTACATTCCATAGTACAAGTATTGTCAGCCATTCACATTGAATGTTGGTATTCCTGTCCTGCGTTTGAACTAGGCTGGAAATACCGTATGCAGTATCATTGGTGTTATTCAAGCCAGAATTTTGCACTCGACGCCATATTACCCGTCTAAAGCGCGGCTAGCCAACTACAGTACTTCGGTATGGATAAAGTGATAAAAATAAGAATAATCTGTTGTAAACACGTCATTTTTAGAGTAACTGTTAATAAATTCGTTGTTTCGCTGTGATATTGAATACAGAACTATCCGGCTGGTATCTTGTGAACAATTACGTGCGCAAAATGCTAATAACTATGCCGGCCGCGGTGGCCGAGGGGACTGAGGCGCTCCAGTCACGGTCTGCACGGCCACTACGGTCGGGGGTTCGAATCCCACCTCGGGCATGGATATTTGTGCCGTCTTTAGGATTAGCTAGTTCATAAGTAGTTTTTAAGTTTAGGGACTGATGACCCCGTAGTTAAGTCCCATAGACTCTACAAACATTTGAACATTTGAATAACTATAAATGGTCTATGCAGACAAATATCAAGAAGTCGATAGGGTTAAACGTATATGCACAAAAGCAACTGACAGGGGTAACAAAATGTAACGTTTCAGGCAAATAAAGTAGTAACTTTTTATAAAAACAATTTTCAGTAACTGCACAAATAAGGAATTACTTTAATCTACATTACTCTGTGCTCTTCCTAGAGTTTCTTCGACCAGTAGCTCGTTTGGCCATTAGTATTGGATGACCTTACAGTGTAGGGCATCCTGCATTATTTCCGTTTAACTTTTGTTTTTCCTTTTTTTTTCCCTACATTGTTACTGTGCGACCACATTGAAGTGCCTGGCAGAACCACGTTCATACTTTTTATCTATCATCACATTCTGGACTAGGACGCAGGAGAATTTATGTAACATCCAAATCAATAATTCTTGCTTCAGCAACTTTAAACTCAGAAATATTTTACTCGCAATATTCATTATTGCAGCTGGAATATTTTCTGCAGTAATTAGAATCATATTTTGCTTATATATATTTATAAAGATTATTATTTCCATTCAACACAGTTACATTGACTTACCTAAGGATATTATAAAGTATCGGTGAAGAGTCATGAGTCAGTTTCTAGTTTTTCATTTAATATTACTTTTTATTATTTGTGATGGAATATATGTCATTTTTCCTCGTTGACTGCTCGTAAAATGCATGACAGGTGTTGTAAATTTTGTCTTTACAAAGGGTGCTATACACTGAAAACGTTGAAATTTTTATTATATGTGCAAATTTCTACGCAAGTGAATTTTGATAAAATGCAAAAGCAATATTTTTACCAGTTTCGCAAGTAACTATTGATAAAGATGTATCATTGCTTACAAATCTGACTGCAGTCGTATCTTTCAATAAAGGCAACAGAGTAATGCAGCACCTGTGACGACGTAAACATAATGGGAATGGATTAGTGCACGAAAAACATTTAGTAATATGAATCATTTTGAGAAACTCGTCGTGCAAGAGAATAATAATACGTGATATGCATCGGAAGAGCTATTTTACCAGTTAACCTACTGTTTTAGTATAGAAGTTTCATCAACCTCTTCAATGGCTAAAGTAGTCATATTATTTGGAATCGTTTACTGGTACTTTATTTCTTATGGCCTAATAAACCCAGGGGCACCAATACCCGAGGAGAGGGTTCCCCAGCTCTTAAGGAAAGGAAAATATATTGCGTAGTCAGTTGTTCCACAAATAATAATAATAATAATAATATAGGTAGTAGGTATTTTAACAACGTTAGTGTTTTTAACTGACAATAACTCTCTCTCTCTCTCTCTCTCTCTCTCTCTCTCTCTCTCTCTCTCTCTCTCTCTCTCTCTCTCTCTGACAATAACTCTCTCTCTCTCACTGGCGCCCACGTCCTGTCGCGCTAGAGTTAGGGGTTTTCTACGAAGAAAGCTGACGAGGTATTTCCTTGTCGTAAAAAGGTACATGTTGGATGCAGCTATAATGTCTCAACGTACAGTAATTCTTTTGCCAAGGGGAAGGGTAAGATACCATACAAGTACTAAAACAAGGGGCCAGATATGCAGATACCATGACATTGATTTAATTTACAGAATGTCTGGATTTGGCAGTTTTTGCGAAGAACATCGCAATAAAGAACATCAGGATGAAACATGCTCCTGTCACAGCAAAGAAAAAGGCGAGTCGTCTTGGTCAGAATCAAAGATGTTTAAGTTGAGAAATAACTTCTGGGCTTAAACGGAGTTTCAAAAACATTTCGGAAAAATATCTTGACACAGTCACCATATGTGACTTAGCACGATTCAGTCTTTGTCGTATAACATGGTACATGGCATAATGTCATTCTACCAGGCATTCCTCATGTCATAATAGTTTAGGTTGCCCGCGTCACAACTTAAATAGCAACTTGCAGGTACTCAAGTCTTGTGAAAGCTGGTGTCTTCTGCGGAGATAGCCGTACTTAGAGGTGGAAACAGAGCCGGTGTGTTTGTTGTAAAGATCATAGTTCGCTGTGAGCTTTGGGCAATTGTCCAACTGCCACCTTCGCTATCGTTGACAGCGGTACCGTCGTCTTGCAACGCATGTGGGTGTTAAACTAACGTTGTCGATTCATTCCGGCCGGCTGCGACGCTTACAGAATTACAATGACTACTCTTACTTTGCTCATCCCTTTTCTGCTGTGATGTCACTCGTAGTATGAGTGGAACGAGATTTATTATATTCCTCTTTATTCGTGTTTCGCAATGGCGTTCTGTCTTCGTTGCCTGGTGGCGTGGCTATTACCAGAATGGTTATTACACTCATACACCTACTTCCAAAATCAACATTAATGCTTCCGTCGCTGTTAGATACAGATTAAGTGGCAACAATATCACCATAGTGATTCCACAGTGTCGTCAGTTTTTGTGCAAGCAGTGACGGTGTTTAGGCTTGGGCAGGATGCCAACAGGCATCGCGTGAAGAGTGAAGTCTGTCATGACGTGAGAGCTAATGTAATAGTTTGGCAAGCGCGCCACTCTTTTCCACTAGAAGTAACTTGCCACCATGATTTCTTCGTTCATTTAAGGGTCTGGTTTCAGAAAACTTAATCTTTTTTTGTGAATGAGGTGAAGCTGCATCTGTGTCTTTTGTCACAAGTTCTGGTTCAAAAAAATTATACTCTTCACTGCGATTTTGATTCAATTTCGAGCGAACTTGGTTACTTCGTATTTGGCACAGTGACAACATAGCTTGATATGAAGCAGCTCTTTTTTGGTATTACCGTTGTTACGATATTCTGAAAATAAGTAATACATTGCAAATACTTCAAGAATTTTGCTGTGGGAAAACAGCCCGTAACCAGTTAAGATTGGGTGCTCTTCAGGTCATACATTGCAGAGTACGAAATATACACTGAATAGCCGGAACATTATGACCTACTATCAATATGAACCCGTCCAGGCGACAGCAGCAGCACCTGACGAGCGCACGATAAAAGCGTTATCAGTGAGCGTGCTATCCGTGTGTAAAATGGAACGCCGGCCGCGATCTTTTCAAGTTCGACTAAAGGCACAGTTCGATGGGCGGGAGGCAAGGCGCGAGCAATACAGAAACTGCACGACTTGTCTGTCGGGTGTTGGAGTACTCCTGTAACTTCAGCAAGCGGCGAAACCGAGCTGAAGCGGCAGCCAAACGTCGAGGGGTTCGGGCTGCCAATCCTCGTTAAAGATGTCGAACGTCTTAGGCTGATGGCACTGGTAAAAAAAAAAAAAAAAAAAAAAAAAAAAAAAAAAAAAAAAAAGACATGCGCCGAACTGCGGGGGAACAAACATAGTATTTTAATGCTCCGCAGAGTACAAGTGTGTTCGACCGCACAGTGCCCCGAACACGCCTAACTCTGTGCCTCCGCAGCCGATGAGCCATGCATGTGCCAATCGTAACACGTCTACATCGGAAATTGAGGGAAATGAGGACTTTACCATAGGCAATGGAAGTTTACGCAATGACACAGCGTTGCTTAGTGTGATAAATCTCGATACCTTTCGTTATGACAGTGGGAGGTTGCGAATCTGTCGCCTTCAAGGGGAACTACTGCTTGACTACTTTACTACGGGACGGAGACAAGCGTAACTGAGACGCGCCAGCTTTCGTCTGTCCCGATGTAGTGGTGTTAAGATTGGCACACGCATGGCTAGTCTGGTATCCATGAGTTCATTGGAGCTCATTCAGGACACCATAGCCAAGACGTGTCGTACATTGCTTGCAGACAACATACTGAATACCTTCATGACGAACATGTTCCTCAACAGCAGTGGCATGCTGGGCCGTGTCGCAAGGCCAGGAGTATGACGGAGTGGTTCCAGGAACACAGTGGCGAATTGTTGTCGATATGTTATCGCCCCCCCCCCCCCCCGCCTCGCCCCAACTTGCCAGATCTGAACCTGATCGAACTAGTGTAGGATGTGATTGATCATCTTCTAGTGGCATCAAAGCTCATTGCCCTTCCCTCCCCGGAATTTACGGTAATTAACAATTACCGCAGATGTGGTACCACTGAATCCATCAACGTACCAAGGCATCATTGCTTCCATGTCAAGAGAGGTCGTCGTCGCTGTTTCGCTAGCCATAGGTGGAAATACTAGCTGCTATTCGGCACTCATGTTCTGTCTGACCAGTGTAGCTAATATATCAAAATTGTTTTGGACGCTAGAAGAATATCCAAATATCTTTCCAGTCTCAAATAATTACATTTGACCTCAACGAGCTACTTCAAAAGTCTGACGCGCGCTTCTGGAAGAAAACAGCTGATCATTAGCGGTAATTATGGAATCCATCGAATTCCATCGATAGTTTCGAAGGAAAGCACACCTGAGACAGAGCTCTCTTTAAATAATGCGGCAGTGTTTTATAATTTCATATCACAGCCCTGTTATCTTTTTAGATGCAGGTGAATCATTTTTATTAGTTAGTATGACCGGAGGACCGATGGCGGAATATTAGCTGAAATATGTTGGAATAAGGCATTGTTCGGAGGCACAAGGTGAGCAATGTGCCAGAAAATTATTGCATATTTCATCATGGGTTTGAGGCTAATGAAGCTCTCAACCTCACAAAATCTATGAGACTATATCCTTGTTGACAGTAAAACAATGTTCGTGTATTTAATCCTAGTACCAAATGGGTTTGGAATGCTTGTTCTCTAGTGCGTTCTCGGAATGCAGGAAAAAAATTACCCCGCAGGTAACCTGTCTTCCAGTACCGCTACATCCGCTCCAAATCTACAATTGCTAGAACAGTAGGTTTGCCTTTCTTAACCTATCTTCTTTGATAAGTCGTAATGTATTGCCTCCCGTGTTCCTACATTCCTCCTAAACCCAAATTGAGCTTCCCTGAGGTTGAATTTCCCAAGTTTTTCCATTCGTCTGTAAAGTATTTTGCAACCATGACTTATTAAACTGATAGTTTCGTAATTTTCACATTTGCCTGTACTTGCTTTCTTGCCGGCCGCGGTGGCCAAGCGGTCTGCGGCGCGCCAGTCACGGTCTGCACGGCACTACGGTCGGGGGTTCGAATCTCCCCCCCCCCACCCTCCTCGGGCATGGATATTTGGGCCGTCCTTAGTATTAGCTAGTTCATAAGTAGTTTGCCGGCCGCGGTGGCCGAGGAGACTGAGGCGCTCCAGTCACGGTCTGCACGACCACTACGGTCGGGGATTCGAATCCCCCCTCGGGCATGGATATTTGTGCCGTCCTTAGTATAAGGTATTTGATGAGTATTTTGTAAGTTTAGGGACTGATGACCCCGTAGTGAAGTCCCATAAGCTCTACAAACATTTGAACATTTTGAACTTGCTTTCTTTGGAATTTGAATTACTATATTCTTCGGGGTATTTCCCCTGTCTTATACAGTTTGCATACCAGATGGAACAATTTCTTCATGACTGGCTCTCCTAACGATATTTCAAACGGATTGTCATCTATTCCAGGGGCCTTGGTTCGACTCAAATCTTTCAGTGGTCTGTCAAATTCTTCTCGCAGTATCGTATATCCTACCTCCTGTTCCTCCACTTCGTCTTCTATTTCCCAGCCAGAAAAAAGCTTTTACCTGTGCCGTAGCTACCATATTGTCCGCCGCTGGCGCTGCTCGCCCTGAGAGAGTAATAAACTTGTTTCGTCTGGTGGGCGGATCTAGAAAGCGACCGCACGATGACTGCACAATCATATTGTCACTCTTCTAGTAAAGCGTAAGCTGCTCTTGAGAAAGTGTGGGAAAATTGTATTACAGTCTGACTAGTGAACACTTACTCCTTTCGGTAAATAAATTCAGAAAATTGTAAACGAAGGCTTCCGCGGCCGTTGTCATCTTACATCTTATAAAATAGGCTTTACGTGTATATGTAGTTACGTATGTATGTTCCACATCTCCTAAACTACTGGACCGATTTCAACCAAACTTGGTACACATATTTCGAATGTGAGGTAACAACTCCTGTAAGAATACGAACCACATACGACATATGGTTCAAGAGATGAAACATCATAAACAATAAGAGTAGCAAGAAATTGCCACATAATGCGACGAGACTTTATGAATACACTATATGAGAATGAGAGTATTTAGCGACTTGGAACAAACTTTAAACATAATTTTAAACCTTTATTAAACTTTTTCTCGCTGATATCCATAGCAAAATGACAGGGGGAAAGTTTCTGGCTTACTCCTTTTCCGCTCTTTATGGAGTAAAACTACGGCATTTGGTATGACGTTACAATTTATAATTTGTACACCATAAATTGTAGCCGCAAGAAATTTTACAGACAGGATACACATATACAGATGAATGTATCTTCCAAATTGTATCACAGTATGACACGTAGTTCATGAGATATGAGGACGTAAAGAGTAACGTTCATGGAAAACTGCTCCATCAAGCATCACGTTTTAATCTATTACTTCTTTACTACTAACCGTATTCGCAACAGATTTTACCGACATATAGCACTTACACAAATCGATATAGTCCTACAAAATTTTACATTTGTACAACATAACTATACTAATAATAAATATGTAGATGTAGGCCTGTCGCTGTTCCCTTCAATATTCAAAGCTACTGTACGAATTTTCATGCGGTTTTCACAGGAAGCATGAGCGAAGGTTGGTTCAGGATCTAGGCATGATTTCATCAAAATAGAATCACGAAGTGTTTCCATAGACCGTCTTGTCCGACTCTTCATCTATTAGAAACCACTTCTCCAAAATTACTTCACGAATTCGCATGGAGTTTTCACAGGTAACTTGAGCGTACCTTGCGACACAAAATATAGACTTAGTTTCATAAAAATCGGATCACGGAAAGAACATCACGATTTTGTTTTGCATCGACAACCGTCATGTCTATCTTTCTCTTTCATCTCCACAACTAATAAACGAATTTTCAGGGGGTTTTCACAGAAAACGTGAGGCTACAGAAACGCTTCAGTTCACAAAATCGGATCAGAAAAAGTAAGATATCACAATTTAAACATTTGTCTGAGAGCAATCGCATGTGTCTGTTTGTAGAGAATAATCTCCAGAAGTACTAAATGAACATTCATGGGAGTATCACAGATAAATAGAGAATATGGACTTCATTTTATCAAAATCAGATCAGAAAAGCAAAAGATATCGTAATTTGAGGTTTTAGGTGTATTGCATGCTTGCAAAGAACGGCGTAATGCAGCAGAGAACTAATAGATAGCGCTGCAGGGCAGCTATCGGATTATTACCCTTTGAAAATACTATTTACTCTTTGACTTTTCAAATTTACTATATTTCTGAAAATCGTTTTCTTGGTTGCTATGTTATACAAAATTTGATTCAACGCAATGAATATAAAACTCATACAATCCTCGCCGACCTCTACTACATGAAGGGATCGATTGGTAGTACACATTCTTAGGCATCAAGGAATTGTGAATTTAGCGTTGGAGGGAAGTGTGTGGGGTAAAACCCGGAGAGGAAGACAAAGCGATCGATACAGTAAGCAGAATCAGATAGATGTAGGTTGCCGTTCTTATGTGGAGTTGAAGAGGCTTGCTCAGGATAGGGTATTGTGGAGAGCTGCAGCAAATCAGTCTCCGGAGTGAAGACCACAACAACAACAATTAAATGAGCGGTAAATTGCTGCATCACGCGACAATGTTACACATCTCCTGCTAAACCACAGCAGACTGATTTTAACCCAATTTGGTGCACGTATTCCTTCCTTGAGGTAACAATCAATGTAGGGGTAAAAACCGCGACACATATCTCAGGCGATATGTCGTCATAAACAATTGATGTATTTATTTTAGGAAAGAACTGTCACTGTATTCATTACGATGCTCGTTGTAACTCGGTCAGTACAAAGCGCTAACCGAAGGAAGCGGAAATTTGGGCATGGCACCTCAGGTGGGCAGTGGGCCGGTTTGCCACCTAGAAAGCACTTCACAGACCGCAGATAAGACACGGATTAGGCTCTGGTCCTTCGGGTACAGCTACGTCCGCAGTGGCCAGTGGATGAGGACAATAGACTTCCGCTCTACCTGGGCCCTGCAAGGATTCGAAGAATGTCCTCAGGCTTGATGTTTTCAGCTAACATTTCGACAGACGTACTGAAGAGAGAACTCGCTCTTTATCCGCAAAGTAAGAAATACTGCGGATATCCACATCCCCGCAGACCTCTACCGATGGCCTAGTTTGCCTTCTGACTTCCGATAAACCTTTACATCGAGGAATAAGAACACCCCATTCTTCTCAATCTCCATGGTGAAATGAATATTGTTGTGATGTTGACTGAGGTGTTGATGGAAATTCTACAGCTCCTCCACTCCATGAGGCCAGATGACAAACTACCAGCAGCAACAATAAAATAAGAGATGTCATAGGCTAAATGAAGGACAAAACTGGTAAGTTGCACACAGTCGGAGTCTACTCGGCTGTGACTGCAGCCAGGTGTACATTGGAGAATCTGGGCGGCCGTTAACACAAGGACAGCCGAGCACGAGAGGTACATACGGCTGGGACAGCATACGAAGTCGGCAGTAGCTGAACACCAGGAAGAGTGCGGCAAACAAATAGGTTTTCAGGAAGTCACTGTACTGGCATAATAACCCCTCACTTTGAAGAGGAAAATCAGGGAATCAATAGAAATAGCTAAGCGACCCGGAAATCTGAACAGAGAAGACGGGTATAGACTTCCGGCGTCTTGGCTGCCCGCAGTAGCAGCGCTTCGCGCTACACCACGCGCAGTGTGCACTCCATAGGGGCCCGCCCGGAGACAACAGCGGCCGCGCGTACACAGAGCAAACAGCACGCTCTAGCCGTCGCCAGGCATCAGTGTTACGTCATTGCTACCACCCGCTCCTCATTCGCCAGTTTCCACTAATGCCAAACGATAATGTTAACACCAATCCAGGACTTCCTTCTCCACCAATAGGAAGAAATAAAGCAAACACCAATAAAAGAGAGCTGAAACCACCAATCATAACTGGCAACATTTAATATTTAGGACCCCAGATTTCCCTCATCCAGCAGTAAACGTGACACACAGAAGAAGGCTGCTTGCAATAGTGGCCGACACGTCGGTGATATATGTGACATATTGACGATGCGGTCCAATACCCAGAAGAGTTTTATCAACAAATTGAAATAATCCCTTATTTATGGGAGGAAAAACTTACTGGTGTTATTGGAAAGCTATGGGAATGTGCTACATGATTAATGAAATGAAATCAGTTTGTTCCATAATTACCCAGTTATTCATCGAGAAACTCCAAAAAACTGCAAAAAATATTTTCTCCCTATTGATTAATATCCCAGAAGGAATGTAATATATACGTGATATACAGCTACATCAAAAATTTTCACCCCTCCCCCCTTCCTCTGTAATTTGTTGCAAAAATGGTTATTCTGTGGGAATTTATAGCCGTTCAAAAATGAAAGCACAAAGTCTTGGGTCGGCTATATTATCATAACCGCGATTCCACAGTCCGGAGCATCGGGGACGATTGGTATGTTAACTAGGTCATCAAACTGAGACTATTGCAAAAACGTTCATCTCTCCCCTAATATTTTCCTGTTCAATGCATAAAGGTCTTGGACTGCTACCTCTGTCACAACTTTTATGGCCAGTAGAATTTAAAGTTGATCGATAGAGGGCGAAAAAAAGTTTTAGTAAACGAAGAAAAGTAAATACACCTCGGCCATTCATATTTAGGTTTTCCGTGATTTCCCTCCAGGCCAATGCCGGGATATTTCCTTCAAAGGGCGCGGCCGATATCCTTCCACCATCCTTACCCAAACGTACCGGGCGTAAGCTCGGTCTCTAATGACCACGCTGTCGACGGGGCGTTAAACACCAATCTTCCTTCTTCCATCATGAGCACAATCCTCTTCAGAGTCGCTTATTCAGAGGAGAAAACGTTCATGCATATGAATAATAATCTCTACAAATTCTGCTCCTACTCCGAAATGTTTTGTACTGATACTTTAGAACAGTGTGTACCGCAGTCATGATTAGGTATGAGATGTATAGAGCTTCTTTGATTTCCTGAATTAACCTAAAATTTATCTTAAGTTTGATAAAAATTAATTTGATTTCAGTCTTATACCTAAGTAATATCCATGTATTTTCTGTAGGAGCGGTGGGGTCTCTTAGGTCGTATCGTTTTCTTTTGAAGTGTTACATCAATTAGTGCGTGAATTTCTTCGAAATGTTGTCCAGTTTGAAACTTCTAACTAATAAACTGCGTTTGGCGACACAAATTTCTCATACGTTGCTCGTTTTTACTTGTTGCTTCACAGAACTTACACCACTTTTATGTGCTTTATATACAAAAAATTGAACGTAGTTCGCAGTCGGATTAGGGATCCAAATCAAACTGCATCGGGAGTTGTCCTGTATACGTACAGGACGTGAACTGCAGTGCTTCTGCTTTGCTCTCTCGCGACCCGTGTGCGTTCACCTGCAGAGGCCATGTTGCTGTATTCTCTCTTTTCTACTTTCCGTTCACCCCGCTTACCGCCGATAAACATGAATTTCCATTTTCGTTGGCCATCACAAGTAGTCTCTTACGTCTGCTGTTGTCTGCAAAATGGAAATTTTGGCTCATCAATCATCAATGAAATACTTGCTTCAAAGAATTCTTTTAGAATTGGTTTTCGTCTTACATCGGCCCGAAGTATGCAAAAACTATTCCGCACTCCAATGTGGTGGTAATGATGCTACTAATCGTAACCTCGGTTGATGCGATAACGTAAATGGATATATTTCTTTTGTATGCTTTATAGCAGTTTGTATTCGTACTTCATTATGCTGCTTCATTCGGGGTACAAAAATGGCCCTAACCCCGTGACTTGTAGTCGATAGATCTTATTGCATTTATTCTTCGTGACGGCACATAACAATAAGTTACATCTCTTTCGTTGGTACAATCCAAGATGGCCACGGTGGAGTAGCTGAGCGGTCTAAGGCGCTTCGCTGCGGAGCGCGCGGTCAGAGGTTCGAGCCCTCCCTGGGGCGCGCGTGTGTTTGTGTGTGTTTTTGTGTTTGTGTGTGTGTGTTTTTGTGTTTGTGTGTGTGTGTTTTTGTGTTTGTGTGTGTGTGTTTTTGTGTTTGTGTGTGTGTGTGTGTTTTTGTGTTTGTGTGTGTGTGTGTGTTTTTGTGTTTGTGTGTGTGTGTGTGTTTTTGTGTTTGTGTGTGTGTGTGTGTTTTTGTGTTTGTGTGTGTGTGTGTGTGTTTTTGTGTTTGTGTGTGTGTGTGTGTGTGTTTTTGTGTTTGTGTGTGTGTGTGTGTGTGTTTTTGTGTTTGTGTGTGTGTGTGTGTGTGTGTGTGTTTTTGTGTTTGTGTGTGTGTGTGTGTGTTTTTGTGTTTTTGTGTTTGTGTGTGTGTTTTTGTGTTTGTGTGTGTGTGTGTGTTTTTGTGTTTTTGTGTGTGTGTGTGTGTGTTTTTGTGTTTTTGTGTGTGTGTGTGTGTGTTTTTGTGTTTTTGTGTGTGTGTGTGTGTTTTTGTGTTTTTGTGTGTGTGTGTGTGTGTTTTTGTGTTTTTGTGTGTGTGTGTGTGTTTTTGTGTTTGTGTGTGTGTGTGTGTGTTTTTGTGTTTGTGTGTGTGTGTGTGTTTTTGTGTTTGTGTGTGTGTGTGTGTTTTTGTGTTTGTGTGTGTGTGTGTGTGTTTTTGTGTTTGTGTGTGTGTGTGTGTGTTTTTGTGTTTGTGTGTGTGTGTGTGTGTTTTTGTGTTTGTGTGTGTGTGTGTGTGTTTTTGTGTTTGTGTGTGTGTGTGTGTGTTTTTGTGTTTTTGTGTGTGTGTGTGTGTTTTTGTGTTTTTGTGTGTGTGTGTGTGTTTTTGTGTTTTTGTGTGTGTGTGTGTGTTTTTGTGTTTTTGTGTGTGTGTGTGTTTTTGTGTTTTTGTGTGTGTGTGTGTTTTTGTGTTTTTGTGTGTGTGTGTGTTTTTGTGTTTTTGTGTGTGTGTGTGTTTTTGTGTTTTTGTGTGTGTGTGTGTTTTTGTGTTTTTGTGTGTGTGTGTGTTTTTGTGTTTTTGTGTGTGTGTGTGTTTTTGTGTGTGTGTGTGTGTGTGTTTTTGTGTGTGTGTGTGTGTGTGTGTTTTTGTGTGTGTGTGTGTGTGTGTGTGTGTGTGTGTGTTTTTGTGTGTGTGTGTGTGTTTTTGTGTGTGTGTGTGTGTTTTTGTGTGTGTGTGTGTGTTTTTGTGTGTGTGTGTGTGTGTGTGTGTTTTTGTGTGTGTGTGTTTTTGTGTGTGTTTTTGTGTGTGTGTGTGTGTTTTTGTGTGTGTGTGTTTTTGTGTGTGTTTTTGTGTGTGTGTGTGTGTTTTTGTGTGTGTGTGTGTGTTTTTGTGTGTGTGTGTGTGTGTTTGTGTGTGTGTGTGTGTGTTTGTGTGTGTGTGTGTGTGTTTGTGTGTGTGTGTGTGTGTGTGTGTGTGTGTGTGTGTGTGTGTGTGTTTTTGTGTGTGTTTTTTTGTGTGTGTGTGTGTGTGTTTTTGTGTGTGTTTGTGTGTGTGTGTGTTTTTGTGTGTGTGTGTTTGTGTGTGTTTGTGTTTTTGTGTGTGTGTGTTTGTGTGTGTGTTTTTGTGTTTTTGTGTGTGTGTTTTTGTGTTTTTGTGTGTGTGTTTTTGTGTTTTTGTGTGTGTGTGTGTGTGTGTGTGTGTGTGTGTGTGTGTGTTTTTGTGTGTGTTTTTGTGTTTTTGTGTTTTTGTGTGTGTGTGTTTTTGTGTGTGTGTGTTTTTGTGTTTTTGTGTGTGTGTGTTTTTGTGTTTTTGTGTTTTTGTGTGTGTGTTTTTGTGTTTTTGTGTGTGTGTTTTTGTGTTTTTGTGTGTGTGTTTTTGTGTTTTTGTGTGTGTGTTTTTGTGTTTTTGTGTGTGTGTTGCCCTTAGTAGTTTGGTCCGATAGATTTACGAACATTTTGAACAATCCAAGATGTACCGACGTATACTTTAAAGGCATTCGTGATCCGGTGAACCCAATCCATAACACGGTACACCACTTGCCAGTGAGAGTTTCGTTGCGACCTTGAACTCTGGTGAGGAAGCCCACTGTTCATGAACTGACGGACGGAAGAAGGGACCTTCCCCAGTTACACGTCGCAGTAGCTACGGAGAGACGGGTGATGCTACTACTGGAACACACTCCTCGGGGGTCGACAACCTGTCGATCTAGGTAGTGCCTTGATACATCGATGGTCTCCAGTCACTGTTGCTGCGGAAGAATCTTTGTTCCAAATTTTTATTTCGTTCAGCACAAAGATAATGACACTGCGCTCTAAGAATGGACGCATTCCCAATATTGCAGTTGGATACGTTTAATAATTAGAAAAGTTTTTATTGCATCAATAGGCCGCGCAATTGGTTAATTTACAATCAAATCATTACGCCAAAGTACTGATAGGTGATATCGACTGTTGGATCACGTTAACTTGAAAATGGTGCACCTTCTGCTCTGACTGCATTCGTTAGTACACCTCGTCTCTACTGTGGCGCTAATTGGAGACCCTAAGTAACGTAATGGCGCACGGTATTCCCGACGATGACGAAATTGTGGCCTAGTGAGAAGAATGAACTGGCCAAGGCAGACTCACGTGCTTCCCGCGCCTGTGAAGGTCGCGGCGGCACGTGACGCTGCAGAAGTGGCGGGAAATCCAGTGCAATTCCACTGCGCTTGCAGTTTTCACACGGCAATTTGGGGAGGTAATCATACAAGTTTTAAATGACGCAAAGGAAAACAATGGCCCAGTTCACGTAGAATAATCGTATCCCATACTCTGATATAACTTCAGTTCGTTGAAGCAACGTCCATTTACTGTCTTGCATTTGAAGTCAGTTAAGTAATGTTGCAGTTAGATGGTTGAATATTGGATGGTTACAGCTTTGCAAAGTCGAGTATTTGAAGTTAGCAGTTACAGCATATTTCGTGAAGCGGAAATACTTTGATTACCCCTCTCTTAGTGAGACTCTTGAGTGCCAGTACAAGGAAAAATACGTACGTATTTCTTTGAGTACTTCTTCGAATCATTAGTTAGGAAATTAAGAATTACAGATACAGGTTTTAATGTTCTTCCAACTATACTTCTTGATCTCAAAATGAAATTTTCCCTCTGCAAAGGAGTGTGCGCTCATATGAAACTTTCTGGCAGATTAAAACTGTATGCAAGATCGGGACTAACACAGGACCTTTGCTTTTCTCTGGCAAGCACTCTACCGACTGAGCTATCCGTTCGCGGCTCGTGCTCACAGTCCTAGATCCGCCAGTACCTAGGGACTATGTCTCACACCTTCTACATTTTTATTATACTATTTGATTTGGCTCTAATGGAAAACTGTTTCGGTTATCATTAACGGGCAGTTTGACAGGAGGGCATAGTATTTCGAATCCTTCGATTTACAAGACCTACCGCTCAGCATCATTTTAGATTCCAACTGGTTACATTCAGGACATGATTGTTTCAACTAAATCGCTCCTGGAGATGGCACGAATGTAAGGATGACGATCTTAGGACAATTACAATAAATGGAAAAGTTTGCGCCGCGGTGGAATGGCCGAGCGCATTAAGGTGCTATGCTCAGATGCGCGAAGCCGTTCCCCGTCGGTAGTGCAAATCCCACTAGGGCATGGATGTTTGTGCTGTCTTTTTTATAAGTTTATAAGTAGTTTGTAAGGTTACGGACTGATGACCCCCGCAGTTAAGTCTCATAAGCTTAATAGTCCAGTCAAATTAGGGTTTCACCTCGGAATGAGAGGTAACAAGCTGAATATTTGCATAAACCTTTGTTTTGGCATTCTAAATGATGTGTCAAGTCTCATAAAATCTCGTGTCCGCGTCTTATGTTATTAAAGGTCAAAGGTCACGAAAATCAGTTTTTCGCAAATATCTCGCTTCCTATGCGTTAAATGGTATCTGCATCTCCGATAAAAGTTGTAGAGCATGAAATTCTCTACAATTTTTGTTTTAAACATTTTTTTGTGCAATTCATCATTTTTTAGATAGAGCGCGGAGAGCGCACAGGTCACAGCGCTCAGACATATAAGACGTAACACGAGGTCAGCTGCGAATCACAGTCAATGGTACGTTCAATAAAACAATTATAATTGTAAATAAAATTTCATTATTTACGAATTAATGCCCAATTTTAATAATACTTACTTCTTTCAAGTAATTACAATGACATGAATTTCATACTTTAAGTATATTTTAATTCTGTTCCAATGTATCGTAACTATATTTATGTAGAAAATAATTTTATTATTTTTTTCTCTTAAATGTATAAACTGGAGAATATTTCTAGTAATACTAAGTTTATACCTGGAATTATGGACCCTTACATCGCGTCATATGGAGCAAAGACGATACTTTCACCGTTGTTTTAGATAAATATATCAGGTATTTACAAACACATTATGGCTCAAGAATGGTTGTTATATTGGACGGATTCTCAGACTACAGTAGAAATACTAAAGCAATGGAACAACTAAGACGAACTTCTGTTCTTTCAGAATCTTATAAATTTGCTTTGAGGAAACAACGATTGTGCCAATCAGCCAAGAGAGAATTTTATCAAATCGATCTAATAAAAAAAAAGCTAATTGACTTGCTTGTTGAGAAATTAAAAACTGTTAATATTACTACAAAACAAGCCAGAGATGATGCTGATATTTGTATAATCGAAACAGGTATTGAGGAATCAGAGCACCAAAGGATTACAGTCATCGTAGGAGAAGATATTGATTTGCTTGTCATTTCAATTGGACGTACTCAATGGCATCAACCAGAAAATTTCTTTAAAAAAGTTGGCAAAGGCAATGTTAAAACACAAATATACTTCTCCAAAAGTTTTGAACATTATCTCCGGCCGGCCGCGGTGGCCGAGGGGACTGAGGCGCTTCAGTCACGGTCTGCACGGCCACTACGGTCGGGGGTTCGAATCCCCCCTCGGGCATGGATATTTGTGCCGTCCTTAGTTGTAGGTAGTTCATAAGTAGTTTGTAAGTTTAGGGACTGATGACCCCGTAGTTAAGTCCCTTAAGCTTAACAAACATTTGAACATTTTTGAACATTATCTCCGTTGTAAAAAACACATCTGCGTTGTTTAAAAAAGGCAAAGAAACTTTTGTTAAAATATTGAGAAACTTCCAGATTTGGATCAGCTAGCTCAAGTATTTCAACAAGAAAATTGCCCTGCGCAAACGTTACTTGAAAATGGAGTTCAAAAATGTTGAAATGTTTGTAGAACTTATGGGACTTAACTACGGGGTCATCAGTCCCTAAGCTTACAAACTACTTATGAACTAGCTAAGACTAAGGACGGCACAAATATCCATGCCCGAGGGGGGATTCGAACCCCCGACCGTAGTGGCCGTGCAGACGAAAATGGAGTACTTATCTTGTTGGCAATATATAACGCTCCAAAATCTGAAGACAATATAGATCATCTTCGATACATGCAATTTGTTAAATCGACAAATCTTAATAAACCTGTGCAACTATCAAATCTGCCACCAACTAGTGCAGCAGCTCATTAACATATGAATCGTGCTTACTACCAAGTACAAACGTATATAGAACCCCAGGAATGGGGTTGGGTGCTGAGAATGAACATTTGGAGCCAATACTAACAATATTACTACCTGCACCAAACGAGCTCATGAATACAATATTTTGGAACTGCAAAAATGGTTGTGGTTCGTGCTGCGGGTGCAGGAAATCGGGGATGCAATGTTCTTCAGCTTGTGGCCAGTGTAATGGGCAAGTTTGCCTCAATGCGTCATCACACCAGAACGATCTCGATGAAGAAATTGCATATGACCCCGAAATCTTGGAAGGTTTAGAGACGACGATCGTCGATTACGAGGATGATGATAATGAAATTGACGTTTTCGAGCGACCGGATGAAGACGACGATGATGATAAAGAAGATGAAAATTGAGACCTATGTATGATAAATAATTAAAGGGAATAAAAGTCTTCCTCACGTTTGAACTTCTAATTGTAATAAATGAATCATACATGACTACTAAATAAAGATTTACATAAAACGTATTTCCTCGTTTTTTATTTTATTTTACTTTTTTTTAATTTAATATATTTTTGCTTCAAATATAATTAAGCCTTAATTATAGTTAATTTTATTCTTTTCTACATGAAACATAATTGAGATATAGTACAATATAATTAAAATTTACATGAAGTATTTGGCTTCATAACTTTATAATTTCATGAAATAAGTAAATATTATTAAACAAATCTTTTTGATTTTTGAATAATATTATGAAATATTGAACATAATTCATAAAGAATGAAGGTTTGGTATTGTAATTGTTGCAATGATTTATTAACTATAAACAACCTACCATTGACTGGGCTTCGCAGCTGACCTCGTATTACGTCTTACATGTCTGAGCGCTGTGACCTGTGCGCTCTCCGCGCTCTATCTAAAAAACGATGAATTGTACAAAAAAATGTTTAAAACAAAAATTGTAGAGAAGTTCATGCTCTACAACTTTTATCGGAGATGCAAATACCATTTAACGCATAGGAAGTGAGATATTTGCGAAAAACTGATTTTCGTGACCTTTGACCTTTAATATCTTAAGTCGCGGACACGAGATTTTATGAGACTTTTGACACATCATTTAGAATGCCAAAACAAAGGTTTATGCAAATATTCAGCTTGTTACCTCTCATTCCGAGGTTGATGCCTTTTTTCGGCTTATTTGACTGGACTATAACAGACAGTCGAACATTTGAAAGCCTCGATCACCTTACCGAGACCCATGTTAACAGATTCCAACTGTAATGAACAATGCTTGTCTAAATCCAATGTTAAAGCACCAGTACATTGAGACTCTTAACACCAACAGTCATTTTACAGTTCTGTTACCTTCTGTTCGATGATAGCTCTTGGTATGTAGAGTATACTGGGCGGGTTTCATTCATAAAATACCTTTCACTGTCCGTTGGCACCAAAGGAAGCGATAACGGATTCGTTGGAGATGGAAGGCCTTCAGTCACGGACGACCAGTTCAATTCTGATAGGTTGTTTGTGTACGAACAAAAAGGGGCTTTAGGATTTTGGGTCATCACTGCCTAGATTTTGGTAAAACCGCCGTGACACAAAATCTAATGAAAATTTTCTGGATCGATACGTAATTGAAAACTAAGCCATTCTTCTTCATGTATGTGGTCTAAAAAATCGTGTTTCCCGAAAAGATCAAGAAAACAAACTTCACTACGCCCGCTTATATCCACAGTAGTGGAAAGCGCTTCATCGAACGCTTGTTCTTTTGGCGGGTGGGTTCTTCGCGGAGATGGGATCATCTATGTTCATTATTTATCGACGAGATCTCTTTTCCAATTTTTTCAATTAGTGGGTGGCTGAGCTATCGTGCAGGTTCACTCTGCTTGCGCCGCTTTGGAGGAGGCATGTTTCTCACTGCTGCTGTAATTCACAGTTCCAAAGGTTTTTCTTGAAAATACTAGTTTCCGGAAAAAATCTACCAAGAGGATCGATATTTAGTATCTTGGTTCTATAATCTGTAGCGACGAGGTCAATGCTAGGACACAGGCAGTTTGAATGAAGTGGCGAATGACTACAGGAGTGACTTGAGATTGTCAGATGAAGGACCACCTGAAGTCAAAGATCTACCGGACTGTCATCCACCCTGTTGATCTGTATGGTACGGAGCGCTGACCAGCTACAAAAGACAGAACAACGGCTGAGGGTCATTGAGACGAAGCTGCTTAGATGGACAGGTGGCGTCACTCGACTGGATCACCATCAGGAAACGTTTTGGAATTGCGCCTATCCAAGAGAAAATGCGGGAAAGTCGTCTGCGATGGTTTAGACTTGTACTGCGTGCAGATGACAAGTCAGTAGCAAAGGCAGCTTACACAATCACCTCGTTTACATGGGCTTTCGAAACCGGATTTCGTAAACCGATATCCCAAATCCGCTTTTGGTTAGTCATGTAAACACTGCAAAATCGATTCTGGAAATCCACTTCTATAAAGCGGTTTTCCAGTTCCACAATCGATTTTCGTGCTCATGTAAACGCAACCGTTTTTGAAGCGTTCTTGGCTTGTCACATTGTGTTTTCTTGTTAAGAATTTTCGGCACATAAGGACAGATTGACAATTTCTAGCGTGAAATAAAAGTATAAATTTTAGAGTGAGCATAAATCTGTGTATTTAAGTAAAGGAAAAAAAGCGATTGTGAAGACTATATCAGGAGCTGAATCAGCTGTTTTTCAGCCGCCATATTAAGTGGGATAGGAAATCCGATTCAGGCTGTGACATGTAAACACGACAGCGAAAAACGGTTTACGAAAATCGGTTTTCGTCTTCCGGAAGATGTGTTGCATGTAAACGTAGTGAATGGAAGTCTTAAGGCAGAGATCCAAGGGACGGCAGAGTCAGAGATGGGCAGATAAACTGCTCAATGACCTGAAAGCTGTAAACCTACACCAGACATGAACCATGAGCGAATAAAATGGAGACAGCGAAATCCACTCAGCCGTCCCTGCTACCAGACAGGAAAAACGCTAAAGAAAGACTCATTTCCGAAAAATTTGATTGAAAATGCTCAGTTTACCTTTATCTATCGATCCAGTTAATTTTAAGTCCTGCAGCTTTTCTCAATCTGGGTGGCAATAAGAATATCTTGTTGTTGTTATGGTCTTCAGTCCGGAGACTGGTTTGATGCAGCTCTCCACAATACCCTATCCTGAGCAAGTCTCTCTAACTCCACATAAGAACGGCAACCTACATCTGATTCTGCTTACTGTATCCATCTCCTGGTCTTCCTCTGCAGTTTTCGCCCCAAACACTTCCCTCCAAAGCTAAATTCACGATTCCTTGATGTCTAATAATGTTTTCTACCAATGGATCCCTTCTTTTTAGTCAAGGTATGCCAAAAATTCCTTTTGTACCCAATTCTGTTCAGTACGTCATTAATTACGCGATCCAGCCACCTAATCTTCAGCATTCTCCTGTAGCACCACATTTCAAAAGCCTCTATCCTCTTCCTGTCCGCACTGTTTATCGTCCATGTTTCACTCCCACACAAGGCAACACCCCACACAAATCCCTTCAGAAAGGACTTAGCCTTAAATCAATATTCGATGTTAAGAAATTTCTCTTTTTTTAACAAGAACGCTTTTCTACCCATTGCCATTCTGCATATTATATCCTCTGTACTGCCAACATCATCTGTTATTTTACTGCCTAAGTAACAAAACTAAACTACCTCCTTTATTAATTCGTTACCTAATCTAATTCCTTCAGCATCGCTTGATTTTCTAAGACCGCATTCCATTATTTTTGTTTTGCTCTTATGTCTTAAATTTTTGTTGACACACAAGTGACCTGGCAAAATTAGACCGAATTAGTTGGCTTTGTGTGAGGTTCTTTCCTTGTACTTGACATCGGTAAGAAGTCGTTGATCATGAACTGCCACAGTGCGAGTCAGACGTGTGCGCCAGCAGGTAGTGGCGGCAAGTTGTGGGACGGCAGATAGCGAGCGCGGCCGCGTTCGGGAGTGGCCGGAAGCGGCGCGGCTGGGCGCTGAGGGCAAGGGCCTGGCGTTCCCGCCCGCCGCGGCCGCAGCGCGCGGTGTCAAGTGCCCGCAGCCCGCGCTCGTTCACGCTCCCACGCTGCCGCTGCCACCTCCACGTGGATCGCCGCGATGTGCCGCTGCCGCTGCCGTGGCCTTCGCCGCCAGCCACCGGCCTCGCCCGCCCGCTCGCGTAATCTGACTGTGCACTGCACAGTCTGGCGCCGGGGTCAGCGATCAGGTGGCTACGCACAGAGGCTTGCCATCTGGGCGGCTGCCAATAGCGCAACCGTCAGCAAGCACACTTCAGTTTACTGCGTTGTTTCTCTCCCTAGAAAATAATCGTGACCATAGCTACGCAGTTGATGGTGTCATCTCACTTGTTCACCAATCACTGTCACGCTCCTGATCTACCACAGCTTCTGCTTCTACAGCCATAGTCCGCATACAACCTCTCGGTGTGTGGCGAAGAGTACTGCACCACTGTCACTGCCTGTCCCTATTCCAGTCGCGTGTGGGTCGCAGGAAAAACAGTTGCCTGTAAGCTTCTCTGTGGGGCCGCAATCTATTTTATCTTCGTAGAAGTCAGTACCAAGATTAAGTTAGCAGTGCTCCGCTCTATCTTTCGACCAACTTTGTTGTATGTGAGTGATACGGGTGGATACAGGTTACCTTATTCATAAGGTAGATGCTACAGATATGAAAGTAGCAAGAATGATTGCAGGTACCAATAGATGGGAACAATGGCAGGAGGGTTTCCATAATAAGCAAATCAAAGAAAAACTGGGAATGAACACCATAGATGAAGCAGTTAGAGCGAACAGATTGAGTTGGTGGGGTCATGTGACACGCATGGGAGAAGCAAGGTTACCTAAGAGACTCAAGAGCTCGGCAGCGGAGGGTAAGAGGAGTCGAGGTAGACCTAGAAGAAAGTACTTAGATTCGGTGCAGAATGATTTTGAAGTGAAAGGCATAACATCAGACGAGGCATCAGTGTTATCATTGAATAGGGGATCATGGAGGAATTTTATGGGAGGTACTATGCTCCAGACTGAACGCTGAAAGGCATAATCACTCTAATGATGATGATGATGGTGGTTGTTTCAAGAGATACGGTAGGAGGAGACAGTATGTTTCTTGACTTTCGGAACTTCGACAGACGCTAGTACAACGTACGGAACTTACCTCCTGCGCCATCTACGACCGGAGTTTTTCGGTGATCCCTTGAAGCTTTCGCATTTAACACTGAGCTTGCTGGTTTCCGATGGCGCTTCTGTCATAACACTGTGCTACGGATCCCACACTGATGAGCTACACGCAAACGTCGGCCGAACGATTGTGTTGTAACCTACTTCCTTTGTTGACGGAATGCACTTCATGAGGATTCACTTCTATAACAGCACCCAAAAAACCACGTCACGGTTTGTGGGGAAGGGTACGTTGTTTACCACCGACATTCACTTCCTTCCCCCTCGTTGCGAATGACAAGCGCTAATTGCGCTTGTTAAGACCATACGTCGACTCAAAGCTTCACAGTGGACACGACGTATACGTTGTGAGAGGCAATGCATGCAATGGCTATGCTAGAAGCGTGTGCCCTCACATCGGTGCGACTGTCACGTAACTTCGATCTCTGGACTTGTCTCAGCTTCTCATTCACGCTTACCAAACGAGATGACACACTGGACTCGCATTCGGCAGGGCAGCGATTCAAACACGCTTCCGACCATCCGGATTTGGGTATTGTTTATATTCCAAAATCACTCCAGGCGAATACCGGGATTGTTCCTTACCCATTCTTAACCAAAACAGTAAGAGCTTGTGCTTCGTCTCTGACGTCCACGTTATCGACAAGTCATTAAACCCTAATCTTGCTTCCTACGCTTGTTCCGCTCGGCACTTACAAAATAAATATTCGACGACACATTGTGTCCTTCCTCGCATCCTCCACATTTCCTCTGTCAGTCCTGTCACGAGTTTAACTGGTCATGTTCTTATGGGTCGCATTAGGGTTTTGCAAGTAACTTCCTTCATATGTGCATTTTCTGAGGATTCTAGTAGTGCGCGTACAAAACATTCAATTCACGGGTCAGCTGCCAGCGATCTACAGTCTTATAATCGTGCAATAACGAACATTTCTGCGTATTCACGCGTAATAATTAGGTCAGTTGTTCATCCGTACACCAAGAATCCAATCTGTGCAGGTCATTGTGCTCTCTGCAGCAATTTGGTAGCTCTATGATATATCCCTTTCAAAAAAATGTTCAAATATTTGTTACGCTTAAGGGACTTAACTGCGGGTCACCAGTCCCTAAACTTACAAACTACTTATGAACTACCTTAAAAACGGCACAAACATCCATACCCGAGGGGGAATTCGAACCCCCGACCGTATATCCCTTTCAGACCCTAAGTTGTAGGTGACGTGACATTAATATAGAGAGGGACGTTTAAGATACAAAATACATACATTAATTCATTACAAAAAGAAAGTCAAAAATTTTGTACCCACACAATTGTCTGTTTTGTGCCTTCACTACAAATTATGATATGTACCATCTTACTGTAAGAACCCTTTGAAAGAAATGACCTAACATCACAGGATCATATAAAATCAACTCGCAGATATTGATAGCTTCACATGTCAAAATAACGATATCAACACCTTGTCAACAAGTCTTTCTTGCCGCCATTATAAGTGTCCTGGAAGTTAGCTGACTTTGCCGACTGCTGGTGTCACCCATTGTAGAAACATGGAACTAAAACACTTTGCGCACGTTACCACAGTCCACACACGATTCTGTGATGCAGGTCTGAACTTCGTAGCGTAAATCACAAAGAAATAAAGCGAGCAGAACCAGAACCACACAGTTGTGCGTGCAGTGCCTGAAAGGCATGTATATAAATATCAGCATTGGGGACATCGCCTACTATGTCGTTTATATGAACAACAGTGTCTCGTACACTCCCTCACAGAATCACAAAGTAACGTAAGTTCACGACTGGACACCAATCTCCATTAAGAATTACGCCCTGCTCTATTCACTAGGCACTTCATTCCAGTTACAAAGTTGGTCTGATTTTTCCATACCAACTTTCCTCGTTGTTTAAGGAATACCGATTTTCATAGATTTTTTTTTCCGGAAAGGTCATAACGTACCACCATGAAAGTGTTACATCAGTGTTCGGGAACACGGACAGCCTCCATCACTGTAATAGTTTCGTGCTGAATGTGCCCATATAAAATACGTACACAGATTTTTGAAATTACTGATGCTAGGTTATTGTTATAACACAGAGGAAGATTGGTTATGTGCCTTCCATTATTAGATTTTATGCATGCTAGTTTATCGACGTGGTGCAAGGTTTTAAGGCGTTCAATGTGAATCACATTAGTTAGTTGTATCACTGGCTGCACGACATTGAATGGACTCCGTTCCAGACATTGCAAGCGCTGAAGAAACGAAGCGGTTATCGGGTAACGGGCAATCGGCGTCAGCGGCTTATAACGGTAACGGCTGGAGTACGGAGATAGCAGCAAGGAACGGGAGAGAGTGACGTGATGCTTACGATTCCCATATCTTAGATTCTGAAATTATCTGGTAGATTCATTTCTCTCGCAATTTCAAAACAATAGTAGAGGACCCGTGCGAGTACTTCGCTCCGTTAGTGAAATGACAAAAAACGTGGGGGGGGGGGGGGATGGAAGTAAAGTTGAATGTTCGCGCATAGCTTCCTTCAGAATCAGTCAGTGCAAGTGTTTAAAAGCGCAAATGAAGGAGCTTGATCCGCCGAGTGTTGTTAGGTAAAGTAAAAACCTGCGTACGTTAATTAGAACCAAAGCTCTCGTAAAACAAACCAATTAAAATATTCAATGAAAGGACGGAAGGAAACCGGGTTTGAATAAATAATAATAATAATAATAATTGGAGACTTAATTCTGATACTTGACGACAAATCTGTGAATGAATATCTTTCTTTTAAAACAAACATGAATGAAATAGGCCGGGGAGTTCGGTCTGAACGACGGATTTTAGTTTTCGTAGATTCTTGTAATATATGAGAACTTCGTGCAAAAATATCGCAGACCTTCCGTTGTACAGCACATTGTTTTTATTTTCTATACGATGGCGTAGTTTGCCATAGTTACATCAAACAGTAGTCGGTTTGTTCTTCAATGTACACGTTTTCTAAACCAGAGTTTTTTAACCGTCGTGTCACGAATAAGTGTTAGTAGTGTCGTTAGGTATTTAATGTTTTCAAATCGTCTGTAGATAATATATTTGGAATACAGAAGAATTTATCGTAAAATCCTTCCTTGGAGTAACACAATTTACAATGAAAAATTTTTATCTATAATAAACAAGTGTATACTTCGTGAATGTTTTTTTTTTTATTTTATTTTTTATTTTTATTTTTTTTTATCTAGGCAAAAAGTCACAGGAAGAGGTATCGCAGAAGCTCGAAACCTACTACGGTGTTTCCCAAAGGCGGAAAGATAGAGAAACTCTGCTGTAAGCGAACTAAGTTAATTTTGGTATTGGGGGTACCGTGGCAGTTACTCGGAATCATCTCTCTCGGCCAGGCGTCATTTTACTATGCCCTGACTTCGTTGTTTCCTTTTTTCATTCGATACTGTGTCTTGTGGGAGGTATAAAATCAGTGACAGTGGTTCGGAATCCACGTTAAACTGTTGGCCCCTTACAACTAGCTGGGTAAGTCAGTTCAAAGGTCGTAGGAAGGCAATAGCGTAGCACCTCCAAAGAGAACCATGACAGTAAACGACTGTGGTGTTCAAACTAATGTGCGGATTATTGACTGCTTTACCTATAACTTGATGCGTACTCGATGAGTTTTTACTTGTCACCATCGGTTGAATTCATCGCCAATAATAGCTCGCGCCAGTTCGGTGCCCATAGTTGACATTCCGGGATCGGATTTCAAATTCCTGCTGTCAGGTGGGTGCACTGTGCCCATTGATTGTTGTGGTGCACGTGTGGAGCGCGTCTAAGCTTCGTTCAGAAGGTGGCGTGGGCGCACTCGGTGTTGGCGTAGGTTAGATACGCGGAGACAAAGATGCGAGCGAGGCAGGCAGCAGCCGTCCGTTAGCTGTTTGAATCGCGGCGTGGCTGGGCGCGGTGCGGCGTGGCGCGGCCGAGCGAGGCGGGCGCAGCCTCTCTTGGCGGGAACATCCGCCTCCCCACGTCGCCGGCCGAGGCGTTGTCCCGGACAACAACTTGCAGTTTTTCGGCAATGTAGCGCCGCTGACACACTGGCTACTGCCTTGCCTGCCCGTTCCAGTCACCCAAACAAACAGGGCAGTGACTTCAGGTACTGGCCGACACGTTCAATCCATTCAAAAACTGCCAATGGCCCTTCTGTTTCGTGCTAGCCACCTACACAGCGACTACATTCTAGTGGATGTGACGCTTGAAGTTGCACTACAGCACGTTTGTTTACAGCCGTCGAGTTTCCAAATTCAATGGACTGTTTGAAGAACATGGTATGTCTCATTTTGTGAGTTTACAGGATACGTTCAAACAACTTACGGGTATGCTGCCGGGTGACGTCGTCGACAACCGGCGATATTTCGGCAGGAGGTCACCCTGCCATTCTCAAGCACAACTGCACTTAAGTATGCAATGCGCAAGCGTATTTAATACCTCGGTTTGCAAAGGGTAAACAAGGAAGATAACACACAGAGTAAAAGTCACAGCAGAGTCAACACAACCAAACATGACCAAACATCAAAATATCGTTAGTGACTGTTAATCAACAGGTGAGGCAGCATTATTTTTGTCTCTGTTTTTTGACGAGAGACAGTGCCGGATTCCAAGCAGAGTTTAAACAAAACCACCATCTCTGTTTATAAGGTCGCTTGCTAGTTTAATTTCAACAGCTTCCTTAATAACACTACCCCAATAGGTGGATGTGCATGCCAGGATCCCCGTGTTGTATTCCATTGTTGTCGACGTCACCCAGCAGCATACCCGTAAGTTGTTTGAACATTCATTACGCCGGGAAAAGTTAGTCTTTCAGGAAACTTGTTTGTTCCGTGTTTACGCTGAGGATCGCTGCATTTGCGACGAACGGCGTTATCCAATTTCATTCTAGTGGATGGGGTAAAGAGTAAAGAGTCATACAAAAACTCAGGAACACACGAAGAGCGACAACTGCTCAGATTCGAAAGGTTCGTTGAGACAGCTATAATCCAGAAATACATTTAAATCTTCGTAGGTTTTGCAAGACATCAATACAATTAGTAAAAGTCGAAAACCCGACGTCGCTCGTGTCCTTGAGTTAGTTCCTTTCTCCTTCGATATTTTTCTCTCTATCTCCTACTACCCATCCCTCTATCCATATTCACTTCCCCTTTCTGTGCCCAACACCACCTCGTCTCTCTGTTGAACGTTACCTCTTCAGTCAATTGCCTGCTCCATCTGTTAACTTCGATTGTAATCAGTGAAATGATAGTTGCAAGATACCCTCCGCTACGCACCTTATGAAATGTTAGATAGATGGTGTTCCTCTTGTTTTGAAAGTGTCCCAAATTTCATCAAGATAGTAATGAAACCCTAGATTCTGTCGAAATTGGTAGGTGAAATACACTCTGTAGACGTATCCGCTGGTTACGTAGGCAGTGACTTTCATTTCGAAGGTAGTGTAGTTTCATGACAATCCGATAACAGGTACGGCAGCGCATAAAATACGAGCAAATATACATTCATTTTTATATATTAATACCATTACTATATCATTCAGTAGTACATACGCTAACCACAAGAAACTAGTCTGTTTACAAAGAACGCGTCCTACTTCCTCAGCTTTTTATGCTCGGTATCTTTCCACTATCAATACTTGCAGCTCTTTTCCGCTTATATGGACCCTTCTGATAAATAGCAGTAACACTACAGCCATTCAAGCTGTCCACAATAAAGCAGAAGCCGCGAGCACTGACTCCGAATGAAGCCTGTCTCGCCTACATACCACATTTTACCAGTGGGCACTCGATACTTCTGTGTGTTACAGCCATACAACGGTTTGATATACAATAACCACAAATCGACGAAACGCAGAGAGAACTCACAGCTTGCTGTTCCACAAGAAAACGCGATTTAGGGGAACATACCACTTTCTTACAGCCATTCCTTGAAATCTTCCAGTTTGTTGGTTGCAATTATTTATTTTCCTCTTGTATTTCGACACCTGCGGAACTAAGTCAATTTAGGCAAATGAATTTGCTGAAAGAATACGTTCACTTTACTGCGAATATTGCAGTCGATTGAAATGAATATTACGTCAAATGATCAAGATAGCGAAAAATTTTTATCACATTGACTTACTAAGCGCTTAAAACCGTCGCTGTGTTAATAGCTATGTATGGAGAATTTAGGTCTGTGTGCTCCGCAGGTTCTTAAACTTAATTTATTCCAAAGTTGACAGGTAGGACTCCACAATTTAGCCGACGTCGTTAGTTAGCACACTTGCATCTGACTGAAATGCGTTCAGCCCCTCTGAGAAATAGCTATTGAAAGAATGTACACGGTATAACTAGCACAGAATATGGCGTACGTACAAACAAGTCAAATGTACATGTCCATGCAGAGTAGTGCAAACGAGTCACTTGGTGGACCTCTAAAGTTAGAGCGAGACTTAAGTTATTCCATCTAGGAAGTAAAAGCACGGCATGGCTTAACCACGGAAAATATCGTCAGTAGTGTAACACTGAGAGAAGAGAGATGTTTTTGCGGAAATCGGGAAGAAGTTTATGGATTATCTTCAAACTCTGTTTCGTGTAAAAGAACGCGAGAAAATAGTAAATGGCAGGAGGAGAAACTGAAAAAACCGACATGTCCTGCTGTCAAAGAATGTTCAAAATAAAGGTGACGTATAAATCACGAAATATCCCTAAAACGGACGCATTGAGAGATGTTGCACCGCTTACAAGCGTTATTAACTTTGTAATAGATGCATCAGAGAAGAACTGGTGCAGTAGTTACGAGGAAATGGAAAGATTGGCAAAACACATGAAAAAGTAGGCGTTATCGAATGGCTAAAATGCTAAAACCTGCATTGTTCAACAACGCTGTGATGCACGTTTCCTTCATACTTTTGAATGAGTAGCGCTTCTACAGTGATACCACTGTCTGCAAGATACTGTGATCGTCAGTATTATTTGAACACCATTTCAGGAGAGGTAAGAAAGAAAGAAAGACTGCAAGGCTTGCAATAGGACGACTTGGGCAGTAGCGCAATTTCTTCCCGCCTAAGGCGAGGCATGGCGCGCTCACTGCACGATCATTGTACCGTAACAGGCTGCTTGCTACCTGGAACCAGTTCGGCTGCGCTGGTGGCGTCGGCGGGAATCACTACCTACCGACCCGCGCGGCGCGGGAGGCATTCCATCCCCGGGCGGCACTCATTTCCACCATTGCAGCTTCACACACCTCTCTCTCTCTCTCTCTCTCTCTCTCTCTCTCTCTCTCTCTCTTCATATTTACTAGTTTTAAGTTTCCGTAGTCTCAGTAGAACCTTAAATTTTGTAAGACTTAGAGATGTCACATAAATGACATATTTGTAATGGATAGCTACACATCTTATATCTTCTTATATATAAGATGAACATTAACAAGAGTAAAACGAAGGTAATGGAATGCAATGTCAGAAAATCAGGCGATGCTGAAGGAATTAAATTAGGTAATGAGACAATAAAAGTAGTAGATGAATTTTGTTATTTGGGTAGCAAGATAACTTTTGATGGCCGAAGTAAAGAACATATAAAATGCAGAATGGCTATGGGAAGAAAAGCGCTTCTAAAGAAGCGAAACTTGTTAACATCCAATATTAATTTAACTGTTAGGAAGTCCTTTCTGAAAGCATTTTTCTGGAGTGTAGCATTGTATGGGAGTGAAACGTGGACGATAAGGAATTCAGATAAAAAGATGATAGCTTGTGAAATGTGGTGCTACAGTCGAATGATGAAAATTAGATGGGTGGATTACGTAACTAATGAGGTGCTTAACCGAATCGGGGAGAAAAGGCGTTTTTGGCATATACTGACTAAGAGAAGGGATAGACTGGTTGGACACATTCTGAGACATGAAGGAATTGTCAACTTAGCATTAGAAGGAAGCATGTGGGGTAAAAATCGTAGAGGGAGACAGAGAGAAGAATACAGTAAGCAGATTCAAAAGGATGTAGGTTGCCGAAAGTATTCTCAGATGAAGAGACTTGCACAGGACAGGGTAGCGTGGAGAGTTGCATCAAACCAGTCTACGGACTGAAGACCACAATAACAGCTACACATCTGTAGCTTCGATCACAACTTCAAAAAGCGAGAGCTCCTCAAAGAAGTAAAGGAGAGCCAAGTTTTTCGTCGATTTGAGGAGCTATGAAGCTGCATTTGATTCTCATTTCGTCGCTAGGAACGCTGTTGACGTGTTTCTGGAAAAAGATGATTTTCCATTTCAAGCTTATTTTTAACGGTGAAGTGACATTACACACAAGCGCTAATGCCAGTTGACACTTTGTCCATATACGGGGCACTGCGAATATGCGGGAAACAATTAAGGGAAGTTTTCTGCACTATTTAAGCAAATGAAGTATTTGATCAGTTTTTTCCCGGTGCAACTGTAACTAGGTAAACTTACCTGGCAATTTTGCAGAATTGGCTACTACCTCATTTCGAAGTGCATCACGTCAATTCATGTGGCAGCAGGATCGGCACCAATCAATTCGCACTTCTGTGTCCGTGCCTATTTGAACGAAGGGTACCCAAACAATGGATCGGCCGTTCGACAACTCGCGACAGAGTACTTCTTCATTGGCCTCCCAAAAGCCCTGACCTCAAATGTGAAAGGTATGGTATTTCGACTACCTCTATCACCTAATACGAGGAACTAAACGAATAACTCCAGCTATCCAAAATGTTAAGTCTGAGATATTACGGAGGATGTGAAAAACGAGTATTGAGGTATCGGTTTCATGCCATTGTGTATCTGGAGGGATTTACATTGAACCTCTAATAGGATTTTGTTTCCTGCTGAAAAAATTAAGTACTCTATAAATCGATTCATTGCCCGAGATTCTATCATGTTTGTTTGATTAAATAGCTCGCTCATTGTTGCCATTCCAGAATTGGAATTTAAAAGTTTTATTTTTTATGAATCTCTGTGTGTAGAATTGACCCTCAGACCATTACCTCTAATGGATCGAGCTCTTCACTTCAGACACTGACGGACTACTCGATAGAGGCTGTTAGTTGGAAAACGCAAAATCGTGGACTCTGTGACTGCGTGAGTAGATTACTTCAAAGCCTTGAGGTAGGAAGGAAGGGGCTTTCCTGTGTGTGTGTGTGTGTGTGTGTGTGTGTGTGTGTGTGTGTGTGTGTGTGTGTGTGTGTGTGTGTGTGTTTTGGTAAGTCTAGGAACCGAAGCATTTTAGCCCCTTCGGTTTGTACACATTTCAACATTTTGCTGAGAGTGGTGTTACGTCAGTATTGCGTGAGTAACCTGAAAACTTTTGAATCTAACTGAAGTCGTGCGAGTGATAATTGTCTACATGGCGTAGTGGGAAGTGTGACTTACTAGTAGACCCGGATTGGAATTCCCACTCCGCACAATTTTTTAGCTTTATCCACTGATGTATTTCAGTGTCCAATCGTTCCAAAGTTTTATGTATTAAACTTGTGGTTGACATCTGTGCTTCATTTGTGAACTTAATACATTATGTAGATTAGGAGTTATTCCGGAGGAACTGTTTTCAATACTGCCAACGATGAGCAACCTGAGTGATAAAACAAAGACGCAAGTGCTGACAATAAGATACATACCGTCTCCTGATGTACATTTCTGAACTGATTCTGAACTCGAGAAAAGTTAAAATGTGATAGCTTTGTTTACTATGACAATTGTTGTAATCGGGATGCCTCGATGATAGCTTTGCTAATGAATTAGGGTCTAATCTAAAAACTGACATATATAGGTAGTGGTCGTTGTCGTACGGCTGTTTCACTTACGTCTGAGTTTACTTTGCGAGTTGCACATTATGCACAGTCCCTAAATGGTACGCCCCGATATTTCCTCGGGTCTCTGACCTCGCTTGAAGCTGTGAAGTGCAGTTGACGAAACCCAGAGAATGCTTGCTTCTCGGGTGAATGAGCGGTGCAAGCCAAGCCTTTGGTGGTGGGCGTGCAAACAGGTTTGTGTTCAGCCCGGGAATAGTAGGAGTCAAGCAGGTTGTATGAAAGGAATAGCGTACGCCTCGAAGTGTCGTGTTTCACAACACTGTTAAAGTACTTCCCCAAACTGATAGTACAGTTAAGTCTTTCTATAATAACGCATGTTTATTACGCACTATGACTGAGCTCCTCCCAGATCATCCTTCAGACGTTCTTATGGTGCCGAAGCTACAATCGTGTGCGGATTTTGTCATAGTTTTAGAATATTAAATTTGCAGCTAATTGTGGAGTATACATCTTCAGATTCATCCTCTGCTTTATTATTCTATTAGTGTTGGTCGTATTAGAATGTTTGGGCAATTAACATAACTCTATACTAAGACAGTTAGCTCAGAATGATTAAATGGTACTGTTGTTTCAGATATGGTAATTTGTCAAACTACGTGGCATGACTCTTGCCCAGGAACAACCGACCAGTGGTAGTAAAAGGAAATACAGAGGGAGGGACGGGTAGACTGCAGCGAAGACAGTGAACGAACGTTCTATTCATGCAGTGCAGTATTTGACGAAGGTTGTCATAGAACCGATCAGTGCGGTGCTACATTCCGAGCGGTATTGCAATATATAATGTAAATCAATAGATAGGTGGAATTTCAGTGCTAATGAACGAAGTTTGATATTCACAGAGATAATTTTATTACCAAATAGAGTATATTCACAAATTATGAACTATGATGTATTTTCGTGTCACAAAGGTCCAAAAAGAAAATGTTGTACTGTTTTTCTGTCGGTCGAGCTGAAGCATTGAACATAGTTTTCTGGTGGTGTTTCGGGAGAAAATAAGCATAAGACTAATTGTGGTGAAGATAAATTATTATTCCAAATAAGTAGGAGTCCAGTCAGTTCACTAGGTGAAAAAATGTATCTACACTCGGTCGCGAGGATTACATTATAAATTAAGCGCAGAATTCCGGAATTGCTCGTCGCTCTTAATGGTAATGAAGAGAAGCTTTATCTGCCAAAATTGCAAGAGCGTTCTATAACTGTGATAACAAAACTAGTATACTCACGTGAACTCACTTTGAAGGTAGGCGTGCGTAAACAGTGATAATTATCGACACTACCACGATGACCATTCCTTATGTTGCATTTAGTATTACATTTTTCGTTCGTGTAACGTATGCAGAACACTAAATAACCAACTAGATATACTGCAAATATGTCTGCAAGGCATCATTTGAGTGCTTAATCTAAGATTGTGGACGAGCAGTTGGACAGCTGGAATCCAGTCATAATGCCACTGCTGTGACCACAGTAATGGTTATATCCAAACACGCCAACTCTTGATTATAGACTACTGAACATGGAAGTGATACGTGAATTGTAGACGGATCACAATACCGTTTGACGAACGGTACATGACCCTAGTAACGAAAAGGAACGAGTAGACATGTCACACCTAGGCAGACGTTGCTACCGCCGACATACGTGCCTCTGCCAAAACCGTTCTATTAAATCAGACGATTTTTTTAAAATGCTCGAAAGCCTTTTAAATGCATTTCACTTCAAACACGCCATAGAAGTAGAGTGATGTCATACGAGGAGTCATATTTCACGGTAGTCACTAATTTGTGTGTGGGGGAGGGAGGGGCAGAGAGAGAGAGAGAGAGAGAGAGAGAGAGAGTCATCGAGTCATCGAGTCATCGGTATGGTCTAGGCGTTACAGAATGCATAGTGTCAGCTGAGTAACTCCGCACAGGGTACCGTTACGGCACCGCGGTATTGTAGGGATGTTCTTAGCGGCGTTGCACGATCGCTGATGAGTGCACACTGGCAAGGGAGAGTGATCCTGCAGGAATCGGCAACAGTTTCGTAGCCAGCATCAATAACAGCTGCAAATTGTGCATAAGTGGCCTAAGAGTCGGATACCGACAACTATATTAGATGTATCCTGTATCGAAAATAAACTTATTTTACGAATTCGAAATATTTAAACAGTTCCACCGTTTCAGGGCACTGAAATAAATCCAACAAGTTGAAAATTCGTGCTGGAGCGGGATTCGAAACCCGAATTACTCACCTCAGGCCAGCGGTCGCCGTAATAAAGTACGCTATCTAGGCATGCTTCCCTTCCTACCCAAATTCTCAAGCTAAGACACACTACAATGGTAGTGCCCCCTACCCATTAGTTGCTCCCAAAATGTTTGTCAATCTATGGGACCAAACTGTTTGGTCATAAGTCCGTGGCTTACAAACTACTTAAAACATAGGTAAACTAATCTAAGGACAAACACCCATGCCCCAGGGAGGACTCGAACCTCCACGGCGAGCAACCGCGCGCTCCGCAGCGAGACGCTCGGCTACTCCACCGCGGCAGGTTGCTCCCAGCCTACGTATACTGTAGTCCCACAAGGGACGGGCGTATTAATGCGGCCTCATTGCAATTGTCAATTGCGTATTGGGGGTATATATACAATTATTGATATGGAGACTGTTCTTTTCGGAAATGCCCGAAAAAGAACAGACATCATATCAGTAATAAACTCATAAATGAGTTTCGAAAACATTGTTTCCTGTTACAAGACAGCGAACTGGTATATGATTCAAAAATGTAAATACGAAATGAAAATATGTGCAAAGTTTGCAAAACGTTCATACAATTTATTTTATAAAAAAGGAAAGGTTTCGATCTATGCTGAAATCATCAGATTTGTCTCATTGTTGATGCCATCGGTCCAGTGATCTCAGCATAGATCGAAACCGGTTTCCTTTTTATAAAATAAATTATGAAAAAACTTTTTGCGAACTTAACTCGTTTCAAAAGTTTATTTTCCTTGTGAAAGCTGTGTAATTTGTTGTTAAATGTATATCCTGTTGTTACTCTTGTCCATCAATGTCACTATTCCTTAGCAAAGGTCAACCAGATTTGGCGTAGTTCATCGCGGTGTATCTGAACGAGTAACGAATACTACTGATTTTGTTTGACGTTGGCTACATGGGATGGCTACAGGAAGGAATGCGGCCAGCCTGTATCACTTAAATTGCGAAATCACTATGGAGGCAGACAAGTTGTTTAGGAAGACGATGAGGGAGGTAAAGAAGAATTAATCTTTATTTGGTTACGAAGCTACGATACGAAGATAAATTGCGTTGTAAAGAAGTATATAGTAAATTCATTTTATAACGAGTGAATAAAAATGTCGCAGATTGTGATGACAGAAAATAATGAAAATGATTCTGTATCGTCAAAATAATTATCATTTTTTATTCTTGAGGTGTGCGAATCTCCTCATTTATAGAGATGAAACTAAATTTTAGACTGCTATTAGAATCGTGGTGTTATTTCAAGGATTTCTTCCTCCCTTACAGAAGACAGTCATTAATTTTATCCGATGCGTAAAATTACTTTGCATCGTATTTAACAGCTAAATTCGTAAAAAAATGCAGAATGAGCTTATGAGCGTTACCTTCCAAACTTGCCACCGTGGAGATGGATTCCGAACGAGTTGTCAGCACACGTATAAATAGTTCCAAAAGACCAGTTTCTAACCACTCTTCCATCTGCGCATTATTTATGGAAGCTTATTTAATACAGTGCTGTTAAAAGTTGTACAATGCCAGAAAAAATTAGTACACTTGTAAAGATGACGTAGATTTTAACCGATGACGGTAGATGTCACCTGGTGGTAGTAGATGTACTAGACTGTTCCAGCGTTGTCCACCAACAGACAGGTTAGTGAGAGAGCTGCCAGCGTGCCCTATGTGTCTGTGTCTCTCTCTCTCTCTCTCTCTCTCTCTCTCTCTCTCTCTCTCTCTCTCTCTCTCTCTCTCTCTCTCTCTCTCTCTCTGTGTGTGTGTGTGTGTGTGTGTGTGTGTGTGTGTGTGTGTGTGTGTGTGTGTGTGTGTGTACACCCTAAAACCCTGTAGGTCCCGAATTTCGTTCGCGATGGTTATAACTGGCTGGGTAAGTCAGTTCGAAGGTCGGAGGAAGGTTACGGCACACCACTCCCAAACAGGACCGTGCGTAGTAAAGCACTGTGGTGTTCAAACCAATCTTCGGATTGTTGACTGCTTTACCTTTTGCTTCAAACAGCACGAATAACAATCAGTACAGAAGTAGCCCACGAATATTTGTACATCTGGTATGATTATCCTTTAAATGGGACACTGGGATCTAACAGTGTCAGTATAATAAAGATCAGGACTGTCCTCTAAATAGGACACATGACCTTAATGGGATAAGTAGGAAATGTCTCGGATATTCAATTTAGGATAATCCGCATCATGGTAGTATACGTCAAGGGTATCTACTCATACAAGATTCAGAACTCGCAGTCCAGAAAATACCGAGAAAGAGGGTTCTAAAATTTTATGGGTAGCACATAAATGACTTAAATATACTAGTCAATGATGTCTGTGTAGTAGTATTGCGAAATAGCTCAGGGAGTGCCGTAGTAACATGCAGATGATCAGTGTTAAATACTACTTGCGAGAAACACTTTTATGATTAGTTTCAAAAATTATATGTCTTAAATCGTGTGTGTGACATATCAGTTACATTATAACTTTATTCATCAAATGACGGTTGGAGCTAATAAAGAATTACAATATTTTTAAATAATCGAATAATTCTAAAGGCATTTTACAATTAACGTAGGTAGATTAAGGCGTTAAATACTGTTGTCATTACAATTGTATTACGAAATATCTGGAAAGATTATAAATATTTGTTAATTCATGGAACCGTTTTCTTCATGGAAAAGCAGAGTATAGCTGTTGCCCTATTGTATGTATATAAAGAGGCAGACGGTTAGGAACTTTAAAAACAATATATAAAATTTCCGCAAGTAGGATCGAACACTGCTCATCCTCGAGATAGATAGGCGCGCTTCTGTCTGAGCTATTTCGCCAAACTGCTATACAAAACACTTAGACTAGCATATAAGATTTATATATGCTTAGCTTAAAACTTCAGGGCCCTATTACTCGGAATTTTCTGTACAGTGCGCTTTAAAACTTCTATTAGTACAAACCCTTGACGTATACTAGTAACATTCGAAGTCTGATCCCAAACTAAATATTCGAGACCGGAATATCTCGTTGTCAGTGTGATATCAACGTATGAAGCAAATAGGCGTCTCCACCGAATGAAGCGAGTTTAATAGGGGTCCCATAATGGTCTTCAGAGTGGCGGGATGGTCCTTTCAGAGAACTAAGACACAATTTGGACGTGCTAAATCAGTTGCGCAACGATGCACACTTCAACAATTTCATACCTGTTTATGAGGTTCTGGACCTCTACGCAGCACAGACAGTATCGTCGTATTGTAAGGGCAGAAATGGCAGATAGTAAAGCTACCGCAGCACAGATAAGACCTTTTGTGAGCCAACCTCGAACTATTGTCAACTGGTTATAGAACTTTCATTAATTACGTGAGGTGATTTTTATTTTTATTTTTTAATTTTTTTTATGCCCTTAAACTCCAACCCCCTCGATGGAATGTCGTGGGATGTTCCTCGACCCATACCCCGCCTCCGCATAATCTAAGGTGATAATTGCAAAATGAGATTTTTAGTGTAAATACTTCAATCTGTGCTAAATTACGTTTTATTTATTAAGTTTTAATAATTTCAGAAGAGTTAGGAATTCATCATAGAACGTATAGAATCACAAAAGAATCAAACAATAAAATAAAATGAACTGCTAGAATTCATAAAAAAAATATTCATTCAAATTAAGTCCACGGGAAGGCTTGAGTGGTCTCAAAAGTCACTGCTGGAACTAACACGTCCGAAGTCATAAGATTTTCAGTAAAATCGTTTGCTCCTTCAACCTCGCTCCTACTGAGCCAATCTAAACCGATAACCCTTGCACACAGAAGCTCCGTTCCTGTATGTGTGACATGCCATGTCGTCAGCACTTCGTGGGTTGGTGCAACCTGTTGTGTATCCTTAGAGAATCGAAAGGCTACCTGTGGTAATATGTAATGTTTGCATAACCGCGATAAATATTATCATGCAGAATTTGTGTTTCTTGCGGTGGGTTTTGGTGAAATTCAGGTCGGGAACGGATACAAGAATTTTGATTTGTCAGAATTTTCTGACTTACGTTAGGAATTTTTTTCTGGAAATTCCTCCAGAACCCTAACAAATTAAATAATAATAATAATAATAATAATTAATAATAATATTTACACGTATTCGTCTTCCGAATCGTAGGTTATAATCTGGAGTTCAAACAAGTTTCGCAGAAAAAAAGGAAACCGTGTATGATGTGATTCTTCAGTTTCTCTCGGCGTATTTGATAATCAAAATATCCACGGGTGTACTGCCGGTCTATAGTATCCAACGGCCACTATAGACCGGCAGTACACCCGTGGATATTTTGATTAAAAAGGAAACCGTTTATTTTTCCCGAAATATACAATTTACAGGACACTTCATGAACATAGTTGTAAAGAAAGAAAAAAGTCAAATCAGCCCAATGGTTCTCATTTGATATCGTTGCTGAGAAACAGTGTTCAGTTCGTATTTTTTTTGTTTTGTTGTAATAAAGCATGGCAAAACAATAGTGTGAGGACAAGATTGCTTGATGCTGGGATGTTCCAGCACATTGCGCCTTACAAGTAAAGGCCATATTACAAATTATGTACATAAAATAATTTTCGAAATATAATGTGATATATGATCAAATATAGCCAGTTGTCTTTCGTGACAGTTCACATGTTTCCACTATTTATACGTGGTATCTGATAAAAACACAGACTACGGGGTCATCGTCCCTAAACTTACAAACTACTTATGAACTAGCTACAACTAAGGACGGCACAAATATCCATGCCCGAGGGGGGAATTCGAACCCCCGACCGTAGTGGCCGTGCAGACCGTGATTGGAGCGCCTCAGTCCCCTCGGCCACCGCGGCCGGCGGCGACAGAGAAGCGAGAGCTCAGGTGTGCAGTGCGTCGCCATTGAGGTAGTGTCGTTGCCGTTAGGACAGTGTAGTGTTTCCGTGGCGGTGACCGGACCTTCGGCTTGCGGGTAGTACACTCATTCCACTTCCGGTCGATGCACCGAAGCGGGCGCTGAGAAAGTAGTCTAACTGCCGCCCGCATTGCAGTCAGTGACCGCACAGCCTGACACCTGAACTTCGTAGCGGTGTTCGTAGTGGTAGGCAGCCAGAAGTGAAGCGTAACTAATATTTTTTGTAATTAGTAGAATATCACAGTTTTCTCACCTCGAAAAAATTTAACTATATGGCACTTACTGATATAACGCTGTTCTTTCTCTACCATTCTTATTTCATTGTACATTTACCCCAGTGTTACTTGTAATGGTGAGACCGTTGGTGGATGGAGAATGGTATCGCCAAAGATAGTTGTGCGGAAAAGAAACATTTGGACGTAATGGAAGACTGGATTGCCATCAGAAATGAAATACTGGAAACTACAAGAAATAAGTTATAGTGGAAAAAAGAGCAATACAAAGGAATGGGTCATTTACTCTTAGACAAAATTAGTGATTGAAGAAAAATAGGGGAAAAAAGACTTCAGAAGAAAACTGAACAACGAACTGAGGTGGTCCGCTGACAAAGCAAGAAGAAACGGGATGAAAAAGCAGTGAAAGTAAATACAGGTGGAAAGGCAAGGAAAAATATATATGTACAGTGCAAAGTATATAATAATTATGAAATAAACGCGGCAAATTAGCGAGCAAGGAATCTAAAACGGGGGAAGATAGTTTACCGAAGGAAAGAAAGATGTTTGAAAGGCATACGTAGATCTAGAAGATTTTGCAGCTGATCGTGAAGGGTTGGTCTTAGAAGAGAAACAAAATAGCGATGAAAGCCATTGGGGACCAATAATATAAAAACGGGAGGTGGAGAAGGCGATTCAAGATCTCAAGGAAAGGAAACCAATGGGTTGCGACCAAACACCTGCTGAATCACAGGGGGCCTTAAGAAGTGGTGCTGTAAACAGAGTTACAAATCAAATCAACAGAAAATGACACAGATACCATGCCTGAAGTGGTTCCCTAACCAAACAAATGCAAATCCAGACAGTATAAATATTATAGGACGATTAGTTTATTTTGCAATTTTACCAAAGCTGTGAAACTAGTGCTGAGAAGAATAGACAAAATAGGGGAAACTATCGAGATAAGTTCGAATTTAGAAAAGGAAGATGACCAGAGATGCAGTTCGGTGTCGCAGGCTCTTTGCAGAAGTGAATAGAGAAGTATGTTTTGTCGACTAGGAGAAAGTATTAGAACTGACAATGTATGCTGTTGAGGTTCCTGAAAGATACTGATGAAGATAGTAAAGTGTAGAAGGCTAATACAGGAACTCTGTGTTGGACAGAGTAGTGTTTAGAGTAGATAAAGAAGAAACTGAAGAAGTTCGAAGAGGTGTGACATAGTTGTTGTTTGTCAACAGCGCTTTCAAATACATATGCTGAAAAGCCACGTAAGGCCTTCGTAAAAACAAAACGATTTTTAGAGCGAGGAGAAAGAATAGAAATAAAGTATGTAGACGGTATGACTAGTACTGCCAGAAACTGAAAGAATTTCATATGAAACTGAACAGAGTGCTATATAAATCGGAAAAGGCGACATGGTCCACATATCAAAAGGTGGAAGAAACGTACCGCAGGTTCATTCATTCCAGTATTTGGGAAGTTTATAATTTCTAATGGAAGTTGTGCAGCAGTAATGAGACGCAGAATCTCCATGGGAATGAAAGCGTGTGACAAAGTGAAAGATTTTCTGACAGCTAGGAGCATCATTATTAATTTCAAAAAGAGGTTCCCCAAATTTTGTGTGCGGAGCGTGTTGTCTTATCGTTCCGAAAAGTGGACTATACATTTACAAGGTTTTTAAATGTGGCTATGGAGAATAATGGATAAAGTGAAATAAATCGACAGAATGAGAAGTGTGTTCAGCTGGGTAAGAGAAGAAAGGTACTTCATGAGAACGATACAGAATAGGAAAACATCACGGGTGGAACACACATTACTCAGTACCTGCCGACTGCAAAAGATAATTGAGGGAAAAGTAGAGCCGGCCGCGGTGGCCGAGGGGACCGAGGCGCTCCAGTCACGGTCTGCACGGCCACTACGGTCGGGGTTCGAATCCCCCCTCGGGCATGGATATTTGTGCCGTCCTTAGGATTAGCTAGTTCATAAGTAGTTTGTAAGTTTAGGGACTGATGACCTCGTAGTTAAGTCCCATAAGCTATACAAACATTTGAACATTTGAATTTTGGAAAAGTAGAAGGAAAAAGAGGGAGAGGTAGAAGGTGGTTTGATATGCCAACATATGTGAAGAAAGGAAGAAGTTAGGGGTAGGAAAATTGAAGAGGATAACACATGGACACTTGATGGACGTCCCGTTGATATCCGTCTGAGGACTGATTTAACAGAGGATAATTTCGAAGTACTGGAAGATAAAGTTTTAAACATGTTACGTGATTTGTGAGAATAAAAGGCAATCAGAGCCAAAAATTAAATAAAATGCCCCCAAGTTCGCGAAGCGATTAATCTAAAGAAAAAACTGCTCGGTTGTGTATTTATTCATTCTATTTTTGCAGCTTCATGTATTCTCCCTCGTAATTTTTTGTATTGTAACCTCTATTCATGCCCTTCTTTCGGTTTTCACAAGTCCCTAGACTTACAAACTCGTTCAACTAATCTAAGGACACACACACACACACACACACACCAGGAAGGACTCGAACTTTCGGCAGCGAGCAACCGCTCGCTCCGCAGCACGGCGCCTTAACGCGTTCGGCCACTCCACCGCGGACCCCGCTTTTCATTTTGTCGCGTGCGAACGGCAGTACTATCATTTAGACTGCACAAACAGTGCGCTCTGAAATACTAGATCTGTTGCAGAAAACGAAAGAACTGGAACATTCCTAATATCGCGCCAACGAAATGTGTTGGAGCCAAATTCCCTTGGCTACCCTGCACACGACTGTGATGAAAGTGTAACTGCCGAAAGATCGTTCATTTTATGTCGGTTAGGTATTGTTCAGAACTGTATTGAGTAGAACATTGTGTCGCACATTTTACGAACTAAGAGATGGCAAAGTTAGACGAGCACGATCATCACAATGGGTCGTAAAAGGTGCTACAACAGTATCTCAGTTGAAATGTCAAAGACAGGCTGAGAGTTTTCTTTAGCTATCAACAATTAGTACATCATGAATTCATGTCTCAGCGACAAATTATTAATCGGCGGTAATATCGTTATTTGTTGCGACGCTTCTGAGAAAATGAGAGGAAACTGCCTAAAATGTGGCGAACAATTCATAGCCCTTGGCTGAAAACGCTCCCGCGGATTCATCCTTAACGGTGCGTGACCATTGCACAAAAAATAACTGTGTTGCCTCATCTTCCGTACTCCCCAGACGTGCCCTTGCGAACTATGACGAATATTTGCAATGATTGACGTGGGAAAAAAAAATCTCAGGTGACGCTTTGCTGGATCCAGCTAGAGGAGTACCAAGACTGCTCCCGCAAGTGGAAACGGCACTGGGAGTGATGTATCATATTGAGGAGGTGGTAATTTCGAAGGAGACCATGCACAGTAAGTAAACGGTAAGCATAGAAAAAGTTATGCACAAAGTTTTGAAACAGACCTCTTATGTGCTGCGGGACGAAAGAATGCTCTTTCTCGAATATATTAACGGCAAGTAAGTTAGCGGTAGCCACCGGTTGCAGTGCGGTATCAACCGCAAGAGGCGCATAGGTCGTGAAGCTACCCCAGCGTTCTGTCGCCCTCGGTGGATACGTGGCTTAACGTGACGCACACCGCTTCGTTTTAGGAGATTAAGATTCTTCCACGTAAGGCCCCTATACTTCATGTAACGAATGACTGTAGAATTTTATTTTGTGATATTTAATCATGAAATGTAGTTAATAGTCAGAGGATTTGAAGTGTCTTTGTTTAGTCTTTAGGCACTGTCAAAATCGGAAGCAGTTTCTCCTGACTTGTTATTTTTGAACAGTATAAGGCTTAAATCGCGTTTCAGCTTCCAATTTTATAATGAAATGTAAGACAGGAAACAGTTCACACAACGTACACATGTAACTGGAAAACAAACCTGAAAACGCTGCAAATTGCAATGCATTAGTCACAGGTTGCATCAACAGTCCGGCTTTATTGTTATATTCTCATGGGCGACACCATCTGGTGTCACAGACAAATTAAAGGGGAGAGACCCTTCATTTAATCATGTAACTCTGCTTGTCGTCAGTACATACATTACTTCCCAAGCAAAACTGCCAATTGTCCAGTTGTAGATCTATGAGATCTTCCTCTCCATACTTACTCCTGTAAAGAACCTGCAAGTGATAGTACCAATATTATCAGGCCTCTGGGAAATGAAAATATGAAACTAAAATTACCTTAACGCTGAGAAAAAGCTGCAGTGTGTTAGCGCTTTAATAAACTAATGGGGAAAGGCCTAAGATTCAGTTAAATAACCGTTTAGTTTCTTCCGTTGTGAAGGTGAAATGTTTACAAAGTAAAACGATGTTGGAGGACGGAAGATAGGTAGGAAACAACGACGTTGTGAAATGCTACTCTTATTTTCTGTGGCGCTGTGGGAGTCATTTAGAGGCCTCTTTACATACTTGTTTAACTGATCTTATATTGCAAACGACTGAAAGGGGGAAATTTCCTGCTCCCGATTAGATTGTACACTTCAAATCTCAATTTAAACGTGATTAAAACTGCTATTAAGACAAGAGCGAAATTTCAAATTAGAAGTATTCAAAAAGCTCGACTGTTGCAGGGCATGAAGATAAATTCAGTGGCGAAGTGCTGGACCAGGAGTCGAACACGGCCGGCCGCGGTGGCCGAGCGGTGTGCGGCGCGCTAGTCACCTTCTGCACGGCCACTACGGTCGGGGGTTCGAATCCCCCCCTCGGGCTTGGATATTTGTGCCGTCCTTAGTATTAGCTAGTTCATCAGTAGTGTGTAAGTCTAGGGACTGATGACCCCATAAAGTCCCATAAGCTCTAAAAGAAAGGGGAAAAAAAAAGTCTAACAGGGATTTCCCACTTCGGGCCAGTGGTCGCCTTAACGGATTAGAAACCAGGCACGTTTTCCGTTCTGTCCAAATTCGCAACTTGGTACACACATGATTGTAGTGCCCCCTGCCCGTTACTTCCTTTTGATCGTAGATTTAACTGTATTTCCGCAAGGGATCGGGCGTATTTGTGCATCGCACAGAAATTGAGATTTGCCTATCGGGGACATAAATACGATTATGGATATGGTGTCTGTTATTTCGGGCAAATCAGAAAGAACGCAACTTTTTTGTAAAAGGACAATTCACTAGTTCTAGCGAATCTGTCTGGCCATTATCCACGTTTAAGCGTGTATCGTGCGGGAAAAGGGCAAACAACTAACCAAGAACGACGCTTTTCTAAAACCGTGCTCATTCGTGAACACAAAGGCTGTTCTTTCTAAAGGTAAATTATTTTATTCATAGGTCAAGAATCCTGCGGTAAACGGATATTAAGGGTATTTGTCTTCAATTTTTCGGGTCAGTTCCAGCGCTATTTTCCAGTCATTTGACGTAAGAGATCCATCATAAACGAAAGCACAGTAAGGGGTAAGTGCAGTAAAGTTCTCTCTTAAAACCATATAAAGGTTAGATGCGCACCTAGCGAATTCCTTGTTGGTTCAACCTTTTAAGTTGTTCTCTATTATAGGGGACGCCTGTTACTATGTATATTACCCATTCGGGAGTCTGCACACGGTCCATTAGTGATGAATCACTACGATGGCCTGGTGCGTCAATGATTTAAGTGAGAAATGTAAAATTTTAGCTTTTCCTTCGCTTTTACCTACTCTCATACGGACTGATTGATTAGAAGTACCGGCCGCGGTGGCCGAGGGGACTGAGGCGCTCCAGTCACGTTCTGCACGGCCACTACGGTCGGGGGTTCTAATCCCCCCTCGGGCATGGATATTTGTGCCGTCCTTAGTATTAGCTAGTTCGTAAGTAGTTTGTAAGTTTATGGACTGATGACCCCATAGTTAAGTCCCATAAGCTATACAAATATTTGAACATTTATGTAGGACCAAAATTTTCATGATTATTTCAGCAATCACTCTACTTACGGAAATACTCTGTCTGGACCAGTGTCGGACAGTGGAGAGAGTCACATTAGATTCTGTTGTGGATGTAAGCACGCTCGATTTAATTTTCCCCCTTTCTGACTTTCATCTCCTCTATTTTTCATCAACATTTTAAAATTATTTAATATTTTTATGCTAGGGGTGAGAGGTGCAGTTTCAAGACTTATTTTGATTCTGAAAGTAATAGAATTTCGCGCTTTGCCGTAACTATGTAAAAAGAAATGTGACTCTGTGGTAAATTGAAAGACTATAAATCCGAAGGTCGCCGATTTGATCTCCAGTCCATCCCATGATTTTTGTATGTTACTTCTTTCACCTGTGGCTGTATTGTTAAAAATGCAGAGTTACACACCGTATGCCCCCTAGAAGTGACACGATAAATCAGAGGATGGAGTGCGGCGGCAACGCATACCATCTCCTACAGGATCACGCCTTATAAAGCACTGCAGTGTTCTTCGGATTGATGATACTTTACCTTAAGCAGACAAGTATTGCCTTCTAGAAATGTATTATAATATAAACCGGCCAAAACTTTTCACCTGGCTCGTAAAATTCACATGAACTATTTGACTTCTATTGAACAGGTAGATAATAAAGTGAAGTTTCGAAATTGCGATGAATTTGCTGCCGTGACACAAGGAATACCAACGTACCCTTAATAAGTGTGCCAGATGTATTTGAAATCTAATACAATTACGTTATTTGCCGTGGCGGATTGACAGAGCGCATTGAGGCGCTGTTCTCCGATGCGCGAGGCAGTTCCCCGTCGTGGGTTCGGTATAAGGTAGTTCATAAGTAGTTCGTAAGTGTAGGGACTGATGACCCCGCAGTTAAGTCCCATAAGCTTAAAAAACATTTGAACGATTACCTTATTTTATTAATGGTGCCATTGGTGTATGATTTTACTTTCCTTTACAGAAAATGCGTCTGTTCATTTCAGAAGTGATAAGTTAAAGGTGATACTTTCTCGAGAGTACATCTGGGAACTCAGCACAGTCCAAGGAGCTGGCATTGATGCTGATATGAATTTAAACTTGAAGAGGTTTGCATCCTGCAACCTCTATAGCCAGAGGTAGGATCTAATCTTGGATGAGACCGACCTGCAGACATATTAAGCACACATTGAATTTCTTTCCGATCGGGAACGCTGTTTCCCTACAAGATTCTGTTCAAAAAATAACACTTATCCCGCTGATAGCATGCTTTTATCCTGCTGAATGAGAAGCATTCGTTGAGTCGTAGGGCGAACTGGGGATTTCAAATGGAGGTTCATTAAATTAGTCCTCCGCATCGAGACGGAGTTCCAAACTGCCACTCACTCTGCAGTGAGGTGCTCCGCCAGCAAATCCAGTGGGCGAAACAAGCTACGTTTTAAATGTCCCAGTCTCTGGGGCGCAGCTAGAGTTACGTTGCGAGCAGCCCCTGCAGAACACTGACTGCACAGTAGCGTCTCCAGCTGTTGACGGACTGCGACCATCTCCACTATTGCCCACACAAGCGTTCATACTCAATGTTTATGCTGCTATATAACTTGGAATGAAAACATCATTTTCTGGCGTTGCATGTATCCACGGTAACCACCAGTAACTAATTTTTGCTGGCACCTCGATCTAACACAGTTTTGCAATATCTGATATTGCATCTCAATGTACAACCTGCATGACATTAAACTTAACATATAAGTCGCAGTTGATCTGAAATCGTCTTTCACTGGATAGTGCGTAACGATGTTTCCACGCCGTTTCCATACAAATTCGTCTGCACCCCTGAAGCTCTTATACTTGCTAGCAATGGTTACATGACTTTTCTGCAAATCCCCAATTACGACAATCTATATTCTCATTAGGGTTCTCTCTTATATATATTTTACCACGTTTTGGCGAATTGCTTTCTATAATCTGTTGTGCAATATCTGTTAATGTGAGGAAGAAGCACCAAAGTATGTACTGCACAACAATGTCCTCAAGTAGTTCCTAAACTCAGAACTTTAATAGGGAACTTCGAAATAAAGTTCGACCTACTAACAGCCATCCAGGGGTAAGCGAGGAAGTCGGTTTTAGAGTAACTCTGACCAAAAGTGGTATGTTGTCACAGCCGTCTTAAGACTGTAATAACTATCCACGACACCATCTTTCCAACAGAAATAGTGATAAGATGTTGAGCAGTGGACGTTTCGATGTCAGCACTGGCCTCACACAGGAGAGAGTGACTCTACAGGTACTAGATTGTTTCCGTAAGTCGCTCACGCCAAATTTTCATACAGACGGGACAGTGATTACCTCGATTTACAAACGTAGCAGGCTTCTGTGGCAACCTGTCGATGTATCGGCTGTTCGCTTTTGTTTCGGGAATTGAAGTCCACTACACATTGTTTGGCCGCGGCGGATTAGCCGTGCGCATTGGGGTGCCCTGTTGCGGTGCGTGCAGATTTTCGCCGTCGGAGGTTAGAGTCCCTCCTCGGGCATGGGTGTTTGTGTTGTCCTTAGGTTAGTTTACTTAGTTAAAGTAGTTTGTAAGCTACGGACTAATGACCAACCAGTTGAGTCCGATAGTTTTACTAACATTTGAATTTGAACACATTGCTTGACTACAGATGACCTATATTCCGGGTGAGATCATCTCGTGTCGTTGTTGTGGTCGTCTTCAGTCCGGAGACTGGTTTGGTGCAGCTCTCCACAATACCCTATCCTGAGCACGTCTATCTCGACATAAGAACGGCAACCTACATCTGTTTCTGCTTACTGTATCCATCTCCTGGTCTTCCTCTGCAGTTTTCGCCCCAAACACTTCCCTCCAAAGCTAAATTCACGACTCCTTGATGTCTAAGAATGTGTTCTACCAATCGATCCCTTATTTTTAGTCAAGGTATGCCAAAAATTCCTTTTGTACCCAATTCTGTTCAGTACCTCGTTAATTACGCGATCCACCTACCTAATCTTCAGCATTCTCCTGTAGCACCACATTTCAAAAGCCTCTACCCTCTTCCTTTCCGCACTGTTTATCGTCCATGTTTCACTCCCACACAAGGCAACACCCCACACAAATCCCTTCAGAAAGGACTTCCTTAGCCTTAAATTAATATTCGATGTTAAGAAATTTCTTTTTTCAAGAACGCTTTTCTACCCATTGCCATTCTGTATATTATATCCTCTGTACTGCCACCATCATTTGTTATTTTACTGCCCAAGTAACAAAACTAAACTACCTCCTTTATTGTTTCGTTACCTAATCTAATTCCTTCAGCTTTACCTGATTTTCATAGACTGCACTCCATTACTCCTGTTTCGCTCTTATTTGTTGATCGTGTAGTGGTAAGAAATAAACATTGGTCTTAATGGAATACGATTGATCAGCCATTTTTGTTGTTTTCAAAACGTTCAAATGTTTGTAAACCTATTGGACCAAACTGCTATGGTCACAGTACCTACATTTGCAAACTACTTACAATAATGGAAAGTCCAGGTTGGAATTAATAATACAGTAATAAGGACAGTTTACAACTCACCGCAAAGACGTGGCGACGAGCTGCGACACACACATACAAAAGACACACACATATAACACTTTCAGCTATCGGCCATGGCCTTCTTGAGAAAATAGAACATTCACGTAATCACACAGGCACACAACAGACATACAACCATCACATCCGCCTTTAGATTTGAAGAGCGGCAGTCGGTGGTGATGGTTGTATGTCTGTGTTGTGTGCCTGTGTGATTGCGTGAATGTTGTATTTTCTGAAGAAGGCCATGGCCGATAGCTGAAAGTTTTGGATGTGTGTCTTTTGTATGTGCCTGTCGCCTCGTCTTTGCGGTGAGTTGTAAACTGTCCTTAATACTATATTACTATTTAAACTGACACTAAAGACACCCTCCCCCGCCACACACACACACACACACACACACACACACACACACACACCCGAGGTAGGACTCGAACCTAGGGCGGGAACGACCAGCCAGTTCGTAATATGACGCCTCATCCCACGCGGCCGTTTCGCGCGCTTTGTTGTTTTCCTCCTAGTCGTCGCAGGTGTGTAGGTTGTCACGCGCTTATGTGTTCGGTTCACTCGACTCCGTTTCAGTAATACTGATGTGCAAATCGTAGGTGTAAAGCCAGTGACGTCAGGAGACTAGGTAAATAAATGAATACCTATAACATAATTTTGAAAAGCATAATACTGCGTTATGTGGATTATCGTATTTTAATATAGTACGTGACGTTCGGCACGTGAACTGTCTGCGCCTGGTTGGTCTCATGGTTGCTGCCCGCGTGGCGCTGCGACCGTCGGGTAGCCTGTATGGCGCCGTGTAGGGGTTAGCGTGCGCCAGGCGGTTCGTTTTAAGAAACACTGCCTTATCACTTGGCACGGTCCCTTAGTTGACTCGCATAGAATTCTGACAAACTTGCACTTTTGTGTGAAAGATAGTGTAGTCCGACTGGAGATGCGGGACGTACAAATATCGACTAGTGATACATTTACGTAAAGTAACATCAGAGGATTTGTCTTACACCTGTGGGTAACGTGCGGTGCGTAGTAGATAATACTCTACGGTGACCTACTTCCAGTGTGTTGTTTTGGCGCCCACGCGAGCAGACAGGAGATGCTAATGCTGCGATGACGTACTGCGTGCGCAAAGTGTTAGCGGTGTTTCCGTGATCGAGTCCCGTTAGTCAAGCGGCTAAGAAACCAGAATCCCACGGTCCGGAAATTTTTGGCTACTGCTGTTCGGATAATAAAGTAAAATATAGTGAAACAGTCGATGTCTTAAACAGAAAAAGTGTTATGATGACGGCGTGTATTTCATAGTGTGAGAAGTGTGTGACCAAGCTTGTGTTCCATTTCACGGTGAGTCCTTCGCCCATGACAGGATATTATGAGAAGTGTGTGGCCAGTCTTTAGTTTTATTTCACGGTGAGTCCTAAGTGCGTTTATACAATTTCAATCACATTTTTGAACTTGCATGCAACTATAAAGAACTTCGTAATTTCCCCTCGTACATGGGGAGTAAAATATGTTTTTTTCAGACTTCAGCTTGTTAACAGCAATATTTGAGTATAGGGGTGTTAATTTGGCAGTTCTATTTTACGTAAAAATTACAGACCAGCATCTCGTGGACATCTAACAGGCTGCCAAATATAAATGGCTTAAAATTCTAACTTAAATGAAATTCATTGCCCAGTAAGTAATTCGGAGTGTGATATGTGCATTATATAGTTCTCAATCTTGTGAATATGGTTAACATTTGCCGAATGTGTAATCGCACAACTGTTTTACATACGTTGTAGGTACCAAAAATACGAAACCTTACTTCTTAAGATAGGTTCGGTGTGCACATCAGTAACGACCCTTGTTATTGGTGTACTTCACTTATATCATTTCAGCGAATAAATCAAACCTTGACAGCGTAGTATCTACTTCAATATTCCGGAAGCTTAATTATGATTTCATGAATAACATCATCCAAGCAGAGTTGTCATTGTGCGTGTGTAGAAGTGTCTCAATAATATAACCTGTAGCAAGTTTTTCTTTTTTTCCCTAATGGGAGTATGCTTACTGTTAACTATTACTTCGCTGGGTACAGAGCATTCCTGATACTAAAGTCAGATGAATGACTCTGCAGAAATGATGCAATATCCAAGCGCACAAATGTTGTTGTACCTCTCATTTGTTGCCTATTGTGTCTCGTGTTACTGGGCGCACTGCAAAAAAATATATAAATAAATAATAATAATAATAATAATAATAATAATAATGCAGAGAGCGTTGACTGTTACGAAAATAAATGGAGTCAGTTCAGTTTTGAAGATGAAAAGAAATTGACATTAGATGTCACTGGGCATTGAATTGAATCAGTGGGAAGTTGAAAAATTGTGCCGCATCCACATTCGACCCTGGGCAGTTCTGTTTACTAGGCAGTCACCGCTAGTGCGCGGGTTACCTGGCATCCATCCCGGCAGACTGAAATTTTCAGCTTGAACCCACGCTACCAACCTAGTGCCCCTGTCTAGTTTCACTCATTACTTGCGACATTTCACACATTTCCGTAAATATTCGGACCTTGTGACACTGAAGAAAGGCTAATTGGCCGTCTTTGCCTGAAGTATATATAATCAGGGTGAGTCACGTAACACCTTATGCCCCTTTTAATTCGTGGACTGTTCCAGATATTGAAACGAGATTATCGGCAAATGATTGTACACGAATGGACACGTAGCTGTTGTCGATCTAGATATTGACAATTTTTCTTCTTTTTTGAGCCATATATCTCGTCACATTGAATAGCTTAAAAGAACAATTACAGTGGTATAGCACTTAGCAATTTTAACGCTTGTACTTTTCACAATACAAAGCAATGCGAGCCGAAGTATGCTGTTGCCGTTCAATCATCTTCAATCGTCACTCCATTCGCCGTTTTCACAATGCAGCAAGGCAGGTCAACGAATTAAGGATAAAATCTCATTACCCATACCACGCGGGTACAGATCATCTCTGATTTTTGTGTGCCCACGTACGGCACCTGCAAACTTCTGACGAATCAGTAGACGAGTCTGGTCGAATTACTTTCCGCTGTTAGTACATTTATCGCTTTTTGCTTAACTTTTGTCATTATTAACAATTTTTTTAACAATTTCTCTCCAAGAACTATAAAGTTGCAGTTATGACAAGTATACAGCTCCATTACTAAAGTATCTCGATCGATACGAGAATTAATTCCTTTTATCACATACGTAAGTACGTGCTCCTTAGAGCATAATCATTTCCGAAAACATCATTTAGATATCAGGAACATTTCAGGAAATAAGAGGTACAGCTATTACCTGGTTGTATGTGGTGTACATTTTATCGAACATGTCCGAAAGAAGACACCACACTGAAAATTTACTTCTTGCGAATAGTTCATTACAAAGTTCCATCACACCTTTCTTTGTGTGTTTATAACGAAGCAAATTTTATGTAAAACTTCATTAATGATATGGTAGATTATGAACTGTAAACCCCCTGAACTTACCAAAAACATGATGTAATCTCAGGAACAATCTGACCAATGGCTTTGAAGTTTCGAGCACTGCGCGGAATGGGATAAAGGCCTCATCTGAAATTCAGTTTTTACTTGGTGTCTTCATTTTCGCTTCGAAGGACTTGCCTTCAAATTACTCTGTGTAGGTAAATTTGTCTGCCTAGTCCAAAAAAGTCTTCGTGTTAAGCTATAATAGAAATTACGTGTATGGATACAGTCAAGTGGAAGACTAAATATGGTGAAATAAGGTAAATTCAAGATGTGGCAACACACAAATCTCCAACTATGACATGCCAGACGATTGTTACTCCTCTGCACCCTTTGTATTTTTTCGTAAAAGCTGTTTAAATGACGTCTTCCGCAAATGCTGCATTCTGTAACAACCTTGAGAGAATCTGCATACGTGTTCCACATAGCAGAGAAAGATAACTGGCAGTTTGAGAATACAATGGCAAAACTAATCCTTTCCATGGTGGCCGATTGGTGCCACAATGTTGTTAGAAGTTCAGTGTAAAATTTGTCGCAGGTTACAAGCTTCATATTTCTCAGGCGATTTTTTCGGGTAGGGCCTCATAAATAATCTGGAAGTACACAGGGAAGGTGAAATATAATAAATTTCCTTGAGGCGGAAAAAGAGTATGTCCATGCATCAGCATGGCTTTAGGAAGCATCGATCGTGCGTAACCCAGCTTGCCCTTTTCTTTCATGACATCTTGCGTGCTGTGGATAAAAGGCAACAGGCAGACTGCATATTTCTCGATTTTCGAAAGGCGTTAGACACGGTGCCGCGACGGAAACTGCTAGTTATGGCCATATGGAATAGGTACCCAAATATGTGGGTGTTTTGAAGATTACTTAATAGAACCAAGTACGTTGTCCTCGATGGCGAGTGTTCATTAGGGTATCGCCAGGGGTATAAATACAAATATTTGTAAATCTATCGGAGCAAACTGCGCGGTCATCAGTCCGTAGCTTACAAAATACTTAAACTTAAACTAACGTAAGTACAAAACACACACACACACACACACACACACACACACACACACACACACACACACACACACCAGGTAGGACGCGAACTTCCGACGGCGAGCAGCCGCGCGCTTCGCAGCGAGGCGCCTTAGACTGCTCGGCTACTCCACCGCGGCAGACAGATGCCAGGGGAGCCTCAGAGAAATTGTGATGGGAACGGCATTATCTATATATGATCAGACGGACAGAGTTATCTGCGGCTGTTTGCTGATGACCGGTGAACAATAACGTGTTGTCATTGAATGACAATAGTAGGATACAGGATGATTTGGACCAAATTTCTAGGTGGTGTGAGGAATAGCAACTGGCGCTAAATGTAGAAAAAATGTAAGGTACTGCAGATAAGTAGGAGAAACAGTCCCGTAATGTTCGAATACAGCATTAGTAGTGTGTTACTTGACAGTCGCATCAATTAAATATCTAGGCGTAACGCTGCACAGCGATATAAAGTGTAACGGCGTGTAAGGACAGTCATGGGGAAGACGAATGGCGGACTTCGGTTTATTGAGCGAATTTTAGAATATTGTATGACATTGTAGTAAGGAGTGTGTGACTATCATATTCCACATATATATTGGTTAAGCCACATCACACAAATTGAATTTTAATTTAGAAAACGTAACTAGTTTCAATGAACTCTGTCATTATCAAACGTAAGCAAAAATTGCATTAAACAGAATCTGAGAAAATAATTAAATTATGAAAAGGTGTAGTAAATCTAGATGGCCTGGCTACATTTACTACACCTTTTCATAATTTATTTTTTCAGTTTCTGTTTAATGCAATTTTTGCTTACGTTTGATAATGACAGAGTTCATTGAAACTAGTTAAGTTTTCTAAATTAAAATTCAATTTGTGTGACGTGGCTTAACCACTATATATGTGGAATATAATAAAGAATTTTAGAATGCTGTGATTTCGTCTGTAAAAAAAAAAAGAAAAAAAAATGGTGTACGATCCCGTATTGAGTATTGCAAAAGTGCAAACCTAGGCTTCCGCGGCTGTTGTCACTATCAATAAAATTCTTCGGGTATGAGACCGCGACGTCATTTTATAAACTCTACCGACGCTTCGGCCACTCTTGCAGGCACCTCCATCAGGGTCTGTGTCTGACAGACCCTGATGAAGGTCGCCTGCAACAGTGGTCGAAACGTCGGTAGAGTTTATAAAATGACGATGCTGTATCATACCAGGAAGAATTTTATTGACATTGCAAAAGTGTTCAGAATCCCCACCAGATCGGTTTAAAGGAGGACATAGAGACAGTCCGGAAGCGGGCGTCTAGGTTCGAAACCTGGTGGATTCGATTAATGCGCGAGTGTTAATGAAATGCTGCGGGAACTGAATTGGGAATGGCTCGAGGGAAGGCGACGTTCTTCGAGAAAGTGTTGAAATTTAGAAGGCTGCAATTTGAAGCGTACTGCAGAAAGATTCTACTGCCACTAACCTATATTTCTCGTAAAGATCAAAGAGATTAGGACTCGTACAGATGCATATGAATATTCGTTTTTCCCTTGTTCTTTTCGAGAGTGAAAGAGGAAAGTCACTAACTTTCAGAGAAGTCGTATGCCGAACCAAATCGAAAGTAAAGGGAGTTGATACCACATACAATAATAGTAGAAATGGGGGTGGTGACGGGAAAGGGGGAAGGAGAAGAGCGTAACTGTGCCAGGTAAAGTCTTGGGATTCAACTTCACGGCCCTGCTGAGTGAATTGTCACAGCGCTTTGTGTAGTACAGTGTCTCTACCTTTTCGCAGTAGCTGTGTTGAGACGCTGTTGATTACGGTGGTAGAGCGGCGGTCACGGTGCGGCGGGCATGTTCCGGGCAGAGCGCAGCGCGCTGGCCGGCCGCGCAGGGAGTCAGCGACCCCGGCGCGGCGCCAACACAAAGTGAGCCGGCAGGCGCAGAGCGCGCGCGCGGGATCTCGCCGCCATGCCGGCCGCCTCTCGCCGCTGCGGGGGAAGCGCCAGCTGTCGCGGCACAGCGCAGCCGGGGGAGCGCTTTGTGCGCCGCTCCCACCAGCCAGCCTAATCACCGGCCCTGTCTCAAATTATAATACCACCCTCCAAACAAGTCCTGCCGCATGGTCTGCAGATTTACTGAGTACATCAAAATCATCATCATTAGAGACTGATTATGCCTTTCAGCGTTCAGTCTGGAGCATAGTACCTCTAATATAAGTCCTCCATGATCCCCTACTCAATGCTAACATTGATGCCTCGTCTGATGTTACGCCTTTTACTTCAAAATCATTCTGCACCGAATCTAAGTACTTTCCTCTTGGTCTACCTCTTACCCTCCGCTGCCGAGCTCATGAGTAACCTTGCTTCTCCAATGCGTGTAACATGACCCCACCATCTCAGCCTGTTCACTCTAACTGCTTCATCTATGGTGTTCATTCCCAGCCTTTTCTTTGATTTCCTCATTATGGACACCCTCCTGCCATTGTTCCCATCTATTAGTACCTGCAATCATTCTTCCTACTTTCATATCTGTAACCTCTACCTTACGAATAAGGTAACCTGTGAAACTTCCTGGCAGATTAAAATTGTGTGCCGGAACCGGGACTCGAACCTGGCACCTTTGCCTATCGCGGGCAAGCGCACTACCGACTGTGCTATCCCGACACGACTCACGATACCGTATCACAACTTTACTTCCGCCAGTACCTCGCCTCCTACTTTCCAAACTTCACAGGAGTTCTCCTGCGAAACTTGCAAGACTAGCACTCCTGGAAAAAAAGATATGGTGGAGATACGGCTTAGCCATGGCAAAGGTCCCAGGTCGAGTCCCGGTTCCAGCACACAATTTTAATCTGCCAGGAAGTTTCATATCATCGACCACTCCGCTACAGAGTGAAATTTTCATTGTGGAAACATCCCTTAGGCTGTGGCTAAGCCATGTCTCCACCATATCCTTTCTTCCAGGAGTGCTAGTCTTGTAAGTTTCGCGGGAGAGCTTCTGTGAAGTTTGGAAAGTAGGAGGCGAGGTACTGGCGGAAGTAAAGTTGTGATGCGGTATCGTGAGTCGTGTCGGGATAGCACAGTCGGTAGTGCGCTTGCCCGCGAAAGGCAAAGGTCCCAGGTTCGAGTCCCGGTTCCGGCACACATTTTAATCTGCCAGGAAGTTTCATATCAGCGCACACTCCGCTGCAGAGTGAAAGTTTCGTTCTGGAAGGTAACCTGTATCTACCCAACTTTCACTACCATACAGCAAACTTGGTCGAAAGATAGAACGGTGCACTGCTCACTTAGTCTTGGTACTTACTTCCTTCTTGCAGAAGAGACTAGCTCTTATCTGAGCACTCACTGCATTAGCTTTGCTGCACCTCGATTCCAGTTCCTTCGCTATGTTGCCATCCTGTGAGAAAATACATCCCAGGTACATCTACATACATACTCCGCAATTCACCGTAAGGTGCGTGGCCGAGGGTACACTGTACCACTACTAGGCGTTTACTTTTCTATTCCACTCCCAAATAGAACGAGGAAAAAAAGAATGCCTATATGCCTCCGTACGAGCCCTAATTTCTCTTATCTTGTCTTTGTGATCTTTACGCGAAATGTAAGTAGGCGGCAGCAAGATCGTACTACACTCAGCTTCAAATTCCGGCCCTCTAAATTTACTTAACAGAAATTCACGAAAAGAACGTCGTCTTTCTTCCAGCGATCCCCAATTGAGTTGCCGGAGCATTTCCGTGACACTCGCGCATTGTTCGAACCTACCGGTAACAAATCTAGCTGCTCGCCTCTGAACCGCCTCTATGTCTTCCTTCAAACCGATGTGCTACAGGTCGCAAACACTCGAGCAATACTCAAGATGTGCTCGTACAAGGGTTTTATACGCGGTCTCCTTTACAGGTGAAGTACATCATCTTAAAATTCTCCCAATAAACCGAAGTCGGCTGTTCTCCCAATAAACCGAAGTCGGCTGTCTGCCTTACAATTGTCCTTACATGTTCGTTCCATTTCATATCGCTCTGCAATGTTACGCCTAGATATTTGAACGATCTCTGACGTCGGTCAGTCGTAGAATTTTGGAACATATAATGACATTTCTCGAGACTAGGAATCAGCTCTGCAGGAATCAGCATGGGTTTCGAAAAAGGCGTTCGTGTGAAACCCAGCTCGCGCTATTCGTCCACGAGGCTCAGAGGGCCATAGACGCGGGTTCTCAGGTAGATGCTGTGTGCCGCGGTGGAGTAGCCGAGCGGTCTAAAGCGTCTCGCTGCGGAGGGTGCGGTTGCTCGCCGTGGAGGTTAGAGTCCTCCCTGGTGTGTGTGTGTGTGTGTGTGTGTGTGTGTGTGTGTGTGTGTGTGTGTGTGTGTGTGTGTGGTGTTGTTCTTAGGTTAGTTTACCTATGTTTAAGTAGTCTGTAAGCTACGGACTGATGACGCAGTTTGGTCCGATAGATTTACAAACATGCTTCTCGACTTCCACAGGGCGTTTGATACAGTTCCCCACAAACGTTTAATGAACAAAGTAAGAGCATATGGTCTATCAGACCAATTGTGTGATTGGACTGAGGAATTCCTAGATAACAGAAAGCAGCAGGTCATTCGCAATGGAGAGAAGTGTTCCGATGTAAGAGTTATGTCAAATGTGCCACAGGGGAGTGTCGTGGGTCCGTTGCTGATGACCTTGCGGATAACATCGGATGTTCACTGAGGATTTTTGCGGCTGATGCGGTAGTATATAGAGTGTTTGTAACAATGGAAAATTGTATTGAAATGCAGGAGGATCGGCATCGAATTGACGCATGGTGCAGAGAATGGCAATTAAAGCTCAATGTAGACAAGTGCAACGTGCTGCGAATATACAGAAACAAAGACCCTTTATCATTTAGCTATACTATAGCAGGTCAGCAACTGGAAGCAGTTAATTCCAAAAATTATCTGGGAGTAGTCATTAGGCGGGATTTAAAATGGAACGACCATATAAAATCAATCGTCGGTAAAGCAGATGCCAACCTTAGATTCATCGGGAGAATTCTCAGGAAATGCAGTCCGAAAACAAAGTAGGTTACAGTACACTTGTTCCCCCACAGCGTGAATACTGCTCACCGGTGTGGGATCCGTACCAGGTGGGATTGGTAGGGGAAGTGGAGACGGTCCAACGGAGAGCAGCGCGCTTCGTTACAGGATCATTTGGTAATCGTGAAAGCGTTACGGAGATGATTGCTAAACTCCAGTGGAAGACTCTGCAGGAGAGACGCTCTGTCGCTCGGTACGGACTTTTGTCGAAGTTTCGAGAAATTACGTTTACTGAGGAGTCTAGCAGTATATTGCTCCCTCCTACGTATATCTCGCGAAGAGACCGTGAGGATAAAATCAGAGAGATTAGAGCCCATACAGAGGCATACCGACAATCCTTCTTTCCGCGAACAATACGTGACTGGAATAGGAGGGAAAATCGACAGTGGTACTCAAGGTACCCTCCGCCACACACCGTCGGGTGGCTTGCGGAGTATGGTTGTAGATGTAGATATTAGTTGTGAAGGAGCATATTATTAAGACTGAATGTGTACTTTTTACGAAAGTATATTCTCCTGACGATACAAAATTTTCGTCACGCGAGAAACTTTTGTGTTAATGAAGTTGGGTTAGCACAACTTGCGAACGAAATTTTAAGAATGCATCACATATTCATCTGTTATAACGTGGAATGCTGTCGGAGTTTTCTAACATGAGATAGGCCTACTTGTTGTTAAATGTGACACCCAATGGTCTGCCCATAAGCGTTAGGCCATGCGATTTTGTTTCAAGAAACAGGCTGCTAGGTACGTAATTAATCAGTTATTAATTTTCCTGTCGTTCCTACTTACTTCTAACATAACAGAAGTCAACGATTACGAAGTCAGAAAACGCTTCTTAAAGAGGCAAACTGGTTTGGATAGAAACAATACTTCAATAGGCCTACCTGGTATTGCACTAATATTTATTTTGTGATAGAAACTGTGAAGCCCTGGGATGCACTTTATTTGGAACTAACATCGTAAGGCCTTACTAATAGACCCTATTTAAAAACATATTTTTTGCTATGTAGCTGTTTACAACTGTAAATATACACTCATAACAAATGGGTAAAACACGCAGCTATATCCACTTGTATTTCATTTCTATGTCGATACGGTAATGAAAACATTCCTCTTACATCACTCTCGTCACTATATAAAATGCGTTAAGTGTCACACTCACGATTTTTCTGAAGGAAGCTACTCTCCAACAAAATGTTTTTATTTGCATTAACTTTGCAGATCCCCTAGTATTTCTTAAAGATTACGTATAGAGGAACTTTCGTTTGCCTTCTAAGTAACAAAGATGATGACATTTTTATTATAAACCACAGTAAAATGTAAACTTAATAGAAGTTACTCAACACGAAGTATGCTAGAGAGCTCACTTCAGAAATCTGAGAATGTTCTCCGGTCGTGAGAATATTCTGTAGTTTTATTCATATGAAATTGGAGAATGTTCTCTGCTGTGAGCAACTTCTCCCACCCTGTTACTCACGCTGAGAACTTACTCGGCTGAAGCATACTTTCCGACTCCCTTTATTCACGCGAACCTGTGTATGTTCTCTGGAATTCAGAGTATATAGTAGATAATCCGTTTTATTCATACGGTCCATTTTCACACTATATTTCTAAGATCTCCTGTTTTTGGCAGGCCTGTTTCATTTTGCGATGCTGTAAAACGTTTACATATTGGAGAATACAGCAGCCACTCAAGCAAAGACGGTGTCGCGGCAGAATAGCTCTTCGCATTAAGGCGCCTTGCTGTGGAACGCGCGGCCGTTCGCCGTTAGAGGTTCGAGTCCTTCCTCGGGCGTGTGTGTGTGTGTGTGTGTGTGTGTGTGTGTGTGTGTGTGTGTGTGTGTGTGTGTGTTGTTGTTGTTAAGAGAAGTTAAAGAAGTTTGTGAGTTTAGAAACCGATGACGACTGCAGTTAGGACCCTATAACTTTACGAACATTCGCAAAGACATTGTTCTGAAACTCTTCCGAAATTGTTTGTACAAAAGTTTCACAATCGAAGAATATATTAAGAAATGCCAAAAAATGTCTGGCTATAAAGTCAGTTCATTTCCTGCACTTGGAACATTAAAAAAATGTTACAATTCCGTTTTATTAGGAAGAAGGAACAGTGTTGGCCGATTTCTACACTGTATGAGAAATTTTCACACAACCTATAGTTGTTGTATACTCAGTCTGAAGCTGTTACGTAGTTATGTATTTAAATGAGACGTTACACGAATGAATACGCACATTTAAAGTTGGCGCGGAAGCTTGCCACTGTAACTTGCCACTTGCCGAGACGCACTTAAATGTGCCCGCTGTCAGCAGTCCGCCGCTTACGGGATTGTGGGGACTTCAGAAAACCTAACAGATAACTCCTGTGTTCTGAAACAAGAGGACTGTTAAAGAATACATTTTTTTATAACATACCTTTACTCATCCTAATAATTTTGATGCTCGTTCTCAAAATACTCCCGTGAATGCAATGCACTTGACTCAGCGTTTCTACCAGTTTTCAAATAGAGGCTAAAAACCACTTTTTGAGAGGTCCTTCAAAATGGCCTCCGCAGCTTCACTACTGCTTCTGATGACGGATAATGCCTCCCAGGAAGGCGATTCTTCAAGTTACCAAATAGAAAAAAATTACGCGGGTATGTATCCGGACTATAGGGAGGGTGAGGCCCGCGGCGGATTAGCCGTGCGCACTGGGGCGCCGTGCTGCGGTGCGCGCAGACGTTCGCCGTCGGGGGTTCGAATCCCCCACGGGCAGGGGTATTTGAGTTGTCCTTAGTTTACCTTACTTTAAGTAGTTTGTAACCTACGGACTAATGAACAAGCAGTTGAGTCCGATGGATTTACAAACATTTGAACATTTGCGAGTGAGGGATGCGATTCACGTTGATTTTTGCAAAATATTCAACAGCAACATTAGCAGTATGCGGCCCCACATTATCATAGTGCAGCATCGAGCCTGCTTCGCGAAACTGTGGTCTTCTGCGCCTATTACGGACTTACGATGTTTTCAGGACATCCCTGTTCAAAAATGTTCAAATATTTGTAAATATATCGGACCAAACTACGTGGTCATCAGTCCGTAGCTTACAAACTACTTAAACCTAGGTAAACTAACCTATGAACAAACACACACACCCATGTCCCAGGGAGGACTCGAACCTCCACGGCGAGCAACCGACATCCCTGTAGTATTGTCCAGTTACTGATGTGTATGCAGGTACAATATGTTGATAAACCATTCCATCAATATAGAAGAACCACTTTGGCTTTTTTTTTTTTTTTTTTTTTTTTTTTTTTTTTTGCGGGTTATTGATTGCAATTTATCTGATCTCAGGACCAAAATAATGTAGCCAAATATCATCAGCAGTGATCACATTTGAAAGAGACTCCGCATCTTCCTCTAACATCAAATTTCACTGCATGCAACCTGCACGTGGATGTCATCTTGTGCGGGGATTAAGAGTGGAACCCATCGCAAACAAAAACGTCTCATGTGTAATGTTTGTCAGGAACGTGTGGGCGGCACCAAATGAAATGTACTCCGGAAAGTGATCTTTTAAGGGTGCTTGATCGATCCTCTTTCACAATGACAGCAACAGTGTTATTTTTTTTCCGTAAGAGCAATAATTGGACACCTGCTCCACATTCCTTAGAAATTGTCTCCCCTCTTGAAACATTCGAGATGTGCTGTAAGGAACAACAGGCTCCCCATGTGCCTCCTGTAACATCATATAGGCCTCAGCTGAAGATGAGACGAGACGAAAGCAGAATTTCTAAGCCGCGTACTGTTCCTCGCTTGTTACGTACTTTGCAGCGTTAGGCGATATGAACCTGTCCGAATTTGCATGCCTCTTCCAGGTCTCAATGGGAGTCCCAACAATGAGAGTACTACGATGTGATTGCTTCACATGAAGCTATCGTAATATAAAATCTTATAGCGGAAAATTATGACCGAAATTATGATCATTGTTTATTGAACAAACCCTATGTTTAGCAACTTCCTTCAGTGAAGAGTTACAGGAATGCAAGTCTGTACCTTGCGTGGCATGCTGCCCTCGAGATCATTTAACCACTACTGGTGTGTTTCATGCCTTTCTTGAATCCAGTCGTAGATTGCTTAGTTGCTTAGGACGTGCTCGCACAGCTCTTTCCAATTTATCTCAAGTGTGTTCAACAGTTTTCATATCGGAGGACCTGAAGGACAATTCAGCCGTGCGATACTATTATGGTTCATGAAATCGTTGACCGTTCCTTTACGATGTACTTCGGAGTCGTCATGAATGATACTAAGTTCTTCCCTTAAACGTTGCTGCACGGTTTCAACGATGGTTTGCAGGATGTTATCCGTGTGTTGTGGATTCCTGAGTGACATGGGCAACAATAGCGTCTGAAAGCCCTACATCATTCCCGTCCAAACATCGTTATACACCACCCTTTTTGTAATCTATTGACGGTGTGAGGTGGCGCAGTATCACGCTGGACTCGCTTTCAGGACGATGGTGGTTCAAATCCACCACCAGTCTCCAAGTCAACTGGTATCAGATCTTCGCAATTCATCTGTGAAGAGAACTTCGAGGCATTTTCCGTAGTCCATTCTCGGTGATAATTGGCCCATCTGTACGTTGCAGCAAAGTGTCGGGGAGCACAGACGGAACCTCTGCATGGGCATCGAGAATGCAGTGAGTTGTGGAATCCGTTTCGTTTGTACGAAACGGATTCGACCTCCCAGTGGCCCTCAAAAAGCCATTTCAATCGGCTGGCAGTCTGTTTGGGGTTCCTTCGGACGAAAAGTCGCAGATACCGGTTAAAGTAAAAATAGTTTTTGATTTAAAATGAGTACAAAATACAATTTACAAGGGAGAGAGAGAGAGAGAGAGAGAGAGAGAGAGAGAGAGAGAGAGAGAGAGAGAGAGAGCCCCTGTTAAATGTTGACGACTTTTTTTATTTATTTATTTATTTATTTTTTTTTTTTCTCCTCAGTAAGGACATTTACAGTGCCGGTCCGCATTACATCCTTGACATACAGTTCCCAAACAGAGGCCAAAAGAAAATCGTATTCCTGCTTAGTACAACACCACCACTAGAAAAAGACTTAAATCTGAAATTGAATACTTACACTATTTTCCATGTAACACACGCAGAACATTGAAAGTAATTACTGTTCTGTAGCTGCCACCCTCATACAGTAAATTTCAGGTCCTCGTCTGTTCACCCAGAGTGGATCCCTTATGTTAATAGTTTAACTGTACACACATTCCAAAATTGGGGGCAACGAAGGAACCGCTGCTGATTTCCAACCCATCCACCTTAGACTGCTTGTGGTTCGTCCGTAACGGCCTCGAATTGGTGGGAATAATAAATGTACTTTTTTTCGTTTCTCCCCAGGGCGGGAGTATTTGTGCTGATTTAAACAGTTCTACAATAATTTGATGGTTTTCGTGTAAAAACCAACACAACGAAGCTTCAGTTCCTTCCTCCGATGGACGTTTCCAGGCACTTAAATAAGGGAGCTACAGCTACCAAGAAACGACAAAATTGCCGATAGTACGCTGAAAAATTACAGTAACTGAGACTGCCTCGCACAGTGTGTCCCAAGACCATGAGTAGCGCTTTTTCATATTGATCAATAGTTAGGATTCGTGTTTCTGCATTAGCCTTACTGGACAATTTGTAATCTACTGTATTTGGGCTTACGGCAGTGGGTGGCTATGAATACCTTTCGTTACGAGCGTTAGTGAATCGTATATATACTTAACAAAGTTGCTCACGCTATCTTATTCTTTCATATGTTTACATTGTTCAGATGATTGTAAAATGATTAACAACATTGGGGTTTCTCGTGCACTTCACCTTAGGCTTCTTACTGTACGTCTTCGACGGGACGTTAAGCTCAAAGGTTCCTTCTTGTAGTACGTGTAAAAGTCGAAAGGCATTAAAACATTAAGGCAAAGCGTTTTCAGCAGCACTGTTTTATTTTCAAAAAATTGATCGGAGGCTTTGAACCCCACTCAGGAGCAGTAGCCGGCCGCGGTGGCCGAGGGGACTGAGGCGCTCCAGTCACGGTCTGCACGGCCACTACGGTCGGGGTTCGAATCCCCCCTCGGGCATGGATGTTTGTGACGTCTTTAGTATAAGGTAGTTGATAAGTAGTTTGTAAGTTTAGGGACTGATGACCCCGCAGTTATGTCCCTTAAAGCTTAACAAACATTTAACATTCATGAGTAGCAGGATTTAAACTCCTGTCCAGATATTCAGCTGTTTTTCTCACAGGTGTATAGGAAGTGGTTTCTTTCGCCGACGACAGTGATATGTTTGAAAGAGTTGTTCTCAAGGATCAATTCAAAATCGTGGTTTCGTAAACAAGTTATACAACACACTTCAGTCATCTTTGTAGCTGCTTCAAGCATAAAACAACGTCGAATTCTTTTCATGTTCCATCCAACTCCTTCTGGCTGGCGAACCGTTTGCGTTTGTCTGAGAGTTGGGTACACAGAACTGGAATGTGTTTCATTCTCAAGCTAGGTCTTCGACACAAGTGCTGAGTGCTGATACGTACGCTGGAGGTCGTGGAATTTTGCCGGCAATGGCTGTGTCAGCGCTCCCCGCAGAAGGAAGCATGATGAAGGTTCACTAGTGCACTGCACGGTTGAATACGAATTTCGTCGTGTTGAGAGTACAAATAACGTGGCATTTATTTTCTTTATTCGTTGTTTCACAGCATGGCATATATTTTTTTGTGGTGGTGGAAAGTGTATAGAATTTTAAAATGTCAGTTGTGCTCGAGAAGAGTTAAAAAAAACCTTGTAGCCTATGTTTTTTCAGAGCTATAGGTTCGAACCACTTTACAGTATTTATTTTAACATCGTAATATTCTAATTTACTTAACAGGATATTATGATTGACACACTCAAATGCCTTTGATAAACCACGGCATATTCCAGTAGCCTGTAATTTGTCTAATTAACTTCATAGACACTATGATTTGTAAAAGGTTTTGATATTGTGTGAAAGCCTATAGTTGTGACACAGCTAATAATTTCATTTGTGGACTCGTGGTGCTCAGGTAGTATTAATATTTCAAAGATTTTTGAGAATTCAGGCAAAAATGGAATTGGGCGAAAGCTTGATGTTATTTCTTATGTCTTCCTTACTCAAAGGCTTAACTTAAATGATCCCCGAAAAAAGCTGGTTGCATAAATAACTTAAAACATGACTGAAGTCAGAGACAAACTGTGTAATCAACGTTGTTAATATAACAGCGCTATTCAGAATTTTTTGTCTTAAGGATTTTATGGAGGACATTACTTATACCAGCGTCGCGTCATTATTCTATTGCTGTAGTTATTTGTAGTGAATAGTGTGCGATATTCCACAGCAGCATCTACTGAACACGAGAAAACCATCTTTCCAGGAACAGTTATTAAGTGCTTTTTGAAACGTTCAGCAACACTGCACACGTATTTTACCTGTGTATTATTAGCTAGCAATGCTGTTCCTAGCGACTTGGCGAAGTGGTAACACATTGGACTCTTATTTGGAAGGACGGCAATTCAGACCTGCCTCTGACCATCGTGGCTTAGGATAATTTGATGTACCGCGGTGGAGTAGCCGAGCGGTCTAAAGCGTCTCGCTGCGGAGCGCGCGGTTGCTGGCCGTGGAGGTTCGAGTCCTCCCTGGAGCATGGGTGTTTGTCCTTAGGTTAGTTTACCTAGGTTTAAGTAGTTTGCAAGCTACGGACTGATGACCACGCAGTTTGGTCCGATAGATTTACAAACATTTGAACATTTGATAATACTTTCCTATTCTGATTATGTGTTTGAGTTGATGTGCCTATTACTGTCTTCAATATTTTTGCAGTATGATTTGTAATTAACTATAGAACTTATAAGCTATTTGATTTCCGAATGATTCGGTTTCCTTTTTGAGTTGAAGATACTTTCGTTCCTTTCGTAATCTATGGCTTCTTAATATACTTTTGTATATGGTTTTTTCTTTCCTTTTTTTTTTATTATTTTGGAGGGGGTAATTTTCATTTAAGTTCAGGACGTTATGAATAAATGTGTTGCATTTGTCATTCATGCTCTGGACGTCGTACACATCACTCCAATTCATGTCTGACCACTTCCCTAAAAAGACTCAGATTTAATAGATTTTATATCCTGATCACTATTAAATTTTAGCAAAAGTAATTGCTTCTCAAAGTTTGAGAGACTACTTACCGGTTTCATAATTTGTTTCGTTAGGTATTTCTATAAAGATGTTACCAGTGGTAGCCTTAGTCGTTCGTTGGAAAGTTAACAGTATAAATAAAGTTGACAGTTGATCCCAATAACTGGAAGAGATTTCAAGAACGTTTTTACAGTTAAATAGGACAGATAAAAACTACCCGCTCGTATTTTTATACCTTTTTTTTTTTAAATAAGAATGATTATGAAATCGATCGATCGAGCCGCCAGACAGTAAATCCGTAAAGGTAACAAAACGTCGTTCGGGTTTTCAAATCACTGTTTTGTTCGGATTTTTTTTTTTTTGTTTGTTTGTAGACGAGTGATTTTTCATGTAAATAACTAGTGCCACACTGATCATTCACTTCTGAACAACAGTCGCTACTCCGCACATCCGGACCATGACAACGTTTTGAATCCATCATTAAACGTTGAGTACGTTTGCGTTGAGAGAAAGGTGTGTCGTTTTCAAATAAGTAATGCTTTATATCCCTAGTAGAAGAGGTGGAATCTGTTAGTGAAAATATATTACAGAATTTGCCTATTGAAAACGAGTAACTGAGCAGGAGAACTTAACACCTGATCATTTTGCACTAGGAGTATTTCTGAGGTTTTAATATTACGCTCCGAAAAAAGATGTCTCCTACTCGTGAAACTCGGTAATGGTATTAGCCCTTCTCTAAAAATTCGCGTTTAAATGCGACACACGTTTGTCTTTGACGGTGGTTAGACGGAGATGTTAAACGCTATACTTCGAAAATCATCTTGTTTCTAGATACCTCCAGAGCGTAACTAATTTAATTGCCATACGCTGCAAGAGCATTCTGGTAGTGTATTTGACAGGAAGAGTCGAACAATATGCAGGTACCTCCTAAATACACCGAACGAAATGACTTTGATAATACAATTTGAGAAACTGAACCTTGTACAAAAATTTTTCGACGGTATTTTTCCCTTGCGCCTTACGTGAATGGAGTATCAAATAATATGTTGACGATGCCATGAGACAGTTAAGCACAAAAGCACACTGTAGACGTAGTCGAGAGGTCCTTCTGCCCAAGGACTACATTCCTGCCTACATTCTCAGCTGAACTCGTACCGTTATTTCAATAGAGGTGTCGGGCGATGCGTCACTTCTTGGACGCGATGTCGTCCCGCAACAACACAATTGATTCTGCACGTAAAGGAAATGTATAACGGAAAATTACAACACGTCGCTTAAGGTTAACCGCTTCTTCTAACTAATTATCAAAACTTCCCCCTCATACATCAGAAATTGGTTTTCAGAGAATCGTAATACATTAAAAATAAAATTCTATATAGTGAAAAATCATTAAGTAGTGAGATCATTCTTTATCCGTCTCTTTCGTCTCATTTTCAAATGAAGACACAAAATTTGACCTTATTTTTGTCATTTAAGAAGACATGTGACGACAAAGGCACAGTTACGCCGTATGACCTCTAATAAAAGTTGCAAAATGGTTGCATAATGGCTGTGTTAGTGATCAGTGTGCTGACAGCCGAGTTTCGTCGTCTGTTCGTGTTGCAATCACGAAACTGTGTTTTGAAAAATTGACACATGGATAAAATAAGGCTTTCTTTGCATAGGTTGTGTGTTGTAATACATTTGTCAATACTTAAGCTGTTTGACATTATTTATAGATACATGAATGGTATAAATGTTGTTTCTCAAAATAAACGCGTGTACCCTCATTTGAGCCCATTGTTGTTGGCACATGAAGAAAGAGTGTCTGTCATTTTGTACGCAACGAATTACATTTCGATGGTGGATCACACTGACCAGCCAATTAGTGGTGCCTATGCCATCGGGTGTTGTGATCGCGACTGGCTATGGAGAACACGTTGCATCTGTGGTTTTTGCAGAAAAACTTTTGGGATATATTAAAATATTGGCATAAAACATATTGTATGTACAAAAATGTCATTTTTTTCAGTTACGTTTCGATATTTCGTGCATTCGAGGGTTAATGTATTTTTAGACAGTGCGTAATAACAGTAAAACGAAATGGTTTATTCGTATTTGTCTGAGTTACGTGTTGCAATGACTAATGAAGAGTTGTGTGTCCTTCAACAAAAGAAGACAGTGCAGTAGTAATTTGTACTCAAATGTATATGCTACATTTATGCGCTGCAAAAACAACTTACGATCTCGCTTGCATGCGAGAATGCAGTTACCTAAAGCGTCTCGCTTGAGCACAAAAAGCAGGTTTTCGGCTGTGCTGATGTGCTAAGACGTCGGTATTTCTGGACCTTGTATCCCAGAGGCCGGCCCGCAGTGGATACACCGGTTCCCGTCATATCACCGAAAATAAACACGGTCGAACTTCAATAGCCCCTGCGTGGGTCACCATCTGGGTCTGCTAATCCCCGTTTGCGAGAGGGGGAAGGCCATTTGGGGAACTATACTGAGAACGGCTCAGGTCCCGTAAGTTGACAACGGCCGGGAGAACAATGGCTGACCACATTCTCCTACACACCGCGTCCCTCAACGTCTCCGGGCTGAGAAAGACACGGCGGTCGATCTTTACAGTTGGGTCTTAAGAGGCCTATTCAGATGGAGTTCGGTATACTTGGTGGTTGAGCAAATAGTTCGCGGCTTCGTTCAGGTTAACATAGAAAAAAACTTTTTGTGTGTTCTAAATTAGTAACTGTAATAAAGTCCCAGAGTTAATTATGAACAGTATTATTTTTAAGCTAAGCTGTGTTTCCAAACTAAGAAATAAGTAAATAGATTAAACATTCAGTAGAAGCTGTAACCGCATCAAAACAACAAGCAGTTTTTACTTATAGAAATGATTTTTTCCCAACTGAAGGCTTCTGAGTACCCCTAATAGAATGACGTAGCATAGCGTATACTTCTTTCAGTTATCAAATCAAAGAGATTGGTTCCCCAAATGTTGCAATACTGGTACTCCCGGGAGACAGTAAAGAACGGTGCTTACAGCCCTGTGGTTATTAATAAAACAAAATTTTGATTTATAATTACCCGACGTCTTATTCAGGTTGTTTTCTAGGAGGCGATCTTTTAATGTAATAATTATGAATTCTTTTATAACATCTTCATTGCCATAGATCGCTTAATGATTTCATATGACGACTAGTTTCGACTCATTAAGGAGTCATTATCAAATCTTACTTGCCCAGGCATGGTAAGAAATATACTTCAGATGAACCAACATCATCGTGGCAAGTCACAAATGGTATGCACATCATCAGTTTAACATGCCTTTGGGTCATGTTAAAGACTCTGTGTTATACTGTTCCACATGTCTAGGTAGTGTGTTATCACAGTGTAATAGTGACCAGTGAGTTTTCACTGTGATTACACACTTCCTAGACATGGGGTCTTGACCAACATGACCCAAAGACATACGCGGTACTTCCAGAAAGTAAGTTTCATTTGGTTATATAAAACAAACGTGTAGAGATACAGAAAAAATATTTATTGTACAAAAATCTACAACTGTTAAACTACTTTTCTAGATAGCTGCCGAAATTTTGTAGGCACTTGTCATAGTGTGGCACAAGTTTCTGTATGCCTTCTTCATAGACGGTTGCCGCCTATGTATTCAGCCACGTGGTAGCATGTTCTTTCAGCTCGTCAGAATCGTTAAAATGTTGACCACCAAGGACAGATTTTTAGTTGTAAGAAAAGGTGAAAGTGGCGAGGAGCGAGGCCCGGGCTGTACGGATGACGATCAAACACGTCCCAGTGAAATTCCTGTAAGAGTTGTTTGGTCACATTCGCCACATAAGGCCGGGCACTATCGTGGAAACAACCACCACCTTTTGATGGAAATCTTCTTCTTACACCTAAAATTTGTCCTGTCAACACTTCAACGATGACGAGCTGAAAGAACGTGCTACCACATGGCTGAATACATAGGCGGCAACCTTCTATGAAGAAGGCACACAAAACCTTGCGCCACGCTATGACAAGTGCCTACAAAATTTCGGCAGCTATGTAGAATAGTAGTTTGTTGTAGATTTTTGTACAATAAATATCTTTTCTGTATCTGTACACGTTTTATATAACCAAACGGAACTTACTTTATGGGCCTACCTCATATTCAATTGATGATGTGCATACCATTTATAACTTGCCACTACGATGTTGGGTTATCCGAAGTATATTTCTTACCATGCCTGGACAAGTAAGTTTTGATAATGGCTCTTTAACGAGGCATCATATGAAATCATTAAGCGATCTATGGCAATATAGATCTTATAAAAGGATTCATAACTATTAACATTTTAAGTGTTTCCACTGTATTAAAGCAGGATGAGCAACTTCACTCACTTCATGTTTTTTTCCCGCGTCAATGCTGCACTTTCAGCCCGGAAAACAAAAAAAATAAACATCATTCTTTGACGTCATTTTTCACTGGAGTGGACGTAAATGGACAGCAATAAATTGTTACAGTAGTATTTTTACTCAAAACAATTTTTTTCCCTCCAGTTGACCCACTAAAGCAAGCTATCAGATTAGAATTTCTCTCATACACACATCGTTATTTTCTTACAGTTTTATATGTAGGGAGATTACGACAGAACAGAAACAATTAATTAACCCTTACAGATGCTTCAGAGTAGTTACTGAACTTCCTCCTAATAGACACTCTGTCACTATATGTAGTACGAAAGACGTAATTCCAAAGATGTTTAATCAGTCACAGCGTTTTTTGACGTTTTTGCTTAAAGAAAGCTACTAGGTTTTTCTTCATGTACCGTCTCCATTTCGGAGGTTGACTATAATCACGGCTATTTTAGTTTTGGAATCTGTGGTCTTAAATAGATCAGATGACGTGACATTAATCCATTTTTGCAGGTTCCCAAATCAGGACATTTTTCCTTCCAGTAGATCTTTCCTATCTTTGTATTATGAGTTGTAGACTCTGGTACCTTGGACCTCTCATGATGTGGCAGAGATTTTTTAATCACTTCCTGTAGTATATATACGTCTTTTACCATTATTTTCAGAAGCTCCATGTTGGTAACATGTTCTGACCATGATATTCTCAACCATCCTTCGGTAGGTCCACATCTCGAAGGCTTTTATCTTCTGCCCTCAATGTATGTTGAGGGTCCAAGCTTGTACTGCCTACAATAGGACTGGGAAAATATTTGAGGATCCGAGTTCTCAGGTCCAGGCTCAAATCGCGAGTACGGAGTGGTTTCCTGATCTTCATAAAGGCCCTCTCAGTGCGAATCTTTTATTTCTGAACAGTAATCCTTGGAGCATTTGACACTCGTACCCAGGTAGTCATACTTCTCTACTCTTGCCAGCCTTTCGGCCTCCACATAGGTATGTGCTTTGGGCACTTCAGTTTTGGTGACAATCATGTATTTGGTCTTCTTAATATTCAGTTCAGACTTATTAAACATACGCTGTTGGTCCTGCATGTTTTTGTCTACAAGTACTGTATCGCCCGCAAAACGTAAATTGTTCAGTGGAACGCCGTTGACTCGCATTCCATCGGCATCATTTTAGAGAGATTTGGTGAAGAGAAATGATGAAAGAACGCACCCTTGTCTGACTCAACTTTGTTCAAAGTCCCGTTTTGATGTATGTATAGTTTTACTGTTATTCGTAATTTTCGTGTGTGAAGGTTCTTCCTTTTCAGTGTTCCTATCAGTTGCTTATGTCTCACTTTATCATTATGACCAATAATACAGCAGCCGTATACATTTTGGTTGACACAAAAACACAGCTGCATCAAGACATTGTCGGCAAACAAAGCTTTTCTTGTGCCAAAACCATTTCTAAAGCCAAACTGAGTATTTGCTACATCTTCTTCCAACTTCTTGTAAATCCTACGGTGGGCGACTTAAAAGTAGATCTTCAGTGTGGGCCCCGTTGGACTGACAGTACAGTGTTCATAGCATGTTTTGGCATTATGCTTCTTAGTAATCGTGACAAACGTTGATCGAAGCAATTCGTTTGGCATTATTCCTGTTTCATACATCTTCTTAAACAAGGAGGTAATAGCCCATAGGTGTTATTCTTCAATCAACTTCAGCACATCCGCGGATAGGTCGTCAGGGCTAGGGGTTCTCCCACTTTTGCCTGATTTTATAGCTACTTGTACTTCTTAGATTAAAATAGATGGTCCCATTACATTGTTATTGTCAAGTTACGTCTTCCCTTTGGTCACTGTATAGGGTTTATGTACATTATTCCCTTAGAGTTAGTTGATCTTTAATATCTAACACGTTTCCTTCTTCATTTTTAAGAATGTATGATTTTCTCCTCTGAACAGCTCCAGTAAAATCTTTTATTGTTTATGCACATTATGGGAGTCTGCAGCCTTTGCAGATTTTCAATCTCGGAACATCTCTCTTTATCCACTCATCCTTTGCTTTGCATCATTTGTACTTAATGTGTGTCTGCATTTCTTTATGTTTCTCTCCATCCGTATTTGAAATTTCTTCGCAGTTGCCGTAAGTTGTCTTTTCTCCGACTTTCCAAGCAGTCAACAATCTGAAGGTTGGTTTCAACACGACATAGCGTTACAAGAAATGGTCTACCGTTGCCTTCTTCCGACCTTCGAACTGATTTATCCAGCCATTTACGATGGTACCTATAGTTTAACGTGGATTCCGAACCATTTTACAACTCGGCATTTTTCACGTCGACGATAGTGCCAGAGATGAAATAAGTGAAGAATAACAATTAAAACTGGGTGGAGATTGATAATTGTTGTTTGCAGCTTAGATCTTTACAACAAAAGTTTGACGTCTTTCGTCATCTAGGCGGCATCGCCCGAACACTTCACGAAAAACAGTTTTACTGTACCACCCACCACATCGTTTTACTGGACCAATCTTTCTTTCCCACCAATCATCCGACTTACGCTGCAAGTGGTGCAATGAACTTTCAGGTGAGATTCCTTAGGGCATGCTCCGAGTTAAGAGATGCACAAATCGGAGGGAATATCAGGGACGTTGTGAAATAGTGTATTTCTGGGAGGAATGGACGTTTCTCATCTACAGTTAACTTAGTGTTTTTCAGGCTAATTTCTAGACGCAGTAGGCCTTCGCGTATGTAGGGGTGTAGATCTTTAATTTTTGAACCGCTGTTCTGTGGTAGAGTATCCACTCACGCATTGATTTCCAGGAGGAAGCTTTACGTTTGTACTGATTTGATCGACAAGATGCGACCTAATTTCATTCCTTCCGTAGTAAATTTTCACCGGAGATTTTCTTCGTGATCTTTGTTCAGAAACAAACAACGAATACAGTGGTGTATTAAAGCTTCAATTACGAACTAAATCCAGTGGGATTTGTTACTGATTAGACAAGATAAACATCGGAATTGAAGGTTTGTAGGACTTCTTATATCCCGACTTCTGGTGTGGCAAATGCGTGTTGCTCATCTGCTCACAACGATCCTATCCTCCAGCCAGTTAATGCCTGGAGTGACTCACGCTTTCATGGACAGTGTCTTCACCGCAGTAGCGTAGTGCATTACTGGTTCGATTATTGGAAACATTTGCCTTTCTGGTGTATCTGGGGTATGTTCGTATCGTGCTACGGCTATGAAGGAGCCAGTCCAAAGTGATGAGTTGCAAGTGTTGGTACCATTTCTGTAACAATGCCAATATTTCGTTCCCAATAATGTAGCTGACAATTCAGGTACCTAATTTTATCATCTCTTAATGGACGCCGAAGTGTTTCTCCTACACATCAGATGTGAAGAATTTTTCCTCACTCGTGACGTGCAAGACTGCTGCGTACACTCGGACAGAAGCGTCGCAGGAAACGTCTACGCACTAGGACTGCGTACTTCGAGGGAAGATCCACTTGTGTGTGTATATACATTAGATAAGTTCCGAAACGACGATAGCCGCGTACTCCATTTCGGGGTCAGCTGGTGAGGCACGATTTCATCAACACGAATATCGTGGAATGAATTCCAGCGACGGGTATAGTCGACACAAAAACTCACTATCGCAAAAGACAGGTGTGCGTGTGCGTGTGCGTGTGTGTGTGTGTGTGTGTGTGTGTGTGTGTGTGTGTGTGTGTGTGTGTGCGTGTGCGTGTGCGTGTGCGTGTGCGTTTTTTAACTTGTTTGTTGTGTCCCATACTATCCCTATCAGTACAGCGTGAGTTTTGTATGTTGTTTCGGTCTTCAAAAGGGATGAATGTTGCCCATTTTGCCACTGGAATAACGCAACCACAACGTCAGCTATGACATACTCCTATGCAGGCTGCAGCTATGGGAACACATGGACTGGGAAGTGATGTCCCATGAGATTGGACGACGACAGGGAGGAACTGCATGTAAGACTCAAAGAAAGGCAGTAAATAGCTGCCTCTTATGTCTTGATTACAATATTTCATTGATGAGGACTTCCCTTCGTCTCCTGATACCTCGGTCATTCAAGTGAAGAGAGAGCTGAAGGGAGGTGTGAGCGATGTGTGCTACAATGGCGAAGCGTCGTGGAGTTAATCTTAGTAATGCAGCCTTTACTTCTGTTAGGTTATGTACGAATTTTAAAACAATTTTCGATCGAACGTGCATGAAGAAGGCACATCTTCACGTCGTGACAATAATATCTCACGGGGAAGAAGTATGTATGCGCATTGCAGGCGTTAACTGCTCTAACCTGATGTGTTTTAACGCCTGTTATACACGTATCTTAGCTCATTGTTTTTAGTAGACAGCTTCACAGCCGCGGTGGAGTAGCCGAGCGGTCTAAAGCGTCTCGCTGCGGAGCGCGCGGTTGCTCGCTGTAGAGGTTCGAGTCCTCCCTGGGGCATGGGTGTGTGTGTTTGTCCTTAGGTTAGTTTACCTAGGTTTAAGTAGTTTGTAAGCTACGGACTGATGACCACGCAGTTTGGTCCGATAGATTTACAAACATTTGAACAGCTTCACAATTCAGCAAAACGTCTTTCAGCATTTCAGAAGTTGTGATAGGATGACGAATTCGGAGTACCTTTCGAAACCAATCATATATCGCCCATCTTAGATTAGCTGAGACGCATTGAGCCCTTCCTACATTTTGAAGTCTGGTCCTCCTTTGAGGGTTAAGGTAATACTTCTCGATTCCTAAACGCAGAAGACGTAATATGTTGTAATATGTGCTTACTAGATACATGGATACTTATGTGATGCCTTCTATAATCAGGTCAATAAGAAGGGCATTAGGTTCGTCAGTAGTGCCCTCCCCCCTCAGGGTACTTTGGACTGTACGTGTGTGGCAAACTCTGGGATATGTGATAGCTATCCTTCGTTCTCTTTCCCTCTGTCTTGGTGTCAGCTTTTGTCGACGACTCGGATACTTCTAGGTTCTATCTTCCTTACTCGGAATATTTGTTCATTTTGCATCAGCTTTTGGGTGACAGATTTTACTTTCATATTGCGGATGAACACTATAATTATCACCTATTGCATGCATCGGTGCGTAGTATCTCTGGACTCCAATGTGCGCTTCAAAAGCCAACGCAGTATCCAATCCAACGTGGTGGATCGTCATGTACCCTTGAGGTTAAACTCCTTGACACCACTGCTTGCTGAAGCCTGAGCTGTTGGCTCCCCATACATGATAAGGGATATGTGGCCGTCTTCTGGGGCATCGGCACTCGTGGCAGCGGGGCAGCGGTAGTCGTGACATGGTTAGTGGCGCCTGTCGGGGGTGCGCTTGATTGGATGTTTTGCAAGCGAAACGTATCTTTCATTTATTTTTCTTTTTTCTTTTGTAAAACTCAAGAATGACTCATACATCCGTAGCAGTGAATGTTGGTAACAGTGATGAAGTGGCGGGAATGATTACGAATCGCGGTAAGTTTCAAATAGCCAATGAGATTATAGGCAGCGACAACATTTTTCTGTTCATATTAAGTAACCAATCGTAGTTAATTTTGACGGCGTCGAATGTTTTGTTATCAGAGTAAACGACAGTAATTTGAAAGTACCCGAAAGGAATTAATGTAAGACGTATTACAGGTTCGCAAAGAAATTCTACAAAGTTATATCCATAAATCGGCAGAGAAAAGATTAAACAAAACTACATGGAGTAAAAGTCGCTACATTCGTTGACATTTAATTACATAAGTTTGACTTAAATCTTTTAATTGAGAATGAATGAAATTTCTTAGTGAATAAGTTGGACGAATGTACATTTACGTAACAGAATCATTTATGTAGGGAATAATTGTATGTATCTAGTAGGAGAATGTTTTCAAAGAGATTCTATACATGTTTGTACCGACATTGTGTTTATGCATGTTAAAAAACGCAAGGGATGCAGACATATGTTTTATTCCGTGAAAGCAACTCTGCAAATATGCTTGAATACTGGATTCTAACACCCGATCGGCGAACAAAATTCCCGGGAAATGGCAATGTTGCCAACATTGGTTGAGCCTGAGCTACGGATATATCGGCTATTCTGGAGTTAAGCTTTTTTTTTTAAAAAAGAAAAAAGGCCGTTCGGATTTGGCTTTCTCATCTGTACATTTCAGTGTGGGTCCCCCCAGGGGGCCCACAGTTCTTTTGTGGGTACGCGTGTGGCGCGCACGGGGCCCCGAGCCGGAGCAGCCTTTCTTCTGCCCCAGGCTGCTTCACTTTCCCTCCCGGTTTATGCCTTCGCCCGGAGACGGGCATATTTCGTGAGCTACGGTGGTTCTTGTTGTGTTTTTTCTTCCTTCGTTCCTTCCTTTCCTACCCTTCGTTTTCTGTCTTTCTCTCCTTGTACTCTCCTAGCCTTCTTCTCCTCATTAGTCTCCGCCTCGGCGTTTGAGACACTTCTTTCCTTCTTTCCTTCTTTCTCTTCATTTCCTATCCTCTTCTTCTTTCCTCCCTGTGCGTGTCTGAAGGCCAACCCACGCATTATCGTGCGTAGCAGGTGACGGGGTAACGCGTAATTCACCGCCCCGGGTAGACAAGTAAGGCACGTACGTACCCCCTGGTAAAGGCCAGGCCCAGGGAGGGGTGATTACCCGAGCTGGTACCTTCCGAACGTGCCGATTGGTCCCTCCGTCAGTTCTCGGGAAGTGTGACCTGAGGTGTGAACAATCACCTAAGGCGGGTAAGCCCTCGGAGAGGGCCCCCACTAGGAAGGAGCGCGCCATCGGAGACGCCGGTAATCACGGGGGACACTTCCGCGATGACTTCCTTATCTTATTTCGTGACGTTGACCCAGAAACGTAAGTTAGACTCGCCTCAGCCTAAAAAGACTCTGCCTAATGTACCTAAATTTCTGGTTGTCTCTCGCATCGACGGAAAGGATTTCAATTCTGTCAATCCTTTCGTTATACAGAAAGGTGTAGATGCAATTGCTGGCCCTGTTAAAACCTGTTCACGTCAGCGCAATGGCACATTGTTGCTGGAAGTGGAAAGTGCCTTCCAAGCCCAAAAACTGATACGTACTACGTTGTTGCACACTTTTCCAGTTAAGGTAGAAGCGCACCGCACACTCAACACGTCACGGGGGGTAGTTTTTACGAGATCCCTTGACGGGTTGTCTGATGAAGACATCCAATCGTATATGTCCGATCAGGGTGTGACAGCCGTCCACAGGGTGATGAAAAAGGTCGATAACCAGCTGACACCGACTCGTACTGTGTTTTTGACGTTCGACAAAGTTGACCTCCCGTCGAAGGTCAAAGCAGGGTATGAAGTCATCTCCGTCCGCCCTTATGTACCTAACCCAACGCGCTGTTTTCAGTGCCACAGGTACAACCATACCCGTGAACATTGCCCAAATGCAGCAAAGTGTGTCACTTGTGGTAGGGACGCCCATGAGGGGGATTGCCCACCTCCGTCCCCTCACTGCCTAAACTGCAACGGTGACCATGCGGCTTCCTCTCGCGACTGCCCTGTATACAAGGATGAGAAGGTAATCCAGCAAATTCGGGTTACGGAGAAGGTATCGACATCTGCCGCTCGTAAGTTGTTGGCGAATCGAAAGCCCACTGTCCTCCCAGCGGGTACATACAGTAAGGTACTCACCTCAACTCGACCTACCAAGGATTCCAGTACCCAGACATGTGACTTCACTTTCGCTGACACAGTTGTGCGATCCGCCAGCCCGAAGATTGCCCGTTCCACGTCCCCGCTTCCTCCTGCTGCGTCTAGGGTACAGTCTTCGTCAAACTCTAGTAAACCGCGAGCACCTAAACAAGATGCCCAGACCTTGATAAAGGAACCCGTCCGTGAGGATTTTCTGCGTTCTCAGGCTTCACAACCGTCAACTGCCTCTTCCCGCCGTCACTCTTCCAGAAGAGCTGACAAGAAAAAGAGTTCCTCTCCTTCCCCGCCGAGGCGTGACCCATCCGTCACGCCGTCCAACAGTTGCCGGCCTCGGCCGTCTTCTGTTTCACCGGGTCGCTCCGTCTGCCGGGCACCCGGCCCTCTACCGGCGGTGGAAACTGCCCCTCCTGATCAACTCAGGGAGGTGGCAGGCGCGTCGGTCGAACCAATGGACCACGACCCTTTGCCCCTGGACAGCGATAGCAGTGCTCCCCCGAAATCGGGTCCTCAGCGGCCGTCGAGGTGACCCCGCTTGCTAGTTGGTTTTTATCCTTATTTCTTCTCTCATTTTTATCATGGCGCTCCTTCAATGGAATATTCGCGGCATTCGTTCCAATCGGGAGGAGTTAAAACTACTCCTTCGATTGCACTGCCCGCTTCTAGTCTGCCTCCAGGAAACTAAGTTGCGTCCACGTGATCGTGCAGAATTTCCACACTACACCTCTGTACGGTTCGACTTGCCAACCATGGAAGGTATCCCAGCCCATGGAGGGGTTCTGATGCTCCTTCGAGACGATGTCTATTACCATCCCATTTCATTGCATACTCACCTACAGGCAGTTGCCGTCCGCATCACCCTATCCACATTTACCTTTTCCCTCTGTAATATTTATTCGCCATCGTCATCTGCCCTTACTAGGGCAGATGTGCTACACCTTGTTGATCAGCTCCCTTCACCCTTCGTGTTGATAGGCGACTTTAATGCCCACCACCCCTTATGGGGCTCTCCGGCACCTTGTCCGAGAGGCTCCCTTTTGGTGGACCTTCTCCAATACCTCGATCTTGTCTGCATCAACACCGGTGCACCAACCTTCCTTTCTGACACAACACACACTTACTCCCATATAGACCTCGCAATATGCACTCCTCAGCTTGCCGGTCGGTTTGAGTGGTATGCACTTTCTGACACGTACTCGAGTGACCATTTCCCCTGTATCATCCACATTCTGCATCATTCCCCATCTCCCCGTCCCACCAGTTGGAACATTTGTAAAGCCGACTGGGGGCTTTATTCTACCATGGCTGTTTTTCACGATCGGGATTTTCCCACCTGTGACAGTCAGGTCGACTACCTCACAGAGGTTATTCTCACAGCTGCCGAACGTTCCATACCTCGTACTTCCTCTTCTCCACGTCGTGTCCAGGTCCCTTGGTGGACTGCAGCCTGCCGCGACGCGCTTAGAGCCCGGCGCCGTGCTTTACGCACCTTCCGCCGCCACCCGACTTTGGAGAATTGCATACATTATAAACGTATGAGAGCGCAATGTCGTCGTATCATAAACGACAGCAAGAAAGCTTGCTGGACTGCTTTTACTAGTTCTTTTAACCGTTTTACTCCCTCCACGTTTGTTTGGCGTGGCCTACGCCGTCTATCCGGCATCAAGGTCCACTACCCGATTCCTGGCCTGACCGTGGAGAACGCAGTCCTCGTGGACCCCTCTGACGTTTCCAACGCATTGGGCCGTTTCTTTGCGGAGGTTTCGAGCTCTGCCCATTACCACCCTGCCTTTCTCCCTCGCAAACAGGTAGAGGAGGCCCGGCCGCCTTCTTTCCACTCTTCTAATCGTGAAAATTATAACGTCGCCTTCACCATGCAGGAGCTAGACCGTGCTCTCGCCCTGTCCCGATCTTCTGCTCCCGGGCCCGATTCCATTCACATTGAAATGCTGAAGAACCTCTCTCCTGCGGGCAAGTGCTTTCTTCTCAGTACCTACAATCGCATATGGACTGAAGGTCATGTTCCCACAAGTTGGCGTGAAGCCACTGTTGTCCCCATCCCCAAACCAGGGAAGGACAAACATCTTCCTTCCAGCTATCGTCCTATTTCTCTGACGAGCTGTGTCTGTAAGGTGATGGAACGCATGGTTAACGCTCAGTTGGTCAGGCTCCTCGAATCTCGCCGCCTCCTGACTAATATCCAATGCGGTTTTCGTCGACACCGCTCTGCTGCTGATCACTTCGTTACGTTGTCGACCTTCATTATGAACAATTTTCTAAAGAAGCGTCAAACAGTAGCAGTGTTCTTCGACTTGGAGAAGGCATACGATACCTGTTGGAGAGCGGGCATTCTCCGCACATTGCACAGATGGGGCCTTCGGGGCCGCCTTCCTCTTTTCATTCAAGAGTTTTTGGCGGATCGCAAGTTCCGGGTACGGGTGGGTTCTGTTTTGTCACATACCTATTGCCAGGAGAATGGGGTACCGTCTTGAGTGTGGCGCTCTTTGCCATTGCAATCAATCCGATCGTGGATTGCCTTTCATCCGACGTCTCCGGATCTCTTTTTGTTGACGATTTCGCAATTTATTGTAGCGCCCAGCGGACGTGTCTCTTGGAGCGTTCTCTTCAACGCTGTCTTGACCGTCTTTATTCCTGGAGCATCGCAAACGGTTTCCGATTCTCCACTGAGAAAACTGTGTGTATAAACTTCTGGAGATACAAGGAATTTCTTCCACCCTCTCTACATCTCGGCCCTGTTGCTCTCCCTTTCGTGGAGACTACGAAATTCTTGGGACTCATGTTGGATCGGAAACTTTGCTGGTCCACGCACGTGTCCTACCTGGCTGCCCGTTGTGCCCGATACCTTAACGTCCTTCGTGTCCTCAGTGGCACGTCATGGGGAGCGGACCGTACCGTCCTGCTTCACCTTTACCAGGCCATTGTTCAGTTGAAGCTCGATTACGGAAGCCTTGTATACTCTTCTGCACGGCCGTCGATTCTCCGCCGTCTCAACTCTATCCACCATCGGGGATTACGTCTGGCGACCGGTGCATTTTATACCAGCCCTGTTGAAAGTCTGTATGCCGAGGCTGCTGTATTACCCTTGACCACTCGGCGTAACATACTTTTGTCTCGGTACGCATGCCGCCTGCGGTCGATGCCCAACCATCCATCTTACCGATTATTTTTTGACGACTCACTCGATCGCCAATATCAACTGTCTGCGATTGCCTTGCTTCCACCTGGAGTTCGGTTTCGCCGCCTACTACAGCGGCTCGATTTTACCCTTCCTTCCACCTTTCGGTTGAGCGAAAGCCCATTGCCCCGGTTCACACTCACCTCGAACTTAGTTCGCTCCCCAAGGAGAGCACTCCGGATTTGGTATACCGCTCGAGGCTTGTCGAACTCCGTTCGCGGTTCGATAGCGCCATATTTATTTACACTGATGGTTCCAAGAGCACTGCCGGTGTCGGATCTGCCTTCGTCGTCGAGGACAACCGTTTCCAATACAAGCTCCCTGACCGGTGCTCGAACTTCACGGCTGAGCTTTTTGCCCTCCACCAGGCCGTTTTGTACACCTGCCGCCACCGCCAACCTTTCTATGCCATCTGTTCGGACTCCCTTAGTGCCCTGCAGAGTCGTAAGGACCCTTTGTCGCACCATCCTCTCGTGTATCGGATCCAACGCTCCCTCCAGTTGCTAGCAGATGACAGCTGTCACGTTTCTTTCCTGTGGGTCCCTGGCCACGTAGGTGTGCCCGGGAATGAGACGGCCGACGTAGCGGCCAAGGCCGCAGCTCTTTTAACTCGCGTGGCTACCTTTTGCGTCCCATCTGACGATGTTCAACGGGCTCTCCGCCGGAGTATTGTGTCGCAATGGCACAGTGCGTGGTTTTCAATGCCCAACAACAAATTGCGAACTGTAAAACCGATCCCGACCGCTTGGAGGACCTCCTCACGCCCCTCTCGGCGGGAGGAGGTCATCCTGGCCCGGTTGCGGATCGGTCACTGCCGTTTCAGCCACCGTCACTTGCTGTCCGCCGACCCTGCACCGCTGTGCTCCTGCGGTGAACTGCTGACCGTGCGACATGTTTTACTGTCTTGCGTACTTTTTAATCATCTCCGTGTAGCCCTTCACTTTCCGTCTACTCTGGAGGAAATTTTAGCTGATGACACACGAGCAGTTGCTAGAGTTTTGCGTTTTATCAACTTGGCCAACTTATCCAAGGATATTTAACCCTTTTAATTGTCTTTTATCTTTCGTTTTTAGCCTCTTCTGGATGTTCTGACAGTCCCCATTTTTTTGAGGCCATAGCGAATCTATGTTTTTGACTGGGCGCTAATGACCATAGAAGTTGTGCGCCCTAAAACCACAACAAAAAAAAAAGTGTGGGTCCTTACAACCTTGTTCTCCCTACTCTTAACTACCTCGTGGGGACCGAGCGAGGTGGCGCAGTGGCGCAGTAGTAATACACTAATCTCAGGAGAACGGCGGTCAAACCCGCCTCCGGCAATCCCGATTAAGGTTTTCCGTCATTTCTCTAAATCGTTCCAGGCAAATGTCTGGGGATGATCAAAGAGGATGGTAGATTCCCTTCCCCATCCTTACCAAAAATCCGTTAGTGTGTGCGCTCCGTCTCTAATGCCAAAGGTGTCGGCGGACGTTCAATCTTCTTCTTCCCTTCCTTTTACCCAGTGGGAAGATAAACAAGCCGTACATGTAGGAGTCGAACTGTTCAGCTAGTACACAACATATAGGCACACACTTCTAGAAAATATATTTCTTTTGAACATACAGAAGAGAAATTGGGAGAAGTTAAATTGTTGGGAAAAGTAGTTAAGTTATGCGCTATCGATTAAGACCACCTCAGCTGCATAATTTAAAGCTCTTCGTGCATGTGAACTTCTGGGAGACATAATAGTAACGGTTACCTATACTAATCTTCGAATATAGTGCAAACAGAGGAGAAGCTGCGGGGTGGCCTCCAACAGCGTGGAATTCATATTACGTAACTTTTCCAAAAAGGTTCAAGGATAATCGAAAATATTCAGTCACCGTCTTACCCTTTTCACAGAACGTTCTACTGGGAAATATGTAGGTCATGGTGTACAGGTGAGACGTGAAACAGTATGTTCCGGCGCCCATGAGGTGTTTCCAATGTGTACGCGTTGGTAACATTACTTGGTAAACGACAGACCCAAAATGCAGTAGCTGTGGCTGACAATTCCGCGTTTGTTTGCCCATTCTTCGAAAACGAAAGGGACACCCAGGAATCTAAATCTCTTAACGGCCTGTCATGTACTGAAGCACAGATGCAAACCGAACTCCTGCACATTGGTGACGTGATGACCAGATTTTCGAAAGTCATCGCCATCACCCCCCCCCCCCCCCCCCCCCCCAGTTTTTTACAACGCAATTCTTCTAATGCCCTCCTCTCTTGTGGTTCTTTGGGAGAAGTAACTTTCACCGCTAGCATCTCCCTCTGGAGACATTTCTCGTCACAAGCTGACATATTAGGAACCCAACATCAGCAAGTGACCGAAGCAATTGCTGTGGCTAACAGGACTGCCTTCGCATCAGTCCTCGCGCACGTTCTTTTACTCTCTCAAGAATCTCTTGTATGAAAGGCTGTGAAGTAGTAATGGTGGTAATGAATTCGGACAAGTACACTCCAGTGGCAGCTGATTCTCCACGCAGTCACATTCCGAACCAATGCTCATTGGTGTGGTTCTGTGCCATTCAAAGGCGGTGTTTCTGGTAGCTTGACAGTCCCTCCTTGTCCATTCACACCTCATGTGGATACTTTATGTGACCATTAAATAAAATGCAATGGCTACACCACTATTTCCTTCTTTTATGCAGTTTTTGTTGCTCTACAAGAAATGAACTGATTGTAATTCCCAAACGCTTTGTGGATACTGTACATTCTGCCATAGCCGTGATGGCCCTGAGAAGGCAGAGGAGTACGTACATTGGTCCACACGAATGTCATCATTGAATGGATTTCCCTTCACACCACTTCGAAAGCAATAGTAGTGGGGATGAAAACAAACTTACACAAAGTTAACCAACTTACTCGTAACAACTATCGCCACCGTTTCTCGTCGTTGGCTACTTTAGTGTTCCCCTTAGCTTATGGAGGACCACTACTTCGTCTGGTAGGGGCTTTCTTATAGATTAGTTTCTAACCAACCATATTATTTCTTTCCTCAGTGTTTGTTCTCAAACCTACTTACTCGGCACCACTAGTGTCTTTAGAAATACTGACCTAACGGTCTCGTCTCCAGGATCAGTGCTCTGCAACATTGTTCGCTAAATGATTGTTAATAACAGCGACCATTTTTGGCGATATTTAGTCCCCTTGTTAACGCCAGGAAGATGGACTGCAACGTTTTGATGCTTACAAGAGCCAGGTGAAAGCAGTACTCCACTGCTATTACCTTCACTGCCCCTCCCCCCCCCTCCCGCGCATTCCGTCGGATTACATTGACGAGGTTGTACAGACTTCACCGAAGCAATCACACACGCCGATGGAACTGCTATTCCCCATTTGTACAGGTCCCCTCCATCACTTTCCAGAGCAACGTTGAACCAAATACATTATATGTTTAAGATCGCCGAAGAGCATTACGACGTTTCTAGCGGCATCTTTCAAGCACGAAGTTTTTCGCTTTTGACGACTTTGCCTAAGTGTCACTATCAGTTAAACTGGATAAGAGGGAATGCTTGGGAGCGTTACATATTTTCCCTGGGCAAGTAGGCTTCTTCGTCGGAGTTCTATTGCAAGCTCCATAGTCTTCGTGCCTTGTAACGATTAACAACTGTTCAGGATCTTCTCCTTCAGTGTGGTCTTTCTTGATTTGTGTTAGTTCTTGCTTAACACCTTCTGATACACTTTGCGACAGCATTGGAAGCCTATGCTTCTCCGGCGACGTTTCCTCATCACGTGATACTGATGGGTTCTTGATTGTAGAAGCCTTGTCCCCCTATCAGTATGGTTTCTAGGAGGGACGGCCTACAAGCGACAGTATGGTTTCGTTGGAAAGAGAAATTTGACAAACTTGTCCTATGCGTAAACACCTCATTTCAGTCATTTTAGACGTAAATAAGGCATACAGCACCAATTCTTGTCTTTTTAAATTCCCCCCATGACTCTAATTATTCGTCAGTTTTCATCGCACTACTTCATCGCCATCAGTGGGAAAAGTGCCTTCCGCCGCGCTGCTGCTCACTACTGCACTATATTTCGTTGAGAATTGCATTTAGTAGAGGTTGCATCCAGTACTCTCAGTGAACGCTTACACAACGTTGCTAGCCAAAGAACGTCCGGTTAAAAACTTTATCATGGTTTGCAGTGACATCCTTCAAAAGAGGTAGATCTAGGATTTGTATTACCTCGTTCCATACCCCTCCGGAACTCTTCTTCTATGGACTGCACTGTGACGCTATTGCTCAGTCCCTTTGCTTCCTTGCCCACACCTATTCGGGTGCCGTTCATGCTACCTTTACTCCTATTTACTGGGTCTGGTCTCGACTGCCTGGCAGCATTTCAGCTTTCTTAACTGAGCAACATACACCATCATCCTAACAAGCCAGTGTTTACTTCGGTCTTCAAAAGAAGTCACAGACTGTCT